>CAWUFW010004063.1:0-1200000 GCA_963921515.1 Calotriton arnoldi
TATTTATTTTTTATTGATGAGCAATTTGTTTAACATTCTAAGATTAAGATTATGTATATATTTACTTTAAAAAGTAGAAATACATTTATTGGTTTTGACTTAATTTCCCATGATGTTTCTTTCCATTAAGTACTGCCTCCATTATTTTCTGTAGGAGATTGTTGCTGTGCTGGTGATCAAGCCACCCAGCGTTGGCGCTTAGACTTACTCCAGGTCTCTCAGCTGGAGTACATTGTTGAACTCTTTGGGTCTTTGGCAGTAGTCCCTCTAGAAGTGCAAGATTGTGAAAAGGGTGGTCTTACTCTTTTGTGGATGGGTGCTTATACACTCCTAAGCCCCTCCTTAATCCTCGCCACGGCCTCTCCTTACGCCACTCTCTTAACCCCTCCCCATGTCGTAGAAATTAGCCCCTTTTGTGCAGTCACTCCCCTTCCACTCCCATGAGGAGAAGCACTCCTCGTTTACTTATCTAAAATAAAAATCCAGTTGATTTGGGAAAATGTGTTTATTTTCAGAAAATGCCAGGAGGTGATGTTTGGGGACAAAACTATTGATTTTCCGTCATTATGTTAGAACTGCTATTTGGGTTGTGATTCATGCTGAGGGTGGGAGTGGATTAACACTGCTGATATTATTGGTGCTGGTGCCAGGGGCACTTGCTGCTGTGGCTGTTGTTTTTGACCACTGTGGAAGCATTTCATCATCACCTGTGGTAAAGCTGTGTATGGTGTTGCAATTATTATCTTTCCAGTCAAAGGTCAGAGCCTGTAAGATTACTATTTATAATCTATCATATGTCTATTTCTTGAACCTATAAGGATCCTGTAATCTAAGTGGCTGCACTGGATTCTGAGAGATGTGAGAGTCTGGTGAACATGATGAGATGGCGCTGCTGTCACACAGACTGAGTTCAAGAATTCTACACTTAACTTTGTTTGTTCACCTTGTCCAGTCCAGGTATATTTTCCATTAATATATGACTGGATATCTACTGGAGAAGGGACAAGATAAAGAAAAATGCGACAGGTCTCGCCTTTGTTAAAGATTAAAACCCAATTTGTTTTGTAAATGGTATCGTTTTTAGTTTTGTATTTTTGTATTTTTGTTTTATTATGCGGGGGGTGTTGTATTTATATGGTACATTGATGCTTGATTCCACTGTTTGTGTATCAATACCATACATGTGAGCTAGTAAACTGCAATTCCCGGGCGAGCTAAACTGCCTATAAATTAACGCCCACATGCGCGGCAGCATGACGAAGATGATACGCACCTTGCCATGCGGAATCAAGCTACGAGTGTTTAACTCTGCTCAAGTGGCTGGTCGAATCTGCCACTCAGCAGGCCCCCCTCCAGACACACGGACCTCACCCCGCCCCCATGACTGTGAGGTTGGGTGGCACAACAAGCTCTAATCAGTGGCGCGGTTGGAGGCACAATGTGTGAGATGCCTCCGAAAACACAGCCAGCCCCCCGTGCCTCAAGAGCTTTCATCCACACGAACAGCTGCTCCGTGGAGAGGATTTGTGAATGCTGAAAAGGACATTGACAGACTGCAAATGAAACGTGGAGCACCACACTTGCCCCTGTATTTACCTTTGGCAGGGGAGAAGGAAGCGGGGAAGAAACAATGTGCTTCACTCCCCTAGATCTGTAGCACGAGCAGGAGGGCGGGGCACACGCGTACACGGAGGACACGGTTTCAGATTTATGTTCGATCTTGGAGCAGTGGTGGGGGCGGGCAAACACGGAGCAAGACTTAAGAGACGGATAGTAAACAGAACCACGTGAGAGAGAGAGCAGGAAGAGAGACAAGAGAGACGAAGCGAGACCGCGCTTGTGCAACTAATTAAATAAATAAATAAACAAGCGCGAAACGCATGCACTATGAAAAAAAAAAGGCACAAGCCCCCACGCGCTTCTTTAAATCTTTAAAATCTTTTTTTTTTTAAATCGCCTACAAGCCCCACGCGCCTCGAGCCGAGAGCAGATTAAGGTGAACGTGAACAATAGAAGGGAATGCATCGCACACGCAAGACGCACGCATGCAATAGTAAAAAAAAAAGTGCTGAAAGTTAATATAAAACCCACCGTCTCCCGCCGCAAGTAAAACATCCAGTCCAGGTGGGCGTGGCTCAAAGTGGACAGGATGTCAACCAGGAGGGGCTAGGGACACTGTGGTGCAATCAACAAACGATGTTTAACATAAACACTGACGACAACTGACGCTCGCCAATGAAAATTTCAGGCAGAGCAGAGACACGAAGTCTAAAACCTTATTGATTCCAAGAGGCCCTCGCATGGCGAGAAGCAGCGCATGTGCACTGCTAACGCCAGGTGAGACCTAAAAATGAAAGGAGGAGAAAGGGTAAAAATGAGGCAAGAAGCCATGTACACCTTGAAAACATCCACAAGAAAGTATACTATAAAATATTGGAATATTTCACAGAGTAACCCTTTTGAACTACTCATAAAACGAGTCCCCTTCTAGTCAGTTTATTGAGAAGTTGTGCCTGAAATCAGGCTCCTAAGCTTAGTGAGAGTCAGCCCGGCTGTTTACTCATTCCACTTTAAAGTTCACCAGCTGCCGCTCCATCCGAGAGAACCTGGCCAGCTTTTCATTTTAGTTCCTTGAAGGGGTTGAAAGGGCTGAGGGTCACTCCAGAGGGCCTACGGTGGCTCAGAGCTGAGGGTTGCTCAGAGGGCTATGGTGGCTCTGAGCTGAGGGTCATTCAGAGGGCCCTGCGGTGGCTCTAGAGCTGACGGTCACTCAGAGGGGCCTCCACGGTGGCGCTGAGCTGAGGGTCACTCAGAGGGCCTAAGGTGACTCTGAGCTGAGGGTCACTCAGAGGGCCTACTGTGGCTATGAGCTGAGGGTCACTCAGAGGGCCTATGGTGGCTCAGGAAGTGCGGGTACAAGAGTAGATCTTCAGAGGGCAGCAGAGCTGAGGGTCACTCAGGGCCTACGGTGGTTCAGAGGTGCAGGTGCAGGTAGATCTTCAGAGGTCAGCAGAGCTGAGGGTCACTCAGAGGGCCGTTCGGTGGCTCAGAGCTGAGGGTCACTCAGAGGGCTACGGTGCCTCTGAGCTGAGGGTCACTCAGAGAGGCCTACGGTGGCTCAGAGGTGCGGGTGCAGGAGTAGATCTTCGAGGGCAGCAGAGCTGAGGGTCACTCAGAGGGCCTCACGGTGGCTCAGAGGTGCGGGTGCAGGAGTAGATCTTCGAGGGCAGCAGAGCTGAGGGTCACTCAGAGGGCCTACGATGGCTCAGAGCTGAGGGTCACTCCAGAGGGCCTACGGTGGCTCAGAGGCACGGGTGCAGGAGTAGATCTTCAGAGAGGGCAGCAGAGCCTAGGGTCACACTGAGGGGCTACGGTGGCTCAGAGGCGCAGGTACAGGAGTAGATCTTCAGAGGGCAGCAGATCTGAGGGTCACTCAGAGGGCCTACGGTGGCTCAGAGGAATAGGTACAGGAGTAGATCTTCAGAGAGCAGCAGAGCTGAGAGTCACTCAAAGGGCCTACGGTGGTTCAGAGGTGCGGGTACAGGAGTAGATCTTGAGGCAGTGAGACCTGGAGAGTCACTCAGAGGGGCCTACGGTGGCTCAGAGCGAGGGTACAGGAGTAGATCTTCAGAGGGCAGCAGAGCTGAGGGTCACTCACGAGAGCCTACGGTGGCTCAGAGGTGCAGGTACAGGAGTATCTCTTCAGAGGGCAGTAGACCTGAGGGTCACTCAGAGGGCCTACGGTGGCTCAGAGGTGCAGTACAGAAGTAGATCCTCAGAGGAGGAAAATAAGCTTCCCTTGGAGATCAAATATCTAAGAATCTCAGACTCATTCACACTCCATACAGTCAATACATGCCAAATTGATAAAAATTGAGGATTACAGCTGCCCCACCTCCTAATATATCACCAGAGAAGAGATGTAGCGATAAAGGATTATTTTAATTATTATTTTTTTTAAAACAAGTCCTAGTTTCACAATACATTTTAAACACATACAAATAAAAATGTGAAATTCATCATGTAAAGATAATATACAATAAAACACAATGTATTTTGAAGTTAAAAACCTAACAAGATATTCACAATAGACATCAAGGAAGAACACACATATAGACAAAAGACCCTTTGTGCACAGTTCTAAACGAGCTGTTGCGTGTACTGATCCAGAGTTCTACATCAAGGTTGCATGCTGATGAGTATTCAAATTTATATCTTCCCCAGATGCCTTGTGGTTGGATTCAGAAATATTCAGCGTCGACGCGTTTCGGTGGTAAATCCTTATATATATAGAACCACCTTCCTCAGGACACAAACGTATATAAGGGATCTGTTACCCCCTTCCTTTGAATGCTAACAATGTATATATAAAAAAAATTACTTTCAGTGATGTGTTCTTCAATAATTTAAAAATGGTTAGTGAAAAATATCCACATGAACACCAAATAGTGGACTGAAGTTTTAAGGTGTGTTCAGTTCAACTATAATGGAACCATATCTTGAGAGAATATTATATCTTCCCAATATCGTCTTTCTGTCTGGGTGAGCAGATAATACTGTCACACTGCAGGGAAACTAGTTCTCCTACTTTGTTTTTATTGTGGTTTCTGCCATCGTCTGGAGGAAATTCATTCCATTACATGGATCCTTTTTCTACCAGGAAGCACAGGTGATTGTGTTTTTAAGGCAGTCTCACACCCACGACCAAGGATCCAATTTAAATAGTGCTCATTTGTCTTAACTCTGGCACTTTAGCGTCTGTTTTCACGTAGATCCTCAGAGGGCAGTAGGATGTATTCATACTAAGGAAGACGTAGCTGCTACAAAGAGCTGCTCTGAATATGAAGCAAAGCCTTGATTTTACTTTATGGACCAGTGATCATGTCCACTTGTCAGTTTTATGGTCCATGTTAGTCTCAGCAGGGGCCCTTGCAGGTAAGATTGGTTGGGCGGTGGGGCCCGTGGGGGTGATTTCGACAGACAATGATGAGGGAAAATTAAATAAATAATTAATTTTCCCTCGTAGTCGTCTGTCGAAATCCCCCACTGGGCCCCACCGCTCTTACCTGCACGGAGCCGCGGCTGGTTAATCTACGACCAATGACCACGAGGACCCATTAATCTACTGCTCAGTGTTAAGCTCCAAGGCCGATGCCAGCTTCAATTCTAGGTTGCGACTTGAAGGTGGAATGTTTTAGACTTCTGAGTTCTGGCATGAACAGACCGGAAGTGAGTACACTTCAATCCCACCACTGGGGAGGGCTTTGCAGTCGCAATATACTTGCCCTTGCTCACCACTGGGGAGGGCTTGCAGTCGCAATATGCTTGTCCTTGCTCACTACTGGAGAGGACATACAGTCGCAATATATTTGTCCTTGCTCACCATTGCGGAGGGCTTGGCAGTTGTGATATACTTTCCCTTGCTCACCACGGGAGAGGGCATGGCAGTCGCGATATACTTACCTTTGCTCACCACTGAGGAGGGCTTGGCAGTTGTGATATGCTTTCCCTTGCTCACCACTGGGAGTGACTTGGACTTAGGTGTACACAGGATTGGGAAAAGTAGTAAGATGAAGGCTGCCTAGCCTTGACTTTCACTCAGTTGACCAGATGTACTGCCCACTCAAGCTTGACTTGGGCTCAGTTGTGTATATATAAAAGCCCTCTCAAGCTTTCACTGGGGCTCAGTTGTATAGATATAGCCCCCATGAAGCTGGACTTGGGCTCAGTTGTATAGATATAGCCCCCTCAAGCTTGACTTGGGCTCAGTTGTATAGATATAGACCCCTTCAAGCTTTGACTTGGGCTCAGTTGTATAGATATAGACCCCTTAAAGCTTTGACTGGGGCACAGTTATATAGATATAACCCCCTCAAGCTTGACTTGGGCTCAATTGTATAGATATAGCCCCCTCAAGATTGACTTGGGCTCTGTTGTAAAGATATAAGCCCCCTCAAGCTTTAACTGGGGCTCAGTTGTATAGATATAGCTCCCCTCAAGCTTTGACTTGGGCTCAGTTGTATAGATATAGACCCCTTAAAGCTTTGACTGGGGCTCAGTTATATAGATATAGCCCCCTCAAGCTTTGACTTGGGCTCCGTTGTATAGATATAGACCCCTTCAAGCTTTGACTGGGGCTCAGTTGTATAGATATAGCCCCCTCAAGCTTTGACTGGGGCTCAGTTGTATAGATATAGCCCCCAAGCTTTGACTTGGGCTTTGTTGTATAGATATAGCCCCCTCAAGCTTGACTTGGGCTCTGTTGTATAGATAAAGCCCCCTCAAGCTTGACCTGGGCTCCGCTGTATGGATATAGACCCCTCAAGCTTTAACTGGGGCTCAGTTGTATAGATATAACCCCCTCAAGCATTGACTTAGACTCAGGTGTGCAGATGTACCCCCTCACTTCCCTGGCTTTGACGCAGTAGTAAAATGGAGGCTGCCTAGCCTTGACTTAGGCTCAGTTGTATAGATATAACCCCTTCAAGCTTTGACTTGGGCTTCATTGTATAGATATAGCCCCCTCAAGCTTGACTTGGGCTCCGTTGTATTGTATAGATATACACCTCTTCAAGCTTTGACTGGGGCTAAGTTGTATAGATATAGCCCCCTCAAGCTTGACTTGGGCTCCGTTGTATTGTATAGATATAGCTCCCCTCAAGCTTGACTTCGGCTCAGTTGTATAGATATAAGCCCCCTCAAGCATTGACTTAGACTCAGGTATGCAGATGTAGCCCCCTACCCCCCACTTCCCTGGATTGATGCAGTAGTAAAATGGAGGCTGCCTAGCCTTGACTTGGACTCAGTTGTACAGAAGTAGCACCCACGCTTAGACTTGAGCTCGCTTGTATAGATATAGTCCCTCTCAAGCTTGACTTGGACTCATTGGTACAGATTACCCTGCTTAAGCATTGACTTAGACTCAGGTGTACATATGTGTCCCCCACTTCCCTGGCTTGGACACAGTAGTAAGATGGAGGCTGTCTAGCCTTGACTTGGACTCGGTTGTGCAGATGTAGCTCCCCCACAAACTTTGACTTGGGCTCAGTTTTACCAATGTACCCCCTCAAGCTTTGAATTGGACTCAGGTGTACAGATGTATCCTCCTCCACCCAAGCTTCGACTTGGACTCAGGTGTACAGATGTATCCCCCTCCACCCAAGCTTCGATTTGGACTCAGGTGTACAGATGTATCCCCCTCCACCCAAGCTTTGACTTGGACTCAGGTGTACAGATGTATCCCCCTCCACCCAAGCTTCGACTTGGACTCAGGTGTACAGATGTATCCCCCTCCACCCACGCTTCGACTTGGACTCAGGTGTACAGATGTATCCCCTCCACCCAAGCTTCGACTTGGACTCAGGTGTACAGATGTATCCCCCTCCACCCACGCTTTGACTTGGACTCAGGTGTACAGATGTGTCCCCCTCCACCCACGCTTCGACTGAACTCAGGTGTACAGATGTATCCCCCTCCACCCAAGCTTCGACTTGGACTCAGGTGTACAGATGTATCTCCCTCCACCCAAGCTTCGACTTGGACTCAGGTGTACAGATGTATCCCCCTCCACCCAAGCTTTGACTTGGACTCAGGAGTACAGATGTATCCCCCTCCACCCAAGCTTCAACTTGGACTCAGGTGTACAGATGTATCCTTCTCCACCCAAGCTTCGACTTGGACTCAGGTGTACAGATGTATCCCCCTCCACCCAAGCTTCGACTTGGACTCAGGTGTACAGATGTATCCACCTCCACCCACACTTTGACTTGGACTCAGGTGTACAGATGTATCCCTCTCCACCCACGCTTCGACTTGGACTCAGGTGTACAGATGTATCCCCTCCACCCAAGCTTCGACTTGGACTCAGATGTACAGATGTATCACCCTCCACCCACGCTTCGACTTGGACTCAGGTGTACAGATGTATCCCCCTCCACCCAAGCTTCGACTTGGACTCAGGTGTACAGATGTATCACCCTCCACCCAAGCTTCGACTTGGACTCAGGTGTACAGATGTATCACCCTCCACCCAAGCTTCGACTTGGACTCAGGTGTACAGATGTATCCACCTCCACCCACACTTTGACTTGGACTCAGGTGTACAGATGTATCCCTCTCCACCCACGCTTCGACTTGGACTCAGGTGTACAGATGTATCCCCCTCCACCCAAGCTTCGACTTGGACTCAGGTGTACAGATGTATCACCCTCCACCCAAGCTTCGACTTGGACTCAGGTGTACAGATGTATCCACCTCCACCCACACTTTGACTTGGACTCAGGTGTACAGATGTATCCCCCTCCACCCAAGCTTGGACTCAGGTGTACAGATGTATCCCCTCCACCCAAGCTTCGACTTGGACTCAGGTGTACAGATGTATCCACCCTCCACCCAAGCTTCGACTTGGACTCAGGTGTACAGATGTATCCACCTCCACCCACACTTTGACTTGGACTCAGGTGTACAGATGTATCCCTCTCCACCCAAGCTTCGACTTGGACTCAGGTGTACTAGATGTGTCCCTCTCCACCCACGTCCGACTTGGACTCAGGTGTACAGATATATCTCCCTCCACCCATGCTTCGACTTGGACTCAGGTGTACAGATGTATCCCCCTCCACCCAAGCTTCGACTTGGACTCAGGTGTACAGATGTATCACCCTCCACCCAAGCTTCGACTTGGACTCAGGTGTACAGATGTATCCACCTCCCCCACACTTTGACTTGGACTCAGGTGTACAGATGTATCCCCCTCCACCCAAGCTTCGACTTGGACTCAGGTGTACAGATGTATCCCCCTCCACCCAAGCTTCGACTTGGACTCAGGTGTACAGATATATCTCCCTCCACCCACGCTTCGACTTGGACTCAGGTGTACAGATGTGTCCCCCTCCACCCACGCTTCGACTGAACTCAGGTGTACAGATGTATCCCCCTCCACCCAAGCTTCGACTTGGACTCAGGTGTACAGATGTATCCCTCTCCACCCACGCTTCGACTTGGACTCAGGTGTACAGATGTATCCCCCTCCACCCAAGCTTCGACTTGGACTCAGGTGTACAGATGTATCCACCCTCCACCCAAGCTTCGACTTGGACTCAGGTGTACAGATGTATCCACCTCCACCCACACTTTGACTTGGACTCAGGTGTACAGATGTATCCCTCTCCACCCAAGCTTCGACTTGGACTCAGGTGTACAGATGTATCCCTCTCCACCCACGCTTCGACTTGGACTCAGGTGTACAGATATATCTCCCTCCACCCACGCTTCGACTTGGACTCAGGTGTACAGATGTATCCCCCTCCACCCAAGCTTCGACTTGGACTCAGGTGTACAGATGTATCACCCTCCACCCAAGCTTCGACTTGGACTCAGGTGTACAGATGTATCCCCCTCCACCCAAGCTTTGACTAAGACTCAGGTGTACAGATGTATCCCCCTCCACCCAAGCTTTGACTAAGACTCAGGTGTACAGATGTATCCCCCTCCACCCAAGCTTTGACTAAGACTCAGGTGTACACAAGTTCGGCAAAGGTAGTAAGATGGAGCCACCTCGCCTTGGACTCAGGTGTACAGATGTATCCACCTCCACCCACACGTTGACTTGGACTCAGGTGTACAGATGTATCCACCTCCACCCACGCTTCGACTTGAACTCAGGTGTACAGATGTATCCCCCTCCACCCAAGCTTTGACTAAGACTCAGGTGTACAGATGTATCCCCCTCCACCCAAGCTTTGACTAAGACTCAGGTGTACAGATGTATCCCCCTCCACCCAAGCTTTGACTAAGACTCAGGTGTACACAAGTTCGGCAAAGGTAGTAAGATGGAGGCCACCTCGCCTTGGACTCAGTTTTATAGATATAGCCCCTCTCAAGTTTGACTTGGACTCATTGGTACAGATTACCCCTCTCAAGCGTGACATGGACTCAGGTGTATATATGTGTCCTCCCACTTCCCTGGCTTGGACACAGTAGTAAAATGGAGGCCACCTCGCCTTGACTTGGACTCACCTTTGTAGATGACACGAGTCCCGTCGCCAAAGATGTACTGGTTGCTGTACCAGATGGCGCAGTAGTAGGTGCCCTCGTCACTGCGCTCAGTGTTCCCAATGGTCAGTGTGAAGGTCTTGGATTCCTTCTCGATGCCCGGCAGGAAGCGCTCGCTGATGCCGTCGCCATAGCTCGGCTTGGCCCGCTCCCTGTGGCTCACCAGGAAGCTCAGGCCCTGATGATCGGGCTGCTTGTACCATGAGAGCACGTGGTCGGTAGCGCTGCTCCCCGCTCAAGGAGCACGTGATCTTGGGGTGCCGCCCTCCGGTGGTGATTGATGGCAGAGGCTGCATTAAGGTGGGAGATTCTCTGGCCTCGATACCTGTGAATGGAAGCACACGATGAAGCCGGTTGGGAGACAGCAGTCACCTGAACCATGGCGCATGCGTGGAAGGACCACTTTACTACCCATGGAGAGTCAATGCGTGTGTGCACACATTCATAGCCGGGACAGCCCGTAAATACCCCTTGCCCGGTTAATGTAGCACTGTGGAGATACCTGGGAGGGGCACGCTGTGATGTACTGCTTGTATGAGAAATGCATCCATGTTGTCTACATACCTGGGAGGACAGGCTGTGATGTGTCCCTTGTATGGGCAATGCATCTATGTGTACATGCCTGGGAGGACGGGCTGTGATGTACTGCTCGTATGAGAAATGCATCCATGTCTACATACCTGGGAGGACAGGCTGTGATGTACTGCTCATATGAGAAATGCATCCATGTCTACATACCTGGGAGGACAGGCTGTGATGTGTCCCTTGTATGGGCAATGATCTATGTGTACATACCTGGGAGGACAGGCTGTGATGTACTGCTCGTATGAGAAATGCATCCATGTCTACATACCTGGGAGGACAGGCTGTGATGTACTGCTTGTATGAGAAATGCATCCATGTCTACATACCTGGGAGGACAGGCTGTGATGTACTGCTCATATGAGAAATGCATCCATGTCTACATACCTGGGAGGACAGGCTGTGATGTACTGCTCGTATGAGAAATGCATCCATGTCTACATACCTGGGAGGACAGGCTGTGATGTACTGCTCGTATGAGAAATGCATCCATGTTGTCTACATACCTGGGAGGACAGGCTGTGATGTACTGCTCGTATGAGAAATGCATCCATGTTGTCTACATACCTGGGAGGACAGGCTGTGATGTACTGCTCGTATGAGAAATGCATCCATGTCTACATACCTGGGAGGACAGGCTGTGATGTACTGCTCATATGAGAAATGCATCCATGTCTACATACCTGGGAGGACAGGCTGTGATGTACTGCTCATATGAGAAATGCATCCATGTCTACATACCTGGGAGGACAGGCTGTGATGTGTCCCTTGTATGGGCAATGCATCCATGTCTACATACCTGGGAGGACAGGCTGTGATGTGTCCCTTGTATGGGCAATGCATCCATGTCTACATACCTGGGAGGACAGGCTGTGATGTACTGCTCGTATGAGAAATGCATCCATGTTGTCTACATACCTGGGAGGACAGGCTGTGATGTGTCCCTTGTATGGGCAATGCATCTATGTGTATATACCTGGGACGACAGGCTGGAAGTACTGCTCGTATGAGAAATGCATCCATGTCTACATACCTGGGAGTACAAGATAAGGATGAAACCGTGCACTACCTAAAGATACTTAAAAGTTCAAAAAGTTCAGCAAAATTAGATGTGCTCCTTGGGTGTGTACTCCGGTCCAGTACACTGTTATAATAAATAAGTAGCGTTCTCTATTATAGGGAACGTCCCCGTGGGCACCACCTGACCTCCCAGGGGTTTTTCAAACGTTGTGATGTCTTTTATCTCTTCATCCAAATAATGATTAAACCATTAGTTCAATAACTTCATATTTATTTTCCTTCTTCATATGAATTGGATTAGCCAATATTTCCAAACAATGTGATTTTCATTGGATACTTCGTACACTCCTTGAGTTCCAATGCATTTCGGGTGAAACCACCCTTCTTCAGGGAACCATATGCTGTAAATCAATATGAAAGCTACTTAATACATGAGGTGACCTAAAAAAGTCATATCTACGGCTTGTAGTGCTCTAAATCTAATGTGCTTAACCGATACTGGTGAACACGAGTGTAATACGATAAAACGAAACTCATGCCGGAAGTCATATGATTGCTACTTGCTCGGAATGCTCTTACAACAATATTAACCGATGAAAGGGTGCTCGTGACGTGTAACGTACAACTAATCTTCAATAGAGAGTGTGCTCAAGTAAATTAACATGAAAGCTAAAAAAACCTAAGACGCAAGTGAACTAAGAGCTACGAGAATTATACAGGACTGGTCCTAAGTGATCGGCAACTCGATTATAATGTGAGAGCGAATATGCCTTAATGTGTCTAACGATAAGGCCCGTTGAAATCAGTGCTCGTGACCTACAGACTCGATGATATAATGAAAGCCAATGTGACCTAAAACGTGCTGCGATAAAAACCCGTTGAAAACGGTGCTCGTGACCTTAGGATGACCAACTAATCTTCGGTAACATGCGTGCTCAACTAAATAAACATAAGTGCCCAAATACATGTTATCATGGTGTAGCCACCCACTCCCTGACCCTCCCATAGGTGGGGTCATAGAGCTAGTCCCTCCCTTTCTTTTAGTATAAGAGGGGAACCTGTGCATTGCACCCCAGATACCCCTGGACGACGCTCTACAAGAAGAATCCCGGACCTTCGACGTTCCACTACCTTTGGAAGACTGAAGAATCTCCTTGGAGTCAAGGAGTGACTCCCCTGCTTGGCAGGCACCAAAAACGACAACGACGGTCGCAAACTATGCCGCTCCCGCCGGAGCCCGAAGTCCCTGCAGCCCAGGAAGAGGATTTCCTGACTTCTCCAAGGCCATCGTGAGTCCCCAACGAAGCTGAGGCAAGTGGACCCCACGAGCAACGAGGAACCGCAGACCCTGGGTACCGTGCACTATTGTCGAGTGCAACCCCTTCACGATGTTCTACGAACTTGTGCTTTAGACCACGTGTGGTCCCAGCCTCTAACAGAGATCCCTCCCAAAATCAGAGGCCTACACCATCCCGAGTGACCATGGGCCCCTGTGGAGTGCATCCGCCCGAGGCGTCTTCGCGATCCCTTGCCAGCCGGCTTGTGGGTCCCCAGAAGACTTTCCAAAGAAACCAAAGGGCTCCCCTGGTTGCTCCAGGCCTGCCCTGACCTACCCTCGCTGGGTAAGTTCCTCAGACCTTGCTGGTCTGCACCATTGACTTTTTCTTCCTACCACAAGACTTGCTGCTACCAAGGCTTGTTGGCTCCAATCGGGTCGCCGACACCGCAGTCAGCTGCAGACTTCGTGGGACACGTTGAATCCAGCTCCTGGCCGTCCTCGACACCTCCTGGACCTCGTGGTCGAAGAGTCAAGACACCAGTGAACGACCTGAATCTGTCGACGACGGTGGGCATTCATCTTCCTTGCACCGGGTCACTGCCAAGTGCCCTTGAACACTGTCCCCTCTGCTTTCAGGTCTTCCTCCTTCTGAATCCAGGCTTGGATTCCAACGGACCCTTCTTCTGTCGCCGCAAGCAGCAAGTCTTCACTGGCTCCCATTGAAAACGACGCCGCGACCCGACACCAAAGGACACCTATGCACCCGGCTCCCTGGGTGAGGTAACTTTAGCATTACGGTGCTCCTGTGGGTGTGGGCCCTAGAACTACTTACCCTGTAAGTGCCTTGCTTGTAGCTACCCTAGAAGTGCCCTAAAACTCTTATTTTCTAAGTGCGACTATCGCGCTGACTCGTACAGGGTTCGCGTCTGTGTTAGAACACAACGCGTCCAACTCCCTTGCAACTCTATCTGTAACCGCGTTGTGAGAAGTTGGCCTGGTATATGCTGTTCACTAATTAAAGTGGACACCTTGCACCAGAACAATTCGACTCTTATGGTAGATAGGTTTAAGACAACCTTTATAGAAAGCTATCCTAGTGGTAGCTGTGGAGAGCAGCCTTCAGGCTAAGTCTTGAAGGAATGTAAAGCAGCTTGTTTTACCACACAATCTCTTGAATCACCAAATGAAAAGACACCACACAGGTATATATATCAAATATATATGTATTTATTAATAAACACTCTCTACTAATCTCTTTATGAGATTAGAGGATAGGAACATATGTACAAGTCAAATATTATCAGGATAAGTTTAGCACAATTGAATATTACAATCTTAGTTTGCTAGACCTAGGTCTAGGGCATCTAGAATCGAGGGACCCCCAATAACCACCCCAGGCAGTTGTAGGAGACCCACAGGGGACGGACGCGGTGACCTGGCACCGATGCGAATCCTGTACGAGTCTATGCACTCAGACGTGATTGAGATATCAATGTTCAAGGTCCCTTGCGTGTTCGAGGCGAACACACCGATCGGACTCAGTACGAGTCGGAGGATACGGTCTACAGATAGGATTTGCAAGGGAGTCGGACGCGGTGTGTCTAACACAGACGCGCACCAGGTACGAGTCAGTGCGAGAATCGCACGGGGAAAGTAAGAGTTTTAGGTGAACCTACAAGCAAGTCACTTACAGGGTAAGTAGTTCGAGGGCCCACACCCACAGGAGCACCGTAGTGCTGGAGTTACCTCACCCAGGGAAGCCGGGTGCACAGGTGTCCTTTGGTGTCGGGTCGCGGCGTCGTTTTCAATGGCGAGCAAAGAAGACTTGCTGCTTGTGATGGTTTGAAGAAGTGTCCGGTGGAATCCAAGCCTGGATTCGGTGGAAGGATGACCTGAAAGCAAAGGGGACAGTGTTCAAAGTCACTTGGCAGTGACTCGGGGCAAGGAAGATGAATGCCCACCGTCGTCGCAGGGTTCAGGTCGTTCGCAGTTGCCTTGACTCTTCAGCCACGAGGTCCAGGAGGCGTCGACGACGACCAGGAGCTGGATTCGGCGTGTCCCACGATGTCTGCGGCTTACTGCGGTGTCGGCAACTCGATCGGAGCCAACAAGCCTTGGTAACAGCAAGTCTCGAGGAAAGTGTGAACAGGCAATGGCGCAGACCAGCAAGGTCTGTGGAACTCACCCAGCGAGGGTAAGTCAGGGCAGGCCTGGAGCAACCAGGGGAGCTCTTTGGTTTCTTTGGAAAGTCTTCTGGGGACCCACAAGCCGGCTGGCAAGGGATCGCAAAGACGCCTCGGGAGGATTCTCTCACAGGGGCCCACAGTCACTCGGGACGTGGTAGGCCGCTGATCTTAGGAGGGATTCCTGCTGGAGGCTGGGACCACACGTGGTCCAAAGCACAAGTTCGTGGAACGTTGTGAGGGGTTGCACTCGACAATAGTGCAGGGTACCCAGGGGTCGCGGTTCCTCGTTACTCTTGGGGTTCACTGGCCTCAGCTTCGCTGGGGACTCACGATGGCCTATGAGAAGTCAGGAAATCCACTTCTTGGGCTGCAGGGACTTCGGACTCCGGCGGGAGCGGCGTAGTTTGCGACCGTCATTTGTAGTTTTTGGTGCCTGCCAAGCAGGGGAGTCACTCCTTGACTCCAAGGGAGATTCTTCAGTCTTCCAAAGGTAGTGGAACGTCGAAGGTCCGGGATTCTTCTTGTAGAGCGTCGTCCAGGGAAATCTAGGGTGCAATGCACAGGTTCCCCCTCTTATACTAAAAGGAGGGGAGGGACTAACTCTATGACCCTACCTATGGGAGGGTCAGGGGAGTGGGTGGCTACACCCACTTCCCTTTGTCCAGTTTCGTGCCAGAGCAGGGACAGGTAGCCCCTGAGCCGGTTTGAACTGGCATATGCACAGAGGAGCCTTCTGCTCCCCCAGTGCAGGACTTCAAAGCACTCTAAGAGTGCACCCACCCAGCCCCAATACACTAAACCCTGTCTGGGAGGTGGTCACACCCCTTGGGACAGGATATCTATTGTTGGGCTCCCTCCACTGCGAGTGTTGGTCATCAGCAGGAGGGCAGCCCAGTGTCTGTGACTGGTGGCATCCATTTTGTGATGCCAGGGCTCTGTCGGATTCTACCGCGTTTCCACAGTAGGTACATGTCTATCCCTCTAGAAGGGTGGAATGCTACCCCCGCCGCCAGGACTGGCGGGGGGGTAGTATTCCAAGGTGTTTGACACCAAACACGACATGTTTCGATGCAGCCATTCCAAAGTTAGCATTTTACCGCGAGGATATAATGCACTTAAAAGTATATGGTTTAACCGCATCCACAAACAGCACCAGAGAATGGACTCTGAGAGCTGCAGAGGGGCCCTGCTCAGGCAGAGGCACCCCCTCACATAGAAGCCAAGCACCCTGCCCTCAGGATTGATAGGGCCTGCCTTAGGGGTGACTGATAGGGTTATATGTGTGTGTAGGAGGGATATAGGAAGCCTATATCTCAGTGAGGGGTGCTAGCACTTCCTCACTCAGGCTGCAGTAGCAGGCCTGTGGTGTCAGATTTAGTCTGCTTTCCCAGGGGTGGCATAATACATGCTTCAGCCCCTGGTAGGCCTGTGAAGTACCTATGCCCTTGGTACCTAAGGTACCATATACTAGGGACTCATAAGGTACCACAGTATCCAATCACTAGTGCACCTAGAGTGCACTCCAAATCGTTTAGAGAGAACAGAGAGGCTGGGGCCCTGATTGGCAGGGTCCCAGCCAGACTATAGCCAGAAACCAGTGTAAACATCAGAAAAAAAGTGGGGGCAACATAAGAGGCAGATCCTACTCTCCTACACAACCCCCCCCAAACGCAGGGACACTAAACTAACCTTGACCAGTTGAGTCTTCGTGTTCAAAGTGGAAATACCTTGAGAGTCCATCTGCATTGGCATGTTGGGTCCCAGGTCTATGTTCCACTGTATAGTCCATCCCCTGTAGGGAAATGGACCACCTCAAAAGTTTTGGGTTTTCTCCTTTCATTTGTTTAAGCCATAGGAGGGGCTTGTGGTCGGTCTGAACTATGAAGTGAGTACCAAACAAGTATGGCCTCAGCTTCTTCAGGGCCCATACCACAGCAAAGGCCTCCCTCTCTATAGCTGACCAACGTTTCTCTCTAGGGGTCAGCCTTCTGCTAATAAAAGCTACTGGCTGGTCTTGACCTTCATCATTCAGTTGAGACAGTACAGCTCCCACACCCAGCTCAGAAGCATCTGTTTGGACAATGAACTTTTTGGTGTAGTCTGGACTCTGTAAGATGGGGGCAGTGCACATGGCCTGCTTTAGGTCTTCAAATGCCTTTTGACAGCTAGCTGTCCACTGAACCTTTTTGGCATTTTCTTTGAGGTCAGATCATTCAAGGGGGTCACTATAGATCCATATCCCTTGACAAACCTCCTATAGTACCCAGATAGGCCTAAGAAGGCTCTCACCTGTGTCTGGGTGGTTGGAGCAACCCATTCCATTATGGTCTGGATCTTGCTCTGTAAAGGCTGAACCTGACCTCCACCTACAAGGTGGCCCAGGTATACAACCTGACTCTGCCCTATCTGGCACTTAGTGGCCTTGATAGTGAGGCCTGCCTTTTGCAGGGCCTCCAAAACATTCCTGAGGTGGACCAGGTGATCCTGCCAGGAGGAACTAAAGACAGCAATATCATCTAGATAAGCTGAGCAATAAGTTTCCATCCCTGTCAGAACTTTATTCACCAACCTCTGGAAAGTGGCAGGTGCATTTTTCAATCCAAAGGGCATCACCACAAAGTGGTAGTGCCCACCAGGGGTCGAAAATGCTGTCTTGGCTTTTGCATCATCAGCTAATCTGATCTGCCAGTAGCCAGCTGTTAGGTCAAACGTGCTTAGATACTTGGCTGAGGCCAAAGTGTCAATCAGCTCATCTGCCCTTGGTATGGGATAGGCATCAGTCCTAGTGACTGCATTGAGGCCCCTGTAGTCTACACAAAACCTCATTTCTTTCTTACCACCCTGGGTATGAGGCTTGGGTACCAGGACTACTGGACTAGCCCAAGGGCTATCTGAAGGCTCAATTACACCTAGCTCCAACATTTTCTGGACTTCAGTCCTGATACAGTCCCTGACATGATCAGGTTGCCTGTAGATGTTATTCTTGACAGGCAGACTGTCTCCAGTGTCCACCTCGTGGGTGCACCAGGAAGTCTGACTAGGGGTCAGGCTAAACATATGTCTAAACTGTTGCAGAACCTGTCTGCACTCAGTTTGCTGATGGTCAGTGAGGCTGCTTGCCAAAGCAACACCATCTACTGACCCATCATCAGGGTTCTGAGAGAGCAGGTCAGGGAGAGGGTCACTCTCCTCCTCCTGGTCCTCATCAGTTGCCATGAGCAAGCCCATGTCAGCCCTGTCAACATATGGCTTTAATCTGTTGACATGGAGCACCCTCAGGGGGCTCCTGGGAGTTCCAAGATTCACCAGGTAGGTGACTTCTCCCTTCTGTTCAACTATTGTATGGGGGCCACTCCACTTGTCCTGGAGGGCTGCTGGGGCCACAGGCTCCAACACCCACACTTTCTGTCCTGGCTGGTATACAGTCAGTACAGCCTTTGGTCATGCCAAGCTTTTTGTAATTCTTGGCTGGCCTCCAGGTTTTTGGTTGCCTTTTTCATGTACTCAGCCATCCGGGAGCGGAGACCAAGTACAAATAGTCCATCACATCTTGTTTGGGGGGCTTGAGAGGTAACTCCCAGCCCTCTTTACCAAACACAGTGGACCTCTCACAGGATGCCCAAACAGAAGCTCAAATGGGCTGTAGCCAACCCCTTCTGTGGAACCTCTCTGTAGGCAAACAACAGGCAAGGAAGAAGAAGGTCCCATTTCCGCCTAAGCTTCTCTGGGAGTCCTTTAATCATTCCTTTCAAGGTTTTGTTGAAGCGTTCAACTAAACCATTGCATTGTGGGTGATAGGTGGTGGTGAACTTGTAAGTTACACCACACTCCTTCCACATTGCTTTTAGATACCCTGACATGAAGTTGGTACCTCTGTCAGAAATGACCTCCTTTGGAAAACTCACTCTGGAGAAGACTCCAATGAGGGCTCTTGCCACCACAGGGGCTGTGGTGGTCCTCAGAGGAATTGCTTCTGGGTACCTGGTGGCATGATCCACTACCACCAGGATAAACCTGTGCCCAGATGCAGTTTGAGGGTCAAGGGGACCAACAATGTCAATCCCTACCCTTTCAAAGGGTACCCCCACCACAGGTAGTGGTATCAGGGGGCTTTGTTGTGCCACCTGCCTTACCACTGGCTTGGCATGTGACACAGGAGCGACAAAACTCCTTTGTGTCCTCTGACATATGTGGCCAATGAAAATGTGGATCAAGCCTGTCCCAGGTCTTGTTTTGGCCCAAGTGTCCTGCTAAAGGGATATCATGTGCTAAGGTCAAGAGGAACCCCCTAAACTTCTGAGGTATTACCAACCTCCTGGTGGCTCCAGGGGCTGGGTCTCTACCTTCAGAATATAGGAGTCCCTCATCCCAATAAACTTTATGGGACCCACTAGCACTCCCAGCAGCCTCAGCAGCAGCCTGCTGTCTGAGGGGTTCAAGAGAGGGGCAGCACTGTTGCTCCTTCCTCAGATCTTCCCTAGAAGGGCCCCCTGCCCCCAAGAACTCAACCTGATCAGGCTCAAGTCCCTCTGGGGCAGTTCCTTCTTCAGGATCTGCTTCACCTCCCTCTGGGGGTGAATCTGTGATCTGAGACAGAGGGGAAGGCACTGCCTTTACCCTACTGCTCCTCCTCTTGGGAAGCATCTGGTCCATTGTTCCAGGATCCAGAGCTGGTTCAGTGTCATGCATTCTTGCTTGTGACCTGGTCACAGCATATACCTCTGCAGGGATGCCCAACATCTCAGCATGAGTCCATAACTCTACTTCAGACCAGGCTGAAGTCTCTTGATCATTGCCCAATAGACATTCGACAGGGAGGTCTGCACTGACTACAACCTTCTTGAGGCCAGTTACCCCTCCCCAGGAGAAATTCACAACTGCCAGACTATGGTTGGTCTTGGCGTTGCTTGCATTGGTCACCTGGTACATTTCGCCCAGGATGATCTGTCCAGGGTCCACAAGATCCTCTGCCACCATGGTGACACTAGCACCTGTGTCCCTAAATGCCAAAGCCTGTTTGCCATTTATTACAGGCTGCTGTTTGTATTTGCCCAGATTACTGGGACTCACTAGGAAGGACATATTAAGGTCTCCCTCACAAATCAGCATTGCCTGAGTGGGCACTCTGACTAGGTCAGAGTCCACTTCAGAACCCAGGGTCAACCCTACTAAACCCTTAGTCTGTGTACCACCTCCACCAGTAGCTGAACTAGGGGGAACAGTTGCCTTAGGGGCAGGAGTGGTGGTGGTTTGGTCTTTGGACTTGTTACAGTCAGAAGTCCAGTGCCCTTTCTGTTTACAGAATTTGCACCAGGGCTTCTTTTGGCCTTTTCCCTTGTTGGACTGTGACTCCCCACCAGATGCAGATTTTTGGGGCCCTTGTGAAGACTTCTGGTCTTTTGACTTATCCCCACCTTTCTCAGAGCCCTTAGGATCTTGCTTCTTGGTGTCACCCCCTTGGTTCTGGGGTTTCTGCCTCACCCTGGTTCTGACCCACTTGTCTGCCTTCTTTCCCAATTCTTGGGGAGAGGTCAGATCCGAGTCCACCAGGTACTGATGCAACAACTGGTTCTGGCAATTATTAAGGATCTGTTCTCTCATCATCAGATTATACAATCCCTTGAAATCAGTAACCCTACTGCCAACCAGCCAACCCTCTAGAGCCTTGGTTGCACAATCAACAAAGTCAGTCCAGTCCTGAGTCTGTGCCTTCTGGGTGTCTCTGAACTTTAGCCTGTACTGCTCAGTGGGTAAGCCAAACCCATCTATCAGTGCACTCTTCAGGACTTCATAATCATCAGCATCCTCTTCTCTAACAGTGAGGAGCTTGTCTCTACCTTTATCTGAAAAGGAGAGCCACAAGATTGCTGCCCACTGCTTCTGGGGGACCTGCTGTACTCTACAGGCCCTCTCCATAGCAGTTATCCACTTGTGGACATCATCCCCACTCTGGTAGGGAGGAACAACCTTGCTCAGGTTCCTATGGTCTGGAATAGATTCTCTGCCTCTAGGGACACTGTTGCTGCCACCAAGGGGTTCTAACCCCTCTCGTCGAGAAGCTCTCTGGATCTCCAGGGCTTCTCTATCCAGTGCCAACTGCTTGGTTCTGAGGGCAACTCTTGCTTCCTCATACTGCAGCAGTTTGCACATTCTTTCAGAGGAGGTCTCTCTTATGGGAAAGTATGAGTTCCTCTGGTGGACAAATTCTCTGCCAGAGTGATAAGAGTGCTCAGATTCCCTGGAAGGGGACCTATGCCTCTCATCCACTCTGTCAGTTCTCTTAGGGAGAATTCCTCTGTCCTTTTCAGGCCCCTTGAGGCCTGGCCCTTCAATCACAGAGTCCTGGTCATTCGGATTTTCATCGTCTGACCCAGATACTGTAATTGACCCACCCACTGATTCAGACCCATTGGCTCCTAGAGCCAATCTAAGATCATCTGCTGTCAGCAGATCTATCAGGTGCAGGGTTGAGGGACTCTGTCCTAGTCTCAGGTGTCTTTCAACACACATGGCTCTCAAGTCAGAGAAAGCCATGTCCTTGTACTGAGGCTGAGTGGATCCACTGGTTCCACCCTTTAAGGACATTCTAGTGTTGTGCAGTGTTGTACTACCTACACTAGTTTGTGGCCTACTGATCCTAGCTTGAGCTGTAGAAAGGGTGTGCTATCCCTTGGCACACAGCTCTAAGTTCAGTAGAACTTATCGATACTAAGCTTGACTTTATATGTACCTTAAGTACCTATAGTGGTTTTCAGTTAGTAATTCAAATAGAGATTTTCTGGTAAAACAATAGCAAGCTGGAATCCCACACGCTGCCCACCAATGTGAGATGTTGGCCTGGTATATGCTGTTCACTAATTAAAGTGGACACCTTGCACCAGAACAATTCGACTCTTATGGTAGATAGGTTTAAGACAACCTTTATAGAAAGCTATCCTAGTGGTAGCTGTGGAGAGCAGCCTTCAGGCTAAGTCTTGAAGGAATGTAAAGCAGCTTGTTTTACCACACAATCTCTTGAATCACCAAATGAAAAGACACCACACAGGTATATATATCAAATATATATGTATTTATTAATAAACACTCTCTACTAATCTCTTTATGAGATTAGAGGATAGGAACATATGTACAAGTCAAATATTATCAGGATAAGTTTAGCACAATTGAATATTACAATCTTAGTTTGCTAGACCTAGGTCTATGGCATCTAGAATCGAGGGACCCCCAATAACCACCCCAGGTAGTTGTAGGAGACCCACAGGGGACGGACGCGGTGACCTGACACCGATGCGAATCCTGTACGAGTCTATGCACTCAGACGCGATTGAGATATCAATGTTCAAGGTCCCTTGCGTGTTCGAGGCGAACACACCGATCGGACTCAGTACGAGTCGGAGGATACGGTCTACAGATAGGATTTGCAAGGGAGTCGGACGCGGTGTGTCTAACACAGACGCGAACCAGGTACGAGTCAGTGCGAGAATCGCACGGGGAAAGTAAGAGTTTTAGGATACTTCTGGTGAACCTATAAGCAAGTCACTTACAGGGTAAGTAGTTCGAGGGCCCACACCCACAGGAGCACCGTAGTGCTGGAGTTACCTCACCCAGGGAAGCCGGGTGCACAGGTGTCCTTTGGTGTCGGGTCGCGGCGTCGTTTTCAATGGCGAGCAAAGAACACTTGCTGCTTGTGATGGTTTGAAGAAGTGTCCGGTGGAATCCAAGCCTGGATTCGGTGGAAGGATGACCTGAAAGCAGAGGGGACAGTGTTCAAAGTCACTTGGCAGTGACTCAGGGCAAGGAAGATGAATGCCCACCGTCGTCGCAGGGTTCAGGTCGTTCGCAGTTGCCTTGACTCTTCAGCCACGAGGTCCAGGAGGCGTCGACGATGACCAGGAGCTGGATTCGGCGTGTCCCACGATGTTTGCGGCTTACTGCGGTGTCGGCAACTCGATCGGAGCCAACAAGCCTTGGTAACAGCAAGTCTTGAGGAAAGTGTGAAGAGGCAATGGCACAGACCAGCAAGGTCTGTGGAACTCACCCAGTGAGGGTAAGTCAGGGCAGGCCTGGAGCAACCAGGAGAGCCCTTTGGTTTCTTTGGAAAGTCTTCTGGGGACCCACAAGCCGGCTGGCAAGGGGTCGCGAAGACGCCTCAGGAGGATTCTCTCACAGGGGCCCACGTGGTAGGCCACTGATCTTAGGAGGGATTCCTGCTGGAGGCTGGGACCACACGTGGTCTAAAGCACAAGTTTGTGGAACATTGTGAGGGGTTGCACTCGACAATAGTGCACGGTACCCAGGAGTCGCGGTTCCTCGTTACTCTTGGGGTTCACTGGCCTCAGCTTCGCTGGGGACTCACGATGGCCTTTGAGAAGTCAGGAAATCTACTTTTTGGGCTGCAGGGACTTCGGACTCCAGCGGGAGCGGCGTAGTTTGCGACCGTCATTTGTAGTTTTTGGTGCCTGCCAAGCAGGGGAGTCACTCCTTGACTCCAAGGGAGATTCTTCAGTCTTCCAAAGGTAGTGGAACGTCGAAGGTCCGGGATTCTTCTTTTAGAGCGTCGTCCAGGGAAATCTAGGGTGCAATGCACAGGTTCCCCCTCTTATACTAAAAGGAGGGGAGGGACTAGCTCTATGACCCTAACTATGGGAGGGTCAGGGGAGTGGGTGGCTACACCCACTTCCCTTTGTCCAGTTTCGCGCCAGAGCAGGGACAGGTAGCCCCTGAGCCGGTTTGAACTGGCATATGCACAGAAGAGCCTTCTGCTCCCCCAGTGCAGGACTTCAAAGCACTCTAAGAGTGCACCCACCCAGCCCCAATACCACTGGCGTAGCAAGGGGGGCGGAGGGGCGGTACGCCCGGGCGGCACGAGAATTCGGGCGGCAGGTAAATTTCTCGCCAGCACCCCCCGGCTCTTAGGCGCTCGGCGGCAAAGGCAGGGACCGCCACGGGCGGCAGAGTGCCTAGCTACGCCACTGCCCAATACACTAAACCCTGTCTGGGAGGTGGTCACACCCCCTTGGGACAGGATATCTATTGTTGGGCTCCCTCCACTGCGAGTGTTGGTCATCAGCAGGAGGGCAGCCCGGTGTCTGTGACTGGTGGCATCCATTTTGTGATGCCAGGGCTCTGTCGGATTCTACCGCGTTTCCACAGTAGGTACATGTCTATCCCTCTAGAAGGGTGGAATGCTACCCCCGCCGCCAGGACTGGCGGGGGTAGTATTCCAAGGTGTTTGACACCAAACACGACATGTTTCGATGCAGCCATTCCAAAGTTAGCATTTTACTGCGAGGATATAATGCACTTAAAAGTATATGGTTTAACCGCATCCACAAACAGCACCAGAGAATGGACTCTGAGAGCTGCAGAGGGGCCCTGCTCAGGCAGAGGCACCCCCTCACATAGAAGCCAAGCACCCTGCCCTCAGGATTGATAGGGCCTGCCTTAGGGGTGACTGATAGGGTTATATGTGTGTGTAGGAGGGATATAGGAAGCCTATATCTCAGTGAGGGGTGCTAGCACTTCCTCACTCAGGCTGCAGTAGCAGGCCTGTGGTGTCAGATTTAGTCTGCTTTCCCAGGGGTGGCATAATACATGCTTCAGCCCCTGGTAGGCCTGTGAAGTACTTATGCCCTTGGTACCTAAGGTACCATATACTAGGGACTCATAAGGTACCACAGTATCCAATCACTAGTGCACATAGAGTGCACTCCAAATCGTTTAGAGAGAACAGAGAGGCTGGGGCCCTGATTAGCAGGGGCCCAGCCAGACTATAGCCAGAAACCAGTGTAAACATCAGAAAAAAAGTGGGGGCAACATAAGAGGCAGATCCTACTCTCCTACACGCGTCCTTCGACTCGTACAAGGACCAATCGATGTGTTCGCCTCGAACACGCAAGGGACCTTTAACACTGAAATCTCAATCGCGTCTGTTCGCATAGACTCGTACAGGACTCGCACCGGTGCCAGGACACCGCGTCCGTCCCCTGTGGGTCTCCATACAACTACCTGGGGTGGTTCTTGGGGGTCCCTCGATTCTAACTGCTCTAGACCTAGGTCTAGCCAAACTAAGATTGTGATATTTGATTGTGCTAACTTATTGTGATAACTTTGCATTGTACATATGTTCCTGACTTCTAATCTCATAAAGAGATTAGTAGAGAGTTGTTTATTAATAAATACATATATATTTGATATATATACCTGTGTGGTGTCTTTTCATTTGGTGATTCAAGAGATTGTGTGGTAAAACAAGCTGCTTTACATTCCCCCAAGACTTAACCTGAAGGCTGCTCTCCACAGCTACCACTAGGATAGCTTTCTATAAAGGTTGTCTTAAACCTACCAACCATAAGAGTCGAATTGTTCTGGTGCAAGGTGCCCACTTTAACTAGTGGACAGCATATACCAGGCCAACTTCTCACAATCTATGTGTACATACCTGGGAGGACAGGCTGTGATGTGTCCCTTGTATGAGCAATGCATCTATGTGTACATACCTGGGAGGACAGGGTGTGATGTACCCTTTGGATGGCTAATGCATCCATGTACTTATGTACCTGGGAGGACAGGCTGTGTTGTACCCCCTGTGTGGCTAATGCATCCATGTATATATGTACCTGGGAGGGCAGGCTGCGATGTACCCCTTGTATGGCTAATGCATCCATGTATATATGTACCTGGGAGGACAGGCTGTGATGTGTCCTTGTATGGCTAATGCATCCATGTATATATGTACCTGGGAGGACAGGCTGTGATGTACTCCTTTTGTGCCTAATGCATCCATGTACGCATGTACCTGGGAGGACAGGCTGGGATGTGTCCTTGTATGGCTAATGCATCTTGTATATATGTACCTGGGAGGACAGGCTGTGATGTACGTTATTGCACCCATCTAAGGACAGGGCATCCTAGGTGGGCAGGCCGGTGTAGTGCTGTTTCTGGGAGCAATCTGGGCTGAATGTTGATTGTAGTCCAGAAACTAAGCAAAGGTAAAACTAATGGGGTCTCCAGGGTGCCGACCCCACACATCTATTGGGATAAGACGAGATGCTGAGTCTACTCAATACAACGGCCTCTGCCTGACTTGTGTAACACCTAAAAGTGGCTTCTAGGAGTTATGAGGCTCAGGACAATGACAGGGAAGAGAGAACCTGGAAGGAGCCCACAGTGTTACACACAAGCTGGTGGGAGTCACACCATCTTCAGCCGAGGCAGCAGTCCCTCGCCTCGCTCTGAAGCCGACAGAGGTACAGAACGCACCACGAAGCGTATGAGCTTCGGGGTGAGAGAGGCACGTCACCAGCTCGCAGGAAGACAGTCCTTCTCCAGAGTTATTTTTAGGTCTTGCCTACAGACGGCCTTTAGCTCTCTGCTGTTGAACACCCATTGTGAACAATGGCGGGACTTCCAGTGGGCTTTGGGCCCATCCCTCCTTACCATTAGGTGGCTGTCTTGTCAATCTCATTTGCTTGCTTGTTATTGAATGGCCTTACTTCCTCATCCTGTGTTTGTCCCTCCCGCTCCCCTGGAGCATTGCTTCTTTTCCATTCTTTTGATTGGATAACTCGTATCCTTCCGTTGCTTACATTCAGGGAACTACTTTTTTCTGTTTCTTTCAGCCCTTCTTGGGAGTCTAAGTGCTTTATTGCTCTGGCCCATTTGTGGCTCTTCGCCATCACATCTCCACCCCCTCATGCTCTCCATTTTGCTCTATCGCCCAACCTGCTCGTCTACTGCTTCCCCTACCTCCCTGTCCAGCTCAGCCTTTTATCAACTCCCCCAGCAGGTCTGTGGCTCCCCTGCCCCTCCCTGCTCATCAATACTGCTCCCTGCCGCTCTGCAGAACTGAGTTGCTCTTCCGGACTAACTCCCACGCCTCTGTTACTCTCCTACCCCCTCTTTCATTATTTAACTCTTGCCAGTGCTATTCAGCAATAGCAACAAACACTGGCAAAGCCAAATTTTCGGCTAATGCCTTTCAAAGAGGAGTCCCATTGTTGGCTTTACCAATGCTTGTTTCTCTTGCGCTGTACTGCCTTCCTATGAGGGCAACCTGCAGCCTCCTACTAACGCTCCTAGAACATGTGGCAGGGTCTGGAAATTCAGCCATGCCTCCTGTGAAATGAACCAGCCCAATGAACAGGATTTCACCCCAGTGGCGGAGTCCAGTCCACACTCAACAGTGTAAAAAGACATCAGCTGTGGAGTGGGGGTCCTGGAGGAACCGCGTCCATGCACAGATGTGACATATTGAGTGCCTCTGCACTCCTTTCCAGGGCAGTGCCCTCTCATGGCATCTCCAATTCACTCTTGGGCCGTCGGTGGGTCAAAAGATGGCATCACTTCCCGCCTTCAGTGTTCCAAGGGAGGATCTTCAAAGACCTGTAGTCAGGGCCGGCTTCAGCGCTGGTAGCGCCTGGTGCGACAATAATTTTTGGCGCCCCACATCCCATGACCGCCTGTTGGAAATGGCCCTTTTTGCAGGGTCACCCCTAAACTTTTTGCCTGCCACCTTTATTTTTGCTGACCTGTTTCTGTTGGTTTTATGACTCTGGGCACTTTACCACTGCTGTTCAGTGCTAAAGTGCATATGCTCTCCCTTTGTAAATATGTCTATGTGAATTGGTATATCCCTGATTGGCTTATTTGGTTTACCTGTTAGTCCCTAGTAGTGTGGCCTGTGTGTGCCCAGGGCTGGTAAACCAAATGCTGCTGGTGGGCCTGCAGCACTGATGTGTGCCACCCACAGAAGCAGCTTGTAAAGTGTGTCTCAGACCTGCCACTGCAGTGTCTGTGTGCAGTCCAGAACTGCCATCTTGGCT
Source organism: Calotriton arnoldi (assembly GCA_963921515.1). NCBI lineage: Eukaryota > Metazoa > Chordata > Amphibia > Caudata > Salamandridae > Calotriton > Calotriton arnoldi. The sequence goes on from CAWUFW010004063.1 coordinate 27,945, forward strand.
GTGAAGTGCACCCACTTCCCAGCCCCTGAACCTTCCCTTGGCATCCTGTAAGTCACCCCTATGGTACAGTGCATTGTATGTGTAAGGTAGGACATGCCTTGGTGTGTGTAGCATGTCCTGGTAGTGAATTACACCCAATTTCGTTTTTCACTACTGTAAGGCTACCTGTTCCTCATAGGCTAGAATGGGCAGTTTGACTATTACATCCTATAGTCCTAACTGACCCCAGGAGCATGGTAGAAAAACGAATTTAGTATGCCTGAGCTCAGAATAATAAAATACATCTTTTAGTGAAGTTTATTTTTATATTCTGTGTTTGAAAATAACACTTTTAGAAAGTAGGTATTTTCATGCCTAAGCCTTCCAGTGTGCTCTGCTGTTATGTGTATTGGCTGTCTGGTTTTAGAGGGGCAGGGCAGGCTGAGTCAGACCTGGGTTGAATAGAGAGATCTGCATTTAGAGTGTGGGGAGGGGTGGCTCCTTGACCTGAATAGGGCTGTGCCTGGCAAGGTGAATGCTGGCTCCACCTCCTACTGTGTGTCTGCTAGCAGACCCCCTCTTTCTGAAAGGAAGGATGCAGCCTGGTAAACAAAGTGCTCCAGGCCTGAGCAGAACTGGTTCTGGCTAGGTTCAGTGACTTGTAGCTTCTGAGAACAAAGACTTTTGGGGAATAAATATCTGTGCTCAAACCCCTACAATTTGTATTGCCCCTGGATCTGAAGAGGAAACTCTGTCCGTGCCACTGGAGGAATCTGCAGGAAGTGACTGTCTTTGTGCTTGTGTGTTTTTCTTGCACTGGCCTGCAGCAGTGACCACTGGACCTTGAAGAAGAGAGAAAAGGACTTTTGAGAGAACTTTTATTTTTTGTTACAGCAATTACCCAAGGGCTAGGAAAAGAGCTAGCCTCCTGCTGGAGTCTCAGGCACATCAGACTCCACCACCAACCTCCTGCTTCCTCCCTGCGAGGATTGCTATCTGCTGATGAGGCTCCTGTGAGTTCCAGGGCCTCTAGTTTGCTTCAGAGAAAAGAGTGCTAGAAATCGACGCTAACACACCTTTGCGAGCCGCTGCAGCCGAGAGCGCTGGAAAAATCATCGCGCTGCTGCCGCTGAGTGCTCGCACCACGAAACCATCGCTAACGCCTTTTGCAAGCCGCTGCAGCCGAGACGCGCTGGAAAAATCATCGCGCTGCTGTCGCCGAGCGCTCGCAACCCTAAAGAAATCATCGCTTCAAGACATCGCATTGCGGACGCCGTGCGTCTGCCATTTTCATCGCATCGCACCGGATTTCGTCGCTCCCTCGCGGAGCGCCATTTCTTCGCATCGCAACACAATAGCACAACGCAACAGGCTCGTCGCATCGACTTCTCCCTCGCGGCAAGAAAGTAATCGCATCGGCGGCCTAGCGTGCAGAAGTTGGTCGCATCGTCTCCGCACGCATCAGCAGATCGGCGCATCATCCTCCCTTGCGGCAAGGATTTAACGCATCGCCGGCCTCGCGTGAGGAAAATCATCGCTACCACTTCTTTGCGACATTTTGTTGGTTTTGCTACTGAATTCAGGTACTTTGTGCGAGAAAGGGTCGCAGAGACCACTGCTTTGGATTTGAACCTTATTTTTGCAACCTCTGAACGAGAAAGGGTCGCAGAGACCCCTGCTTTGAATTTGAACCTTATTGTTGCAACCTCTGAACGAGAAAGGGTCGCAGAGACCCCTGCTTTGAATTTGAACCTTATTCTTGCAACCTTTGAACTATTTGTGACAGCCCTTCAACAGCTATCCTATTTTTGACAGTATTGTGGCTTTTACAGTTATTGGTCTTGTGATAAATCTGCCTTTATATAAAGATACTTATTTTTTATAACTACTTGTGTGGTGTCCCTTTGTAGTGTTCCTCACTGTGTTACTGTGTATGGTCATAAATGCTTCACACCCTGCCTCTGAGATAAGCCTACCTGCTCGTGCTACGTTACCACAGGGTTGAGCAGGGGTATCAAGGAGGGTAGCCCTCTTACTCTGACTTAGGAAGAAGGGTCCCTACTTAGACAGTGGCCAGCCATTGCCAACTAGAGACCCCCATTTCTAACATTGGTGGTCAGCGGTGAGGATCTGGACTTGCATTTATGATCGCATACAATAATTATAGTGTACACTACTAGTGAGTGCAGACCATAACGCAACCACATACATTTTTGAAGTTTTTTTTAATTCTATTTTTTGATTGATATTGCCCGTGATTGTTACAATGGGCAAGCCTATTTTTATTGACATTGCCGGTGATAGTACCCGCATACAGTTTTGAGAGTTTTTGGATCCTATATTGTGATTGATATTGCCGGTGATTTTTTTTCCCGCATACATTTTCTTGAGAAGTTTTCTTCTATCTTTTATTGATATTGCCCGTGATTGTTACAACGGGCAAGCCTATTTTTTTATTATTGATATTGCCAGTTATTGCTACAATGGGTCTTGCTGAAATGAGACCTACCTTTTATATAGATGATCTGTTGACCTACAGTCTAGAGGAGCTAAGGAGGTTCTGTGAGGAGAGGGGCTTAACAGTGAGTAGGAAGGAGACTCAGCTATCCCTGCAGACATCCCTGAGACTTTGGCAACAAGACAGATGGAGATTCTTGGAGTCCCAGTACACCTACCAAGAGGGTAGTTGGTCTGAGGGTGGCTCTGGAGAGTCTGAAGAGGAGGAAGAAAGTGTTATGGAATATCTCATAGGTGGGGAGTTCCTTGATGAGTCTAGTGCCTATGGTAGTGCCAGATTCCCCTCATGGTCCCCAGAGGAGTTGGTGGACAGGCGGGAAGGTCCCCTAGGTAGGGAGTCCCTTGCTGGGTCTAGTGCACAGGGTAGTGCCCAATCCCCTTTATGGTCCCCAGAGGAGTTGGACAGACAGAGGGAGAGGGAGAACCAGCTAAAATTAGAGAGGCTCCAAATAGAGATTGCCCAGCTGGAGGCGCACCTAGCGCAGATAGCAGAAAAGGAGAAGTTAGCTCAGGAGGGTAGATTATCCCCTAAGCGCAGTTTTAATTGTCTGGACTCACCAGTGAGGGTGGGGTCCAGTGGTGGCAGCAGAATTGAGATATATAGTGATGACAGTGTAGTACACCCACCCAGAGATGTAGCACCTGACTTGAAGGAGGGGGTTGATCTACACCAGGGGATTCAAGGATATGAGGTAGCTCCATTAATGTGCAGTGTCCCTGAGGTGGATTGGGGAACTAGCGCAGGGGCCCATAGTCCTAGTGAAAGGAGGGATACTCTACCGACTCTGGATGAGAGGTGCAGGGAGAGGGGTTCCCCCGTGGTTGAAGTCCTGGTGTATGAGTGTGAGGGCCGCCCAGAAGAGTGTGAGTTGAGTGATGGAGACAGTCAGTTAATGTCTCGCCCATTTCAAGAGAGTGGTGTGGGGTACGTGTGTGAGACACTGGATTGTGAGGTAAAGGTTAGCACCTGCGTGGAACTGTGTAATCCAATTGTGGGAGAGCATATTGTGAGTTCCTATTTTCCAGAGCTAAACCAGCATGTGTTAGAGTGCGCGTTCTCTGATCCTAGGGAACTTGCGCAGGAGGCAGACCTCTGGGTGAGTACCAGAGGCTCTGTAGAGGTATTGGGGAATGACCCTAAGAGGAGTGGTTCAGATGTCTTCCAACCCAGAGTGGTGGGAAAGGTTAGGAGTGTTACAGCTGGGTCCCCTTGTTGTGAGGAGGTTGTAGGGCCTCACATCCTGTCTCGTGGGAGCAGGAGTGAGACTGGGATAGGTCCCGAAGTGCCCCAACCTCAGTCTCCAGGACTGGATGGTTCCATGAGGGAACACCAGGTAGGGAGCCTAGTCTGTCCGGATGGACCGTCCATTGTGGGGGGTCTCCCCGTGGTAGGTGAGCTGGGAGTGACTGTAATCAGACCTCCAGCAGTTCTAGTGTCTGGCAGTACCGCCCCAGTTGGGAGGGTGCAGAAGGCCAGAGTGAGGGGTGAGGGGGGAAAGAGTCCCCAGTGGAAGAACCAGTGGGTCAGGGGCCAGCCAGAAGGGCTGAGCCTCATAGGATTGGCCATGGTGATGCCACTTCTGTCCTGGGGCATCTTCACCCACTGTCAGAGGGACAGGAGGTCGTGAGCTTGTGCCAGGCAGACTGTCACACGACACGCTAGGTATGTGTCACCCTCAGGAAGCCCTGGTTGGCCAGGTAGTTGTTCAACCACAGGGGTTGGTCCCTGGGATGGTAAGTCAGGTCCAGGTGTTGTCTGACCTGGAGGGAGGGACAACTGTAAGCAGTGTCCCGGCCATTTTGTTTTCTAAGAGCACCACTCCAGGTGGGAGGGTGCAGTATGCTGGAAGGGGGTGCAGAGGGAGGGAGTCCTCGCCTCTGACCCCGGTGCCACCTAAGGGTTTTTCAGGTTGGTAGATCAGTTGCAGGGTCCAAGCCCTGAACTGGTGGAGGGGTGTGTTTTCCTTGAGGGGGCCTGTGTGCTCCCCAGGAAGTCCTGGTGTGCCAGGCAGACTGTCGCACAACTCTAGAGGAGTGTGCTTTCCTTGGGGGAATTGGTGTACTCCCCAGAAGTCCTGGGTTGCCAGGCACAGGTCCAGCCTAAGGGTACAGACCCTGGGTTAGGGGGCAAGGTTCAGGGTGTCCCCCTGACCTGGAGGAAGGGGCAACTGCTAACGGTGCCCCTACCAGTTTGTGTTATGGGGGCACCTCTCCAGGTGGGAGGGTGCCAGGCCCCAGTAAAGGGGGCGGGGAGAGGGCAGCCTCACCCCTGACCTCCGCCCAGTCTAAGGGTACAGACCCTATGCTGGGATACCAGTTGCAGGATAGAACCCCTGAACTGGTGGGCGAGTTAGGCAGGACCCCTGCCACAGGGGCCCTCACAATTCTGGAAGGGGGTACCGCACCAGGTGGGAGGGTACCGAGCCCCAAAGAGGAGGACCGGGTGTGGGGGAGCCCACCCCAGTCTCTGGCCCCGCCGCTGGGTACAGGCCCAGGGCTGGTGGGTCAGTGTCAGGGTGCGTCACCTGACCTGACAGGAGGGAGAGTGGACAAAGGTGCCAGACACCTGGGGTTACTGCCCCTCACTCTCTGATGCCACAAAAGTTGGAGAGCCCTGAGAAGTATAGGGCTTGGATTTCATCACTGACTACTGTCAGTGGCTACTGGGGCTTGTTGTTTATCTGTTGGGACACACCTGGGGGCCAGTTAAGGTTAGATGCTGCACAGGTGGTGTCCACAGGTGAGGGGAAGAGTTCCCCATTGGTTATCTTGGTGGGCCCTAGGAGTGTGGACAGAGGGATCCACCAGGGTTCAGATTGGAGTAGAGCTGGCATATGCCCCTGCAGTTGCGGGCCAGTTCCGTGTTCTATTGCCCGAAGCAGGGAAGCCCATCAAAGTAGTGATTGGTCTACCCTGCGTTTTGGCTGGAAGGGGGTTGTGTTGGAAATGGCCCTTTTTGCAGGGTCACCCCTAAACTTTTTGCCTGCCTCCTGTATTTTTGCTGACCTGTTTCTGTTGGTTTTATGACTCTGGGCACTTTACCACTGCTGTTCAGTGCTAAAGTGCATATGCTCTCCCTTTGTAAATATGTCTATGTGAATTGGTATATCCCTGATTGGCTTATTTGGTTTACCTGTTAGTCCCTAGTAGAGTGGCCTGTGTGTGCCCAGGGCTGGTAAACCAAATGCTGCTGGTGGGCCTGCAGCACTGATGTGTGCCACCCACAGAAGCAGCTTGTAAAGTGTGTCTCAGACCTGCCACTGCAGTGTCTGTGTGCAGTCCAGAACTGCCATCTTGGCTGTGAAGTGCACCCACTTCCCAGCCCCTGAACCTTCCCTTGGCATCATGTAAGTCACCCCTATGGTAGGGTGCATTGTATGTGTAAGGTAGGACATGCCTTGGTGTGTGTAGCATGTCCTGGTAGTGACTTACACCCAATTTCGTTTTTCACTACTGTAAGGCTACCTGTTCCTCATAGGCTAGAATGGGCAGTTTGACTATTACATCCTATAGTCCTAACTGACCACAGGAACATGGTAGAAAAACGAATTTAGTATGCCTGAGCTCAGAATAATAAAATACATCTTTTAGTGAAGTTTATTTTTATATTCTGTGTTTGAAAATACCACTTTTAGAAAGTAGGTATTTTCTTGCCTAAGCCTTCCAGTGTGCTCTGCTGTTATGTGTTTTGGCTGTCTGGTTTTGGAGGGACAGGGCAGGCTGAGTCAGACCTGGGTTGAATAGAGAGATCTGCATTTAGAGTATGGGGAGGGGTGGCTCCTTGACCTGAATAGGGCTGTGCCTGGCAAGGTGAATGCTGGCTCCACCTCCTACTGTGTGTCTGCTAGCAGACCTCCTCTTTCTGAAAGGAAGGATGCAGCCTGGTAAACAAAGTGCTCCAGGACTGACCAGAACTGGTTCTGGCTAGGCTCAGTGACTTGTAGCTTCTGAGAACAAAGACTTTTGGGGTATAAATATCTGTGCTCAAACACCTACATTTTGTATTGCCCTTGGATCTGAAGAGGAAACTCTGTCCGTGCCACTGGAGGAATCTGCAGGAAGTGACTGTCCTTGTGCTTGTGTGTTGTTTCTTGCACTGGCCTGCAGCAGTGACCACTGGACCTTGAAGAAGAAGAAAAGGAACTCTTGAGAGAACTTTTATTTTTGTTACAGCAATTACCCAAGGGCTAGGAAAAGAGCTAGCCTCCTGCTGGAGTCTCAGGCACATCAGACTCCACCACCAACCTCCTGCTTCCTCCCTGCGAGGATTGCTATCTGCTGATGAGGCTCCTGTGAGTTCCAGGGCCTCTAGTTTGCTTCAGAGAAAGAGTGCTGGAAATCGACGCTAACGCACCTTTGCGAGCCGCTGCAGCCGAGAGCGCTGGAAAAATCATCGCGCTGCTGCCGCTGAGTGCTCGCAACACGAAACCATCGCTAACGCCTTTTTGCGAGCCGCTGCAGCCGAGACGCGCTGGAAAAATCATTGCGCTGCTGTTGCCGAGCGCTCGCAACCCTAAAGAAATCATCGCTTCAAGACATCGCATTGCGGACGCCGTGCGTCCGCCATTTTCATCGCATCGCACCGGATTTCGTCGCTCCCTCGCGGAGCGCCATTTCTTCGCATCGCAACACAATCGCACAACGCAACAGGCTCGTCGCATCGACTTCTCCCTCGCGGCAAGAAAATCATCGCATCGGCGGCCTAGCGTGCAGAAGTTGGTCGCATCGTCTCCGCACGCATCAGCAGATCGGCGCATCATCCTCCCTTGCGGCAAGGATTTAACGCATCGCCGGCCTCGCGTGAGGAAAATCATCGCTACCACTTCTTTGCGACATTTTGTTGGTTTTGCTACTGAATTCCGGTACTTTGTGCGAGAAAGGGTCGCAGAGACCCCTGCTTTGAATTTGAACCTTATTCTTGCAACCTTTGAACTATTTGTGACAGCCCTTCAACAGCAATCCTATTTTTGACAGTATTGTGGCTTTTACAGTTATTGGTCTTGTGATAAATCTGCCTTTATATAAAGATACTTATTTTTATAACTACTTGTGTGGTGTCCCTTTGTAGTGTTCCTCACTGTGTTACTGTGTATGGTCATAAATGCTTCACACACTGCCTCTGAGATAAGCCTACCTGCTCGTGCTACGTTACCACGGGGTTGAGCAGGGGTATCAAGGAGGGTAGCCCTCTTACTCTGACTTAGGAAGAAGGGTCCCTACTTGGACAGTGGCCAGCCATTGCCAACTAGAGACCCCCATTTCTAACACCGCCTCCTCGGATTCTCTCGCTACCATCGGGCAAAAGTGCTCCACATCTCTCCAGTCATAAGTTATTGCCAAACATAGCACCCCCTGAAATCAGTCCCCTCTCCACAGGTCAGCGCCCAGTGCGGCTGCACCGGTTGCACTGCCCTAAAGCCGGCCCTGCCTGTAGTGACCGCCCCACCCTCACCCCGCTGTAATCCAGTGTGTGTAACACACAGCACATTACAGCAGTCATACAACTAAACCAGCGTGGTTGTGCGTCCTTACTTTAAGCATCTTCTCTTCCGCATAGCTTTAATTTACTTTATTTCCTTGACTTTATCTCACCTCACTTCATCCCACAGCCCTGACCCTAAAGTTTACAATAATGCTGACCATTTTCAGAATCTTATTTTAAATGTAATACTCAAGTAGTGTGTGGATTAGTGAAAAATCTTTTATAAGAAAACAATTTATGAAAAATAAAACATAAAAAACGTTTTGCGTGATATTACATTTTTTTCAAAATCTAAAAAGAGCAAAAAATTAGAAACACTATAAACTCAGTTACAAATCTCTGGTGAGGAAGGTGATAATTTTTTTTCGAAAACTACATGCAAAATTTCTAAAATTTGCAAATGTTCTTAAAAAAGAGAGAGACTGAAGGCTGTTTTTAAAGAAACTGGAAATAAAGAAAAATCTGGGAAATTAAAGAGGGCTTGAGTCAAAAGATATTTTCGCTCATAATTATTGTTTAAGTCTAAACATAACTCCATTTAAATCTTTTGGGAATTCGCAAAAGGATTCCTGGCAGGTGTAAATAGTTTTACTACTGCGGATTTCTCCACCATGTGTCCAGAGAAATACGCAGTGGTAAATCCCGTGCAAGGGGTGGCAAATGGGCACTCCAAGGCACGGTTACCGTGTAAATTTTGTGAATATACACACAAACGTACATTTGTGGGTATTGAGACTTAGGGTCTGATTTAGATATCAGCGGACGGGTTACTCCATCACAACGGTGATGAATAAATATCTTGTCTGCTGAAATATAAACCCCAGAGGATAGAATGGGATTTATATGTCGGCGGATGGGATATCCGTCAGCGTTGCGACAGAGTAACCCGGCCGTCGAGATCTAAATCAGGCCCTTAGATCTGATCTTTCTTTACACTGGAAATGGTTGGAAATTTACGGTTCACTGACACAACATCGATGTCACAAATATGCACTACAAAAATATCGATGAAAAAATATGGACTACAAAATATCGACTCCTATACTTAAACAGGTAAGTACAAAAATATCAACTAAAAAATATCAATGTAAAAATTATAGATGTATAAAATATCGACTTTTATATAAATATAAATTAAAATAACATATATTAAATATATTAAATATTTAAATATAATTTTAGCAAAATAAAATAAATTAAATATACATTTTAATAAAATATAACAAATAAACGTAATAAAAAAATAAACACACAAACATAATAATTTATACATATATATTTCCTTTAAAACAATTAATAAACTATTATTTTTAATTTATGTTAAAAGTTTAAAATAATATCAAAAATAACAATATACATTAATGATTTAAAATATAAAAAACAAAAGTAAAAAATAAATTAAAACATGAAACTATTAAAAAATATTTAAACTTACATTTCACAATACAATCAGTGCAACAGTAGGGAAAGTGTTGGACAGCAAAGGAATAAAAATAACTATTCCCAGTCCAGTGAGTGCAAAAGTAGGGTAAGTGTTGGATAGCGGAGGAATTAAATTTGCTATTCCAACTCCAGCGTTTGCAACAGTAGGGAAAGAGTTGGATAGCGTAGGGGTAAAAATTACTATTCCCACTCCAGTGAGAGCAACAGTAGGGAAAGTGTGGGATAGCGGAGGGGTAAAAATTACTATTCCCACTCCAAAGAGTGCAACCGTAGGGAAAGCGTTGGATAGCGGAGGGGTAAAAATTACTATTCCCACTCCAAAGAGTGCAACCGTAGGGAAAGCGTTGGATAGCGGAGGGGTAAAAATTACTATACCCACTCCAAAGAGTGCAACCGTAGGGAAAGCGTTGGATATCGGAGGGGTAAAAATTACTATTCCCACTCCTTACACAGCATCTACATTTGTATGTGCTCTTTGCTTTGAATATTTTACCCCATTTCAGAGCACGAGGCATGTTTTTCGCCCATATCTCTCCATCTCTCTCTTAGGTTCACCTTGGTTGAGTCGTCTTTACAACCACAGACAGGTGTGCGTTATTCAGGGGTTGTCCTTCGTGATAACATCAGTGAGTGCTTGCCTTTGTAGTGCACAGCTCACACGTGTGACTATTTGTAGGACCTGCTGAGGTGGTAACTACTCGACTTCGAGGAAATTCACCACAAACTCTCCAGCCGAATAGCTCCATTTCTGGCCGTGCATCAGGCAGAGCCACAGGTCAGTGCACCGCTACTTTACACACTCCTGGCCGATTTACAAAGGCATGTAGGACAGCTGCTGTAGGAGTACGCAAAGGATACTTCTGTAATACTCTTTTGCATACCAAAACATGCTTTTGTGATTCGGCTGCAAAGCTTCTAAAAGAGGACTAAAATGGGAGCATTTGGGCCACATTCAGACACGTTTCGGCACCGACACTCCTGTAGTCCTTCTTCTGGGGTTTATAAATGCTTTTGTGAATCAGTCTGAGTCTGAAATTGTAATATATACTCTCTTTTCCAAAAGTCTGTAATGTGCAAAAATCTTGTTAAAAGGCAAACTCAAAGGGCAGCGGAAAGTTATGCCTTTTGTGCAGTGTACAGGCAGGGAGCCACCGTCCTTGGCGGCATGTGCGAGCTCACTGGTGCACTCCTGGTGCACAAAAGAGCCTTCACCAGGGCTCACCAGCATGTGAACCTGCCTGACCTCCAGGTACGGAGACTCGACCCCAGCCTCTGCCTGGGTCCCTCCATGTAAGGGTGGAAGGAGTGAGACCAGGGGTGTCCACTGTAGGCCCAGAAGGGCTGGAGCCTGCTAGATTGTTAGGATGTGCACATATGCACAAACAAGCGGAACTGAGGGGGCACAAGGTGCCAGGGGTGAACAGAGCATGTTATGATGTTTGACAAAAATGTTGATTTGTGAGAGGAGTGAGACCAAGGATGTCCGCAGGCCTAGAAGGGCAGGAGCCTGCCACATTGTTAGGAAGTGCACATATGCAGAAACAACCAGAACTGATGGGGCACTACGTGCCAGGGATAAACAGAGCATGTTACGATGTTTGACAGAAATGTTGATTTGTGTCAGAGCAGGGTGAGCACCCCAATATTTCTAGGTTGCACAGATGAGGTGCAGGCGGCTGCCAGCTCCAGGCATGAATTCAGAGTGTGGAGCTGTGTCATCAGCAAGTGAGCTGGGAGAAAGGCTCAGACCATTCCCTGCTGTCAGTGATGCTCAGGGGCAAAGAGGAGAGAGGCTCAGACCATTCCCTGCTGTCAGTGATGCGCAGGGTCACAGAGGAGAGAGGCTCAGACCATTCACCGCTGTCAGTGATGGGCAGGGTCACAGAGGAGAGAGGCTCAGACCATTCCCCGCTGTCAGTGATTCGCAGGGACACAGAGGAGAAAGGCTCAGACCATTCCCCGCTGTCAGTGATGCGCACGGACACAGAGGAGAAAGGCTCAGACCATTCCCCGCTGTCAGTGGTGCGCACGGACACAGAGGAGAAAGGCTCAGACCATTCCCCGCTGTCAGTGGTGCGCACGGACACAGAGGAGAAAGGCTCAGACCATTCCCCGCTGTCAGTGGTGCGCACGGACACAAAGGAGAAAGGCTCAGACCATTCACCGCTGTCAGTGATGGGCAGGGGCACAGAGGAGAGAGGCTCAGACCATTCCCCGCTGTCAGTGATGAGCAGGGCACAGAGGAGAGAGGCTCAGACCATTCACCGCTGTCAGTGATGGGCAGGGGCACAGAGGAGAGAGGCTCAGACCATTCCCCGCTGTCAGTGATGCGCAGGGCACAGAGGAGAGAGGCTCAGACCATTCACCGCTGTCAGTGATGCGCAGGGACACAGAGGAGAGAGTCTCAGACCATTCACCGCTGTCGGTGATGCGCAGGGCACAGAGGAGAGAGGCTCAGACCATTCACCGCTGTCAGTGATGCGCAGGGGCACAGAGGAGAGAGCCTCAGACCATTCACAGCTGTCAGTGATGCGCAGGGGCACAGAGGAGAGAGGCTCAGACCATTGCCCGCTGTCAGTGATGCGCAGGGGCACAGAGGAGAGAGGCTCAGACCATTCACCGCTGTCAGTGATGCGCAGGGACACAGAGGAGAGAGGCTCAGACCATTCACCGCTGTCAGTGATGCGCACGGACACAGAGGAGAAAGGCTCAGACCATTCCCCGCTGTCAGTGATGCACACAGACACAGAGGTGAAAGGCTCAGACCATTCCCCGCTGTCAGTGATGCGCACGGACACAGTGGAGAGAGGCTAAGACCATTCCCTGCTGTAGTTGATGCGCACGGACACAGAGGAGAGAGGCTCAGACCATTCACTGCTGTCAGTGATGCGCAGAGACACAGAGGAGAAAGGCTCAGACCATTCACTGCTGTCAGTGATGCGCACGGACACAGAGGAGAGAGGCTCAGACCATTCACCACTGTCAGTGATGCGCACGAACACAGAGGAGAAAGGCTCAGACCATTCACCACTGTCAGTGATGCGCAGGGACACAGAGGAGAAAGGCTCAGACCATTCACCGCTGTCAGTGATGCGCACGAACACAGAGGAGAAAGGCTCAGACCATTCACCCCTGTCAGTGATGCACAGGGACACAGAGGAGAAAGGCTCAGACCATTCACCGCTGTCAGTGATGCACACGGACACAGAGGAGAAAGGTTCAGACCATTCACCGCTGTCAGTGATGCGCATGGACACAGAGGAGAAAGGCTCAGACCATTCACCGCTGTCAGTGATGCGCACGGACACAGAGGAGAAAGGCTCAGACCATTCACCGCTGTCGGTGATGCACAAGGACACAGAGGAGAAAGGCTCAGACCATTCCCCGCTGTCGGTGATGCCCAGGGACGCAGAGGAGGAAGGCTCAGACCATTCCCCGCTGTCAGTGATGCGCACGGACACAGAGGAGAAAGGCTCAGACCATTCCCCGCTGTCAGTAGTGCGCACGGACACAGAGGAGAAAGGCTCAGACCATTTCCCGCTGTCAGTGGTGCGCACGGACACAAAGGAGAAAGGCTCAGACCATTCACCGCTGTCAGTGATGCGCAGGGACACAGAGGAGAAAGGCTCAGACCATTCACCGCTGTCAGTGATGCGCAGGGACACAGAGGAGAAAGGCTCAGACCATTCACTGCTGTCAGTGATGCGCAGGGACACAGAGGAGAGAGGCTCAGACCATTCACCGCTGTCAGTGGTGCGCACAGACACAGAGGAGAAAGGCTCAGACCATTCCCCTCTGTCAGTGATGTGAACGGACACAGAGGAGAGAGGCTCAGACCATTCACCGCTGTCAGTGAGTCGCAGGGACACAGAGGAGAAAGGCTCAGACCATTCACCGCTGTCAGTGATGCGCACGGACACGGAGGAGAAAGGCTCAGACCATTCCCCGCTGTCAGTGATGTGAACGGACACAGAGGAGAGAGGCTCAGACCATTCACCGCTGTCAGTGAGTCGCAGGGACACAGAGGAGAAAGGCTCAGACCATTCACCGCTGTCAGTGATGCGCACGGACACGGAGGAGAAAGGCTCAGACCATTCCCCGCTGTCAGTGATGCGCAGGGACACAGAGGAGAGAGGCTCAGACCATTCACCGCTGTCAGTGGTGCGTACGGACACAGACGAGAAAGGCTCAGACCATTCACCGCTGTCAGTGATGTGCACGGACACAGAGGTGAAAGGCTCAGACCATTCCCCGCTGTCAGTGAGTCGCAGGGACACAGAGGAGAAAGGCTCAGACCATTCACCGCTGTCAGTGATGCGCACGGACACAGAGGAGAAAGGCTCAGACCATTCCCCGCTGTCAGTGATGCGTAGGGACACAGAGGAGAGAGGCTCAGACCATTCACCGCTGTCAGTGATGCGCACGGACACAGAGGTGAAAGGCTCAGACCATTCTCCACTGTCGGTGATGCACAGGGACACAGAGGAGAGAAGCTCAGACCATTCACCGCTGTCAGTGATGCGCACGGACACAGAGGAGAAAGGCTCAGACCATTCCCCACTGTCAGTGATGCGCAGGGACACAGAGGAGAAAGGCTCAGACCATTCCCCGCTGTTGGTGATGCGCAGGGACACAGAGGAGAGAGGCTCAGACCATTCACCGCTGTCAGTGATGCGCACAGACACAGAGGTGAAAGGCTCAGACCATTCCCCGCTGCGAGTGATGCGCAGAGACACAGAGGAGAAAGGCTCAGACCATTCCCCGCTGTCAGTGATGCGCAGGGACACAGAGGAGAAAGGCTCAGACCATTCACTGCTGACAGTGATGCACACGGACACAGAGGAGAAAGGCTCAGACCATTCACCGCTGTCAGTGATGCGCAGGGACACAGAGGAGAAAGGCTCAGACCATTCCCCGCTGTAAGTGATGTGCACGGACACAGAGGAGAAAGGCTCAGACCATTCACCGCTGACAGTGATGCGCACGGACACAGAGGAGAAAGGCTCAGACCATTCACCGCTGACAGTGATGCGCACGGACACAGAGGTGAAAGGCTCAGACCATTCACCGCTGTCAGTGATGTGCACGGACACAGAGGAGAAAGGCTCAGACCATTCACCGCTGTCAGTGATGTGCACGGACACAGAGGACAAAGGCTCAGACCATTCACTGCTGTCAGTGATGCGCACGGACACAGAGGTGAAAGGCTCAGACCATTCTCCACTGTCGGTGATGCGCAGAGACACAGAGGAGAGAGGCTCAGACCATTCACCGCTGTCAGTGATGCGCACGGACACAGAGGTGAAAGGCTCAGACCATTCCCCGCTGTCAGTGATGCGCACGCACCCAGAGGAGAGAGGCTCAGACCATTCCCTGCTGTGAGTGATGTGCACGGACACAGAGGAGAGAGGCTCAGACCATTCACCGCTGTCAGTGATGCGCAGAGACACAGAGGAGAAAGGCTCAGACCATTCACCGCTGTCAATGATGCGCAGGGACACAGAGGAGAAAGGCTCAGACCATTCCCCGCTGTCAGTGATGCGCAGGGACACAGAGGAGAAAGGCTCAGACCATTCACTGCTGACAGTGATGCGCACGGACACAGAGGAGAAAGGCTCAGACCATTCACCGCTGTCAGTGATGCGCAGGGACACAGAGGAGAAAGGCTCAGACCATTCACTGCTGACAGTGATGCGCACGGACACAGAGGAGAAAGGCTCAGACCATTCACCGCTGTCAGTGATGAGCAGAGACACAGAGGAGAGAGGCTCAGACCATTCACCGCTGTCAGTGATGCGCAGGGACACAGAGGAGAAAGGCTCAGACCATTCACTGCTGACAGTGATGCGCACGGACACAGAGGAGAAAGGCTCAGACCATTCACCGCTGTCAGTGATGCGCAGGGACACAGAGGAGAAAGGCTCAGACCATTCACCGCTGTCAGTGATGCGCAGGGACACAGAGGAGAAAGGCTCAGACCATTCACCGCTGTCAGTGATGAGCACGGACACAGAGGAGAAAGGTCTAATCTGTGAGGAAACACTGGATGGAGGAGGGCGGGCCACTGAAAGCTCGGGCCTGGCTCGAGCCAGACAGGACCTTTTCCGTTTGTTGTGAAACCGGACGATAGCTCCCCCAAGGACTTTCACGGCGCTATAGAGGGTGCTGGAAACCTAAACTCGTCGCCCCCACCCTGGAGGGTAAAAAATGCTACAAGCCTGCACGGCATGAGCTCGGTGTGAGTGTGAGCTCTGCACGTCACTTGTGATGGTGTGAAGACGTGTAACTGTTGCATCGCCCAGACCTCTTGTGTAGCTAACGATGTAACCGCCTTCACTGAGGTGTTCAGTGTTTATTAAAATTGGTCGCTTGGTGAAAGTCGATAAAGTCCACATTAAAATAACATGCCCGGCCTTATCTTAACTTTCTGTTTTTTTTCTCAAAAAGGCTTCGAGTTTCACCCTGGTTTAACAGGTCATTTGTGTATTTAATTAACACAATTGACTCAAAAGCACAAAGCTTAAGGTTTGTGTAAAAAGGCGGGTAGAAAGAACTAATCACGTAGTGGCTGAAGTGCACAATGTAGATCCGGGAAACCTTGAATCAATCCCGGCTTCCATTTCACAACACTGAATTATCCTGGGCCAGCGTTTCCGGAACTGGGGGTCAGGAAAGTCCAAGCAATGAATGAAGGTGCCTTTAAATTCGGTGTTTAACTTGTCACATTTGCTGCGCTTCAAAGACAGAGGTCAAATGTCAGGGTCTGTCTTCTGACAAATTGTTTCTTTAAAAAAAAAAAAATCATTCTTTTCTGACTGCAAAAAGTGAGAAGAGGTTTCAAAGTGAATTATGTGAAAATCTTGCTAGAGTACAGAGAGTGTGACAGAAAAGGCTGTAGGAATTTTGGGGCATATTAGCAAGAACCTCGTTAAAATTATCGCCGTTTTAGCGGCAGGAAACTGCCGCTAAAACGGCGATAATGGGCCTGCTAATATGCGTTATGGAATTCAATAGAAGCCCAGGTTAGATGTGCAGGACATCTAACCTGGGCTTCTATTGGGATTCTATAACGCATATTAGCAAGCCCATTATCGCCGTTTCCTGCCGCTAAAACGGCGATAATTTCAACGAGGTTCTTGCTAATATGCTCCTTTGTTTTTGCAACACACAACAAAATGTAAATATCTGCAAACGAACTGTACACATTCAGCAGTTAGGACAGAAAAATGAAACACTTGTTTTCTAATTCTGAAGTGTGATGGGAACAGAGAATGTAATAGGATCTAAACAAATGAAGACGCGTTTCTTGGCGATGCACAAATGATAAATATTCCCTGATTATCATTCGTGTTCAGTATAGTTTTATCAGCCTGTGCAAAGTTAGTGACCATTTCGATGGAAAATGTGCCCTCTGTAAATGGCAGTGTGCTACCCCACGATGCTTTAATTACATTTAAACACCGCCAGCCTCGTGTCCATTAAAGGTAGGAGGGTTGCAAAGATTGTTGTTCTAAGAAGTGGGTCGTGGATTCCAAAACGTTTGCGAACCACTGTCCTAGGCAATTATTTTATTCACAGTGCTTCCTTTCCCTTCATCATCACATCAAAGCGCCTTAAAATACATCCGTTCAGGCAGTGCGCTGCACAAAAACTTCTCGTGTACATGGTTAAAATGTATAATATTACTCCATCCATAATAACTCCCTACGCTACTACAGGAACTCAGTAATGATACTGCAGTCAGGGTGTGGGGGGGGTATGAATGCTCCCACGTTTGTGTTTATAATTTATCACTACTAAAAGTGTCACTGCTTACAATGATATCATGATTATCCCGAAGTAAGAGATGTACATGGAGTGATTTGAGAAGACAGGATAGAGCTCTATAAAAGGATTCGATGATCAACTTCATTTTGCGTGCGAGGACTGATGGGTTATCAAGCCCTCTATTAATCAGGAATTTGCTCATTAAATAAAGTCTAATCGAGAAGCATCAACGCGTCCAAAGAGCTTTGACCACTGTAAGCCACCTGACAATAATACCTCTAAGGTTACATTTCTGCTCTGTACACGGTAGAAACTCCCCAGCACATGAGGGAAATCTTAGCCCTGAAGAAGCAACGATATACCTGTGGGTGTTGTGAAACATGTCAAGATTCTGGCAAGTACAATTGTTCTTGAATTCACTATACGTCGAGATTTTAATATCAGTTCACAATTGAATTTAACATAAAACAAGGTTGCATAAATCAAGTAATGATGGATCATTTAATTAGTTTATATACCCTGTCCCGTCTTGTCCATTGTTATGGAAGAGACAGCGCATCGTGAGGTCTTGCTGCCGATCCCCATTTTTCGGGGCTATCTATCTTCCCCTCAGTTTTCTGAACAGGTGAACAGGGTAAAGAGAAGCAGATCAGTGTCTCCTGTTTTGTGAATCACCAGGTCCCTCTGGGGGATTTTCACCTCTGTGGAACTTTGTCTAATTTTCATCATGTGCACTTGGGCATGAACAGGTCGCTCCTGTGTTACATGTACAACTGAAATGTGTTTTCTACTCCTGCTCACTTTTGTTTCACGCTTTTTGCAGCTGCAGACAGTCTGTACATTTGCAACTTTCAAACATGGTCATCCTCGCGCATCTTTCACATTTTCGACTTTTTGCGTTGTGCAATTTGTTGGTTGCACAAATTGCATTTTTGATGGGGGAGTGGACAGGGAGTTTGACATCTGAATCTGGTCCAATGACTCTCAATGGGAAACATCTACCATCACTTCTCGTGAAGGTTTAACCTGGATCTGGACCCACGTCTGGCTCTCCTAACTCAGGGGTTTCAGCGCAGCTGCTGGGGAGTGCACTGTGTGCTCTTTGTTGAAGAAAAGGAGATGTTTCAAGGCTGACGTCAAATGATGCTCTATTGGACGGGCGAGTGCTATGAAGTACGTTTGTATGTTTCACGGAGCTACACAGGAAGGGGGCGGTGTAAAACAGACCCTTACCATGAAATGTTCCATTCATCTGTTAGTGTTGAAACTTAGTCTTAAGTTTGTGCTATTTGCAGAACTTAAGTCCTTCAAAAGACACAGGAAAAATTAACAAACCAGCCCCCAGTACCTCTGAGGTATGTAAGCTAAGGGGTCCTTGTAGACCAGCCCCAGTACCTCTGAGGTATGTAAGCCAAGGGGTCCTTGTAGACCAGCCCCAGTACCTCTGAGGTATGTAAGCCAAGAGGTACTTGTAGACCAGCCCACAGTACGTCTGAGGTATGTAAGCCAAGGGGTCCTTGTAGACCAGCCCACAGTATGCCTGAGGTATGTAAGCCAAGGGGTCCTTGTAGACCAGCCCCAGTACCTCTGAGGTATGTAAGCCAAGGGGCCCTTGTAGACCAGCCCCCAGTACCTCTGAGGTATGTAAGCCAAGGGGTCCTTGTAGACCAGCCCCCAGTACCTCTGAGGTATGTAAGCCAAGGAGTCCTTGTAGACCAGCCCCCAGTACCTCTGAGGTATGTAAACCAAGGGGTCCTTGTAGACCAGCCCCAGTACGTCTGAGGTATGTAAGCCAAGGGGTCCTTGTAGACCAGCCCCAGTACGTCTGAGGTATGTAAGCCAAGGGTGTAGACCAGCCCCCAGTACCTCTGAGGTATGTAAGCCAAGGGGTCCTTGTAGACCAGCCCCAGTACCTCTGAGGTATGTAAGCCAAGGGTGTAGACCAGCCCCAGTACGTCTGAGGTATGTAAGCCAAGGGGTCCTTGTAGACCAGCCCCAGTACCTCTGAGGTATGTAAGCCAAGGGGTCCTTGTAGACCAGCCCCAGTACCTCTGAGGTATGTAAGCCAAGGGGTCCTTGTAGACCAGCCCACAGTACCTCTGAGGTATGTAAGCCAAGGGGTCCTTGTAGACCAGCCCAGTACCTCTGAGGTATGTAAGCCAAGGGGTCCTTGTAGACCAGCCCCCAGTACCTCTGAGGTATGTAAGCCAAGGGGTCCTTGTCGACCAGCCCCCAGTACCTCTGAGGTATGTAAGCCAAGGGGTCCTTGTAGACCAGCCCCAGTACGTCTGAGGTATGTAAGCCAAGGGGTCCTTGTAGACAGCTGGAGAGAGCGGTACAGGCCACAGGTGTCGGTGAGACTGGAACGGCGCCAACCCCTAAATCTGAGGTTTTCAGCAAAAGGCGGCAAAAAAACATCACTTTCCGAAGCAGAAACCTGATCGATATAACGAACTCTGATAGAACAATATAGTTCTATTAATGGGACTAAATGAACGACATCTCTTTTCTAGCTACCTTTTTCAAATTATTTCTTTAGCATAAACCCACCCCCGAGACCCTCCCTCGTCCCATTTGAGTCAAACTGTAATTTCTGCGGGAAACTCCGCAGGAGGAAGGGGATTAATTTAAAACTAAAAATATTAAAGCTATAAATTCATAATCTAAAACCTCTATTCTGAAATAGAGATACAAGCGCTCGAAGAAACTTCCAGAAACAAGTATTGAATTCAGCAAATGCTCCCCACTGGAAGCCGATTCTCAGGGCCGGTCCCCCACACAGTGCGCGGTGCAGCCCCGACCCCCACCAGCACCTCCAACGCTACCAAGAAACATATCACACGTTTTATGTTTTTACTTGTTCGCATGTTGTCTCTGTTTAATCATGTTTGTTTTTAGTTGTTCCTTGACGCCTACTGACCCTTGAAACCTGACGGTGCTTCAGTATTTTCCACGTCCTTCCACTGCAGTCACACTAAGAACCTCTACTTCTTTCACATTTTTCCCCATTTTTATAAAACTATTTTTGTAAATCCACCTAGAAAGAGATCACATTGCTCTCCACAGCTCTCTCGATCTAAGGCCATCCTCCTGGCTTTTAAGGTGCCCAGCCCCTTCGGGGAGACCCCGCTCCTTCCAGACAGGTCACTTCAAGTTGAGTGCAGACCCTCAAACCTGGGCCCGGAGTCCTGGGAGTGCAGGTCGCTTTAAAGGGAATGTAGGTCCCTGTAAACTGACCTGCATTGTAATCACACGTTTTCCTGGCAAATGATACTTTTTGCTTTCCACTCTCTAAATGTTCCCATAACAGCACTCACCTGTGAATAGTAAGGCCAGCACAAGAGTACACATGGCGCCCTGCATTCTTCACTGGTGCCCGCTAATTGGATACTGAGCTCACAGCCCCGCAGTGAGGCCTCACGAAAAGCTTCTCGGTCTCTGATTGGTCCTTTCTGCTTCCGGTTAGAATGCCCCCCCCCAACAATCACTTTTATACCTCTCTCTCTCTCTCTCTCTCTCGCTCGGCACCTCTCCAGGGGTGTTGCAAAGGCAATTTATGAGACCATTAATGATGCCACACATGGCCTCAAACCCCACACAAGGCAGTTTCACAGTCCTTTTATACACATGTATTACTTGAGTCTCTTAAAGTAACAGCAGCGCCTACATGTGTGAAATGACACATCTCACTTTTGGGTGTTACCTCTTTGCAGGTTGTATACTCCACAGGGCCCTAGGCACTACAGAGCTCATGCCGCCGCGGTATTTGTAGCAGTGGTCGAAGTGGGGGAAAAAAGTAGGGGAACTGTGGGCGGAGAATCAGAGGGCGGGAATAACCCGTGGATTGGGTCAGTGGGCGGAGTCAGAGGTGTGGCAGAAAGAGCAAAATATCCCAATTTTTAGTATTTGTTTCCCATCTCACTAACCGGTTACAGCTTATTATGTTATTTAATTTAACCAATGGATACACATGTTTATTTAAGGTTTAATATCAGTTATTGACATTAAAATACATTCACAAAGTGGGAAACGTTTCCAATCACAGAATGTCCCAAATATCCTTAAAAGTGGAATCGCAAGCCTTTTGTCTCCCAGCCATGGAGTTTCTGTCATCAGCACTTCTCCTCCCCTTTTCCACAAGAGCAGTTCAAACATGAATGGCAAAATATCCTAGTTTGCAAATGTTTTCCACATAAATATGGCTCTGCCATATTTGCCACATAATACATTATCTGCTGCATAATCTGACGATTTTAACTAATAAATTGTTTATAGCTCAAACGGATCAAAAGTTACAAAAAATGTGACTTGTGTTGCTGCAAAGTAGATGGCCCTTTGCAAAGGTTGACTGGTCAACTTTCTCACTGCTGCACTTGTATGTTCCACTGGTACTAATAAGGAAAAATCTTTGCGGATACTGTTAGCATGTGTAAAAATGCCAAAATAATAAAGTATCAGAAAATTTACAGCACCACTAATACCAGTGTAGGGTGTCAGAGCACTTTACATCACACATATTACACAGAGACAATCAATCATACGTGTGTAAATTACTGTATAGGAAATGTTACATAAGACAGGACTACAAGGTGTAGGGGTCACATGAGAACCATACTAGTATGCAGCATAGTTTAATAGTGATTGGTCTGGAGAAACACAAACTCAGAATTTAAAACGTAATACCATGGTTGGGGTTCTCTTTAATAATCAGAATTGATTTCTACCCAAATGAGCCCTTTTTGCAACATTAGGATAATCAAAGACTGGGAAACAAGCATTGGCATAGCCAATAGGTCTCGCCTTTCGGACCTTATAAGTGTTTAGACATGCAACAGTTGATGTTGTTGCACTAAGGATATTGTACTGCATAACTAAATACTTATAAGGTTCCAAAGGCGAGACCTATTGGCTATGCCAATGCTTGTTTGGTTTACCAATGGTCAGTTTTTCTGGTGTTACACTACTGGACTCCATCAGCCCCTGACCTTTATCAGAGGATGACCGGTACTGCATAATTGTCTGCTTCTCAGTCATCCTATATCTCTATAAATTCTAGATAGCCAGGGTTCGACGTAGGCGCCATTGCCTGTCTTCAGTGGTCTCTGAGGATCTGTTGACCTGCAGGGGTGCTCGAGGAAGACCACACCACTCTCGGTCCACCCATTGGAAACCGAAGGACTCTCTTTCTCCCACCTTAACGCCAAATCCTGGAACGCCCTCCCCTCCACCTCGTTGATCCATTTCAGGAAGGGACTCAAGTCATGGCTCTTTGACTGAAACCTGCAGCAGAGCGCCTGGCTACCCTCTCGGGTGATAAGCCGTGCTGTACAAGTACAACTTGATTGATTGAAAGATCCAGTCGAGTCTTAGCCAAAGTCGGTGCTGCCGAGTGGTGGGAGGCAGTGACGGGGAAAGCCAAGGTTAACACAGAATGATAATTACTCTATGGTCATACTTATAGTAAGGGGTGCCCCCACTGCAGAAGCAGTGTAGATGACCAGCCAGAGCGGCTTGCAGTCAGCCTCCAGTGTAGTCCCTTGCCTTCTAACATCTGATATACCGTCCCTCTTCCTACTCGCCCCGTTCATTCCTTCCCTTACCTCCCATCAAGAATAACAGAAGTATTCAAGGACAGTTAAGGAGAGGAGCCAAGCGCAGGCCTTTCAGGTATGCAGGCTGTTGCGGTGCTTATCTGTGTATCACATGCAGATGGCTTTTCACCCGAATGTGAGGGATTAGGACCTGTTAAACGCATGCTGCTGGATCATGCTGCTGGATCATGCTGCCTGCTGGATCATGCTGCTGGATCATGCTGCCTGCTGGATCATGCTGCTGGATCATGCTGCTGGATCATGCTGCCTGCTGGATCATGCTGCCTGCTGGATCATGCTGCCTGCTGGATCATGCTGCTGGATCATGCTGCTGGATCATGCTGCCTGCTGGATCATGCTGCTGGATCATGCTGCTGGATCATGCTGCTGGATCATGCTGCCTGCTGGATCATGCTGCTGGATCATGCTGCCTGCTGGATCATGCTGCTGGATCATGCTGCTGGATCATGCTGCTGGATCATGCTGCCTGCTGGATCATGCTGCTGGATCATGCTGCTGGATCATGCTGCTGGATCATGCTGCTGGATCATGCTGCCTGCTGGATCATGCTGCCTGCTGGATCATGCTGCCTGCTGGATCATGCTGCTGGATCATGCTGCTGGATCATGCTGCCTGCTGGATCATGCTGCCTGCTGGATCATGCTGCCTGCTGGATCATGCTGCTGGATCATGCTGCTGGATCATGCTGCCTGCTGGATCATGCTGCCTGCTGGATCATGCTGCTGGATCATGCTGCTGGATAATGCTGCCTGCTGGATCATGCTGCCTGCTGGATCATGCTGCTGGATCATGCTGCTGGATCATGCTGCTGGATCATGCTGCTTTCTTTTGCATTTTAATGTAAAATATTTTTAATTGATTTGATTGTTTGAGAATTTGTACTAGAAATACTCGACAAAATAATTACATGTTAGGAATTAAGTGTCATCCGTATAGGAACCAGTTAGAAGGGGACACCTACCTGTGCATTACATTTGGAAAATATTTGACGGTTGGTAGATGGTATGTTTCCCAAGATCAGCTCTGCTCAAAGGTTTATGGAGTAGCTGCGCTAGTCTTAAGTTTTTGGGTATGGGAAATTGCAGGCCTAGTGTGCCTTTTGTTAAAGGTCTTTTTTTGTTCTTCATAGGTGCCCGGGGTGCTGCAGGGTCCAGAGGCACTGTTCTCTAGTGAACAGGAGCAATCTGCAAGAAAACTCAGTACCATCTTAAGTATTTTGGGGCTCCAAGCAATATATATATTGCGACACTCTGTTTGGAACACTTTAATCTTATTATCCATTTTCATATCATCCAAGCCCTCATGTTAATAAACAGTATTGAGTTATATGTTAAAACTTGCAGAAGTTGGAGCACAGAAAAACAACCGAAAGATAAATCTACCAGGCTTCCACAAGCTAAACAGTGCAAAAAGAAGCTTGAGCAAGTATTGATGAAACTTTTTTTTTTTTGCACTGAGATCTAGATTTTTTTTTAATAGGCTTTCAAGATCTTAGGTGTCCAACCTGTCTGTTCTTCCCATTCTAGTAAAGAAATTAAACGTAGCTTAGTGGCTGATTCACTAAGACCTATATGATATTGCTTGAAATTGTATTTTAATTGCACGATATTAATCTATTTAAAAAGCTTTCACAGCTGGATTTCTTGCTGCAAAGTCAAAGCACTGCTTTGAGGATGTTAATCGTTCAATGGGACAAATCTGATAATTTTCTTCCTAATTGTAGTCCCACCCTTTTCTTTCTGTGGGTACATGTCTCTGGTCATACGGTGACCTCTGGTGCTGCAGAGTGAGGGACATTGGAGGAGGCAGGGGAAAGTAGGACAGAGAGGTAAAGATAATTGTATAGCGAGAGAGGTGAAAACGAGGGAGAAGGGAAGCAAAGACAGGGATGGGGTACAGAGAGAAGTAAGGTAAAGAGGGATTGCGAATGCAGAGAGAGGGAGAGCGGTACTGACAGGGGAGACGCCCACTGTCTGTATTCGTTTGCTCTGGCGATCTCCGGTGCCCTTCGACCTCAGCTATAAGGCTTGTATCCCAGGCTGGACCGGGCTCCGCACCAGAAACAAAGACAGCGGCAGTCCCTGGGAGAGCATGCGGCCACCCCGACAGAGAGAGGTGGACACGGGTGGCAAAGGCCCCAGTGTTCCTTCCGATCACAGACCACGGATCAGAGGAATGCCCGACTGCCAGTGTAATCAGGCGCGAGCTATGCCGTTGTGAGTCTATGACCCACACCAACCGCCCCAGTTTAATCACTACCACTGACTGCCCTGCAGAGTCCCTCCCGTTTCCCCTCGCTCCTCACCCCGGCACTCTAGCTCTCAGCGCCCGGCAACAGCCGCCATGAAACCAACGATCCCTGCAGCGAAGCAGGCGACGGAATCCCGGCCGTGACGTCACAGCAGAGCTCTACGACCTGCGAGGGACTGAAGGGGCAGCGCGCGAGCTTAGGCCTCGTGTCCCGCGAGAGCGAGCAGTTCGTCGCGAGACAGGATGTTCCATTGGAAGGCGACAGGGGGCATTGTAGTGGGAGGAAACCAGGGCACTGAGGCAAAGGTGAAACAAGAGAGGAGTGGGGGCCAGCGAGCGCGGCAGCCTGCTCAGCTGACCAAACGCTCGTGCGTCATGGCCTTTTGCCGGCATGTGTTTACAATTATCGCGCACGCGTCTGGGCACGATAATTGGAAACACATGTCTGCCAGCGCGTACCCATCCCAAAAAGGCCAGCCACGACGCACGAGCGTTTGGACTGCTTCTGAAACTCACTTACTTAAAGTCTTCGCCTAGCAGCGCTTGCGCGCTACTCGAGGCTCGACCTAAAAACCATAAAGCTCTAATCTATACCTTGCAGTTTGCATGCAGCTCTTACATGACAGTTAAGAGCTCACTGTTCTATGTTAGGATTTTAACTTATTAACTGCAAGTAACACCCGGGAAAACAATGTTGTTCAAAGAGAGACCAGAAAACAAAAGTAGCGCTTTACTGGCAAACACTGTAAAGTGGCGCTAATGTGTTTAGGTGTGAATAAATCAACCTGGCCCCTTGCAACCACTCTGTCTTGCTTTAGTTAGTTATTTTTCATATTTTGAATGTTTTATTTCTCTCCACCCGAGGCTGCACTTAGAAAACTGAAAAATGTCAGAAAAAGACGACGATTCCAGCAAAAGTGTTTTTCTTTTTGGATCCATTTCACAGGGGAGCAAATAAACGAAAGGAGGAAAGAGAAGGTGATACCTGTTTCTTGAAGTCTCGGTTTTCACTAAATGAGGAGGAGCGAGACAGAAAGAGAGGGAAGAGGGGAAACAAAGAGGGGGGCAGCTGCCAGCGGCAGGAGAACTGGACACTCTCCTTGTCTTCTCTGGGCACGAAGGAGAAGACAGAGTCCTTTTCCTTCTCTGCTCGTTCCGCCCGCCCCCAAAAGCCGAGCCTTAACTATCGGCCTTGGCGATTTCTGCCGTCCGGTAGGCATGTTTAAAATAAGAAAGTAGGGGAGCGGACTCTATGGAAGTTAGGAAGTAGGGGCACGCCGTGCCCTGCCGTTCCCGCCCACTTCGACCACTGATTTGTAGATAATAAAAGAAGGATCGCCTTTTTTTACACAAAGCTCTCTTAATAACAGATATGCACCCTGGCATTTTTGATTATTATAGAAGTCAACCTTTTGTTCTTCATAGGCCTCCATTTATTACAAATCTCCACCCCTGGATTTTTTAGATAATAAAAGCAGTGCACCTTTTATTCTATATAGGGGCCTGCTAGTTACAGCTCTCTACGCCTGCCGTGTTTAGATAATAAAAGCAGTGCACCTTTTATTCTATATAGGGGCCTGCTAGTTACAGCTCTCTACGCCTGCCGTGTTTAGATAATAAAAGCAGTGCACCTTTTATTCTATATAGAGGCCTGCTAGTTACAGCTCTCTACGCCTGCCATGTTTAGATAATAAAAGCAGTGTACCTTTTATTCTATATAGGGGCCTGCTAGTTACAGCTCTCTACGTCTGCCATGTTTAGATAATAAAAGCAGTGCACCTTTTATTCTATATAGAGGCCTGCTAGTTACAGCTCTCTACGCCTGCCGTGTTTAGATAATAAAAGCAGTGCACCTTTTATTCTATATAGGGGCCTGCTAGTTACAGCTCTCTACGTCTGCCATGTTTAGATAATAAAAGCAGTGCACCTTTTATTCTATATAGAGGCCTGCTAGTTACAGCTCTCTACGCCTGCCGTGTTTAGATAATAAAAGCAGTGCACCTTTTATTCTACATAGAGGCCTGCTAGTTACAGCTCTCTACGCCTGCCATGTTTAGATAATCAAAGCAGTGCACCTTTTATTCTATATAGAGGCCTGCTAGTTACAGCTCTCTACGCCTGCCATGTTTAGATAATAAAAGAAATGTACCTTTTATTCTATATAGAGGCCTGCTAGTTACAGCTCTCTACGCCTGCCATGTTTAGATAATAAAAGCAGTGCACCTTTTATTCTATATAGGGGCCTGTTAGTTACAGCTCTCTACGTCTGCCATATTTAGATAATAAAAGCAGTGCACCTTTTATTCTATATAGGGGCCGGCTAGTTACAGCTCTCTACGTCTGCCATGTTTAGATAATAAAAGCAGTGCACCTTTTATTCTATATAGGGGCCTGCTAGTTACAGCTCTCTACGCCTGCCATGTTTAGATAATAAAAGCAGTGTACCTTTTATTCTATATAGGGGCCTGCTAGTTACAGCTCTCTACGCCTGCCATGTTTAGATAATAAAAGCAGTGCACCTTTTATTCTATATAGGGGCCTGCTAGTTACAGCTCTCTACGCCTGCCATGTTTAGATAATAAAAGCAGTGAACCTTTTATTCTATATAGAGGCCTGCTAGTTACAGCTCTCTACGTCTGCCGTGTTTAGATAATAAAAGCAGTGAACCTTTTATTCTACATAGAGGCCTGCTAGTTACAGCTCTCTACGCCTGCCGTGTTTAGATAATAAAAGCAGTGCACCTTTTATTCTATATAGGGGCCTGCTAGTTACAGCTCTCTACGCCTGCCGTGTTTAGATAATAAAAGCAGTGAACCTTTTATTCTATATAGGGGCCTGCTAGTTACAGCTCTCTACGCCTGCCATGTTTAGATAATAAAAGCAGTGCACCTTTTATTCTACATAGAGGCCTGCTAGTTACAGCTCTCTACGTCTGCCGTGTTTAGATAATAAAAGCAGTGCACCTTTTATTCTATATAGAGGCCTGCTAGTTACAGCTCTCTACGCCTGCCGTGTTTAGATAATAAAAGCAGTGCACCTTTTATTCTATATAGAGGCCTGCTAGTTACAGCTCTCTATGCCTGCCGTGTTTAGATAATCAAAGAAATGTACCTTTTATTCTATATAGAGGCCTGCTAGTTACAGCTCTCTACGCCTGCCGTGTTTAGATAATAAAAGCAGTGCACCTTTTATTCTATATAGAGGCCTGCTAGTTACAGCTCTCTACGCCTGCCGTGTTTAGATAATAAAAGCAGTGCACCTTTTATTCTATATAGAGGCCTGCTAGTTACAGCTCTCTATGCCTGCCGTGTTTAGATAATAAAAGCAGTGCACCTTTTATTCTATATAGGGGCCTGCTAGTTACAGCTCTCTACGTCTGCCGTGTTTAGATAATAAAAGCAGTGCACCTTTTATTCTATATAGAGGCCTGCTAGTTACAGCTCTCTACGCCTGCCATGTTTAGATAATAAAAGCAGTGCACCTTTTATTCTATATAGAGGCCTGCTAGTTACAGCTCTCTACGTCTGCCATGTTTAGATAATAAAAGCAGTGAACCTTTTATTCTACATAGAGGCCTGCTAGTTACAGCTCTCTACGCCTGCCATGTTTAGATAATAAAAGCAGTGCACCTTTTATTCTATATAGGGGCCTGCTAGTTACAGCTCTCTACGTCTGCCGTGTTTAGATAATAAAAGCAGTGCACCTTTTATTCTATATAGAGGCCTGCTAGTTACAGCTCTCTACGCCTGCCGTGTTTAGATAATAAAAGCAGTGCACCTTTTATTCTATATAGGGGCCTGCTAGTTACAGCTCTCTACGTCTGCCGTGTTTAGATAATAAAAGCAGTGCACCTTTTATTCTATATAGAGGCCTGCTAGTTACAGCTCTCTATGCCTGCCATGTTTAGATAATAAAAGCAGTGCACCTTTTATTCTATATAGAGGCCTGCTAGTTACAGCTCTCTACGTCTGCAGTGTTTAGATAATAAAAGCAGTGCACCTTTTATTCTACATAGAAGCCTGCTAGTTACAGCTCTCTACGCCTGCCATGTTTAGATAATAAAAGCAGTGCACCTTTTATTCTATATAGAGGCCTGCTAGTTACAGCTCTCTACGTCTGCAGTGTTTAGATAATAAAAGCAGTGCACCTTTTATTCTATATAGAGGCCTGCTAGTTACAGCTCTCTGTCTGCCATGTTTAGATAATAAAAGCAGTGCACCTTTTATTCTATATAGAGGCCTGCTAGTTACAGCTCTCTACGCCTGCCATGTTTAGATAATAAAAGCAGTGCACCTTTTATTCTATATAGAGGCCTGCTAGTTACAGCTCTCTACGACTGCCGTGTTTAGATAATAAAAGCAGTGCACCTTTTATTCTATATAGAGGCCTGCTAGTTACAGCTCTCTACGTCTGCCGTGTTTAGATAATAAAAGCAGTGCACCTTTTATTCTATATAGAGGCCTGCTAGTTACAGCTCTCTACGTCTGCCATGTTTAGATAATAAAAGCAGTGCACCTTTTATTCTATATAGAGGCCTGCTAGTTACAGCTCTCTACGTCTGCCGTGTTTAGATAATAAAAGCAGTGCACCTTTTATTCTATATAGAGGCCTGTTAGTTACAGCTCTCTACGCCTGCCGTGTTTAGATAATAAAAGCAGTGAACCTTTTATTCTATATAGGGGCCTGCTAGTTACAGCTCTCTACGCCTGCCATGTTTAGATAATAAAAGCAGTGCACCTTTTATTCTATATAGGGGCCTGCTAGTTACAGCTCTCTACGTCTGCCGTATTTAGATAATAAAAGCAGTGCACCTTTTATTCTATATAGGGGCCTGCTAGTTACAGCTCTCTACGTCTGCCATGTTTAGATAATAAAAGCAGTGCACCTTTTATTCTATATAGAGGCCTGCTAGTTACAGCTCTCTACGCCTGCCGTGTTTAGATAATAAAAGCAGTGCACCTTTTATTCTATATAGGGGCCTGCTAGTTACAGCTCTCTACGTCTGCCATGTTTAGATAATAAAAGCAGTGCACCTTTTATTCTATATAGGGGCCTGCTAGTTACAGCTCTCTACGCCTGCCATGTTTAGATAATAAAAGCAGTGCACCTTTTATTCTATATAGAGGCCTGCTAGTTACAGCTCTCTACGCCTGCCATGTTTAGATAATAAAAGCAGTGCACCTTTTATTCTATATAGGGGCCTGCTAGTTACAGCTCTCTACGCCTGCCGTGTTTAGATAATAAAAGCAGTGCACCTTTTATTCTATATAGAGGCCTGCTAGTTACAGCTCTCTACGTCTGCCGTGTTTAGATAATAAAAGCAGTGCACCTTTTATTCTATATAGGGGCCTGCTAGTTACAGCTCTCTACGCCTGCCGTGTTTAGATAATAAAAGCAGTGCACCTTTTATTCTATATAGGGGCCTGCTAGTTACAGCTCTCTACGCCTGCCGTGTTTAGATAATAAAAGCAGTGCACCTTTTATTCTATATAGAGGCCTGCTAGTTACAGCTCTCTACGCCTGCCATGTTTAGATAATAAAAGCAGTGCACCTTTTATTCTATATAGAGGCCTGCTAGTTACAGCTCTCTACGTCTGCCGTGTTTAGATAATAAAAGCAGTGCACCTTTTATTCTATATAGGGGCCTGCTAGTTACAGCTCTCTACGTCTGCCGTGTTTAGATAATAAAAGCAGTGCACCTTTTATTCTATATAGAGGCCTGCTAGTTACAGCTCTCTACGCCTGCCGTGTTTAGATAATAAAAGCAGTGCACCTTTTATTCTACATAGAGGCCTGCTAGTTACAGCTCTCTACGTCTGCCATGTTTAGATAATAAAAGCAGTGCACCTTTTATTCTACATAGAGGCCTGCTAGTTACAGCTCTCTACGCCTGCCATGTTTAGATAATAAAAGCAGTGCACCTTTTATTCTATATAGGGGCCTGCTAGTTACAGCTCTCTACGCCTGCCGTGTTTAGATAATAAAAGCAGTGCACCTTTTATTCTACATAGAGGCCTGCTAGTTACAGCTCTCTACGTCTGCCATGTTTAGATAATAAAAGCAGTGCACCTTTTATTCTATATAGGGGCCTGCTAGTTACAGCTCTCTACGCCTGCCGTGTTTAGATAATAAAAGCAGTGCACCTTTTATTCTACATAGAGGCCTGCTAGTTACAGCTCTCTACGTCTGCCATGTTTAGATAATAAAAGCAGTGCACCTTTTATTCTATATAGGGGCCTGCTAGTTACAGCTCTCTACGTCTGCCATGTTTAGATAATAAAAGAAATGCACCTTTTATTCTATATAGAGGCCTGCTAGTTACAGCTCTCTACGTCTGCCGTGTTTAGATAATAAAAGCAGTGCACCTTTTATTCTATATAGGGGCCTGCTAGTTACAGCTCTCTACGCCTGCCGTGTTTAGATAATAAAAGCAGTGCACCTTTTATTCTATATAGGGGCCTGCTAGTTACAGCTCTCTACGTCTGCCATGTTTAGATAATCAAAGAAATGTACCTTTTATTCTATATAGAGGCCTGCTAGTTACAGCTCTCTACGCCTGCCGTGTTTAGATAATAAAAGCAGTGCACCTTTTATTCTATATAGAGGCCTGCTAGTTACAGCTCTCTACGCCTGCCATGTTTAGATAATAAAAGCAGTGCACCTTTTATTCTATATAGAGGCCTGCTAGTTACAGCTCTCTACGTCTGCCATGTTTAGATAATAAAAGCAGTGAACCTTTTATTCTATATAGAGGCCTGCTAGTTACAGCTCTCTACGTCTGCCGTGTTTAGATAATAAAAGCAGTGAACCTTTTATTCTATATAGGGGCCTGCTAGTTACAGCTCTCTACGTCTGCCATGTTTAGATAATAAAAGCAGTGCACCTTTTATTCTATATAGGGGCCTGCTAGTTACAGCTCTCTACGCCTGCCGTGTTTAGATAATAAAAGCAGTGCACCTTTTATTCTATATAGGGGCCTGCTAGTTACAGCTCTCTACGCCTGCCATGTTTAGATAATAAAAGCAGTGCACCTTTATTCTATATAGAGGCCTGCTAGTTACAGCTCTCTACGTCTGCCGTGTTTAGATAATAAAAGCAGTGCACCTTTTATTCTATATAGAGGCCTGCTAGTTACAGCTCTCTACGTCTGCCGTGTTTAGATAATAAAAGCAGTGCACCTTTTATTCTATATAGGGGCCTGCTAGTTACAGCTCTCTACGCCTGCCGTGTTTAGATAATAAAAGCAGTGCACCTTTTATTCTATATAGAGGCCTGCTAGTTACAGCTCTCTACGCCTGCCGTGTTTAGATAATAAAAGCAGTGCACCTTTTATTCTATATAGAGGCCTGCTAGTTACAGCTCTCTACGTCTGCCATGTTTAGATAATAAAAGCAGTGCACCTTTTATTCTATATAGAGGCCTGCTAGTTACAGCTCTCTACATCTGCCATGTTTAGATAATAAAAGCAGTGAACCTTTTATTCTACATAGAGGCCTGCTAGTTACAGCTCTCTACGCCTGCCGTGTTTAGATAATAAAAGCAGTGCACCTTTTATTCTATATAGGGGCCTGCTAGTTACAGCTCTCTACGCCTGCCATGTTTAGATAATAAAAGCAGTGCACCTTTTATTCTATATAGAGGCCTGCTAGTTACAGCTCTCTACGCCTGCCATGTTTAGATAATAAAAGCAGTGCACCTTTTATTCTATATAGGGGCCTGCTAGTTACAGCTCTCTACGCCTGCCATGTTTAGATAATAAAAGCAGTGCACCTTTTATTCTATATAGAGGCCTGCTAGTTACAGCTCTCTACGTCTGCCATGTTTAGATAATAAAAGCAGTGCACCTTTTATTCTATATAGGGGCCTGCTAGTTACAGCTCTCTACGTCTGCCGTGTTTAGATAATAAAAGCAGTGCACCTTTTATTCTATATAGGGGCCTGCTAGTTACAGCTCTCTACGCCTGCCGTGTTTAGATAATAAAAGCAGTGAACCTTTTATTCTATATAGGGGCCTGCTAGTTACAGCTCTCTACGCCTGCCGTGTTTAGATAATAAAAGCAGTGCACCTTTTATTCTATATAGGGGCCTGCTAGTTACAGCTCTCTACGCCTGCCGTGTTTAGATAATAAAAGCAGTGTACCTTTTATTCTATATAGAGGCCTGCTAGTTACAGCTCTCTACGTCTGCCGTGTTTAGATAATAAAAGCAGTGCACCTTTTATTCTATATAGAGGCCTGCTAGTTACAGCTCTCTACGTCTGCCGTGTTTAGATAATAAAAGCAGTGCACCTTTTATTCTATATAGGGGCCGGCTAGTTACAGCTCTCTACGCCTGCCGTGTTTAGATAATAAAAGCAGTGCACCTTTTATTCTATATAGAGGCCTGCTAGTTACAGCTCTCTACGTCTGCCATGTTTAGATAATAAAAGCAGTGCACCTTTTATTCTATATAGAGGCCTGCTAGTTACAGCTCTCTACGCCTGCCGTGTTTAGATAATAAAAGCAGTGCACCTTTTATTCTATATAGAGGCCTGCTAGTTAGAGCTCTCTACGCCTGCCGTGTTTAGATAATAAAAGCAGTGCACCTTTTATTCTATATAGAGGCCTGCTAGTTACAGCTCTCTACGTCTGCCATGTTTAGATAATAAAAGAAATGCACCTTTTATTCTATATAGAGGCCTGCTAGTTACAGCTCTCTACGTCTGCCATGTTTAGATAATCAAAGAAATGTACCTTTTATTCTATATAGAGGCCTGCTAGTTACAGCTCTCTACGCCTGCCGTGTTTAGATAATAAAAGCAGTGCACCTTTTATTCTATATAGGGGCCTGCTAGTTACAGCTCTCTACGTCTGCCGTGTTTAGATAATAAAAGCAGTGAACCTTTTATTCTATATAGAGGCCTGCTAGTTACAGCTCTCTCCGCCTGCCGTGTTTAGATAATAAAAGCAGTGCACCTTTTATTCTATATAGGGGCCTGCTAGTTACAGCTCTCTACGCCTGCCGTGTTTAGATAATAAAAGCAGTGCACCTTTTATTCTACATAGAGGCCTGCTAGTTACAGCTCTCTACGCCTGCCGTGTTTAGATAATAAAAGCAGTGCACCTTTTATTCTACATAGAGGCCTGCTAGTTACAGCTCTCTACGCCTGCCATGTTTAGATAATAAAAGCAGTGCACCTTTTATTCTATATAGAGGCCTGCTAGTTACAGCTCTCTACACCTGCCGTGTTTAGATAATAAAAGCAGTGCACCTTTTATTCTACATAGAGGCCTGCTAGTTACAGCTCTCTACGCCTGCCGTGTTTAGATAATAAAAGCAGTGCACCTTTTATTCTATATAGAGGCCTGCTAGTTACAGCTCTCTACGTCTGCCGTGTTTAGATAATAAAAGCAGTGCACCTTTTATTCTATATAGAGGCCTGCTAGTTACAGCTCTCTACGCCTGCCATGTTTAGATAATAAAAGCAGTGTACCTTTTATTCTATATAGAGGCCTGCTAGTTACAGCTCTCTACGTCTGCCATGTTTAGATAATAAAAGCAGTGCACCTTTTATTCTATATAGAGGCCTGCTAGTTACAGCTCTCTACGCCTGCCATGTTTAGATAATAAAAGCAGTGCACCTTTTATTCTATATAGAGGCCTGCTAGTTACAGCTCTCTACGTCTGCCATGTTTAGATAATAAAAGCAGTGCACCTTTTATTCTACATAGAGGCCTGCTAGTTACAGCTCTCTAAACCTGCCATGTTTAGATAATAAAAGCAGTGCACCTTTTATTCTATATAGGGGCCTGCTAGTTACAGCTCTCTACGTCTGCCATGTTTAGATAATAAAAGCAGTGCACCTTTTATTCTACATAGAGGCCTGCTAGTTACAGCTCTCTACGCCTGCCGTGTTTAGATAATAAAAGCAGTGCACCTTTTATTCTACATAGAGGCCTGCTAGTTACAGCTCTCTACGTCTGCCATGTTTAGATAATCAAAGAAATGTACCTTTTATTCTATATAGGGGCCTGCTAGTTACAGCTCTCTACGTCTGCCATGTTTAGATAATAAAAGCAGTGCACCTTTTATTCTATATAGAGGCCTGCTAGTTACAGCTCTCTACGTCTGCCATGTTTAGATAATAAAAGCAGTGCACCTTTTATTCTATATAGAGGCCTGCTAGTTACAGCTCTCTACGTCTGCCATGTTTAGATAATAAAAGCAGTGCACCTTTTATTCTATATAGGGGCCTGCTAGTTACAGCTCTCTACGCCTGCCGTGTTTAGATAATAAAAGCAGTGCACCTTTTATTCTATATAGGGGCCTGCTAGTTACAGCTCTCTACGCCTGCCGTGTTTAGATAATAAAAGCAGTGCACCTTTTATTCTATATAGGGGCCTGCTAGTTACAGCTCTCTACGCCTGCCATGTTTAGATAATAAAAGCAGTGTACCTTTTATTCTATATAGGGGCCTGCTAGTTACAGCTCTCTACGCCTGCCATGTTTAGATAATAAAAGCAGTGCACCTTTTATTCTACATAGAGGCCTGCTAGTTACAGCTCTCTACGCCTGCCGTGTTTAGATAATAAAAGCAGTGCACCTTTTATTCTATATAGAGGCCTGCTAGTTACAGCTCTCTACGTCTGCCGTGTTTAGATAATAAAAGCAGTGCACCTTTTATTCTATATAGGGGCCTGCTAGTTACAGCTCTCTACGTCTGCCGTGTTTAGATAATAAAAGCAGTGCACCTTTTATTCTACATAGAGGCCTGCTAGTTACAGCTCTCTACGCCTGCCGTGTTTAGATAATAAAAGCAGTGCACCTTTTATTCTATATAGGGGCCTGCTAGTTACAGCTCTCTACGCCTGCCATGTTTAGATAATAAAAGCAGTGCACCTTTTATTCTATATAGGGGCCTGCTAGTTACAGCTCTCTACGCCTGCCATGTTTAGATAATAAAAGCAGTGCACCTTTTATTCTACATAGAGGCCTGCTAGTTACAGCTCTCTACGTCTGCCGTGTTTAGATAATAAAAGCAGTGTACCTTTTATTCTATATAGGGGCCTGCTAGTTACAGCTCTCTACGTCTGCCGTGTTTAGATAATAAAAGCAGTGCACCTTTTATTCTATATAGGGGCCTGCTAGTTACAGCTCTCTACGCCTGCCGTGTTTAGATAATAAAAGCAGTGCACCTTTTATTCTATATAGAGGCCTGCTAGTTACAGCTCTCTACGCCTGCCATGTTTAGATAATAAATGCAGTGCACCTTTTATTCTATATAGGGGCCTGCTAGTTACAGCTCTCTACGCCTGCCATGTTTAGATAATAAAAGCAGTGCACCTTTTATTCTACATAGGGGCCTGCTAGTTACAGCTCTCTACGTCTGCCATGTTTAGATAATAAAAGCAGTGCACCTTTTATTCTATATAGGGCCTGCTAGTTACAGCTCTCTACGCCTGCCATGTTTAGATAATAAAAGCAGTGCACCTTTTATTCTATATAGAGGCCTGCTAGTTACAGCTCTCTACGTCTGCCATGTTTAGATAATAAAAGCAGTGCACCTTTTATTCTATATAGGGGCCTGCTAGTTACAGCTCTCTACGCCTGCCATGTTTAGATAATAAAAGCAGTGTACCTTTTATTCTATATAGAGGCCTGCTAGTTACAGCTCTCTACGTCTGCCGTGTTTAGATAATAAAAGCAGTGCACCTTTTATTCTATATAGGAGCCTGCTAGTTACAGCTCTCTACGCCTGCCATGTTTAGATAATAAAAGCAGTGCACCTTTTATTCTATATAGAGGCCTGCTAGTTACAGCTCTCTACGTCTGCCATGTTTAGATAATAAAAGCAGTGCACCTTTTATTCTATATAGAGGCCTGCTAGTTACAGCTCTCTACGCCTGCCATGTTTAGATAATAAAAGCAGTGTACCTTTTATTCTATATAGAGGCCTGCTAGTTACAGCTCTCTACGTCTGCCGTGTTTAGATAATAAAAGCAGTGCACCTTTTATTCTATATAGGGGCCTGCTAGTTACAGCTCTCTACGCCTGCCATGTTTAGATAATAAAAGCAGTGCACCTTTTATTCTATATAGAGGCCTGCTAGTTACAGCTCTCTACGCCTGCCATGTTTAGATAATAAAAGCAGTGCACCTTTTATTCTATATAGAGGCCTGCTAGTTACAGCTCTCTATGCCTGCTGTGTTTAGATAATAAAAGCAGTGCACCTTTTATTCTATATAGAGGCCTGCTAGTTACAGCTCTCTACGCCTGCCATGTTTAGATAATAAAAGCAGTGCACCTTTTATTCTATATAGAGGCCTGCTAGTTACAGCTCTCTACGTCTGCCGTGTTTAGATAATAAAAGCAGTGAACCTTTTATTCTATATAGAGGCCTGCTAGTTACAGCTCTCTACGCCTGCCATGTTTAGATAATAAAAGCAGTGCACCTTTTATTCTATATAGAGGCCTGCTAGTTACAGCTCTCCGCCTATAGAATTCTTAGATAATAAAAGCAGTGCACCTTTTATTCTATATAGAGGCCTGCTAGTTACAGCTCTCTACGCCTGCCATGTTTAGATAATAAAAGCAGTGCACCTTTTATTCTATATAGAGGCCTGCTAGTTACAGCTCTCTACGTCTGCCGTGTTTAGATAATAAAAGCAGTGCACCTTTTATTCTATATAGAGGCCTGCTAGTTACAGCTCTCTACGCCTGCCGTGTTTAGATAATAAAAGCAGTGCACCTTTTATTCTATATAGGGGCCGGCTAGTTACAGCTCTCTACGCCTGCCATGTTTAGATAATAAAAGCAGTGCACCTTTTATTCTATATAGAGGCCTGCTAGTTACAGCTCTCTACGCCTGCCATGTTTAGATAATAAAAGCAGTGCACCTTTTATTCTATATAGAGGCCTGCTAGTTACAGCTCTCTACGCCTGCCGTGTTTAGATAATAAAAGCAGTGCACCTTTTATTCTATATAGAGGCCTGCTAGTTACAGCTCTCTACGTCTGCCATGTTTAGATAATAAAAGCAGTGCACCTTTTATTCTATATAGAGGCCTGCTAGTTACAGCTCTCTACGTCTGCCATGTTTAGATAATAAAAGCAGTGCACCTTTTATTCTATATAGAGGCCTGCTAGTTACAGCTCTCTACGCCTGCCGTGTTTAGATAATAAAAGCAGTGCACCTTTTATTCTATATAGAGGCCTGCTAGTTACAGCTCTCTACGCCTGCCGTGTTTAGATAATAAAAGCAGTGCACCTTTTATTCTATATAGAGGCCTGCTAGTTACAGCTCTCTACGCCTGCCGTGTTTAGATAATAAAAGCAGTGCACCTTTTATTCTATATAGAGGCCTGCTAGTTACAGCTCTCTACGCCTGCCAGTGTTTAGATAATAAAAGCAGTGCACCTTTTATTCTATATAGAGGCCTGCTAGTTACAGCTCTCTACGTCTGCCATGTTTAGATAATAAAAGCAGTGCACCTTTTATTCTATATAGAGGCCTGCTAGTTACAGCTCTCTACGTCTGCCATGTTTAGATAATAAAAGCAGTGCACCTTTTATTCTATATAGGGGCCTGCTAGTTACAGCTCTCTACGCCTGCCGTGTTTAGATAATAAAAGCAGTGCACCTTTTATTCTACATAGAGGCCTGCTAGTTACAGCTCTCTACGCCTGCCATGTTTAGATAATAAAAGCAGTGCACCTTTTATTCTATATAGAGGCCTGCTAGTTACAGCTCTCTACGCCTGCCGTGTTTAGATAATAAAAGCAGTGCACCTTTTATTCTATATAGAGGCCTGCTAGTTACAGCTCTCTACGCCTGCCATGTTTAGATAATAAAAGCAGTGTACCTTTTATTCTATATAGGGGCCTGCTAGTTACAGCTCTCTACGTCTGCCATGTTTAGATAATAAAAGCAGTGCACCTTTTATTCTATATAGGGCCCGACTAGTTACAGCTCTCTACGTCTGCCGTGATTAGATAATAAAAGCAGTGCACCTTTTATTCTATATAGGGGCCTGCTAGTTACAGCTCTCTACGCCTGCCGTGTTTAGATAATAAAAGCAGTGCACCTTTTATTCTATATAGGGGCCTGCTAGTTACAGCTCTCTACGCCTGCCGTGTTTAGATAATAAAAGCAGTGCACCTTTTATTCTACATAGAGGCCTGCTAGTTACAGCTCTCTACGTCTGCCATGTTTAGATAATAAAAGCAGTGCACCTTTTATTCTATATAGAGGCCTGCTAGTTACAGCTCTCTACGTCTGCCGTGTTTAGATAATAAAAGCAGTGCACCTTTTATTCTATATAGAGGCCTGCTAG
The DNA here is from genome assembly GCA_963921515.1 of Calotriton arnoldi. Lineage (NCBI taxonomy): Eukaryota > Metazoa > Chordata > Amphibia > Caudata > Salamandridae > Calotriton > Calotriton arnoldi. The sequence continues at coordinate 67,304 of CAWUFW010004063.1, forward strand.
TTACAGCTCTCTACGCCTGCCATGTTTAGATAATAAAAGCAGTGCACCTTTTATTCTATATAGGGGCCTGCTAGTTACAGCTCTCTACGTCTGCCATGTTTAGATAATAAAAGCAGTGCACCTTTTATTCTATATAGGGGCCTGCTAGTTACAGCTCTCTACGCCTGCCATGTTTAGATAATAAAAGCAGTGCACCTTTTATTCTATATAGAGGCCTGCTAGTTACAGCTCTCTACGTCTGCCATGTTTAGATAATAAAAGCAGTGCACCTTTTATTCTATATAGAGGCCTGCTAGTTACAGCTCTCTACGCCTGCCGTGTTTAGATAATAAAAGCAGTGCACCTTTTATTCTATATAGGGGCCTGCTAGTTACAGCTCTCTACGCCTGCCATGTTTAGATAATAAAAGCAGTGCACCTTTTATTCTATATAGGGGCCTGCTAGTTACAGCTCTCTACGTCTGCCGTGTTTAGATAATAAAAGCAGTGCACCTTTTATTCTATATAGAGGCCTGCTAGTTACAGCTCTCTACGCCTGCCGTGTTTAGATAATAAAAGCAGTGAACCTTTTATTCTATATAGAGGCCTGCTAGTTACAGCTCTCTACGCCTGCCGTGTTTAGATAATAAAAGAAATGTACCTTTTATTCTATATAGGGGCCTGCTAGTTACAGCTCTCTACGCCTGCCGTGTTTAGATAATAAAAGCAGTGCACCTTTTATTCTATATAGGGGCCTGCTAGTTACAGCTCTCTACGTCTGCCGTGTTTAGATAATAAAAGCAGTGCACCTTTTATTCTATATAGAGGCCTGCTAGTTACAGCTCTCTACGCCTGCCGTGTTTAGATAATAAAAGCAGTGCACCTTTTATTCTATATAGGGGCCTGCTAGTTACAGCTCTCTACGCCTGCCGTGTTTAGATAATAAAAGCAGTGCACCTTTTATTCTATATAGAGGCCTGCTAGTTACAGCTCTCTACGCCTGCCGTGTTTAGATAATAAAAGCAGTGCACCTTTTATTCTACATAGAGGCCTGCTAGTTACAGCTCTCTACGTCTGCCGTGTTTAGATAATAAAAGCAGTGCACCTTTTATTCTATATAGGGGCCTGCTAGTTACAGCTCTCTACGTCTGCCATGTTTAGATAATAAAAGCAGTGCACCTTTTATTCTATATAGAGGCCTGCTAGTTACAGCTCTCTACGCCTGCCGTGTTTAGATAATAAAAGCAGTGCACCTTTTATTCTATATAGGGGCCTGCTAGTTACAGCTCTCTACGCCTGCCATGTTTAGATAATAAAAGCAGTGCACCTTTTATTCTATATAGGGGCCTGCTAGTTACAGCTCTCTACGTCTGCCATGTTTAGATAATAAAAGCAGTGAACCTTTTATTCTATATAGAGGCCTGCTAGTTACAGCTCTCTACGCCTGCCGTGTTTAGATAATAAAAGCAGTGCACCTTTTATTCTATATAGGGGCCTGCTAGTTACAGCTCTCTACGCCTGCCGTGTTTAGATAATAAAAGCAGTGCACCTTTTATTCTATATAGAGGCCTGCTAGTTACAGCTCTCTACGCCTGCCATGTTTAGATAATAAAAGCAGTGTACCTTTTATTCTATATAGGGGCCTGCTAGTTACAGCTCTCTACGCCTGCCATGTTTAGATAATAAAAGCAGTGCACCTTTTATTCTATATAGAGGCCTGCTAGTTACAGCTCTCTACGCCTGCCGTGTTTAGATAATAAAAGCAGTGCACCTTTTATTCTATATAGAGGCCTGCTAGTTACAGCTCTCTACGTCTGCCGTGTTTAGATAATAAAAGCAGTGCACCTTTTATTCTATATAGGGGCCTGCTAGTTACAGCTCTCTACGTCTGCCATGTTTAGATAATAAAAGCAGTGAACCTTTTATTCTATATAGAGGCCTGCTAGTTACAGCTCTCTACGCCTGCCGTGTTTAGATAATAAAAGCAGTGCACCTTTTATTCTATATAGGGGCCTGCTAGTTACAGCTCTCTACGTCTGCCATGTTTAGATAATAAAAGCAGTGCACCTTTTATTCTATATAGGGGCCGGCTAGTTACAGCTCTCTACGCCTGCCATGTTTAGATAATAAAAGCAGTGCACCTTTTATTCTACATAGAGGCCTGCTAGTTACAGCTCTCTACGTCTGCCGTGTTTAGATAATAAAAGCAGTGCACCTTTTATTCTATATAGAGGCCTGCTAGTTACAGCTCTCTACGTCTGCCGTGTTTAGATAATAAAAGCAGTGCACCTTTTATTCTATATAGGGGCCTGCTAGTTACAGCTCTCTACGCCTGCCGTGTTTAGATAATAAAAGCAGTGCACCTTTTATTCTATATAGAGGCCTGCTAGTTACAGCTCTCACGCCTGCCATGTTTAGATAATAAAAGCAGTGCACCTTTTATTCTATATAGGGGCCTGCTAGTTACAGCTCTCTACGCCTGCCATGTTTAGATAATAAAAGCAGTGCCTTTATTCTACATAGGGCCTGTAGTTACAGCTCTCTACGTCTGCATGTTTAGATAATAAGCAGTGCACCTTTTATTCTATATAGGGCCTGATAGTTACAGCTCTCTACGCCTGCCATGTTTAGATAATAAAAGCAGTGCACCTTTTATTCTATATAGAGGCCTGCTAGTTACAGCTCTCTACGTCTGCCATGTTTAGATAATAAAAGCAGTGCACCTTTTATTCTATATAGAGGCCTGCTAGTTACAGCTCTCTACGCCTGCCATGTTTAGATAATAAAAGCAGTGCACCTTTTATTCTATATAGAGGCCTGCTAGTTACAGCTCTCTACGTCTGCCGTGTTTAGATAATAAAAGCAGTGCACCTTTTATTCTATATAGGGGCCTGCTAGTTACAGCTCTCTACGTCTGCCATGTTTAGATAATAAAAGCAGTGCACCTTTTATTCTATATAGAGGCCTGCTAGTTACAGCTCTCTACGCCTGCCATGTTTAGATAATAAAAGCAGTGCACCTTTTATTCTATATAGAGGCCTGCTAGTTACAGCTCTCTACGTCTGCCATGTTTAGATAATAAAAGCAGTGCACCTTTTATTCTATATAGGGGCCTGCTAGTTACAGCTCTCTACGCCTGCCATGTTTAGATAATAAAAGCAGTGTACCTTTTATTCTATATAGAGGCCTGCTAGTTACAGCTCTCTACGTCTGCCATGTTTAGATAATAAAAGCAGTGCACCTTTTATTCTATATAGGGGCCTGCTAGTTACAGCTCTCTACGCCTGCCATGTTTAGATAATAAAAGCAGTGCACCTTTTATTCTATATAGAGGCCTGCTAGTTACAGCTCTCTACGCCTGCCATGTTTAGATAATAAAAGCAGTGCACCTTTTATTCTATATAGAGGCCTGCTAGTTACAGCTCTCTACGCCTGCCGTGTTTAGATAATAAAAGCAGTGCACCTTTTATTCTATATAGAGGCCTGCTAGTTACAGCTCTCTACGCCTGCCATGTTTAGATAATAAAAGCAGTGCACCTTTTATTCTATATAGAGGCCTGCTAGTTACAGCTCTCTACGCCTGCCAGTGTTTAGATAATAAAAGCAGTGAACCTTTTATTCTATATAGAGGCCTGCTAGTTACAGCTCTCTACGTCTGCCATGTTTAGATAATAAAAGCAGTGCACCTTTTATTCTATATAGAGGCCTGCTAGTTACAGCTCTCTCTCCGCCTATAGAATGTCTTAGATAATAAAAGCAGTGCACCTTTTATTCTATATAGAGGCCTGCTAGTTACAGCTCTCTACGCCTGCCATGTTTAGATAATAAAAGCAGTGCACCTTTTATTCTATATAGAGGCCTGCTAGTTACAGCTCTCTACGCCTGCCGTGTTTAGATAATAAAAGCAGTGCACCTTTTATTCTATATAGAGGCCTGCTAGTTACAGCTCTCTACGCCTGCCGTGTTTAGATAATAAAAGCAGTGCACCTTTTATTCTATATAGAGGCCTGCTAGTTACAGCTCTCTACGCCTGCCATGTTTAGATAATAAAAGCAGTGCACCTTTTATTCTATATAGAGGCCTGCTAGTTACAGCTCTCTACGCCTGCCGTGTTTAGATAATAAAAGCAGTGCACCTTTTATTCTATATAGAGGCCTGCTAGTTACAGCTCTCTACGTCTGCCATGTTTAGATAATAAAAGCAGTGCACCTTTTATTCTATATAGAGGCCTGCTAGTTACAGCTCTCTACGCCTGCCGTGTTTAGATAATAAAAGCAGTGCACCTTTTATTCTATATAGAGGCCTGCTAGTTACAGCTCTCTACGTCTGCCATGTTTAGATAATAAAAGCAGTGCACCTTTTATTCTATATAGAGGCCTGCTAGTTACAGCTCTCTACGCCTGCCGTGTTTAGATAATAAAAGCAGTGCACCTTTTATTCTATATAGAGGCCTGCTAGTTACAGCTCTCTACGCCTGCCGTGTTTAGATAATAAAAGCAGTGCACCTTTTATTCTATATAGAGGCCTGCTAGTTACAGCTCTCTACACCTGCAGTGTTTAGATAATAAAAGCAGTGCACCTTTTATTCTATATAGAGGCCTGCTAGTTACAGCTCTCTACGTCTGCCATGTTTAGATAATAAAAGCAGTGCACCTTTTATTCTATATAGGGGCCTGTTAGTTACAGCTCTCTACGTCTGCCATGTTTAGATAATAAAAGCAGTGCACCTTTTATTCTACACAGAGGCCTGCTAGTTACAGCTCTCTACGCCTGCCGTGTTTAGATAATAAAAGCAGTGTACCTTTTATTCTATATAGGGGCCTGCTAGTTACAGCTCTCTACGCCTGCCGTGTTTAGATAATAAAAGCAGTGCACCTTTTATTCTATATAGAGGCCTGCTAGTTACAGCTCTCTACGCCTGCCATGTTTAGATAATAAAAGCAGTGCACCTTTTATTCTATATAGAGGCCTGCTAGTTACAGCTCTCTACGCCTGCCGTGTTTAGATAATAAAAGCAGTGCACCTTTTATTCTATATAGAGGCCTGCTAGTTACAGCTCTCTACGCCTGCCATGTTTAGATAATAAAAGCAGTGCACCTTTTATTCTATATAGGGGCCTGCTAGTTACAGCTCTCTACGCCTGCCATGTTTAGATAATAAAAGCAGTGTACCTTTTATTCTATATAGAGGCCTGCTAGTTACAGCTCTCTACGTCTGCCGTGTTTAGATAATAAAAGCAGTGCACCTTTTATTCTATATAGAGGCCTGCTAGTTACAGCTCTCTACGTCTGCCGTGTTTAGATAATAAAAGCAGTGCACCTTTTATTCTATATAGGGGCCTGCTAGTTACAGCTCTCTACGCCTGCCATGTTTAGATAATAAAAGCAGTGCACCTTTTATTCTACATAGAGGCCTGCTAGTTACAGCTCTCTACGCCTGCCATGTTTAGATAATAAAAGCAGTGCACCTTTTATTCTATATAGAGGCCTGCTAGTTACAGCTCTCTACGTCTGCCGTGTTTAGATAATCAAAGCAGTGCACCTTTTATTCTATATAGAGGCCTGCTAGTTACAGCTCTCTACGCCTGCCATGTTTAGATAATAAAAGCAGTGCACCTTTTATTCTATATAGGGGCCTGCTAGTTACAGCTCTCTACGTCTGCCATGTTTAGATAATAAAAGCAGTGCACCTTTTATTCTATATAGGGGCCTGCTAGTTACAGCTCTCTACGCCTGCCATGTTTAGATAATAAAAGCAGTGCACCTTTTATTCTATATAGAGGCCTGCTAGTTACAGCTCTCTACGTCTGCCATGTTTAGATAATAAAAGCAGTGCACCTTTTATTCTATATAGGGGCCTGCTAGTTACAGCTCTCTACGCCTGCCGTGTTTAGATAATAAAAGCAGTGCACCTTTTATTCTATATAGGGGCCTGCTAGTTACAGCTCTCTACGCCTGCCATGTTTAGATAATAAAAGCAGTGCACCTTTTATTCTATATAGGGGCCTGCTAGTTACAGCTCTCTACGTCTGCCGTGTTTAGATAATAAAAGCAGTGCACCTTTTATTCTATATAGAGGCCTGCTAGTTACAGCTCTCTACGTCTGCCATGTTTAGATAATAAAAGCAGTGCACCTTTTATTCTATATAGGGGCCTGCTAGTTACAGCTCTCTACGCCTGCCGTGTTTAGATAATCAAAGAAATGTACCTTTTATTCTATATAGAGGCCTGCTAGTTACAGCTCTCTACGTCTGCCATGTTTAGATAATAAAAGCAGTGCACCTTTTATTCTATATAGGGGCCTGCTAGTTACAGCTCTCTACGCCTGCCGTGTTTAGATAATAAAAGCAGTGCACCTTTTATTCTATATAGAGGCCTGCTAGTTACAGCTCTCTACGCCTGCCGTGTTTAGATAATAAAAGCAGTGCACCTTTTATTCTATATAGGGGCCTGCTAGTTACAGCTCTCTACGCCTGCCGTGTTTAGATAATAAAAGCAGTGCACCTTTTATTCTATATAGAGGCCTGCTAGTTACAGCTCTCTACGCCTGCCGTGTTTAGATAATAAAAGCAGTGCACCTTTTATTCTATATAGAGGCCTGCTAGTTACAGCTCTCTACGTCTGCCGTGTTTAGATAATAAAAGCAGTGCACCTTTTATTCTATATAGAGGCCTGCTAGTTACAGCTCTCTACGTCTGCCATGTTTAGATAATAAAAGCAGTGCACCTTTTATTCTATATAGAGGCCTGCTAGTTACAGCTCTCTACGCCTGCCGTGTTTAGATAATAAAAGCAGTGCACCTTTTATTCTATATAGGGGCCTGCTAGTTACAGCTCTCTACGCCTGCCATGTTTAGATAATAAAAGCAGTGCACCTTTTATTCTATATAGAGGCCTGCTAGTTACAGCTCTCTACGCCTGCCATGTTTAGATAATAAAAGCAGTGCACCTTTTATTCTATATAGAGGCCTGCTAGTTACAGCTCTCTACGTCTGCCGTGTTTAGATAATAAAAGCAGTGCACCTTTTATTCTATATAGAGGCCTGCTAGTTACAGCTCTCTACGCCTGCCATGTTTAGATAATAAAAGCAATGCACCTTTTATTCTACATAGAGGCCTGCTAGTTACAGCTCTCTACGTCTGCCATGTTTAGATAATAAAAGCAGTGCACCTTTTATTCTATATAGAGGCCTGCTAGTTACAGCTCTCTACGCCTGCCATGTTTAGATAATAAAAGCAGTGCACCTTTTATTCTATATAGAGGCCTGCTAGTTACAGCTCTCTACGCCTGCCATGTTTAGATAATAAAAGCAGTGCACCTTTTATTCTATATAGAGGCCTGCTAGTTACAGCTCTCTACGCCTGCCGTGTTTAGATAATCAAAGAAATGTACCTTTTATTCTATATAGGGGCCTGCTAGTTACAGCTCTCTACGTCTGCCGTGATTAGATAATAAAAGCAGTGCACCTTTTATTCTATATAGAGGCCTGCTAGTTACAGCTCTCTACGTCTGCCATGTTTAGATAATAAAAGAAATGTACCTTTTATTCTATATAGGGGCCTGCTAGTTACAGCTCTCTACGCCTGCCATGTTTAGATAATAAAAGCAGTGCACCTTTTATTCTATATAGAGGCCTGCTAGTTACAGCTCTCTACGCCTGCCGTGTTTAGATAATAAAAGCAGTGCACCTTTTATTCTATATAGGGGCCTGCTAGTTACAGCTCTCTACGTCTGCCGTGATTAGATAATAAAAGCAGTGCACCTTTTATTCTATATAGGGGCCTGCTAGTTACAGCTCTCTACGTCTGCCGTGTTTAGATAATAAAAGCAGTGCACCTTTTATTCTATATAGAGGCCTGCTAGTTACAGCTCTCTACGTCTGCCGTGTTTAGATAATAAAAGCAGTGCACCTTTTATTCTACATAGAGGCCTGCTAGTTACAGCTCTCTACGCCTGCCGTGTTTAGATAATAAAAGCAGTGAACCTTTTATTCTACATAGAGGCCTGCTAGTTACAGCTCTCTACGTCTGCCGTGTTTAGATAATAAAAGCAGTGCACCTTTTATTCTATATAGAGGCCTGCTAGTTACAGCTCTCTACGCCTGCCATGTTTAGATAATAAAAGCAGTGCACCTTTTATTCTATATAGAGGCCTGCTAGTTACAGCTCTCTACGCCTGCCGTGTTTAGATAATAAAAGCAGTGCACCTTTTATTCTATATAGGGGCCTGCTAGTTACAGCTCTCTACGCCTGCCGTGTTTAGATAATCAAAGAAATGTACCTTTTATTCTATATAGGGGCCTGCTAGTTACAGCTCTCTACGTCTGCCATGTTTAGATAATAAAAGCAGTGCACCTTTTATTCTATATAGAGGCCTGCTAGTTACAGCTCTCTACGCCTGCCATGTTTAGATAATAAAAGCAGTGCACCTTTTATTCTATATAGAGGCCTGCTAGTTACAGCTCTCTACGCCTGCCGTGTTTAGATAATAAAAGCAGTGCACCTTTTATTCTACATAGAGGCCTGCTAGTTACAGCTCTCTACGTCTGCCATGTTTAGATAATAAAAGCAGTGCACCTTTTATTCTACATAGAGGCCTGCTAGTTACAGCTCTCTACGCCTGCCGTGTTTAGATAATAAAAGCAGTGCACCTTTTATTCTATATAGAGGCCTGCTAGTTACAGCTCTCTACGCCTGCCATGTTTAGATAATAAAAGCAGTGCACCTTTTATTCTATATAGAGGCCTGCTAGTTACAGCTCTCTACGCCTGCCATGTTTAGATAATAAAAGAAATGTACCTTTTATTCTATATAGAGGCCTGCTAGTTACAGCTCTCTACGTCTGCCATGTTTAGATAATAAAAGCAGTGCACCTTTTATTCTATATAGAGGCCTGCTAGTTACAGCTCTCTACGCCTGCCATGTTTAGATAATAAAAGAAATGTACCTTTTATTCTATATAGAGGCCTGCTAGTTACAGCTCTCTACGCCTGCCATGTTTAGATAATAAAAGCAGTGCACCTTTTATTCTATATAGAGGCCTGCTAGTTACAGCTCTCTACGCCTGCCATGTTTAGATAATAAAAGCAGTGCACCTTTTATTCTATATAGGGGCCTGCTAGTTACAGCTCTCTACGTCTGCCATGTTTAGATAATAAAAGCAGTGCACCTTTTATTCTATATAGGGGCCTGCTAGTTACAGCTCTCTACGCCTGCCATGTTTAGATAATAAAAGCAGTGCACCTTTTATTCTATATAGAGGCCTGCTAGTTACAGCTCTCTACGTCTGCCATGTTTAGATAATAAAAGCAGTGCACCTTTTATTCTACATAGAGGCCTGCTAGTTACAGCTCTCTACGCCTGCCATGTTTAGATAATAAAAGCAGTGCACCTTTTATTCTATATAGAGGCCTGCTAGTTACAGCTCTCTACGCCTGCCGTGTTTAGATAATAAAAGCAGTGCACCTTTTATTCTATATAGAGGCCTGCTAGTTACAGCTCTCTACGCCTGCCATGTTTAGATAATAAAAGCAGTGCACCTTTTATTCTATATAGAGGCCTGCTAGTTACAGCTCTCTACGCCTGCCATGTTTAGATAATAAAAGCAGTGCACCTTTTATTCTATATAGAGGCCTGCTAGTTACAGCTCTCTACGCCTGCCATGTTTAGATAATAAAAGCAGTGAACCTTTTATTCTATATAGAGGCCTGCTAGTTACAGCTCTCTACGTCTGCCATGTTTAGATAATAAAAGCAGTGCACCTTTTATTCTATATAGAGGCCTGCTAGTTACAGCTCTCTACGCCTGCCATGTTTAGATAATAAAGCAGTGCACCTTTTATTCTATATAGAGCCTGCTAGTTACAGCTCTCTACGTCTGCCATGTTTAGATAATAAAAGCAGTGCACCTTTATTCTACATAGAGGCCTGCTAGTTACAGCTCTCTACGTCTGCCATGTTTAGATAATAAAAGCAGTGCACCTTTTATTCTATATAGAGGCCTGCTAGTTACAGCTCTCTACGTCTGCCATGTTTAGATAATAAAAGCAGTGCACCTTTTATTCTACATAGAGGCCTGCTAGTTACAGCTCTCTACATCTGCCATGTTTAGATAATAAAAGCAGTGCACTTATCTATTGAGGTTGCTAGTTACAGCTCTACGTCTGCCTGTTTAGATAATAAAGAAATGTACTTTTATTCTACATAGAGCTCTGCTACGCTCTCTAGCTGCCATGTTTAGATAATAAAAGCAGTGCACCTTTTATTCTATATAGAGGCCTGCTAGTTACAGCTCTCTACGCCTGCCATGTTTAGATAATAAAAGCAGTGCACCTTTTATTCTATATAGAGGCCTGCTAGTTACAGCTCTCTACGCCTGCCATGTTTAGATAATAAAAGCAGTGCACCTTTTATTCTATATAGGGGCCGGCTAGTTACAGCTCTCTACGTCTGCCATGTTTAGATAATAAAAGCAGTGAACCTTTTATTCTATATAGAGGCCTGCTAGTTACAGCTCTCTACGTCTGCCATGTTTAGATAATAAAAGCAGTGCACCTTTTATTCTATATAGAGGCCTGCTAGTTACAGCTCTCTACGCCTGCCATGTTTAGATAATAAAAGCAGTGCACCTTTATTCTATATAGGGGCCTGCTAGTTACAGCTCTCTACGTCTGCCATGTTTAGATAATAAAAGCAGTGAACCTTTTATTCTACATAGAGGCCTGCTAGTTACAGCTCTCTACGTCTGCCGTGTTTAGATAATAAAAGCAGTGCACCTTTTATTCTATATAGGGGCCTGCTAGTTACAGCTCTCTACGCCTGCCGTGTTTAGATAATAAAAGCAGTGCACCTTTTATTCTATATAGGGGCCTGTTAGTTACAGCTCTCTACGTCTGCCGTGTTTAGATAATAAACGCCTGCCGTGTTTAGATAATAAAAGCAGTGCACCTTTTATTCTATATAGGGGCCTGCTAGTTACAGCTCTCTACGCCTGCCATGTTTAGATAATAAAAGAAATGTACCTTTTATTCTATCTAGAGGCCTGCTAGTTACAGCTCTCTACGCCTGCCATGTTTAGATAATAAAAGCAGTGCACCTTTTATTCTATATAGGGGCCTGCTAGTTACAGCTCTCTACGTCTGCCGTGTTTAGATAATAAAAGCAGTGCACCTTTTATTCTATATAGGGGCCGGCTAGTTACAGCTCTCTACGTCTGCCATGTTTAGATAATAAAAGCAGTGCACCTTTTATTCTATATAGGGGCCTGCTAGTTACAGCTCTCTACGCCTGCCGTGTTTAGATAATAAAAGCAGTGAACCTTTTATTCTATATAGAGGCCTGCTAGTTACAGCTCTCTACGCCTGCCGTGTTTAGATAATAAAAGCAGTGCACCTTTTATTCTATATAGAGGCCTGCTAGTTACAGCTCTCTACGCCTGCCATGTTTAGATAATAAAAGCAGTGCACCTTTTATTCTATATAGAGGCCTGCTAGTTACAGCTCTCTACGCCTGCCATGTTTAGATAATAAAAGCAGTGCACCTTTTATTCTATATAGAGGCCTGCTAGTTACAGCTCTCTACGTCTGCCGTGTTTAGATAATAAAAGCAGTGCACCTTTTATTCTATATAGAGGCCTGCTAGTTACAGCTCTCTACGCCTGCCGTGTTTAGATAATAAAGCAGTGCACCTTTATTCTACATAGAGCCTGCTAGTTACAGCTCTCTACGCCTGCCATGTTTAGATAATAAAGCAGTGCACCTTTATTCTATATAGAGGCCTGCTAGTTACAGCTCTCTACGCCTGCCGTGTTTAGATAATAAAAGCAGTGCACCTTTTATTCTATATAGAGGCCTGCTAGTTACAGCTCTCTACGCCTGCCGTGTTTAGATAATAAAAGCAGTGCACCTTTTATTCTATATAGAGGCCTGCTAGTTACAGCTCTCTACGCCTGCCATGTTTAGATAATAAAAGCAGTGCACCTTTTATTCTATATAGGGGCCTGCTAGTTACAGCTCTCTACGCCTGCCGTGTTTAGATAATAAAAGCAGTGCACCTTTTATTCTATATAGAGGCCTGCTAGTTACAGCTCTCTACGTCTGCCATGTTTAGATAATAAAAGCAGTGCACCTTTTATTCTATATAGAGGCCTGCTAGTTACAGCTCTCTACGCCTGCCATGTTTAGATAATAAAAGAAATGTACCTTTTATTCTATATAGGGGCCTGCTAGTTACAGCTCTCTACGTCTGCCATGTTTAGATAATAAAAGCAGTGCACCTTTTATTCTACATAGGGGCCTGCTAGTTACAGCTCTCTACGTCTGCCATGTTTAGATAATAAAAGCAGTGCACCTTTTATTCTATATAGAGGCCTGCTAGTTACAGCTCTCTACGTCTGCCATGTTTAGATAATAAAAGCAGTGCACCTTTTATTCTATATAGGGGCCTGCTAGTTACAGCTCTCTACGTCTGCCGTGTTTAGATAATAAAAGCAGTGCACCTTTTATTCTATATAGAGGCCTGCTAGTTACAGCTCTCTACGTCTGCCATGTTTAGATAATAAAAGCAGTGCACCTTTTATTCTATATAGAGGCCTGCTAGTTACAGCTCTCTACGTCTGCCATGTTTAGATAATAAAAGCAGTGCACCTTTTATTCTATATAGGGGCCTGCTAGTTACAGCTCTCTACGTCTGCCGTGTTTAGATAATAAAAGCAGTGCACCTTTTATTCTACATAGGGGCCTGCTAGTTACAGCTCTCTACGTCTGCCATGTTTAGATAATAAAAGCAGTGCACCTTTTATTCTACATAGGGGCCTGCTAGTTACAGCTCTCTACGTCTGCCATGTTTAGATAATAAAAGCAGTGCACCTTTTATTCTATATAGAGGCCTGCTAGTTACAGCTCTCTACGTCTGCCATGTTTAGATAATAAAAGCAGTGCACCTTTTATTCTATATAGAGGCCTGCTAGTTACAGCTCTCTACGTCTGCCATGTTTAGATAATAAAAGCAGTGCACCTTTTATTCTATATAGGGGCCTGCTAGTTACAGCTCTCTACGTCTGCCGTGTTTAGATAATAAAAGCAGTGCACCTTTTATTCTATATAGAGGCCTGCTAGTTACAGCTCTCTACGTCTGCCATGTTTAGATAATAAAAGCAGTGTACCTTTTATTCTATATAGGGCCTGCTAGTTACAGCTCTCTACGCCTGCCATGTTTAGATAATAAAAGCAGTGTACCTTTTATTCTATATAGGGGCCTGCTAGTTACAGCTCTCTACGCCTGCCATGTTTAGATAATAAAAGCAGTGCACCTTTTATTCTATATAGAGGCCTGCTAGTTACAGCTCTCTACGTCTGCCATGTTTAGATAATAAAAGCAGTGCACCTTTTATTCTATATAGAGGCCTGCTAGTTACAGCTCTCTACGCCTGCCATGTTTAGATAATAAAAGCAGTGCACCTTTTATTCTATATAGAGGCCTGCTAGTTACAGCTCTCTACGCCTGCCGTGTTTAGATAATAAAAGCAGTGCACCTTTTATTCTATATAGAGGCCTGCTAGTTACAGCTCTCTACGCCTGCCATGTTTAGATAATAAAAGCAGTGCACCTTTTATTCTATATAGGGGCCTGCTAGTTACAGCTCTCTACGCCTGCCATGTTTAGATAATAAAAGCAGTGCACCTTTTATTCTATATAGAGGCCTGCTAGTTACAGCTCTCTACGCCTGCCGTGTTTAGATAATAAAAGCAGTGCACCTTTTATTCTATATAGAGGCCTGCTAGTTACAGCTCTCTACGCCTGCCATGTTTAGATAATAAAAGCAGTGCACCTTTTATTCTACATAGAGGCCTGCTAGTTACAGCTCTCTACGCCTGCCATGTTTAGATAATAAAAGCAGTGCACCTTTTATTCTATATAGAGGCCTGCTAGTTACAGCTCTCTACGCCTGCCATGTTTAGATAATAAAAGCAGTGCACCTTTTATTCTATATAGAGGCCTGCTAGTTACAGCTCTCTACGCCTGCCATGTTTAGATAATAAAAGCAGTGCACCTTTTATTCTACATAGAGGCCTGCTAGTTACAGCTCTCTACGCCTGCCATGTTTAGATAATAAAAGCAGTGCACCTTTTATTCTATATAGAGGCCTGCTAGTTACAGCTCTCTACGCCTGCCATGTTTAGATAATAAAAGCAGTGCACCTTTTATTCTATATAGGGGCCTGCTAGTTACAGCTCTCTACGTCTGCCATGTTTAGATAATAAAAGCAGTGAACCTTTTATTCTATATAGAGGCCTGTTAGTTACAGCTCTCTACGCCTGCCGTGTTTAGATAATAAAAGCAGTGCACCTTTTATTCTATATAGGGGCCGGCTAGTTACAGCTCTCTACGTCTGCCGTGTTTAGATAATAAAAGCAGTGCACCTTTTATTCTATATAGGGGCCTGCTAGTTACAGCTCTCTACGCCTGCCATGTTTAGATAATAAAAGCAGTGCACCTTTTATTCTACATAGAGGCCTGCTAGTTACAGCTCTCTACGTCTGCCGTGTTTAGATAATAAAAGCAGTGCACCTTTTATTCTATATAGAGGCCTGCTAGTTACAGCTCTCTACGTCTGCCATGTTTAGATAATAAAAGCAGTGCACCTTTTATTCTATATAGAGGCCTGCTAGTTACAGCTCTCTACGCCTGCCGTGTTTAGATAATAAAAGCAGTGCACCTTTTATTCTATATAGGGGCCTGCTAGTTACAGCTCTCTACGTCTGCCGTGTTTAGATAATAAAAGAAATGTACCTTTTATTCTATATAGAGGCCTGCTAGTTACAGCTCTCTACGCCTGCCGTGTTTAGATAATAAAAGCAGTGCACCTTTATTCTATATAGAGGCCTGCTAGTTACAGCTCTCTACGCCTGCCGTGTTTAGATAATAAAAGCAGTGCACCTTTTATTCTATATAGAGGCCTGCTAGTTACAGCTCTCTACGCCTGCCATGTTTAGATAATAAAAGCAGTGCACCTTTTATTCTATATAGAGGCCTGCTAGTTACAGCTCTCTACGCCTGCCGTGTTTAGATAATAAAAGCAGTGCACCTTTTATTCTATATAGAGGCCTGCTAGTTACAGCTCTCTACGCCTGCCGTGTTTAGATAATAAAAGCAGTGCACCTTTTATTCTATATAGAGGCCTGCTAGTTACAGCTCTCTACGCCTGCCGTGTTTAGATAATAAAAGCAGTGAACCTTTTATTCTATATAGAGGCCTGCTAGTTACAGCTCTCTACGTCTGCCATGTTTAGATAATAAAAGCAGTGCACCTTTTATTCTATATAGGGGCCTGCTAGTTACAGCTCTCTACGCCTGCCGTGTTTAGATAATAAAAGCAGTGCACCTTTTATTCTATATAGAGGCCTGCTAGTTACAGCTCTCTACGCCTGCCATGTTTAGATAATAAAAGCAGTGCACCTTTTATTCTATATAGGGGCCTGCTAGTTACAGCTCTCTACGTCTGCCATGTTTAGATAATCAAAGAAATGTACCTTTTATTCTATATAGGGGCCTGCTAGTTACAGCTCTCTACGTCTGCCATGTTTAGATAATCAAAGAAATGTACCTTTTATTCTATATAGGGGCCTGCTAGTTACAGCTCTCTACGCCTGCCGTGTTTAGATAATAAAAGCAGTGCACCTTTTATTCTATATAGAGGCCTGCTAGTTACAGCTCTCTACGCCTGCCGTGTTTAGATAATAAAAGCAGTGCACCTTTTATTCTATATAGAGGCCTGCTAGTTACAGCTCTCTACGTCTGCCATGTTTAGATAATAAAAGCAGTGCACCTTTTATTCTATATAGGGGCCTGCTAGTTACAGCTCTCTACGTCTGCCGTGTTTAGATAATAAAAGCAGTGCACCTTTTATTCTACATAGAGGCCTGCTAGTTACAGCTCTCTACGCCTGCCGATGTTTAGATAATAAAAGCAGTGCACCTTTTATTCTATATAGGGGCCTGCTAGTTACAGCCTCTACGCCTGCCATGTTTAGATAATAAAAGCAGTGAACCTTTTATTCTATATAGAGGCCTGCTAGTTACAGCTCTCTACGCCTGCCGTGTTTAGATAATAAAAGCAGTGCACCTTTTATTCTATATAGGGGCCTGCTAGTTACAGCTCTCTACGCCTGCCGTGTTTAGATAATAAAAGCAGTGCACCTTTTATTCTATATAGGGGCCTGCTAGTTACAGCTCTCTACGCCTGCCATGTTTAGATAATAAAAGCAGTGCACCTTTTATTCTATATAGAGGCCTGCTAGTTACAGCTCTCTACGCCTGCCATGTTTAGATAATCAAAGAAATGTACCTTTTATTCTACACAGGGCCCCGTTAGTTACAGCTCTCCGCCTATAGAATTCTTAGATAATAAAAGCAGTGCACCTTTTATTCTATATAGAGGCCTGCTAGTTACAGCTCTCTACGCCTGCCATGTTTAGATAATAAAAGCAGTGCACCTTTTATTCTACATAGAGGCCTGCTAGTTACAGCTCTCTACGCCTGCCATGTTTAGATAATAAAGCAGTGCACCTTTTATTCTACATAGAGGCCTGCTAGTTACAGCTCTCTACGTCTGCCATGTTTAGATAATCAAAGAAATGTACCTTTTATTCTATATAGGGGCCTGCTAGTTACAGCTCTCTACGTCTGCCATGTTTAGATAATAAAAGCAGTGCACCTTTTATTCTATATAGGGGCCTGCTAGTTACAGCTCTCTACGCCTGCCGTGTTTAGATAATAAAAGCAGTGAACCTTTTATTCTACATAGAGGCCTGCTAGTTACAGCTCTCTACGCCTGCCGTGTTTAGATAATAAAAGCAGTGCACCTTTTATTCTACATAGAGGCCTGCTAGTTACAGCTCTCTACGCCTGCCATGTTTAGATAATAAAAGCAGTGAACCTTTTATTCTATATAGGGGCCTGCTAGTTACAGCTCTCTACACCTGCCGTGTTTAGATAATAAAAGCAGTGAACCTTTTATTCTATATAGGGGCCTGCTAGTTACAGCTCTCTACGTCTGCCATGTTTAGATAATCAAAGAAATGTACCTTTTATTCTATATAGAGGCCTGCTAGTTACAGCTCTCTACGCCTATCGTGTTTAGATAATAAAGCAGTGCACCTTTTATTCTATATAGGGGCCTGCTAGTTACAGCTCTCTACGCCTGCCATGTTTAGATAATAAAAGCAGTGAACCTTTTATTCTATATAGGGGCCTGCTAGTTACAGCTCTCTCCGCCTATAGAATTCTTAGATAATAAAAGCAGTGCACCTTTTATTCTACATAGAGGCCTGCTAGTTACAGCTCTCTACGCCTGCCATGTTTAGATAATAAAGCAGTGCACCTTTTATTCTATATAGGGGCCTGCTAGTTACAGCTCTCTACGTCTGCCGTGTTTAGATAATAAAAGCAGTGCACCTTTTATTCTATATAGAGGCCTGCTAGTTACAGCTCTCTACGTCTGCCGTGTTTAGATAATAAAAGCAGTGCACCTTTTATTCTATATAGGGGCCTGCTAGTTACAGCTCTCTACGCCTGCCATGTTTAGATAATAAAAGCAGTGCACCTTTTATTCTATATAGGGGCCTGCTAGTTACAGCTCTCTACGCCTGCCGTGTTTAGATAATAAAAGCAGTGCACCTTTATTCTATATAGAGGCCTGCTAGTTACAGCTCTCTACGCCTGCCATGTTTAGATAATAAAAGCAGTGCACCTTTTATTCTATATAGAGGCCTGCTAGTTACAGCTCTCTACGTCTGCCATGTTTAGATAATAAAAGCAGTGCACCTTTTATTCTACATAGAGGCCTGCTAGTTACAGCTCTCTACGCCTGCCATGTTTAGATAATAAAAGCAGTGCACCTTTTATTCTATATAGAGGCCTGCTAGTTACAGCTCTCTACGCCTGCCGTGTTTAGATAATAAAAGCAGTGCACCTTTTATTCTATATAGGGGCCTGCTAGTTACAGCTCTCTCCGCCTATAGAATTCTTAGATAATAAAAGCAGTGCACCTTTTATTCTATATAGAGGCCTGCTAGTTACAGCTCTCTACGCCTGCCATGTTTAGATAATAAAAGCAGTGCACCTTTTATTCTATATAGAGGCCTGCTAGTTACAGCTCTCTACGCCTGCCATGTTTAGATAATAAAAGCAGTGCACCTTTTATTCTATATAGGGGCCTGCTAGTTACAGCTCTCTACGCCTGCCATGTTTAGATAATAAAAGCAGTGCACCTTTTATTCTATATAGAGGCCTGCTAGTTACAGCTCTCTACGTCTGCCATGTTTAGATAATAAAAGCAGTGCACCTTTATTCTACATAGAGCTGCTAGTTACAGCTCTCACGCCTGCCATGTTTAGATAATAAAGCAGTGCACCTTTTATTCTATAGGCCTGCTAGTTACAGCTCTCACGCCTGCATGTTTAGATAATAAAAGCAGTGCACCTTTTATTCTATATAGAGGCCTGCTAGTTACAGCTCTCTACGTCTGCCGTGTTTAGATAATAAAAGCAGTGCACCTTTTATTCTACATAGAGGCCTGCTAGTTACAGCTCTCTACGTCTGCCATGTTTAGATAATAAAAGCAGTGCACCTTTTATTCTATATAGAGGCCTGCTAGTTACAGCTCTCTACGCCTGCCATGTTTAGATAATAAAAGCAGTGCACCTTTTATTCTATATAGAGGCCTGCTAGTTACAGCTCTCTACGTCTGCCATGTTTAGATAATAAAAGCAGTGCACCTTTATTCTATATAGAGGCCTGCTAGTTACAGCTCTCTACGTCTGCCATGTTTAGATAATAAAAGCAGTGCACCTTTTATTCTATATAGAGGCCTGCTAGTTACAGCTCTCTACGTCTGCCATGTTTAGATAATAAAAGCAGTGCACCTTTATTCTATATAGAGGCCTGTTAGTTACAGCTCTCTACGCCTGCCGTGTTTAGATAATAAAAGCAGTGCACCTTTTATTCTATATAGGGGCCTGCTAGTTACAGCTCTCTACGCCTGCCGTGTTTAGATAATAAAAGCAGTGCACCTTTTATTCTATATAGGGCCTGCTAGTTACAGCTTCTCTACGTCTGCCATGTTTAGATAATAAAAGCAGTGCACCTTTATTCTATATAGAGGCCTGCTAGTTATAGCTGCTCTCTACGCTCTGCCGTGTTTACATAATAAAAGCAGTGAACCTTTTATTCTATATAGAGGCCTGCTAGTTACAGCTCTCTACGCCTGCCATGTTTAGATAATAAAAGCAGTGAACCTTTTATTCTACATAGGGTCCTAGCTAGTTACAGCTCTCTCGTCTGCCGTGTTTAGATAATAAAAGCAGTGCACCTTTATCTCTATATAGAGGCCTGCTAGTTACAGCTCTCTACGCCTGCCGTGTTTAGATAATAAAAGCATGCACCTTTTATTCTATATAGAGGCCTGCTAGTTACAGCTCTCTACGTCTGCCATGTTTAGATAATAAAAGCAGTGAACCTTTTATTCTATATAGGGGCCTGCTAGTTACAGCTCTCTACGCCTGCCGTGTTTAGATAATCAAAGCAGTGCACCTTTTATTCTACATAGAGGCCTGTTAGTTACAGCTCTCTACGCCTGCAGCATGTTTAGATAATAAAAGCAGTGCACCTTTTATTCTATATAGGGGCCTGCTAGTTACAGCTCTCTACGTCTGCCATGTTTAGATAATAAAAGCAGTGCACCTTTTATTCTATATAGAGGCCTGCTAGTTACAGCTCTCTACGCCTGCCATGTTTAGATAATAAAAGCAGTGAACCTTTTATTCTATATAGAGGCCTGCTAGTTACAGCTCTCTACGTCTGCCATGTTTAGATAATAAAAGCAGTGCACCTTTTATTCTATATAGGGCCTGCTAGTTACAGCTCTCTACGCCTGCCGTGTTTAGATAATCAAAGAAATGTACCTTTTATTCTATATAGAGGCCTGACTAGTTACAGCTCTCTACGTCTGCCGTGATTTAGATAATAAAAGCAGTGCACCTTTTATTCTATATAGGGGCCTGCTAGTTACAGCTCTCTACGCCTGCCATGTTTAGATAATAAAAGCAGTGCACCTTTTATTCTATATAGGGCCCTGCTAGTTACAGCTCTCTACGCCTGCCGATGTTTAGATAATAAAAGCAGTGCACCTTTTATTCTATATAGGGGCCTGCTAGTTACAGCTCTCTACGCCTGCCGTGTTTAGATAATAAAAGCAGTGCACCTTTTATTCTATATAGGGGCCTGTTAGTTACAGCTCTCTACGCCTGTCGATGTTTAGATAATAAAAGCAGTGCACCTTTTATTCTATATAGGGGCCTGCTAGTTACAGCTCTCTACGCCTGCCGTGTTTAGATAATAAAAGAAATGTACCTTTTATTCTATATAGAGGCCTGCATAGTTACAGCTCTCACGCCTGCCATGTTTAGATAATAAAAGCAATGCACCTTTTATTCTATATAGAGGCCTGCTAGTTACAGCTCTCTACGCCTGCCGTGTTTAGATAATAAAAGCAGTGCACCTTTATTCTACATAGAGGCCTGCTAGTTACAGCTCTCTACGCCTGCCATGTTTAGATAATAAAAGCAGTGCATCTTTTATTCTATATAGAGGCCTGCTAGTTACAGCTCTCTACGCCTGCCGTGTTTAGATAATAAAAGCAGTGCACCTTTTATTCTATATAGAGGCCTGCTAGTTACAGCTCTCTACGTCTGCCGTGTTTAGATAATAAAAGCAGTGACCTTTTATTCTATATAGAGGCCTGCTAGTTACAGCTCTCTACGCCTGCCGTGTTTAGATAATAAAAGCAGTGCACCTTTTATTCTATATAGAGGCCTGCTAGTTACAGCTCTCTACGCCTGCCGTGTTTAGATAATAAAAGCAGTGCACCTTTTATTCTATATAGAGGCCTGCTAGTTACAGCTCTCTACGCCTGCCGTGTTTAGATAATAAAAGCAGTGCACCTTTTATTCTCATATAGAGGCCTGCTAGTTACAGCTCTCACGCCTGCCGTGTTTAGATAATAAAAGCAGTGCACCTTTTATTCTATATAGAGGCCTGCTAGTTACAGCCTCTCTACGTCTGTCGTGTTTAGATAATAAAAGCAGTGCACCTTTATTCTATATAGAGGCCTGCTAGTTACAGCTCTCTACGTCTGCCGTGTTTAGATAATAAAAGAAATGTACCTTTTATTCTATATAGAGGCCTGCTAGTTACAGCTCTCTACGTCTGCAGTGTTTAGATAATAAAAGAAATGTACCTTTTATTCTATATAGAGGCCTGCTAGTTACAGCTCTCTACGCCTGCCATGTTTAGATAATAAAAGCAGTGCACCTTTTATTCTACATAGAGGCCTGCTAGTTACAGCTCTCTACGTCTGCCGTGTTTAGATAATCAAAGAAATGTACCTTTTATTCTACACAGAGCCCCATTAAATACAGCTCTCCGCCTATAGAATTCTTAGATAATAAAAGCAGTGCACCTTTTATTCTATATAGAGGCCTGCTAGTTACAGCTCTCTACGCCTGCCATGTTTAGATAATAAAAGCAGTGCACCTTTTATTCTACATAGAGGCCTGCTAGTTACAGCTCTCTACGTCTGCCGTGTTTAGATAATAAAAGCAGTGCACCTTTTATTCTATATAGGGGCCTGCTAGTTACAGCTCTCTACGCCTGCCGTGTTTAGATAATAAAGCAGTGCACCTTTATTCTACATAGGGGCCTGTTAGTTACAGCTCTCTACGCCTGCCGTGTTTAGATAATAAAAGCAGTGCACCTTTTATTCTATATAGGGGCCTGCTAGTTACAGCTCTCACGTCTGCCGTGTTTAGATAATAAAAGCAGTGCACCTTTTATTCTATATAGAGGCCTGCTAGTTACAGCTCTCTACGCCTGCCATGTTTAGATAATAAAAGCAGTGCACCTTTTATTCTATATAGAGGCCTGCTAGTTACAGCTCTCTACGCCTGCCATGTTTAGATAATAAAAGCAGTGCACCTTTTATTCTACATAGAGGCCTGCTAGTTACAGCTCTCTACGCCTGCCGTGTTTAGATAATAAAAGCAGTGCACCTTTTATTCTATATAGAGGCCTGCTAGTTACAGCTCTCTACGCCTGCCATGTTTAGATAATAAAAGCAGTGCACCTTTTATTCTACATAGAGGCCTGCTAGTTACAGCTCTCTACACCTGCCGTGTTTAGATAATAAAAGAAATGCACCTTTTATTCTATATAGAGGCCTGCTAGTTACAGCTCTCACGCCTGCCATGTTTAGATAATAAAAGCAGTGCACCTTTTATTCTACATAGGGGCCTGCTAGTTACAGCTCTCACGTCTGCCATGTTTAGATAATAAAAGCAGTGCACCTTTTATTCTATATAGAGGCCTGCTAGTTACAGCTCTCTACGCCTGCCATGTTTAGATAATAAAAGCAGTGCACCTTTTATTCTATATAGGGGCCTGCTAGTTACAGCTCTCTACGTCTGCCATGTTTAGATAATAAAAGCAGTGCACCTTTTATTCTATATAGAGGCCTGCTAGTTACAGCTCTCACGCCTGCCATGTTTAGATAATAAAAGCAGTGCACCTTTTATTCTATATAGGGGCCTGCTAGTTACAGCTCTCTACGCCTGCCGTGTTTAGATAATAAAAGCAGTGCACCTTTTATTCTATATAGAGGCCTGCTAGTTACAGCTCTCTACGCCTGCCATGTTTAGATAATAAAAGCAGTGCACCTTTTATTCGATATAGGGGCCTGCTAGTTACAGCTCTCTACGCCTGCCATGTTTAGATAATCAAAGCAGTGTACCTTTTATTCTACATAGGGGCCTGCTAGTTACAGCTCTCTACGCCTGTCGTGATTAGATAATAAAAGCAGTGAACCTTTTATTCTATATAGAGGCCTGCTAGTTACAGCTCTCTACGCCTGCCATGTTTAGATAATAAAAGCAGTGCACCTTTATTCTATATAGAGGCCTGCTAGTTACAGCTCTCTACGCCTGCCATGTTTAGATAATAAAAGCAGTGCACCTTTATTCTATATAGGGGCCTGCTAGTTACAGCTCTCTACGCCTGCCATGTTTAGATAATAAAAGCAGTGCACCTTTTATTCTACATAGAGGCCCTGTTAGTTACAGCTCTCACGCCTGTCGATGTCTTAGATAATAAAAGCAGTGCACCTTTATCTCTATATAGAGGCCTGCTAGTTACAGCTCTACGTCTGCCGTGTTTAGATAATAAAAGCAGTGCACCTTTATTCTATATAGAGGCCTGCTAGTTACAGCTCTCTACGCCTGCCGTGTTTAGATAATAAAAGCAGTGTACCTTTTATTCTATATAGAGGCCTGCTAGTTACAGCTCTCACGCCTGCCGTGTTTAGATAATAAAAGCAGTGCACCTTTTATTCTATATAGAGGCCTGCTAGTTACAGCTCTCTACGCCTGCCGTGTTTAGATAATCAAAGAAATGCACCTTTTATTCTATATAGGGGCCTGCTAGTTACAGCTCTCTACGCCTGCCATGTTTAGATAATAAAAGCAGTGCACCTTTTATTCTACATAGGGGCCTGCTAGTTACAGCTCTCTACGCCTGCCGTGTTTAGATAATAAAAGCAGTGAACCTTTTATTCTACATAGAGGCCTGCTAGTTACAGCTCTCTACGCCTGCTCGTGTTTAGATAATAAAAGCAGTGCACCTTTTATTCTACATAGAGGCCTGCTAGTTACAGCTCTCTCGCCTGCCATGTTTAGATAATCAAAGCAGTGAACCTTTTATTCTATATAGGGGCCTGCTAGTTACAGCTCTCTACACCTGCCGTGTTTAGATAATAAAAGCAGTGAACCTTTATTCTATATAGGGGCCTGCTAGTTACAGCTCTCTACGTCTGCCATGTTTAGATAATCAAAGAATGTACCTTTTATTCTATAGAGCCTGCCAGTTACAGCACTATTCTACGCCTGCTACGTTCAGTTTAGATAATAGAAATGTGACCTTTTATTCTATATAGAGGCCTGCTAGCTACAGCTCTCTCCGCCTATAGAATTTTAGATAATAAAAGCAGTGAACCTTTTATTCTACATAGGCCTGCTAGTTACAGCTCTCTACGTCTGCCATGTTTAGATAATAAAGCAGTGCACCTTTATTCTACACAGAGCCTCTAGTTACAGCTCTCACGCCTGCCGTGTTTAGATAATAAAAGCAGTGCACCTTTTATTCTATATAGGGGCCTGCTAGTTACAGCTCTCACGTCTGCCGTGTTTAGATAATAAAAGCAGTGCACCTTTATTCTATATAGAGGCCTGCTAGTTACAGCTCTCTACGCCTGCCATGTTTAGATAATAAAAGCAGTGCACCTTTTATTCTATATAGGGGCCTGTTAGTTACAGCTCTCTACGCCTGCCGTGCTTAGATAATAAAAGCAGTGCACCTTTATTCTATAGAGGCCTGCCAGTTACTGTCTCACGCCTGCTATGTTTAGATAATAAAAGCAGTGCACCTTTTATTCTATATAGGGGCCTGCTAGTTACAGCTCTCTACGTCTGCCATGTTTAGATAATAAAAGCAGTGCACCTTTTATTCTACATAGAGGCCTGCATAGTTACAGCTCTCTACGCCTGCCATGTTTAGATAATAAAGCAGTGCACCTTTTATTCTATATAGAGCCTGCTAGTTACAGCTCTCTACGTCTGCCGTGTTTAGATAATAAAGCAGTGCACCTTTTATTCTATATAGGGGCCTGCTAGTTACAGCTCTCTCCGCCTATAGAATTCTTAGATAATAAAAGCAGTGAACCTTTTATTCTATATAGAGGCCTGCTAGTTACAGCTCTCACGTCTGCCGTGTTTAGATAATAAAAGCAGTGCACCTTTTATTCTATATAGGGCCTGCTAGTTACAGCTCTCTACGCCTGCCGATGTCTTAGATAATAAAAGCAGTGCACCTTTATTCTATATAGAGGCCTGCTAGTTACAGCCTCTACGCCTGCCATGTTTAGATAATAAAAGAAATGTACCTTTTATTCTATATAGGGGCCTGCTAGTTACAGCTCTCTACGCCTGCCATGTTTAGATAATAAAAGCAGTGCACCTTTTATTCTATATAGAGGCCTGCTAGTTACAGCTCTCACGCCTGCCATGTTTAGATAATAAAAGCAGTGCACCTTTTATTCTATATAGAGCCTGCTAGTTACAGCTCTCTACGTCTGCCATGTTTAGATAATAAAGCAGTGCACCTTTATTCTATATAGAGGCCTGCTAGTTACAGCTCTCACGTCTGCCATGTTTAGATAATAAAAGCAGTGCACCTTTTATTCTATATAGGGCCTGCTAGTTACAGCTCTCTACGCCTTGCCATGTTTAGATAATAAAAGCAGTGCACCTTTTATTCTATATAGAGGCCTGCTAGTTACAGCTCTCTACGCCTGCCGTGTTTAGATAATAAAAGCAGTGCACCTTTTATTCTATATAGAGGCCTGCTAGTTACAGCTCTCTCACGCCTAGCCATGTTTAGATAATAAAAGCAGTGCACCTTTTATTCTACATAGAGGCCTGCTAGTTACAGCTCTCTACGCCTGCCATGTTTAGATAATAAAAGCAGTGCACCTTTTATTCTATATAGAGGCCTGCTAGTTACAGCTCTCTACGCCTGCCGTGTTTAGATAATAAAAGCAGTGCACCTTTTTATTCTATATAGGGGCCTGCTAGTTACAGCTCTCTACGCCTGCCATGTTTAGATAATAAAAGCAGTGCACCTTTTATTCTATATAGGGGCCTGTCAGTATACAGGTGCTCTCACTTACTGCTGTGTTTAGATAGGTAACTGCTGTTACCTATCTAAACACAGCAGTAAGTGAGAGCAGCTGTATACTAGCAGGCTCTTATATAGAATAAAAGGCAGCACTGCTTTTATTATCTAAACATGGCAGACGTAGAGAGCTGTAACTAGCAGGCCCCTATATAGAATAAAAGGTGCACTGCTTTTATTATCTAAACACGGCAGACGTAGAGAGCTGTAACTAGCAGGCCTCTATATAGAATAAAAGGTGCACTGCTTTTATTATCTAAACATGGCAGGCGTAGAGAGCTGTAACTAGCAGGCCTCTATGTAGAATAAAAGGTGCACTGCTTTTATTATCTAAACACGGCAGACGTAGAGAGCTGTAACTAGCAGGCCTCTATATAGAATAAAAGGTGCACTGCTTTTATTATCTAAACATGGCAGACGTAGAGAGCTGTAACTAGCAGGCCTCTATATAGAATAAAAGGTGCACTGCTTTTATTATCTAAACATGGCAGGCATGAGAGCTGTAACTAGCAGGCCTCTATATAGAATAAAAGGTGCACTGCTTTTATTATCTAAACACTGGCAGACGTAGAGAGCTGTAACTAGCAGGCCTCTATATAGAATAAAAGGTGCACTGCTTTTATTATCTAAACATGGCAGGCGTAGAGAGCTGTAACTAGCAGGCCTCTATATAGAATAAAAGGTGCACTGCTTTTATTATCTAAACATGGCAGGCGTAGAGAGCTGTAACTAGCAGGCCTCTATGTAGAATAAAAGGTGCACTGCTTTTATTATCTAAACAT
Source organism: Calotriton arnoldi (assembly GCA_963921515.1). Taxonomy (NCBI): domain Eukaryota; kingdom Metazoa; phylum Chordata; class Amphibia; order Caudata; family Salamandridae; genus Calotriton; species Calotriton arnoldi. The sequence continues at coordinate 93,894 of CAWUFW010004063.1, forward strand.
GGCAGACGTAGAGAGCTGTAACTAGCAGGCCCCTATATAGAATAAAAGGTGCACTGCTTTTATTATCTAAACATGGCAGACGTAGAGAGCTGTAACTAGCAGGCCCCTATATAGAATAAAAGGTGCACTGCTTTTATTATCTAAACACGGCAGGCGTAGAGAGCTGTAACTAGCAGGCCTCTATATAGAATAAAAGGTGCACTGCTTTTATTATCTAAACACGTGCAGGCGTGAGAGCTGTAGCTAGCAGGCTCTCATATAGAATAAAAGGTTCACTGCTTTTATTATCTAAGAATTCTATAGGCGGAGAGAGCTGTAACTAGCAGGCCTCTATATAGAATAAAAGGTGCACTGCTTTTATTATCTAAACACGGCAGACGTAGAGAGCTGTAACTAGCAGGCCTCTATATAGAATAAAAGGTGCACTGCTTTTATTATCTAAACATGGCAGGCGTAGAGAGCTGTAACTAGCAGGCCTCTATGTAGAATAAAAGGTGCACTGCTTTTATTATCTAAACATGGCAGACGTAGAGAGCTGTAACTAGCCGGCCCCTATATAGAATAAAAGGTGCACTGCTTTTATTATCTAAACATGGCAGGCGTAGAGAGCTGTAACTAGCAGGCCTCTATATAGAATAAAAGGTGCACTGCTTTTATTATCTAAACACGGCAGGCGTAGAGAGCTGTAACTAACAGGCCCCTATATAGAATAAAAGGTGCACTGCTTTTATTATCTAAACATGGCAGGCGTAGAGAGCTGTAACTAGCAGGCCCCTATATAGAATAAAAGGTGCACTGCTTTTATTATCTAAACACGGCAGACGTAGAGAGCTGTAACTAGCAGGCCTCTATATAGAATAAAAGGTGCACTGCTTTTATTATCTAAACACGGCAGTCGTAGAGAGCTGTAACTAGCAGGCCCCTATATAGAATAAAAGGTGCACTGCTTTTATTATCTAAACATGGCAGGCGTAGAGAGCTGTAACTAGCAGGCCTCTATATAGAATAAAAGGTGCACTGCTTTTATTATCTAAACATTCGGCAGGCGGAGAGAGCTGTAACTAGCAGGCCCCTATATAGAATAAAAGGTTCACTGCTTTTATTATCTAAACATGGCAGGCGTAGAGAGCTGTAACTAGCAGGCCCCTATATAGAATAAAAGGTGCACTGCTTTATTATCTAAACACGGCAGGCGTAGAGAGCTGTAACTAGCAGGCCTCTATATAGAATAAAAGGTGCACTGCTTTGATTATCTAAACATGGCAGGCGTAGAGAGCTGTAACTAGCAGGCCCCTATATAGAATAAAAGGTACACTGCTTTTATTATCTAAACACGGCAGGTGTAGAGAGCTGTAACTAGCAGGCCCCTATATAGAATAAAAGGTTCACTGCTTTTATTATCTAAACATGGCAGGCGTAGAGAGCTGTAACTAGCAGGCCTCTATATAGAATAAAAGGTGCACTGCTTTTATTATCTAAACACGGCAGGCGTAGAGAGCTGTAACTAGCAGGCCTCTATGTAGAATAAAAGGTTCACTGCTTTTATTATCTAAACACGGCAGGCGTAGAGAGCTGTAACTAGCAGGCCCCTATGTAGAATAAAAGGTGCACTGCTTTTATTATCTAAACATGGCAGGCGTAGAGAGCTGTAACTAGCAGGCCCCTATATAGAATAAAAGGTACATTTCTTTGATTATCTAAACATGGCAGACGTAAGAGAGCTGTAACTAGCAGGCCTCTATGTAGAATAAAAGGTGCACTGCTTTTATTATCTAAACACGGCAGGCGTAGAGAGCTGTAACTAGCAGGCCTCTATATAGAATAAAAGGTACACTGCTTTTATTATCTAAACACGGCAGGCGTAGAGAGCTGTAACTAGCAGGCCTCTATATAGAATAAAAGGTGCACTGCTTTTATTATCTAAACACGGCAGACGTAGAGAGCTGTAACTAGCAGGCCTCTATATAGAATAAAAGGTGCACTGCTTTTATTATCTAAACACGGCAGGCGTAGAGAGCTGTAACTAGCAGGCCTCTATATAGAATAAAAGGTGCACTGCTTTTATTATCTAAACATGGCAGGCGTAGAGAGCTGTAACTAGCAGGCCTCTATATAGAATAAAAGGTGCACTGCTTTTATTATCTAAACATGGCAGACGTAGAGAGCTGTAACTAGCAGGCCTCTATATAGAATAAAAGGTGCACTGCTTTTATTATCTAAACATGGCAGACGTAGAGAGCTGTAACTAGCAGGCCTCTATATAGAATAAAAGGTTCACTGCTTTTATTATCTAAACACGGCAGACGTAGAGAGCTGTAACTAGCAGGCCTCTATATAGAATAAAAGGTGCACTGCTTTTATTATCTAAACATGGCAGGCGTAGAGAGCTGTAACTAGCAGGCCCCTATATAGAATAAAAGGTGCACTGCTTTTATTATCTAAACATGGCAGGCGTAGAGAGCTGTAACTAGCAGGCCTCTATATAGAATAAAAGGTGCACTGCTTTTATTATCTAAACACGGCAGGCGTAGAGAGCTGTAACTAGCAGGCCCCTATATAGAATAAAAGGTGCACTGCTTTTATTATCTAAACATGGCAGGCGTAGAGAGCTGTAACTAGCAGGCCTCTATATAGAATAAAAGGTGCACTGCTTTTATTATCTAAACACGGCAGGCGTAGAGAGCTGTAACTAGCAGGCCCCTATATAGAATAAAAGGTGCACTGCTTTTATTATCTAAACATGGCAGGCGTAGAGAGCTGTAACTAGCAGGCCTCTATATAGAATAAAAGGTGCACTGCTTTTATTATCTAAACATGGCAGACGTAGAGAGCTGTAACTAGCAGGCCTCTATGTAGAATAAAAGGTGCACTGCTTTTATTATCTAAACATGGCAGACGTAGAGAGCTGTAACTAGCAGGCCTCTATATAGAATAAAAGGTGCACTGCTTTTATTATCTAAACACGGCAGGTGTAGAGAGCTGTAACTAGCAGGCCTCTATGTAGAATAAAAGGTGCACTGCTTTTATTATCTAAACATGGCAGGCGTAGAGAGCTGTAACTAGCAGGCCTCTATATAGAATAAAAGGTGCACTGCTTTTATTATCTAAACACGGCAGGTGTAGAGAGCTGTAACTAGCAGGCCTCTATGTAGAATAAAAGGTGCACTGCTTTTATTATCTAAACACGGCAGGCGTAGAGAGCTGTAACTAGCAGGCCTCTATGTAGAATAAAAGGTGCACTGCTTTTATTATCTAAACATGGCAGGCGTAGAGAGCTGTAACTAGCAGGCCTCTATATAGAATAAAAGGTGCACTGCTTTTATTATCTAAACACGGCAGACGTAGAGAGCTGTAACTAGCAGGCCCCTATATAGAATAAAAGGTGCACTGCTTTTATTATCTAAACACGGCAGGCGTAGAGAGCTGTAACTAACAGGCCCCTATGTAGAATAAAAGGTGCACTGCTTTTATTATCTAAACACGGCAGACGTAGAGAGCTGTAACTAGCAGGCCCCTATATAGAATAAAATGTGCACTGCTTTTATTATCTAAACACGGCAGACGTAGAGAGCTGTAACTAGCAGGCCTCTATATAGAATAAAAGGTGCACTGCTTTTATTATCTAAACACGGCAGGCGTAGAGAGCTGTAACTAGCAGGCCCCTATATAGAATAAAAGGTGCACTGCTTTTATTATCTAAGAATTCTATAGGCGGAGAGCTGTATTTAATGGGGCCCTGTGTAGAATAAAAGGTGCACTGCTTTTATTATCTAAACACGGCAGGCGTAGAGAGCTGTAACTAGCAGGCCTCTATATAGAATAAAAGGTGCACTGCTTTTATTATCTAAACATGGCAGACGTAGAGAGCTGTAACTAGCAGGCCTCTATATAGAATAAAAGGTGCACTGCTTTTATTATCTAAACACGGCAGGCGTAGAGAGCTGTAACTAGCAGGCCTCTATATAGAATAAAAGGTGCACTGCTTTTATTATCTAAACACGGCAGGCGTAGAGAGCTGTAACTAGCAGGCCTCTATATAGAATAAAAGGTGCACTGCTTTTATTATCTAAACACGGCAGACGTAGAGAGCTGTAACTAGCAGGCCTCTATATAGAATAAAAGGTGCACTGCTTTTATTATCTAAACACGGCAGACGTAGAGAGCTGTAACTAGCAGGCCTCTATATAGAATAAAAGGTGCACTGCTTTTATTATCTAAACACGGCAGGCGTAGAGAGCTGTAACTAGCAGGCCTCTATATAGAATAAAAGGTGCACTGCTTTTATTATCTAAACACGGCAGACGTAGAGAGCTGTAACTAGCAGGCCCCTATATAGAATAAAAGGTGCACTGCTTTTATTATCTAAACACGGCAGGCGTAGAGAGCTGTAACTAGCAGGCCTCTATATAGAATAAAAGGTGCACTGCTTTTATTATCTAAACATGGCAGACGTAGAGAGCTGTAACTAGCAGGCCTCTATATAGAATAAAAGGTGCACTGCTTTTATTATCTAAACACGGCAGACGTAGAGAGCTGTAACTAGCAGGCCTCTATATAGAATAAAAGGTGCACTGCTTTTATTATCTAAACACGGCAGGCGTAGAGAGCTGTAACTAGCAGGCCTCTATATAGAATAAAAGGTGCACTGCTTTTATTATCTAAACACGGCAGGCGTAGAGAGCTGTAACTAGCAGGCCCCTATATAGAATAAAAGGTGCACTGCTTTTATTATCTAAACACGGCAGACGTAGAGAGCTGTAACTAGCAGGCCTCTATATAGAATAAAAGGTGCACTGCTTTTATTATCTAAACATGGCAGGCGTAGAGAGCTGTAACTAGCAGGCCTCTATATAGAATAAAAGGTGCACTGCTTTTATTATCTAAACACGGCAGGCGTAGAGAGCTGTAACTAGCAGGCCTCTATATAGAATAAAAGGTGCACTGCTTTTATTATCTAAACACGGCAGGCGTAGAGAGCTGTAACTAGCAGGCCCCTATATAGAATAAAAGGTGCACTGCTTTTATTATCTAAACACGGCAGGCGTAGAGAGCTGTAACTAGCAGGCCCCTATATAGAATAAAAGGTGCACTGCTTTTATTATCTAAACATGGCAGGCGTAGAGAGCTGTAACTAGCAGGCCTCTATATAGAATAAAAGGTGCACTGCTTTTATTATCTAAACACGGCAGACGTAGAGAGCTGTAACTAGCAGGCCTCTATATAGAATAAAAGGTACATTTCTTTTATTATCTAAACACGGCAGGCGTAGAGAGCTGTAACTAGCAGGCCTCTATATAGAATAAAAGGTGCACTGCTTTTATTATCTAAACATGGCAGACGTAGAGAGCTGTAACTAGCAGGCCTCTATATAGAATAAAAGGTGCACTGCTTTTATTATCTAAACATGGCAGGCGTAGAGAGCTGTAACTAGCAGGCCTCTATATAGAATAAAAGGTGCACTGCTTTTATTATCTAAACATGGCAGACGTAGAGAGCTGTAACTAGCAGGCCCCTATATAGAATAAAAGGTGCACTGCTTTTATTATCTAAACACGGCAGGCGTAGAGAGCTGTAACTAGCAGGCCTCTATATAGAATAAAAGGTGCACTGCTTTTATTATCTAAACACGGCAGGCGTAGAGAGCTGTAACTAGCAGGCCCCTATATAGAATAAAAGGTGCACTGCTTTTATTATCTAAACATGGCAGACGTAGAGAGCTGTAACTAGCAGGCCTCTATATAGAATAAAAGGTGCACTGCTTTTATTATCTAAACACGGCAGGCGTAGAGAGCTGTAACTAGCAGGCCTCTATATAGAATAAAAGGTGCACTGCTTTTATTATCTAAACACGGCAGACGTAGAGAGCTGTAACTAGCAGGCCTCTATGTAGAATAAAAGGTGCACTGCTTTTATTATCTAAACACGGCAGGCGTAGAGAGCTGTAACTAGCAGGCCTCTATATAGAATAAAAGGTGCACTGCTTTTATTATCTAAACACGGCAGACGTAGAGAGCTGTAACTAGCAGGCCCCTATATAGAATAAAAGGTGCACTGCTTTTATTATCTAAACATGGCAGACGTAGAGAGCTGTAACTAGCAGGCCCCTATATAGAATAAAAGGTGCACTGCTTTTATTATCTAAACACGGCAGGCGTAGAGAGCTGTAACTAGCAGGCCTCTATATAGAATAAAAGGTGCACTGCTTTTATTATCTAAACACGGCAGGCGTAGAGAGCTGTAACTAGCAGGCCTCTATATAGAATAAAAGGTGCACTGCTTTTATTATCTAAACATGGCAGACGTAGAGAGCTGTAACTAGCAGGCCTCTATATAGAATAAAAGGTGCACTGCTTTTATTATCTAAACACGGCAGACGTAGAGAGCTGTAACTAGCAGGCCTCTATATAGAATAAAAGGTGCACTGCTTTTATTATCTAAACATGGCAGGCGTAGAGAGCTGTAACTAGCAGGCCTCTATATAGAATAAAAGGTGCACTGCTTTTATTATCTAAACACGGCAGACGTAGAGAGCTGTAACTAGCAGGCCTCTATATAGAATAAAAGGTGCACTGCTTTTATTATCTAAACATGGCAGGCGTAGAGAGCTGTAACTAGCAGGCCTCTATATAGAATAAAAGGTGCACTGCTTTTATTATCTAAACATGGCAGACGTAGAGAGCTGTAACTAGCAGGCCTCTATATAGAATAAAAGGTGCACTGCTTTTATTATCTAAACACGGCAGACGTAGAGAGCTGTAACTAGCAGGCCTCTATATAGAATAAAAGGTGCACTGCTTTTATTATCTAAACATGGCAGACGTAGAGAGCTGTAACTAGCAGGCCTCTATATAGAATAAAAGGTGCACTGCTTTTATTATCTAAACATGGCAGACGTAGAGAGCTGTAACTAGCAGGCCTCTATATAGAATAAAAGGTGCACTGCTTTTATTATCTAAACATGGCAGACGTAGAGAGCTGTAACTAGCAGGCCCCTATATAGAATAAAAGGTGCACTGCTTTTATTATCTAAACATGGCAGACGTAGAGAGCTGTAACTAGCAGGCCTCTATATAGAATAAAAGGTGCACTGCTTTTATTATCTAAACACGGCAGGCGTAGAGAGCTGTAACTAGCAGGCCTCTATATAGAATAAAAGGTGCACTGCTTTTATTATCTAAACACGGCAGACGTAGAGAGCTGTAACTAGCAGGCCTCTATATAGAATAAAAGGTGCACTGCTTTTATTATCTAAACATGGCAGGCGTAGAGAGCTGTAACTAGCAGGCCCCTATATAGAATAAAAGGTGCACTGCTTTTATTATCTAAACACGGCAGACGTAGAGAGCTGTAACTAGCAGGCCTCTATATAGAATAAAAGGTGCACTGCTTTTATTATCTAAACATGGCAGGCGTAGAGAGCTGTAACTAGCAGGCCTCTATGTAGAATAAAAGGTGCACTGCTTTTATTATCTAAACATGGCAGACGTAGAGAGCTGTAACTAGCAGGCCCCTATATAGAATAAAAGGTGCACTGCTTTTATTATCTAAACATGGCAGGCGTAGAGAGCTGTAACTAGCAGGCCTCTATATAGAATAAAAGGTGCACTGCTTTTATTATCTAAACACGGCAGGCGTAGAGAGCTGTAACTAGCAGGCCTCTATATAGAATAAAAGGTGCACTGCTTTTATTATCTAAACATGGCAGGCGTAGAGAGCTGTAACTAGCAGGCCCCTATATAGAATAAAAGGTGCACTGCTTTTATTATCTAAACACGGCAGACGTAGAGAGCTGTAACTAGCAGGCCTCTATATAGAATAAAAGGTGCACTGCTTTTATTATCTAAACACGGCAGACGTAGAGAGCTGTAACTAGCAGGCCTCTATATAGAATAAAAGGTGCACTGCTTTTATTATCTAAACATGGCAGGCGTAGAGAGCTGTAACTAGCAGGCCTCTATGTAGAATAAAAGGTGCACTGCTTTTATTATCTAAACATCGGCAGGCGTAGAGAGCTGTAACTAGCAGGCCCCTATATAGAATAAAAGGTGCACTGCTTTTATTATCTAAACATGGCAGGCGTAGAGAGCTGTAACTAGCAGGCCTCTATATAGAATAAAAGGTGCACTGCTTTTATTATCTAAACACGGCAGACGTAGAGAGCTGTAACTAGCAGGCCTCTATATAGAATAAAAGGTACATTTCTTTGATTATCTAAACATGGCAGACGTAGAGAGCTGTAACTAGCAGGCCTCTATATAGAATAAAAGGTGCACTGCTTTTATTATCTAAACATGGCAGACGTAGAGAGCTGTAACTAGCAGGCCCCTATATAGAATAAAAGGTGCACTGCTTTTATTATCTAAACATGGCAGGCGTAGAGAGCTGTAACTAGCAGGCCTCTATATAGAATAAAAGGTGCACTGCTTTTATTATCTAAACACGGCACACGTAGAGAGCTGTAACTAGCAGGCCTCTATGTAGAATAAAAGGTGCACTGCTTTTATTATCTAAACACGGCAGGCGTAGAGAGCTGTAACTAGCAGGCCCCTATATAGAATAAAAGGTGCACTGCTTTTATTATCTAAACATGGCAGACGTAGAGAGCTGTAACTAGCAGGCCTCTATATAGAATAAAAGGTGCACTGCTTTTATTATCTAAACATGGCAGACGTAGAGAGCTGTAACTAGCAGGCCTCTATGTAGAATAAAAGGTGCACTGCTTTTATTATCTAAACACGGCAGGCGTAGAGAGCTGTAACTAGCAGGCCTCTATATAGAATAAAAGGTGCACTGCTTTTATTATCTAAACATGGCAGGCGTAGAGAGCTGTAACTAGCAGGCCTCTATATAGAATAAAAGGTGCACTGCTTTTATTATCTAAACATCGGCAGGCGTAGAGAGCTGTAACTAGCAGGCCCCTATATAGAATAAAAGGTACATTTCTTTTATTATCTAAACATGGCAGACGTAGAGAGCTGTAACTAGCAGGCCTCTATATAGAATAAAAGGTGCACTGCTTTTATTATCTAAACATGGCAGGCGTAGAGAGCTGTAACTAGCAGGCCCCTATATAGAATAAAAGGTGCACTGCTTTTATTATCTAAACACGGCAGGCGTAGAGAGCTGTAACTAGCAGGCCCCTATATAGAATAAAAGGTGCACTGCTTTTATTATCTAAACACGGCAGGCGTAGAGAGCTGTAACTAGCAGGCCTCTATATAGAATAAAAGGTGCACTGCTTTTATTATCTAAACATGGCAGGCGTAGAGAGCTGTAACTAGCAGGCCCCTATATAGAATAAAAGGTGCACTGCTTTTATTATCTAAACACGGCAGGCGTAGAGAGCTGTAACTAGCAGGCCTCTATGTAGAATAAAAGGTGCACTGCTTTTATTATCTAAACACGGCAGACAGAGAGCTGTAACTAGCAGGCCCCTATATAGAATAAAAGGTGCACTGCTTTTATTATCTAAACATGGCAGACGTAGAGAGCTGTAACTAGCAGGCCTCTATATAGAATAAAAGGTGCACTGCTTTTATTATCTAAACACGGCAGGCGTAGAGAGCTGTAACTAGCAGGCCTCTATATAGAATAAAAGGTGCACTGCTTTTATTATCTAAACACGGCAGGCGTAGAGAGCTGTAACTAGCAGGCCCCTATATAGAATAAAAGGTGCACTGCTTTTATTATCTAAACATGGCAGACGTAGAGAGCTGTAACTAGCAGGCCTCTATATAGAATAAAAGGTGCACTGCTTTTATTATCTAAACATGGCAGGCGTAGAGAGCTGTAACTAGCAGGCCCCTATATAGAATAAAAGGTGCACTGCTTTTATTATCTAAACATGGCAGGCGTAGAGAGCTGTAACTAGCAGGCCTCTATATAGAATAAAAGGTGCACTGCTTTTATTATCTAAACACGGCAGGCGTAGAGAGCTGTAACTAGCAGGCCTCTATATAGAATAAAAGGTGCACTGCTTTTATTATCTAAACATGGCAGGCGTAGAGAGCTGTAACTAGCAGGCCTCTATATAGAATAAAAGGTGCACTGCTTTTATTATCTAAACACGGCAGGCGTAGAGAGCTGTAACTAGCAGGCCTCTATATAGAATAAAAGGTGCACTGCTTTTATTATCTAAACACGGCAGGCGTAGAGAGCTGTAACTAGCAGGCCTCTATATAGAATAAAAGGTGCACTGCTTTTATTATCTAAACACGGCAGGCGTAGAGAGCTGTAACTAGCAGGCCTCTATATAGAATAAAAGGTGCACTGCTTTTATTATCTAAACATGGCAGACGTAGAGAGCTGTAACTAGCAGGCCCCTATATAGAATAAAAGGTGCACTGCTTTTATTATCTAAACACGGCAGGCGTAGAGAGCTGTAACTAGCAGGCCTCTATATAGAATAAAAGGTGCACTGCTTTTATTATCTAAACACGGCAGGCGTAGAGAGCTGTAACTAGCAGGCCTCTATATAGAATAAAAGGTGCACTGCTTTTATTATCTAAACACGGCAGACGTAGAGAGCTGTAACTAGCAGGCCCCTATATAGAATAAAAGGTGCACTGCTTTTATTATCTAAACACGGCAGGCGTAGAGAGCTGTAACTAGCAGGCCTCTATATAGAATAAAAGGTGCACTGCTTTTATTATCTAAACATGGCAGACGTAGAGAGCTGTAACTAGCAGGCCTCTATATAGAATAAAAGGTGCACTGCTTTTATTATCTAAACACGGCAGACGTAGAGAGCTGTAACTAGCAGGCCTCTATATAGAATAAAAGGTGCACTGCTTTTATTATCTAAACATGGCAGGCGTAGAGAGCTGTAACTAGCAGGCCCCTATATAGAATAAAAGGTGCACTGCTTTTATTATCTAAACACGGCAGGCGTAGAGAGCTGTAACTAGCAGGCCCCTATATAGAATAAAAGGTGCACTGCTTTTATTATCTAAACACGGCAGGCGTAGAGAGCTGTAACTAGCAGGCCTCTATATAGAATAAAAGGTGCACTGCTTTTATTATCTAAACATGGCAGACGTAGAGAGCTGTAACTAGCAGGCCTCTATATAGAATAAAAGGTGCACTGCTTTTATTATCTAAACATGGCAGGCGTAGAGAGCTGTAACTAGCAGGCCTCTATATAGAATAAAAGGTGCACTGCTTTTATTATCTAAACATGGCAGGCGTAGAGAGCTGTAACTAGCAGGCCTCTATGTAGAATAAAAGGTGCACTGCTTTTATTATCTAAACATGGCAGGCGTAGAGAGCTGTAACTAGCAGGCCTCTATATAGAATAAAAGGTGCACTGCTTTTATTATCTAAACATGGCAGACGTAGAGAGCTGTAACTAGCAGGCCTCTATATAGAATAAAAGGTGCACTGCTTTTATTATCTAAACACGGCAGGCGTAGAGAGCTGTAACTAGCAGGCCTCTATATAGAATAAAAGGTGCACTGCTTTTATTATCTAAACATGGCAGGCGTAGAGAGCTGTAACTAGCAGGCCTCTATATAGAATAAAAGGTGCACTGCTTTTATTATCTAAACACGGCAGACGTAGAGAGCTGTAACTAGCAGGCCTCTATATAGAATAAAAGGTGCACTGCTTTTATTATCTAAACACGGCAGGCGTAGAGAGCTGTAACTAGCAGGCCCCTATATAGAATAAAAGGTGCACTGCTTTTATTATCTAAACATGGCAGGCGTAGAGAGCTGTAACTAGCAGGCCCCTATATAGAATAAAAGGTGCACTGCTTTTATTATCTAAACACGGCAGGCGTAGAGAGCTGTAACTAGCAGGCCTCTATGTAGAATAAAAGGTGCACTGCTTTTATTATCTAAACATGGCAGGCGTAGAGAGCTGTAACTAGCAGGCCTCTATATAGAATAAAAGGTGCACTGCTTTTATTATCTAAACATGGCAGACGTAGAGAGCTGTAACTAGCAGGCCTCTATATAGAATAAAAGGTGCACTGCTTTTATTATCTAAACATGGCAGGCGTAGAGAGCTGTAACTAGCAGGCCTCTATATAGAATAAAAGGTGCACTGCTTTTATTATCTAAACATGGCAGGCGTAGAGAGCTGTAACTAGCAGGCCCCTATATAGAATAAAAGGTGCACTGCTTTTATTATCTAAACACGGCAGACGTAGAGAGCTGTAACTAGCAGGCCTCTATATAGAATAAAAGGTGCACTGCTTTTATTATCTAAACACGGCAGACGTAGAGAGCTGTAACTAGCAGGCCCCTATATAGAATAAAAGGTGCACTGCTTTTATTATCTAAACATGGCAGACGTAGAGAGCTGTAACTAGCAGGCCTCTATATAGAATAAAAGGTGCACTGCTTTTATTATCTAAACATGGCAGACGTAGAGAGCTGTAACTAGCAGGCCTCTATATAGAATAAAAGGTGCACTGCTTTTATTATCTAAACATGGCAGACGTAGAGAGCTGTAACTAGCAGGCCTCTATGTAGAATAAAAGGTGCACTGCTTTTATTATCTAAACATGGCAGACGTAGAGAGCTGTAACTAGCAGGCCCCTATATAGAATAAAAGGTGCACTGCTTTTATTATCTAAACACGGCAGGCGTAGAGAGCTGTAACTAGCAGGCCCCTATATAGAATAAAAGGTGCACTGCTTTTATTATCTAAACATGGCAGACGTAGAGAGCTGTAACTAGCAGGCCTCTATATAGAATAAAAGGTGCACTGCTTTTATTATCTAAACACGGCAGACGTAGAGAGCTGTAACTAGCAGGCCTCTATATAGAATAAAAGGTGCACTGCTTTTATTATCTAAACACGGCAGACGTAGAGAGCTGTAACTAGCAGGCCTCTATATAGAATAAAAGGTGCACTGCTTTTATTATCTAAACATGGCAGACGTAGAGAGCTGTAACTAGCAGGCCTCTATATAGAATAAAAGGTGCACTGCTTTTATTATCTAAACATGGCAGACGTAGAGAGCTGTAACTAGCAGGCCCCTATGTAGAATAAAAGGTGCACTGCTTTTATTATCTAAACATGGCAGACGTAGAGAGCTGTAACTAGCAGGCCTCTATATAGAATAAAAGGTGCACTGCTTTTATTATCTAAACACGGCAGACGTAGAGAGCTGTAACTAGCAGGCCTCTATATAGAATAAAAGGTGCACTGCTTTTATTATCTAAACATGGCAGACGTAGAGAGCTGTAACTAGCAGGCCTCTATATAGAATAAAAGGTGCACTGCTTTTATTATCTAAACACGGCAGACGTAGAGAGCTGTAACTAGCAGGCCTCTATATAGAATAAAAGGTGCACTGCTTTTATTATCTAAACATGGCAGGCGTAGAGAGCTGTAACTAGCAGGCCTCTATATAGAATAAAAGGTGCACTGCTTTTATTATCTAAACACGGCAGACGTAGAGAGCTGTAACTAGCAGGCCCCTATATAGAATAAAAGGTGCACTGCTTTTATTATCTAAACACGGCAGGCGTAGAGAGCTGTAACTAGCAGGCCTCTATATAGAATAAAAGGTGCACTGCTTTTATTATCTAAACACGGCAGACGTAGAGAGCTGTAACTAGCAGGCCTCTATATAGAATAAAAGGTGCACTGCTTTTATTATCTAAACATGGCAGGCGTAGAGAGCTGTAACTAGCAGGCCTCTATATAGAATAAAAGGTGCACTGCTTTTATTATCTAAACACGGCAGACGTAGAGAGCTGTAACTAGCAGGCCTCTATATAGAATAAAAGGTGCACTGCTTTTATTATCTAAACACGGCAGACGTAGAGAGCTGTAACTAGCAGGCCCCTATATAGAATAAAAGGTGCACTGCTTTTATTATCTAAACATGGCAGGCGTAGAGAGCTGTAACTAGCAGGCCTCTATATAGAATAAAAGGTGCACTGCTTTTATTATCTAAACATGGCAGGCGTAGAGAGCTGTAACTAGCAGGCCTCTATATAGAATAAAAGGTACACTGCTTTTATTATCTAAACACGGCAGGCGTAGAGAGCTGTAACTAGCAGGCCTCTATATAGAATAAAAGGTGCACTGCTTTTATTATCTAAACACGGCAGACGTAGAGAGCTGTAACTAGCAGGCCCCTATATAGAATAAAAGGTGCACTGCTTTTATTATCTAAACATGGCAGACGTAGAGAGCTGTAACTAGCAGGCCCCTATATAGAATAAAAGGTGCACTGCTTTTATTATCTAAACACGGCAGACGTAGAGAGCTGTAACTAGCAGGCCTCTATATAGAATAAAAGGTGCACTGCTTTTATTATCTAAACATGGCAGGCGTAGAGAGCTGTAACTAGCAGGCCTCTATATAGAATAAAAGGTGCACTGCTTTTATTATCTAAACATGGCAGGCGTAGAGAGCTGTAACTAGCAGGCCCCTATATAGAATAAAAGGTGCACTGCTTTTATTATCTAAACACGGCAGGCGTAGAGAGCTGTAACTAGCAGGCCTCTATATAGAATAAAAGGTGCACTGCTTTTATTATCTAAACACGGCAGGCGTAGAGAGCTGTAACTAGCAGGCCTCTATATAGAATAAAAGGTGCACTGCTTTTATTATCTAAACACGGCAGACGTAGAGAGCTGTAACTAGCAGGCCTCTATATAGAATAAAAGGTGCACTGCTTTTATTATCTAAACATGGCAGACGTAGAGAGCTGTAACTAGCAGGCCCCTATATAGAATAAAAGGTGCACTGCTTTTATTATCTAAACATGGCAGACGTAGAGAGCTGTAACTAGCAGGCCTCTATATAGAATAAAAGGTGCACTGCTTTTATTATCTAAACATGGCAGACGTAGAGAGCTGTAACTAGCAGGCCTCTATATAGAATAAAAGGTGCACTGCTTTTATTATCTAAACATGGCAGACGTAGAGAGCTGTAACTAGCAGGCCCCTATATAGAATAAAAGGTGCACTGCTTTTATTATCTAAACATGGCAGGCGTAGAGAGCTGTAACTAGCAGGCCTCTATATAGAATAAAAGGTGCACTGCTTTTATTATCTAAACATGGCAGGCGTAGAGAGCTGTAACTAGCAGGCCTCTATATAGAATAAAAGGTGCACTGCTTTTATTATCTAAACATGGCAGGCGTAGAGAGCTGTAACTAGCAGGCCTCTATATAGAATAAAAGGTGCATTGCTTTTATTATCTAAACATGGCAGACGTAGAGAGCTGTAACTAGCAGGCCTCTATATAGAATAAAAGGTGCACTGCTTTTATTATCTAAACATGGCAGACGTAGAGAGCTGTAACTAGCAGGCCTCTATATAGAATAAAAGGTGCACTGCTTTTATTATCTAAACATGGCAGACGTAGAGAGCTGTAACTAGCAGGCCTCTATATAGAATAAAAGGTGCACTGCTTTTATTATCTAAACATGGCAGACGTAGAGAGCTGTAACTAGCAGGCCTCTATATAGAATAAAAGGTGCACTGCTTTTATTATCTAAACATGGCAGACGTAGAGAGCTGTAACTAGCAGGCCTCTATATAGAATAAAAGGTGCACTGCTTTTATTATCTAAACATGGCAGGCGTAGAGAGCTGTAACTAGCAGGCCTCTATATAGAATAAAAGGTGCACTGCTTTTATTATCTAAACATGGCAGGCGTAGAGAGCTGTAACTAGCAGGCCTCTATATAGAATAAAAGGTGCACTGCTTTTATTATCTAAACATGGCAGGCGTAGAGAGCTGTAACTAGCAGGCCTCTATATAGAATAAAAGGTGCACTGCTTTTATTATCTAAACATGGCAGGCGTAGAGAGCTGTAACTAGCAGGCCTCTATATAGAATAAAAGGTGCACTGCTTTTATTATCTAAACATGGCAGGCGTAGAGAGCTGTAACTAGCAGGCCCCTATATAGAATAAAAGGTGCACTGCTTTTATTATCTAAACACGGCAGGCGTAGAGAGCTGTAACTAGCAGGCCCCTATATAGAATAAAAGGTGCACTGCTTTTATTATCTAAACATGGCAGACGTAGAGAGCTGTAACTAGCAGGCCTCTATATAGAATAAAAGGTGCACTGCTTTTATTATCTAAACATGGCAGACGTAGAGAGCTGTAACTAGCAGGCCTCTATATAGAATAAAAGGTGCACTGCTTTTATTATCTAAACATGGCAGGCGTAGAGAGCTGTAACTAGCAGGCCTCTATATAGAATAAAAGGTGCACTGCTTTTATTATCTAAACATGGCAGACGTAGAGAGCTGTAACTAGCAGGCCCCTATATAGAATAAAAGGTGCACTGCTTTTATTATCTAAACATGGCAGGCGTAGAGAGCTGTAACTAGCAGGCCTCTATATAGAATAAAAGGTGCACTGCTTTTATTATCTAAACATGGCAGGCGTAGAGAGCTGTAACTAGCAGGCCTCTATATAGAATAAAAGGTGCACTGCTTTTATTATCTAAACACGGCAGGCGTAGAGAGCTGTAACTAGCAGGCCTCTATATAGAATAAAAGGTGCACTGCTTTTATTATCTAAACATGGCAGACGTAGAGAGCTGTAACTAGCAGGCCTCTATATAGAATAAAAGGTGCACTGCTTTTATTATCTAAACATGGCAGGCGTAGAGAGCTGTAACTAGCAGGCCTCTATATAGAATAAAAGGTGCACTGCTTTTATTATCTAAACATGGCAGGCGTAGAGAGCTGTAACTAGCAGGCCTCTATATAGAATAAAAGGTGCACTGCTTTTATTATCTAAACACGGCAGGCGTAGAGAGCTGTAACTAGCAGGCCTCTATATAGAATAAAAGGTGCACTGCTTTTATTATCTAAACATGGCAGACGTAGAGAGCTGTAACTAGCAGGCCTCTATATAGAATAAAAGGTGCACTGCTTTTATTATCTAAACACGGCAGGCGTAGAGAGCTGTAACTAGCAGGCCTCTATATAGAATAAAAGGTGCACTGCTTTTATTATCTAAACATGGCAGGCGTAGAGAGCTGTAACTAGCAGGCCTCTATATAGAATAAAAGGTGCACTGCTTTTATTATCTAAACATGGCAGACGTAGAGAGCTGTAACTAGCAGGCCCCTATATAGAATAAAAGGTGCACTGCTTTTATTATCTAAACATGGCAGGCGTAGAGAGCTGTAACTAGCAGGCCCCTATATAGAATAAAAGGTGCACTGCTTTTATTATCTAAACACGGCAGACGTAGAGAGCTGTAACTAGCAGGCCCCTATATAGAATAAAAGGTGCACTGCTTTTATTATCTAAACATGGCAGGCGTAGAGAGCTGTAACTAGCAGGCCTCTATATAGAATAAAAGGTGCACTGCTTTTATTATCTAAACACGGCAGACGTAGAGAGCTGTAACTAGCAGGCCTCTATATAGAATAAAAGGTGCACTGCTTTTATTATCTAAACACGGCAGGCGTAGAGAGCTGTAACTAGCAGGCCTCTATATAGAATAAAAGGTGCACTGCTTTTATTATCTAAACACGGCAGACGTAGAGAGCTGTAACTAGCAGGCCTCTATATAGAATAAAAGGTGCACTGCTTTTATTATCTAAACACGGCAGACGTAGAGAGCTGTAACTAGCAGGCCTCTATATAGAATAAAAGGTGCACTGCTTTTATTATCTAAACACGGCAGACGTAGAGAGCTGTAACTAGCCGGCCCCTATATAGAATAAAAGGTGCACTGCTTTTATTATCTAAACACGGCAGACGTAGAGAGCTGTAACTAGCAGGCCTCTATGTAGAATAAAAGGTGCACTGCTTTTATTATCTAAACATGGCAGGCGTAGAGAGCTGTAAGTAGCAGGCCCCTATATAGAATAAAAGGTACACTGCTTTTATTATCTAAACATGGCAGACGTAGAGAGCTGTAACTAGCAGGCCTCTATATAGAATAAAAGGTGCACTGCTTTTATTATCTAAACATGGCAGACGTAGAGAGCTGTAACTAGCAGGCCCCTATATAGAATAAAAGGTACACTGCTTTTATTATCTAAACACGGCAGGCGTAGAGAGCTGTAACTAGCAGGCCCCTATATAGAATAAAAGGTGCACTGCTTTTATTATCTAAACACGGCAGGCGTAGAGAGCTGTAACTAGCAGGCCTCTATATAGAATAAAAGGTGCACTGCTTTTATTATCTAAACATGGCAGGCGTAGAGAGCTGTAACTAGCAGGCCTCTATATAGAATAAAAGGTGCACTGCTTTTATTATCTAAACATGGCAGACGTAGAGAGCTGTAACTAGCAGGCCTCTATATAGAATAAAAGGTGCACTGCTTTTATTATCTAAACATGGCAGGCGTAGAGAGCTGTAACTAGCAGGCCTCTATATAGAATAAAAGGTGCACTGCTTTTATTATCTAAACACGGCAGACGTAGAGAGCTGTAACTAGCAGGCCTCTATATAGAATAAAAGGTGCACTGCTTTTATTATCTAAACATGGCAGACGTAGAGAGGTGTAACTAGCAGGCCCCTATATAGAATAAAAGGTGCACTGCTTTTATTATCTAAACATGGCAGGCGTAGAGAGCTGTAACTAGCAGGCCCCTATATAGAATAAAAGGTGCACTGCTTTTATTATCTAAACACGGCAGGCGTAGAGAGCTGTAACTAGCAGGCCTCTATATAGAATAAAAGGTGCACTGCTTTTATTATCTAAACATGGCAGACGTAGAGAGCTGTAACTAGCAGGCCTCTATATAGAATAAAAGGTGCACTGCTTTTATTATCTAAACACGGCAGACGTAGAGAGCTGTAACTAGCAGGCCTCTATGTAGAATAAAAGGTGCACTGCTTTTATTATCTAAACACGGCAGGCGTAGAGAGCTGTAACTAGCAGGCCTCTATATAGAATAAAAGGTGCACTGCTTTTATTATCTAAACACGGCAGGCGTAGAGAGCTGTAACTAGCAGGCCCCTATATAGAATAAAAGGTGCACTGCTTTTATTATCTAAACACGGCAGGCGTAGAGAGCTGTAACTAGCAGGCCTCTATATAGAATAAAAGGTGCACTGCTTTTATTATCTAAACACGGCAGACGTAGAGAGCTGTAACTAGCAGGCCCCTATATAGAATAAAAGGTGCACTGCTTTTATTATCTAAACATGGCAGACGTAGAGAGCTGTAACTAGCAGGCCCCTATATAGAATAAAAGGTACACTGCTTTTATTATCTAAACACGGCAGGCGTAGAGAGCTGTAACTAGCAGGCCTCTATATAGAATAAAAGGTTCACTGCTTTTATTATCTAAACACGGCAGACGTAGAGAGCTGTAACTAGCAGGCCTCTATATAGAATAAAAGGTGCACTGCTTTTATTATCTAAACACGGCAGACGTAGAGAGCTGTAACTAGCAGGCCTCTATATAGAATAAAAGGTGCACTGCTTTTATTATCTAAACATGGCAGGCGTAGAGAGCTGTAACTAGCAGGCCCCTATATAGAATAAAAGGTGCACTGCTTTTATTATCTAAACACGGCAGGCGTAGAGAGCTGTAACTAGCAGGCCCCTATATAGAATAAAAGGTGCACTGCTTTTATTATCTAAACATGGCAGACGTAGAGAGCTGTAACTAGCAGGCCTCTATATAGAATAAAAGGTGCACTGCTTTTATTATCTAAACATGGCAGGCGTAGAGAGCTGTAACTAGCAGGCCCCTATATAGAATAAAAGGTGCACTGCTTTTATTATCTAAACATGGCAGACGTAGAGAGCTGTAACTAGCAGGCCCCTATATAGAATAAAAGGTGCACTGCTTTTATTATCTAAACATGGCAGGCGTAGAGAGCTGTAACTAGCAGGCCTCTATATAGAATAAAAGGTGCACTGCTTTTATTATCTAAACACGGCAGACGTAGAGAGCTGTAACTAGCAGGCCTCTATATAGAATAAAAGGTGCACTGCTTTTATTATCTAAACATGGCAGACGTAGAGAGCTGTAACTAGCAGGCCTCTATATAGAATAAAAGGTGCACTGCTTTTATTATCTAAACACGGCAGGCGTAGAGAGCTGTAACTAGCAGGCCTCTATATAGAATAAAAGGTGCACTGCTTTTATTATCTAAACACGGCAGGCGTAGAGAGCTGTAACTAGCAGGCCTCTATATAGAATAAAAGGTGCACTGCTTTTATTATCTAATCACGGCAGACGTAGAGAGCTGTAACTAGCAGGCCCCTATATAGAATAAAAGGTACACTGCTTTTATTATCTAAACATGGCAGGCGTAGAGAGCTGTAACTAGCAGGCCCCTATATAGAATAAAAGGTGCACTGCTTTTATTATCTAAACATGGCAGACGTAGAGAGCTGTAACTAGCAGGCCTCTATATAGAATAAAAGGTGCACTGCTTTTATTATCTAAACACGGCAGGCGTAGAGAGCTGTAACTAGCAGGCCTCTATATAGAATAAAAGGTGCACTGCTTTTATTATCTAAACATGGCAGGCGTAGAGAGCTGTAACTAGCAGGCCTCTATATAGAATAAAAGGTGCACTGCTTTTATTATCTAAACATGGCAGGCGTAGAGAGCTGTAACTAGCAGGCCCCTATATAGAATAAAAGGTGCACTGCTTTTATTATCTAAACACGGCAGGCGTAGAGAGCTGTAACTAGCAGGCCTCTATATAGAATAAAAGGTGCACTGCTTTTATTATCTAAACATGGCAGACGTAGAGAGCTGTAACTAGCAGGCCCCTATATAGAATAAAAGGTGCACTGCTTTTATTATCTAAACATGGCAGACGTAGAGAGCTGTAACTAGCAGGCCTCTATATAGAATAAAAGGTGCACTGCTTTTATTATCTAAACACTGGCAGGCGTAGAGAGCTGTAACTAGCAGGCCTCTATATAGAATAAAAGGTGCACTGCTTTTATTATCTAAACACGGCAGGCGTAGAGAGCTGTAACTAGCAGGCCTCTATATAGAATAAAAGGTGCACTGCTTTTATTATCTAAACACGGCAGGCGTAGAGAGCTGTAACTAGCAGGCCTCTATATAGAATAAAAGGTGCACTGCTTTTATTATCTAAACATGGCAGACGTAGAGAGCTGTAACTAGCAGGCCTCTATGTAGAATAAAAGGTGCACTGCTTTTATTATCTAAACACGGCAGGCGTAGAGAGCTGTAACTAGCAGGCCCCTATATAGAATAAAAGGTGCACTGCTTTTATTATCTAAACATGGCAGACGTAGAGAGCTGTAACTAGCAGGCCTCTATATAGAATAAAAGGTGCACTGCTTTTATTATCTAAACACGGCAGGCGTAGAGAGCTGTAACTAGCAGGCCTCTATATAGAATAAAAGGTGCACTGCTTTTATTATCTAAACATGGCAGACGTAGAGAGCTGTAACTAGCAGGCCTCTATATAGAATAAAAGGTGCACTGCTTTTATTATCTAAACACGGCAGGCGTAGAGAGCTGTAACTAGCAGGCCCCTATATAGAATAAAAGGTGCACTGCTTTTATTATCTAAACACGGCAGGCGTAGAGAGCTGTAACTAGCAGGCCCCTATATAGAATAAAAGGTGCACTGCTTTTATTATCTAAACACGGCAGGCGTAGAGAGCTGTAACTAGCAGGCCTCTATATAGAATAAAAGGTGCACTGCTTTTATTATCTAAACACGGCAGGCGTAGAGAGCTGTAACTAGCAGGCCTCTATATAGAATAAAAGGTGCACTGCTTTTATTATCTAAACATGGCAGGCGTAGAGAGCTGTAACTAGCAGGCCCCTATATAGAATAAAAGGTGCACTGCTTTTATTATCTAAGAATTCTATAGGCAGACGTAGAGAGCTGTAACTAGCAGGCCTCTATATAGAATAAAAGGTGCACTGCTTTTATTATCTAAACATGGCAGACGTAGAGAGCTGTAACTAGCAGGCCTCTATATAGAATAAAAGGTTCACTGCTTTTATTATCTAAACACGGCAGACGTAGAGAGCTGTAACTAGCAGGCCTCTATATAGAATAAAAGGTGCACTGCTTTTATTATCTAAACATGGCAGGCGTAGAGAGCTGTAACTAGCAGGCCTCTATATAGAATAAAAGGTGCACTGCTTTTATTATCTAAACACGGCAGGCGTAGAGAGCTGTAACTAGCAGGCCTCTATATAGAATAAAAGGTGCACTGCTTTTATTATCTAAACATGGCAGGCGTAGAGAGCTGTAACTAGCAGGCCTCTATATAGAATAAAAGGTGCACTGCTTTTATTATCTAAACATGGCAGGCGTAGAGAGCTGTAACTAGCAGGCCCCTATATAGAATAAAAGGTGCACTGCTTTTATTATCTAAACACGGCAGACGTAGAGAGCTGTAACTAGCAGGCCTCTATATAGAATAAAAGGTACACTGCTTTTATTATCTAAACATGGCAGGCGTAGAGAGCTGTAACTAGCAGGCCCCTATATAGAATAAAAGGTGCACTGCTTTTATTATCTAAACATGGCAGACGTAGAGAGCTGTAACTAGCAGGCCTCTATATAGAATAAAAGGTGCACTGCTTTTATTATCTAAACATGGCAGGCGTAGAGAGCTGTAACTAGCAGGCCCCTATATAGAATAAAAGGTGCACTGCTTTTATTATCTAAACATGGCAGACGTAGAGAGCTGTAACTAGCAGGCCTCTATATAGAATAAAAGGTGCACTGCTTTTATTATCTAAACACGGCAGACGTAGAGAGCTGTAACTAGCAGGCCTCTATATAGAATAAAAGGTACACTGCTTTTATTATCTAAACATGGCAGGCGTAGAGAGCTGTAACTAGCAGGCCCCTATATAGAATAAAAGGTGCACTGCTTTTATTATCTAAACATGGCAGACGTAGAGAGCTGTAACTAGCAGGCCTCTATATAGAATAAAAGGTGCACTGCTTTTATTATCTAAACATGGCAGGCGTAGAGAGCTGTAACTAGCAGGCCCCTATATAGAATAAAAGGTGCACTGCTTTTATTATCTAAACATGGCAGACGTAGAGAGCTGTAACTAGCAGGCCTCTATGTAGAATAAAAGGTGCACTGCTTTTATTATCTAAACATGGCAGGCGTAGAGAGCTGTAACTAGCAGGCCTCTATATAGAATAAAAGGTGCACTGCTTTTATTATCTAAACATGGCAGGCGTAGAGAGCTGTAACTAGCAGGCCTCTATATAGAATAAAAGGTGCACTGCTTTTATTATCTAAACACGGCAGGCGTAGAGAGCTGTAACTAGCAGGCCCCTATATAGAATAAAAGGTGCACTGCTTTTATTATCTAAACACGGCAGACGTAGAGAGCTGTAACTAGCAGGCCCCTATATAGAATAAAAGGTACACTGCTTTTATTATCTAAACACGGCAGACGTAGAGAGCTGTAACTAGCAGGCCTCTATGTAGAATAAAAGGTGCACTGCTTTTATTATCTAAACATGGCAGGCGTAGAGAGCTGTAACTAGCAGGCCCCTATATAGAATAAAAGGTGCACTGCTTTTATTATCTAAACATGGCAGGCGTAGAGAGCTGTAACTAGCAGGCCCCTATATAGAATAAAAGGTGCACTGCTTTCATTATCTAAACACGGCAGACGTAGAGAGCTGTAACTAGCAGGCCTCTATATAGAATAAAAGGTTCACTGCTTTTATTATCTAAACATGGCAGACGTAGAGAGCTGTAACTAGCAGGCCCCTATATAGAATAAAAGGTTCACTGCTTTTATTATCTAAACACGGCAGACGTAGAGAGCTGTAACTAACAGGCCTCTATATAGAATAAAAGGTTCACTGCTTTTATTATCTAAACACGGCAGGCGTAGAGAGCTGTAACTAGCAGGCCTCTATATAGAATAAAAGGTGCACTGCTTTTATTATCTAAACATGGCAGGCGTAGAGAGCTGTAACTAGCAGGCCCCTATATAGAATAAAAGGTACACTGCTTTTATTATCTAAACATGGCAGGCGTAGAGAGCTGTAACTAGCAGGCCCCTATATAGAATAAAAGGTGCACTGCTTTTATTATCTAAACACGGCAGGCGTAGAGAGCTGTAACTAGCAGGCCCCTATATAGAATAAAAGGTGCACTGCTTTTATTATCTAAACACGGCAGGCGTAGAGAGCTGTAACTAGCAGGCCTCTATATAGAATAAAAGGTTCACTGCTTTTATTATCTAAACATGGCAGACGTAGAGAGCTGTAACTAGCAGGCCCCTATATAGAATAAAAGGTGCACTGCTTTTATTATCTAAACATGGCAGGCGTAGAGAGCTGTAACTAGCAGGCCCCTATATAGAATAAAAGGTGCACTGCTTTTATTATCTAAACACGGCAGGCGTAGAGAGCTGTAACTAGCAGGCCTCTATATAGAATAAAAGGTGCACTGCTTTTATTATCTAAACATGGCAGACGTAGAGAGCTGTAACTAGCAGGCCCCTATATAGAATAAAAGGTGCACTGCTTTTATTATCTAAACACGGCAGACGTAGAGAGCTGTAACTAGCAGGCCTCTATGTAGAATAAAAGGTGCACTGCTTTTATTATCTAAACACGGCAGGCGTAGAGAGCTGTAACTAGCAGGCCTCTATATAGAATAAAAGGTGCACTGCTTTTATTATCTAAACACGGCAGGCGTAGAGAGCTGTAACTAGCAGGCCCCTATATAGAATAAAAGGTGCACTGCTTTTATTATCTAAACACGGCAGGCGTAGAGAGCTGTAACTAGCAGGCCTCTATATAGAATAAAAGGTGCACTGCTTTTATTATCTAAACACGGCAGACGTAGAGAGCTGTAACTAGCAGGCCCCTATATAGAATAAAAGGTGCACTGCTTTTATTATCTAAACACGGCAGACGTAGAGAGCTGTAACTAGCAGGCCCCTATATAGAATAAAAGGTACATTTCTTTTATTATCTAAACACGGCAGGCGTAGAGAGCTGTAACTAGCAGGCCTCTATATAGAATAAAAGGTGCACTGCTTTTATTATCTAAACACGGCAGGCGTAGAGAGCTGTAACTAGCAGGCCTCTATATAGAATAAAAGGTGCACTGCTTTTATTATCTAAACACGGCAGACGTAGAGAGCTGTAACTAGCAGGCCCCTATATAGAATAAAAGGTGCACTGCTTTTATTATCTAAACATGGCAGGCGTAGAGAGCTGTAACCAGCAGGCCCCTATATAGAATAAAAGGTGCACTGCTTTTATTATCTAAACACGGCAGGCGTAGAGAGCTGTAACTAGCAGGCCCCTATATAGAATAAAAGGTGCACTGCTTTTATTATCTAAACATGGCAGACGTAGAGAGCTGTAACTAGCAGGCCTCTATATAGAATAAAAGGTGCACTGCTTTTATTATCTAAACATGGCAGGCGTAGAGAGCTGTAACTAGCAGGCCCCTATATAGAATAAAAGGTGCACTGCTTTTATTATCTAAACATGGCAGACGTAGAGAGCTGTAACTAGCAGGCCTCTATATAGAATAAAAGGTGCACTGCTTTTATTATCTAAACATGGCAGGCGTAGAGAGCTGTAACTAGCAGGCCTCTATATAGAATAAAAGGTGCACTGCTTTTATTATCTAAACACGGCAGACGTAGAGAGCTGTAACTAGCAGGCCTCTATATAGAATAAAAGGTGCACTGCTTTTATTATCTAAACATGGCAGACGTAGAGAGCTGTAACTAGCAGGCCTCTATGTAGAATAAAAGGTGCACTGCTTTTATTATCTAAACACGGCAGGCATAGAGAGCTGTAACTAGCAGGCCCCTATATAGAATAAAAGGTGCACTGCTTTTATTATCTAAACACGGCAGGCGTAGAGAGCTGTAACTAGCCGGCCCCTATATAGAATAAAAGGTGCACTGCTTTTATTATCTAATCACGGCAGACGTAGAGAGCTGTAACTAGCCGGCCCCTATATAGAATAAAAGGTGCACTGCTTTTATTATCTAAACATGGCAGACGTAGAGAGCTGTAACTAGCAGGCCCCTATATAGAATAAAAGGTACACTGCTTTTATTATCTAAACATGGCAGGCGTAGAGAGCTGTAACTAGCAGGCCTCTATATAGAATAAAAGGTGCACTGCTTTTATTATCTAAACACGGCAGACGTAGAGAGCTGTAACTAGCAGGCCTCTATATAGAATAAAAGGTGCACTGCTTTTATTATCTAAACAGGGCAGGCGTAGAGAGCTGTAACTAGCAGGCCTCTATGTAGAATAAAAGGTGCACTGCTTTTATTATCTAAACACGGCAGGCGTAGAGAGCTGTAACTAGCAGGCCCCTATATAGAATAAAAGGTACATTTCTTTTATTATCTAAACACGGCAGGCGTAGAGAGCTGTAACTAGCAGGCCTCTATGTAGAATAAAAGGTGCACTGCTTTTATTATCTAAACATGGCAGACGTAGAGAGCTGTAACTAACAGGCCCCTATATAGAATAAAAGGTGCACTGCTTTTATTATCTAAACATGGCAGACGTAGAGAGGTGTAACTAGCCGGCCTCTATATAGAATAAAAGGTGCACTGCTTTTATTATCTAAACACTGCAGGTGTAGAGAGCTGTAACTAGCAGGCCTCTATATAGAATAAAAGGTGCACTGCTTTTATTATCTAAACACGGCAGGCGTAGAGAGCTGTAACTAGCAGGCCTCTATATAGAATAAAAGGTGCACTGCTTTTATTATCTAAACACGGCAGGCGTAGAGAGCTGTAACTAGCAGGCCTCTATATAGAATAAAAGGTGCACTGCTTTTATTATCTAAACATGGCAGACGTAGAGAGCTGTAACTAGCAGGCCTCTATGTAGAATAAAAGGTGCACTGCTTTTATTATCTAAACACGGCAGGCGTAGAGAGCTGTAACTAGCAGGCCCCTATATAGAATAAAAGGTGCACTGCTTTTATTATCTAAACATGGCAGACGTAGAGAGCTGTAACTAGCAGGCCTCTATATAGAATAAAAGGTGCACTGCTTTTATTATCTAAACACGGCAGGCGTAGAGAGCTGTAACTAGCAGGCCTCTATATAGAATAAAAGGTGCACTGCTTTTATTATCTAAACATGGCAGACGTAGAGAGCTGTAACTAGCAGGCCTCTATATAGAATAAAAGGTGCACTGCTTTTATTATCTAAACACGGCAGGCGTAGAGAGCTGTAACTAGCCGGCCCCTATATAGAATAAAAGGTGCACTGCTTTTATTATCTAAACACGGCAGGCGTAGAGAGCTGTAACTAGCAGGCCCCTATGTAGAATAAAAGGTTCACTGCTTTTATTATCTAAACACGGCAGGTGTAGAGAGCTGTAACTAGCAGGCCTCTATGTAGAATAAAAGGTGCACTGCTTTTATTATCTAAACACGGCAGGCGTAGAGAGCTGTAACTAGCAGGCCTCTATATAGAATAAAAGGTGCACTGCTTTTATTATCTAAACATGGCAGGCGTAGAGAGCTGTAACTAGCAGGCCCCTATATAGAATAAAAGGTGCACTGCTTTTATTATCTAAGAATTCTATAGGCGGAGAGCTGTAACTAGCAGGCCTCTATATAGAATAAAAGGTGCACTGCTTTTATTATCTAAACATGGCAGACGTAGAGAGCTGTAACTAGCAGGCCCCTATATAGAATAAAAGGTTCACTGCTTTTATTATCTAAACACGGCAGACGTAGAGAGCTGTAACTAGCAGGCCTCTATATAGAATAAAAGGTGCACTGCTTTTATTATCTAAACATGGCAGGCGTAGAGAGCTGTAACTAGCAGGCCTCTATATAGAATAAAAGGTGCACTGCTTTTATTATCTAAACACAGCAGGCATAGAGAGCTGTAACTAGCAGGCCTCTATATAGAATAAAAGGTGCACTGCTTTTATTATCTAAACATGGCAGGCGTAGAGAGCTGTAACTAGCAGGCCTCTATATAGAATAAAAGGTGCACTGCTTTTATTATCTAAACATGGCAGGCGTAGAGAGCTGTAACTAGCAGGCCCCTATATAGAATAAAAGGTGCACTGCTTTTATTATCTAAACACGGCAGACGTAGAGAGCTGTAACTAGCAGGCCTCTATATAGAATAAAAGGTACACTGCTTTTATTATCTAAACATGGCAGGCGTAGAGAGCTGTAACTAGCAGGCCCCTATATAGAATAAAAGGTGCACTGCTTTTATTATCTAAACATGGCAGACGTAGAGAGCTGTAACTAGCAGGCCTCTATATAGAATAAAAGGTGCACTGCTTTTATTATCTAAACATGGCAGACGTAGAGAGCTGTAACTAGCAGGCCCCTATATAGAATAAAAGGTGCACTGCTTTTATTATCTAAACACGGCAGACGTAGAGAGCTGTAACTAGCAGGCCTCTATATAGAATAAAAGGTACACTGCTTTTATTATCTAAACATGGCAGGCGTAGAGAGCTGTAACTAGCAGGCCCCTATATAGAATAAAAGGTGCACTGCTTTTATTATCTAAACATGGCAGACGTAGAGAGCTGTAACTAGCAGGCCTCTATATAGAATAAAAGGTGCACTGCTTTTATTATCTAAACATGGCAGGCGTAGAGAGCTGTAACTATCAGGCCCCTATATAGAATAAAAGGTGCACTGCTTTTATTATCTAAACATGGCAGACGTAGAGAGCTGTAACTAGCAGGCCCCTATGTAGAATAAAAGGTGCACTGCTTTTATTATCTAAACATGGCAGGCGTAGAGAGCTGTAACTAGCAGGCCCCTATATAGAATAAAAGGTGCACTGCATTTATTATCTAAACATGGCAGGCGTAGAGAGCTGTAACTAGCAGGCCTCTATATAGAATAAAAGGTGCACTGCTTTTATTATCTAAACACGGCAGGCGTAGAGAGCTGTAACTAGCAGGCCCCTATATAGAATAAAAGGTGCACTGCTTTTATTATCTAAACACGGCAGACGTAGAGAGCTGTAACTAGCAGGCCCCTATATAGAATAAAAGGTACACTGCTTTTATTATCTAAACACGGCAGACGTAGAGAGCTGTAACTAGCAGGCCTCTATGTAGAATAAAAGGTGCACTGCTTTTATTATCTAAACATGGCAGGCGTAGAGAGCTGTAACTAGCAGGCCCCTATATAGAATAAAAGGTGCACTGCTTTTATTATCTAAACATGGCAGGCGTAGAGAGCTGTAACTAGCAGGCCCCTATATAGAATAAAAGGTGCACTGCTTTTATTATCTAAACACGGCAGACGTAGAGAGCTGTAACTAGCAGGCCTCTATATAGAATAAAAGGTTCACTGCTTTTATTATCTAAACACGGCAGACGTAGAGAGCTGTAACTAGCAGGCCCCTATATAGAATAAAAGGTGCACTGCTTTTATTATCTAAACACGGCAGACGTAGAGAGCTGTAACTAGCAGGCCTCTATATAGAATAAAAGGTTCACTGCTTTTATTATCTAAACACGGCAGGCGTAGAGAGCTGTAACTAGCAGGCCTCTATATAGAATAAAAGGTGCACTGCTTTTATTATCTAAACATGGCAGGCGTAGAGAGCTGTAACTAGCAGGCCCCTATATAGAATAAAAGGTACACTGCTTTTATTATCTAAACATGGCAGGCGTAGAGAGCTGTAACTAGCAGGCCCCTATATAGAATAAAAGGTGCACTGCTTTTATTATCTAAACACGGCAGGTGTAGAGAGCTGTAACTAGCAGGCCTCTATATAGAATAAAAGGTGCACTGCTTTTATTATCTAAACACGGCAGGCGTAGAGAGCTGTAACTAGCAGGCCCCTATATAGAATAAAAGGTGCACTGCTTTTATTATCTAAACATGGCAGACGTAGAGAGCTGTAACTAGCAGGCCTCTATATAGAATAAAAGGTGCACTGCTTTTATTATCTAAACATGGCAGACGTAGAGAGCTGTAACTAGCAGGCCTCTATATAGAATAAAAGGTGCACTGCTTTTATTATCTAAACATGGCAGACGTAGAGAGCTGTAACTAGCAGGCCCCTATATAGAATAAAAGGTACATTTCTTTGATTATCTAAACATGGCAGACGTAGAGAGCTGTAACTAGCAGGCCTCTATGTAGAATAAAAGGTGCACTGCTTTTATTATCTAAACACGGCAGGTGTAGAGAGCTGTAACTAGCAGGCCCCTATATAGAATAAAAGGTGCACTGCTTTTATTATCTAAACATGGCAGACGTAGAGAGCTGTAACTAGCAGGCCCCTATATAGAATAAAAGGTGCACTGCTTTTATTATCTAAACATGGCAGGTGTAGAGAGCTGTAACTAGCAGGCCTCTATGTAGAATAAAAGGTGCACTGCTTTTATTATCTAAACATGGCAGACGTAGAGAGCTGTAACTAGCAGGCCTCTATATAGAATAAAAGGTGCACTGCTTTTATTATCTAAACATGGCAGGCGTAGAGAGCTGTAACTAGCAGGCCTCTATATAGAATAAAAGGTGCACTGCTTTTATTATTTAAACATGGCAGACGTAGAGAGCTGTAACTAGCAGGCCTCTATATAGAATAAAAGGTACATTTCTTTTATTATCTAAACATGGCAGGCGTAGAGAGCTGTAACTAGCAGGCCTCTATATAGAATAAAAGGTGCACTGCTTTTATTATCTAAACACGGCAGACGTAGAGAGCTGTAACTAGCAGGCCTCTATATAGAATAAAAGGTGCACTGCTTTTATTATCTAAACACGGCAGGCGTAGAGAGCTGTAACTAGCAGGCCTCTATGTAGAATAAAAGGTGCACTGCTTTTATTATCTAAACACGGCAGGTGTAGAGAGCTGTAACTAGCAGGCCTCTATGTAGAATAAAAGGTGCACTGCTTTTATTATCTAAACATGGCAGGCGTAGAGAGCTGTAACTAGCAGGCCTCTATGTAGAATAAAAGGTGCACTGCTTTTATTATCTAAACACGGCAGGCGTAGAGAGCTGTAACTAGCAGGCCTCTATGTAGAATAAAAGGTGCACTGCTTTTATTATCTAAACACGGCAGGCGTAGAGAGCTGTAACTAGCAGGCCCCTATATAGAATAAAAGGTGCACTGCTTTTATTATCTAAACACGGCAGGCGGAGAGAGCTGTAACTAGCAGGCCTCTATATAGAATAAAAGGTTCACTGCTTTTATTATCTAAACACGGCAGACGTAGAGAGCTGTAACTAGCAGGCCCCTATATAGAATAAAAGGTGCACTGCTTTTATTATCTAAACACGGCAGGCGTAGAGAGCTGTAACTAGCAGGCCTCTATATAGAATAAAAGGTACATTTCTTTGATTATCTAAACATGGCAGACGTAGAGAGCTGTAACTAGCAGGCCTCTATATAGAATAAAAGGTGCATTTCTTTTATTATCTAAACATGGCAGACGTAGAGAGCTGTAACTAGCAGGCCTCTATATAGAATAAAAGGTGCACTGCTTTTATTATCTAAACACGGCAGGCGTAGAGAGCTCTAACTAGCAGGCCTCTATATAGAATAAAAGGTGCACTGCTTTTATTATCTAAACACGGCAGGCGTAGAGAGCTGTAACTAGCAGGCCTCTATATAGAATAAAAGGTGCACTGCTTTTATTATCTAAACATGGCAGACGTAGAGAGCTGTAACTAGCAGGCCTCTATATAGAATAAAAGGTGCACTGCTTTTATTATCTAAACACGGCAGGCGTAGAGAGCTGTAACTAGCCGGCCCCTATATAGAATAAAAGGTGCACTGCTTTTATTATCTAAACACGGCAGACGTAGAGAGCTGTAACTAGCAGGCCTCTATATAGAATAAAAGGTGCACTGCTTTTATTATCTAAACACGGCAGACGTAGAGAGCTGTAACTAGCAGGCCCCTATATAGAATAAAAGGTACACTGCTTTTATTATCTAAACACGGCAGGCGTAGAGAGCTGTAACTAGCAGGCCCCTATATAGAATAAAAGGTGCACTGCTTTTATTATCTAAACACGGCAGGCGTAGAGAGCTGTAACTAGCAGGCCCCTATATAGAATAAAAGGTTCACTGCTTTTATTATCTAAACACGGCAGGCGTAGAGAGCTGTAACTAGCAGGCCCCTATATAGAATAAAAGGTTCACTGCTTTTATTATCTAAACACGGCAGACGTAGAGAGCTGTAACTAGCAGGCCCCTATATAGAATAAAAGGTGCACTGCTTTTATTATCTAAACATGGCAGACGTAGAGAGCTGTAACTAGCAGGCCTCTATATAGAATAAAAGGTGCACTGCTTTTATTATCTAAACATGGCAGGCGTAGAGAGCTGTAACTAGCAGGCCCCTATAAAGAATAAAAGGTGCACTGCTTTTATTATCTAAACATGGCAGACGTAGAGAGCTGTAACTAGCAGGCCCCTATATAGAATAAAAGGTGCACTGCTTTTATTATCTAAACATGGCAGGCGTAGAGAGCTGTAACTAGCAGGCCTCTATATAGAATAAAAGGTGCACTGCTTTTATTATCTAAACACGGCAGGCGTAGAGAGCTGTAACTAGCAGGCCCCTATATAGAATAAAAGGTGCACTGCTTTTATTATCTAAACACGGCAGGCGTAGAGAGCTGTAACTAGCAGGCCTCTATGTAGAATAAAAGGTTCACTGCTTTTATTATCTAAACATGGCAGACGTAGAGAGCTGTAACTAGCAGGCCTCTATATAGAATAAAAGGTGCACTGCTTTTATTATCTAAACATGGCAGACGTAGAGAGCTGTAACTAGCCGGCCCCTATATAGAATAAAAGGTGCACTGCTTTTATTATCTAAACACGGCAGGCGTAGAGAGCTGTAACTAGCAGGCCTCTATATAGAATAAAAAGGTGCACTGCTTTTATTATCTAAACACGGCAGGCGTAGAGAGCTGTAACTAGCAGGCCCCTATATAGAATAAAAGGTGCACTGCTTTTATTATCTAAACACGGCAGACGTAGAGAGCTGTAACTAGCAGGCCTCTATATAGAATAAAAGGTGCACTGCTTTTATTATCTAAACACGGCAGACGTAGAGAGCTGTAACTAGCAGGCCTCTATATAGAATAAAAGGTGCACTGCTTTTATTATCTAAACATGGCAGGCGTAGAGAGCTGTAACTAGCCGGCCCCTATATAGAATAAAAGGTGCACTGCTTTTATTATCTAAACACGGCAGGCGTAGAGAGCTGTAACTAGCAGGCCTCTATATAGAATAAAAGGTGCACTGCTTTTATTATCTAAACATGGCAGACGTAGAGAGCTGTAACTAGCCGGCCCCTATATAGAATAAAAGGTTCACTGCTTTTATTATCTAAACACGGCAGACGTAGAGAGCTGTAACTAGCAGGCCTCTATGTAGAATAAAAGGTTCACTGCTTTTATTATCTAAACATGGCAGACGTAGAGAGCTGTAACTAGCAGGCCTCTATATAGAATAAAAGGTGCACTGCTTTTATTATCTAAACATGGCAGGCGTAGAGAGCTGTAACTAGCAGGCCTCTATATAGAATAAAAGGTGCACTGCTTTTATTATCTAAACACGGCAGGCGTAGAGAGCTGTAACTAGCAGGCCTCTATATAGAATAAAAGGTACATTTCTTTGATTATCTAAACATGGCAGACGTAGAGAGCTGTAACTAGCAGGCCTCTATGTAGAATAAAAGGTGCACTGCTTTTATTATCTAAACACGGCAGACGTAGAGAGCTGTAACTAGCAGGCCCCTATATAGAATAAAAGGTGCACTGCTTTTATTATCTAAACACGGCAGACGTAGAGAGCTGTAACTAGCAGGCCTCTATATAGAATAAAAGGTGCATTTCTTTTATTATCTAAACATGGCAGACGTAGAGAGCTGTAACTAGCAGGCCCCTATATAGAATAAAAGGTGCACTGCTTTTATTATCTAAACATGGCAGACGTAGAGAGCTGTAACTAGCAGGCCTCTATGTAGAATAAAAGGTGCACTGCTTTTATTATCTAAACACGGCAGGCGTAGAGAGCTGTAACTAGCAGGCCCCTATATAGAATAAAAGGTGCACTGCTTTTATTATCTAAACATGGCAGACGTAGAGAGCTGTAACTAGCAGGCCTCTATGTAGAATAAAAGGTGCACTGCTTTTATTATCTAAACACGGCAGGCGTAGAGAGCTGTAACTAGCAGGCTCCCTATATAGAATAAAAGGTGCACTGCTTTTATTATCTAAACATGGCAGGCGTAGAGAGCTGTAACTAGCAGGCCTCTATGTAGAATAAAAGGTGCACTGCTTTTATTATCTAAACATGGCAGACGTAGAGAGCTGTAACTAGCAGGCCTCTATGTAGAATAAAAGGTGCACTGCTTTTATTATCTAAACACGGCAGGCGTAGAGAGCTGTAACTAGCAGGCCTCTATATAGAATAAAAGGTGCACTGCTTTTATTATCTAAACACGGCAGACGTAGAGAGCTGTAACTAGCAGGCCCCTATATAGAATAAAAGGTGCACTGCTTTTATTATCTAAACACGGCAGACGTAGAGAGCTGTAACTAGCAGGCCTCTATATAGAATAAAAGGTGCACTGCTTTTATTATCTAAACATGGCAGGCGTAGAGAGCTGTAACTAGCAGGCCTCTATATAGAATAAAAGGTGCACTGCTTTTATTATCTAAACACGGCAGGCGTAGAGAGCTGTAACTAGCAGGCCCCTATATAGAATAAAAGGTGCACTGCTTTTATTATCTAAACACGGCAGGCGTAGAGAGCTGTAACTAGCAGGCCCCTATATAGAATAAAAGGTGCACTGCTTTTATTATCCAAACACGGCAGACGTAGAGAGCTGTAACTAGCAGGCCTCTATATAGAATAAAAGGTGCACTGCTTTTATTATCTAAACACGGCAGGCGTAGAGAGCTGTAACTAGCAGGCCCCTATATAGAATAAAAGGTGCACTGCTTTTATTATCTAAACATGGCAGGCGTAGAGAGCTGTAACTAGCAGGCCTCTATATAGAATAAAAGGTGCACTGCTTTTATTATCTAAACATGGCAGGCGTAGAGAGCTGTAACTAGCAGGCCCCTATATAGAATAAAAGGTGCACTGCTTTTATTATCTAAACATGGCAGACGTAGAGAGCTGTAACTAGCAGGCCCCTATATAGAATAAAAGGTGCACTGCTTTTATTATCTAAACACGGCAGGCGTAGAGAGCTGTAACTAGCAGGCCTCTATATAGAATAAAAGGTGCACTGCTTTTATTATCTAAACATGGCAGACGTAGAGAGCTGTAACTAGCAGGCCCCTATATAGAATAAAAGGTGCACTGCTTTTATTATCTAAATACGGCAGACGTAGAGAGCTGTAACTAGCAGGCCCCTATATAGAATAAAAGGTGCACTGCTTTTATTATCTAAACATGGCAGGCGTAGAGAGCTGTAACTAGCAGGCCCCTATATAGAATAAAAGGTTCACTGCTTTTATTATCTAAACACGGCAGGCGTAGAGAGCTGTAACTAACAGGCCTCTATATAGAATAAAAGGTGCACTGCTTTTATTATCTAAACACGGCAGACGTAGAGAGCTGTAACTAGCAGGCCTCTATATAGAATAAAAGGTGCACTGCTTTTATTATCTAAACATGGCAGACGTAGAGAGCTGTAACTAGCAGGCCTCTATATAGAATAAAAGGTGCACTGCTTTTATTATCTAAACACGGCAGACGTAGAGAGCTGTAACTAGCAGGCCTCTATATAGAATAAAAGGTGCACTGCTTTTATTATCTAAACACGGCAGTCGTAGAGAGCTGTAACTAGCAGGCCTCTATATAGAATAAAAGGTGCACTGCTTTTATTATCTAAACATGGCAGGCGTAGAGAGCTGTAACTAGCAGGCCTCTATATAGAATAAAAGGTGCACTGCTTTTATTATCTAAACATGGCAGACAGAGAGCTGTAACTAGCAGGCCTCTATATAGAATAAAAGGTGCACTGCTTTTATTATCTAAACACTGCAGACGTAGAGAGCTGTAACTAGCAGGCCTCTATATAGAATAAAAGGTGCACTGCTTTTATTATCTAAACATGGCAGGCGTAGAGAGCTGTAACTAGCAGGCTTCTATGTAGAATAAAAGGTGCACTGCTTTTATTATCTAAACACTGCAGACGTAGAGAGCTGTAACTAGCAGGCCTCTATATAGAATAAAAGGTGCACTGCTTTTATTATCTAAACATGGCAGGCATAGAGAGCTGTAACTAGCAGGCCTCTATATAGAATAAAAGGTGCACTGCTTTTATTATCTAAACACGGCAGACGTAGAGAGCTGTAACTAGCAGGCCCCTATATAGAATAAAAGGTGCACTGCTTTTATTATCTAAACACGGCAGGCGTAGAGAGCTGTAACTAGCAGGCCTCTATATAGAATAAAAGGTGCACTGCTTTTATTATCTAAACACGGCAGACGTAGAGAGCTGTAACTAGCAGGCCCCTATATAGAATAAAAGGTGCACTGCTTTTATTATCTAAACATGGCAGGCGTAGAGAGCTGTAACTAGCAGGCCTCTATGTAGAATAAAAGGTTCACTGCTTTTATTATCTAAACATGGCAGACGTAGAGAGCTGTAACTAGCAGGCCTCTATATAGAATAAAAGGTGCACTGCTTTTATTATCTAAACATGGCAGGCGTAGAGAGCTGTAACTAGCAGGCCTCTATATAGAATAAAAGGTGCACTGCTTTTATTATCTAAACACGGCAGACGTAGAGAGCTGTAACTAGCAGGCCCCTATATAGAATAAAAGGTGCACTGCTTTTATTATCTAAACACGGCAGGCATAGAGAGCTGTAACTAGCAGGCCTCTATATAGAATAAAAGGTGCACTGCTTTTATTATCTAAACACGGCAGGCGTAGAGAGCTGTAACTAGCAGGCCTCTATATAGAATAAAAGGTGCACTGCTTTTATTATCTAAACACGGCAGGCGTAGAGAGCTGTAACTAGCAGGCCTCTATATAGAATAAAAGGTACATTTCTTTGATTATCTAAACACGGCAGGCATAGAGAGCTGTAACTAGCAGGCCTCTATATAGAATAAAAGGTGCACTGCTTTTATTATCTAAACACGGCAGGCGTAGAGAGCTGTAACTAGCAGGCCTCTATATAGAATAAAAGGTGCACTGCTTTTATTATCTAAACACGGCAGACGTAGAGAGCTGTAACTAGCAGGCCTCTATGTAGAATAAAAGGTGCACTGCTTTTATTATCTAAACATGGCAGGCGTAGAGAGCTGTAACTAGCAGGCCCCTATATAGAATAAAAGGTTCACTGCTTTTATTATCTAAACACGGCAGGCGTAGAGAGCTGTAACTAGCAGGCCCCTATATAGAATAAAAGGTGCACTGCTTTTATTATCTAAACACGGCAGGCGTAGAGAGCTGTAACTAGCAGGCCTCTATGTAGAATAAAAGGTTCACTGCTTTTATTATCTAAACACGGCAGACGTAGAGAGCTGTAACTAGCAGGCCTCTATATAGAATAAAAGGTTCACTGCTTTTATTATCTAAACATGGCAGGCGTAGAGAGCTGTAACTAGCAGGCCCCTATATAGAATAAAAGGTGCACTGCTTTTATTATCTAAACATGGCAGGCGTAGAGAGCTGTAACTAGCAGGCCCCTATATAGAATAAAAGGTACACTGCTTTTATTATCTAAACATGGCAGGCGTAGAGAGCTGTAACTAGCAGGCCCCTATATAGAATAAAAGGTGCACTGCTTTTATTATCTAAACATGGCAGACGTAGAGAGCTGTAACTAGCCGGCCCCTATATAGAATAAAAGGTGCACTGCTTTTATTATCTAAATATGGCAGACGTAGAGAGCTGTAACTAACAGGCCCCTATATAGAATAAAAGGTGCACTGCTTTTATTATCTAAACATGGCAGGCGTAGAGAGCTGTAACTAGCAGGCCTCTATATAGAATAAAAGGTACATTTCTTTTATTATCTAAACATGGCAGGCGTAGAGAGCTGTAACTAGCAGGCCTCTATATAGAATAAAAGGTGCACTGCTTTGATTATCTAAACATGGCAGGCGTAGAGAGCTGTAACTAGCAGGCCTCTATGTAGAATAAAAGGTGCACTGCTTTTATTATCTAAACACGGCAGGCGTAGAGAGCTGTAACTAGCAGGCCTCTATATAGAATAAAAGGTGCACTGCTTTTATTATCTAAACATGGCAGACGTAGAGAGCTGTAACTAGCAGGCCCCTATATAGAATAAAAGGTGCACTGCTTTTATTATCTAAACACGGCAGGCGTAGAGAGCTGTAACTAGCAGGCCTCTATATAGAATAAAAGGTGCACTGCTTTTATTATCTAAACATGGCAGACGTAGAGAGCTGTAACTAGCAGGCCCCTATATAGAATAAAAGGTACACTGCTTTTATTATCTAAACATGGCAGGCGTAGAGAGCTGTAACTAGCAGGCCTCTATATAGAATAAAAGGTGCACTGCTTTTATTATCTAAACACGGCAGGCGTAGAGAGCTGTAACTAGCAGGCCCCTATATAGAATAAAAGGTGCACTGCTTTTATTATCTAAACACGGCAGGCGTAGAGAGCTGTAACTAGCAGGCCCCTATATAGAATAAAAGGTGCACTGCTTTTATTATCTAAAAAATCCAGGGGTGGAGATTTGTAATAAATGGAGGCCTATGAAGAACAAAAGGTTGACTTCTATAATAATCAAAAATGCCAGGGTGCATATCTGTTATTAAGAGAGCTTTGTGTAAAAAAAGGCGATCCTTCTTTTATTATCTACAAATCAGTGGTCGAAGTGGGCGGGAACGGCAGGGCACGGCGTGCCCCTACTTCCTAACTTCCATAGAGTCCGCTCCCCTACTTTCTTATTTTAAACATGCCTACCGGACGGCAGAAATCGCCAAGGCCGATAGTTAAGGCTCGGCTTTTGGGGGCGGGCGGAACGAGCAGAGAAGGAAAAGGACTCTGTCTTCTCCTTCGTGCCCAGAGAAGACAAGGAGAGTGTCCAGTTCTCCTGCCGCTGGCAGCTGCCCCCCCCCCTCTTTGTTTCCCCTCTTCCCTCTCTTTCTGTCTCGCTCCTCCTCATTTAGTGAAAACCGAGACTTCAAGAAACAGGTATCACCTTCTCTTTCCTCCTTTCGTTTATTTGCTCCCCTGTGAAATGGATCCAAAAAAGAAAAACACTTTTGCTGGAATCGTCGTCTTTTTCTGACATTTTTCAGTTTTCTAAGTGCAGCCTCGGGGTGGAGAGAAATAAAACATTCAAAATATGAAAAATAACTAACTAAAGCAAGACAGAGTGGTTGCAAGGGGCCAGGTTGATTTATTCACACCTAAACACATTAGCGCCACTTTACAGTGTTTGCCAGTAAAGCGCTACTTTTGTTTTCTGGTCTCTCTTTGAACAACATTGTTTTCCCGGGTGTTACTTGCAGTTAATAAGTTAAAATCCTAACATAGAACAGTGAGCTCTTAACTGTCATGTAAGAGCTGCATGCAAACTGCAAGGTATAGATTAGAGCTTTATGGTTTTTAGGTCGAGCCTCGAGTAGCGCGCAAGCGCTGCTAGGCGAAGACTTTAAGTAAGTGAGTTTCAGAAGCAGTCCAAACGCTCGTGCGTCGTGGCTGGCCTTTTTGGGATGGGTACGCGCTGGCAGACATGTGTTTCCAATTATCGTGCCCAGACGCGTGCGCGATAATTGTAAACACATGCCGGCAAAAGGCCATGACGCACGAGCGTTTGGTCAGCTGAGCAGGCTGCCGCGCTCGCTGGCCCCCACTCCTCTCTTGTTTCACCTTTGCCTCAGTGCCCTGGTTTCCTCCCACTACAATGCCCCCTGTCGCCTTCCAATGGAACATCCTGTCTCGCGACGAACTGCTCGCTCTCGCGGGACACGAGGCCTAAGCTCGCGCGCTGCCCCTTCAGTCCCTCGCAGGTCGTAGAGCTCTGCTGTGACGTCACGGCCGGGATTCCGCCGCCTGCTTCGCTGCAGGGATCGTTGGTTTCATGGCGGCTGTTGCCGGGCGCTGAGAGCTAGAGTGCCGGGGTGAGGAGCGAGGGGAAACGGGAGGGACTCTGCAGGGCAGTCAGTGGTAGTGATTAAACTGGGGCGGTTGGTGTGGGTCATAGACTCACAACGGCATAGCTCGCGCCTGATTACACTGGCAGTCGGGCATTCCTCTGATCCGTGGTCTGTGATCGGAAGGAACACTGGGGCCTTTGCCACCCGTGTCCACCTCTCTCTGTCGGGGTGGCCGCATGCTCTCCCAGGGACTGCCGCTGTCTTTGTTTCTGGTGCGGAGCCCGGTCCAGCCTGGGATACAAGCCTTATAGCTGAGGTCGAAGGGCACCGGAGATCGCCAGAGCAAACGAATACAGACAGTGGGCGTCTCCCCTGTCAGTACCGCTCTCCCTCTCTCTGCATTCGCAATCCCTCTTTACCTTACTTCTCTCTGTACCCCATCCCTGTCTTTGCTTCCCTTCTCCCTCGTTTTCACCTCTCTCGCTATACAATTATCTTTACCTCTCTGTCCTACTTTCCCCTGCCTCCTCCAATGTCCCTCACTCTGCAGCACCAGAGGTCACCGTATGACCAGAGACATGTACCCACAGAAAGAAAAGGGTGGGACTACAATTAGGAAGAAAATTATCAGATTTGTCCCATTGAACGATTAACATCCTCAAAGCAGTGCTTTGACTTTGCAGCAAGAAATCCAGCTGTGAAAGCTTTTTAAATAGATTAATATCGTGCAATTAAAATACAATTTCAAGCAATATCATATAGGTCTTAGTGAATCAGCCACTAAGCTACGTTTAATTTCTTTACTAGAATGGGAAGAACAGACAGGTTGGACACCTAAGATCTTGAAAGCCTATTAAAAAAAAATCTAGATCTCAGTGCAAAAAAAAAAAAGTTTCATCAATACTTGCTCAAGCTTCTTTTTGCACTGTTTAGCTTGTGGAAGCCTGGTAGATTTATCTTTCGGTTGTTTTTCTGTGCTCCAACTTCTGCAAGTTTTAACATATAACTCAATACTGTTTATTAACATGAGGGCTTGGATGATATGAAAATGGATAATAAGATTAAAGTGTTCCAAACAGAGTGTCGCAATATATATATTGCTTGGAGCCCCAAAATACTTAAGATGGTACTGAGTTTTCTTGCAGATTGCTCCTGTTCACTAGAGAACAGTGCCTCTGGACCCTGCAGCACCCCGGGCACCTATGAAGAACAAAAAAAAGACCTTTAACAAAAGGCACACTAGGCCTGCAATTTCCCATACCCAAAAACTTAAGACTAGCGCAGCTACTCCATAAACCTTTGAGCAGAGCTGATCTTGGGAAACATACCATCTACCAACCGTCAAATATTTTCCAAATGTAATGCACAGGTAGGTGTCCCCTTCTAACTGGTTCCTATACGGATGACACTTAATTCCTAACATGTAATTATTTTGTCGAGTATTTCTAGTACAAATTCTCAAACAATCAAATCAATTAAAAATATTTTACATTAAAATGCAAAAGAAAGCAGCATGATCCAGCAGCATGATCCAGCAGCATGATCCAGCAGCATGATCCAGCAGGCAGCATGATCCAGCAGGCAGCATTATCCAGCAGCATGATCCAGCAGCATGATCCAGCAGGCAGCATGATCCAGCAGGCAGCATGATCCAGCAGCATGATCCAGCAGCATGATCCAGCAGGCAGCATGATCCAGCAGGCAGCATGATCCAGCAGGCAGCATGATCCAGCAGCATGATCCAGCAGCATGATCCAGCAGGCAGCATGATCCAGCAGGCAGCATGATCCAGCAGGCAGCATGATCCAGCAGCATGATCCAGCAGCATGATCCAGCAGCATGATCCAGCAGCATGATCCAGCAGGCAGCATGATCCAGCAGCATGATCCAGCAGCATGATCCAGCAGCATGATCCAGCAGGCAGCATGATCCAGCAGCATGATCCAGCAGGCAGCATGATCCAGCAGCATGATCCAGCAGCATGATCCAGCAGCATGATCCAGCAGGCAGCATGATCCAGCAGCATGATCCAGCAGCATGATCCAGCAGGCAGCATGATCCAGCAGGCAGCATGATCCAGCAGGCAGCATGATCCAGCAGCATGATCCAGCAGCATGATCCAGCAGGCAGCATGATCCAGCAGCATGATCCAGCAGGCAGCATGATCCAGCAGCATGATCCAGCAGCATGCGTTTAACAGGTCCTAATCCCTCACATTCGGGTGAAAAGCCATCTGCATGTGATACACAGATAAGCACCGCAACAGCCTGCATACCTGAAAGGCCTGCGCTTGGCTCCTCTCCTTAACTGTCCTTGAATACTTCTGTTATTCTTGATGGGAGGTAAGGGAAGGAATGAACGGGGCGAGTAGGAAGAGGGACGGTATATCAGATGTTAGAAGGCAAGGGACTACACTGGAGGCTGACTGCAAGCCGCTCTGGCTGGTCATCTACACTGCTTCTGCAGTGGGGGCACCCCTTACTATAAGTATGACCATAGAGTAATTATCATTCTGTGTTAACCTTGGCTTTCCCCGTCACTGCCTCCCACCACTCGGCAGCACCGACTTTGGCTAAGACTCGACTGGATCTTTCAATCAATCAAGTTGTACTTGTACAGCACGGCTTATCACCCGAGAGGGTAGCCAGGCGCTCTGCTGCAGGTTTCAGTCAAAGAGCCATGACTTGAGTCCCTTCCTGAAATGGATCAACGAGGTGGAGGGGAGGG
This sequence comes from Calotriton arnoldi, assembly GCA_963921515.1. NCBI lineage: Eukaryota > Metazoa > Chordata > Amphibia > Caudata > Salamandridae > Calotriton > Calotriton arnoldi. The sequence continues at coordinate 136,570 of CAWUFW010004063.1, forward strand.
CGTTCCAGGATTTGGCGTTAAGGTGGGAGAAAGAGAGTCCTTCGGTTTCCAATGGGTGGACCGAGAGTGGTGTGGTCTTCCTCGAGCACCCCTGCAGGTCAACAGATCCTCAGAGACCACTGAAGACAGGCAATGGCGCCTACGTCGAACCCTGGCTATCTAGAATTTATAGAGATATAGGATGACTGAGAAGCAGACAATTATGCAGTACCGGTCATCCTCTGATAAAGGTCAGGGGCTGATGGAGTCCAGTAGTGTAACACCAGAAAAACTGACCATTGGTAAACCAAACAAGCATTGGCATAGCCAATAGGTCTCGCCTTTGGAACCTTATAAGTATTTAGTTATGCAGTACAATATCCTTAGTGCAACAACATCAACTGTTGCATGTCTAAACACTTATAAGGTCCGAAAGGCGAGACCTATTGGCTATGCCAATGCTTGTTTCCCAGTCTTTGATTATCCTAATGTTGCAAAAAGGGCTCATTTGGGTAGAAATCAATTCTGATTATTAAAGAGAACCCCAACCATGGTATTACGTTTTAAATTCTGAGTTTGTGTTTCTCCAGACCAATCACTATTAAACTATGCTGCATACTAGTATGGTTCTCATGTGACCCCTACACCTTGTAGTCCTGTCTTATGTAACATTTCCTATACAGTAATTTACACACGTATGATTGATTGTCTCTGTGTAATATGTGTGATGTAAAGTGCTCTGACACCCTACACTGGTATTAGTGGTGCTGTAAATTTTCTGATACTTTATTATTTTGGCATTTTTACACATGCTAACAGTATCCGCAAAGATTTTTCCTTATTAGTACCAGTGGAACATACAAGTGCAGCAGTGAGAAAGTTGACCAGTCAACCTTTGCAAAGGGCCATCTACTTTGCAGCAACACAAGTCACATTTTTTGTAACTTTTGATCCGTTTGAGCTATAAACAATTTATTAGTTAAAATCGTCAGATTATGCAGCAGATAATGTATTATGTGGCAAATATGGCAGAGCCATATTTATGTGGAAAACATTTGCAAACTAGGATATTTTGCCATTCATGTTTGAACTGCTCTTGTGGAAAAGGGGAGGAGAAGTGCTGATGACAGAAACTCCATGGCTGGGAGACAAAAGGCTTGCGATTCCACTTTTAAGGATATTTGGGACATTCTGTGATTGGAAACGTTTCCCACTTTGTGAATGTATTTTAATGTCAATAACTGATATTAAACCTTAAATAAACATGTGTATCCATTGGTTAAATTAAATAACATAATAAGCTGTAACCGGTTAGTGAGATGGGAAACAAATACTAAAAATTGGGATATTTTGCTCTTTCTGCCACACCTCTGACTCCGCCCACTGACCCAATCCACGGGTTATTCCCGCCCTCTGATTCTCCGCCCACAGTTCCCCTACTTTTTTCCCCCACTTCGACCACTGCTACAAATACCGCGGCGGCATGAGCTCTGTAGTGCCTAGGGCCCTGTGGAGTATACAACCTGCAAAGAGGTAACACCCAAAAGTGAGATGTGTCATTTCACACATGTAGGCGCTGCTGTTACTTTAAGAGACTCAAGTAATACATGTGTATAAAAGGACTGTGAAACTGCCTTGTGTGGGGTTTGAGGCCATGTGTGGCATCATTAATGGTCTCATAAATTGCCTTTGCAACACCCCTGGAGAGGTGCCGAGCGAGAGAGAGAGAGAGAGAGAGAGAGGTATAAAAGTGATTGTTGGGGGGGGGGGGCATTCTAACCGGAAGCAGAAAGGACCAATCAGAGACCGAGAAGCTTTTCGTGAGGCCTCACTGCGGGGCTGTGAGCTCAGTATCCAATTAGCGGGCACCAGTGAAGAATGCAGGGCGCCATGTGTACTCTTGTGCTGGCCTTACTATTCACAGGTGAGTGCTGTTATGGGAACATTTAGAGAGTGGAAAGCAAAAAGTATCATTTGCCAGGAAAACGTGTGATTACAATGCAGGTCAGTTTACAGGGACCTACATTCCCTTTAAAGCGACCTGCACTCCCAGGACTCCGGGCCCAGGTTTGAGGGTCTGCACTCAACTTGAAGTGACCTGTCTGGAAGGAGCGGGGTCTCCCCGAAGGGGCTGGGCACCTTAAAAGCCAGGAGGATGGCCTTAGATCGAGAGAGCTGTGGAGAGCAATGTGATCTCTTTCTAGGTGGATTTACAAAAATAGTTTTATAAAAATGGGGAAAAATGTGAAAGAAGTAGAGGTTCTTAGTGTGACTGCAGTGGAAGGACGTGGAAAATACTGAAGCACCGTCAGGTTTCAAGGGTCAGTAGGCGTCAAGGAACAACTAAAAACAAACATGATTAAACAGAGACAACATGCGAACAAGTAAAAACATAAAACGTGTGATATGTTTCTTGGTAGCGTTGGAGGTGCTGGTGGGGGTCGGGGCTGCACCGCGCACTGTGTGGGGGACCGGCCCTGAGAATCGGCTTCCAGTGGGGAGCATTTGCTGAATTCAATACTTGTTTCTGGAAGTTTCTTCGAGCGCTTGTATCTCTATTTCAGAATAGAGGTTTTAGATTATGAATTTATAGCTTTAATATTTTTAGTTTTAAATTAATCCCCTTCCTCCTGCGGAGTTTCCCGCAGAAATTACAGTTTGACTCAAATGGGACGAGGGAGGGTCTCGGGGGTGGGTTTATGCTAAAGAAATAATTTGAAAAAGGTAGCTAGAAAAGAGATGTCGTTCATTTAGTCCCATTAATAGAACTATATTGTTCTATCAGAGTTCGTTATATCGATCAGGTTTCTGCTTCGGAAAGTGATGTTTTTGCCGCCTTTTGCTGAAAACCTCAGATTTAGGGGTTGGCGCCGTTCCAGTCTCACCGACACCTGTGGCCTGTACCGCTCTCTCCAGCTGTCTACAAGGACCCCTTGGCTTACATACCTCAGACGTACTGGGGCTGGTCTACAAGGACCCCTTGGCTTACATACCTCAGAGGTACTGGGGGCTGGTCGACAAGGACCCCTTGGCTTACATACCTCAGAGGTACTGGGGGCTGGTCTACAAGGACCCCTTGGCTTACATACCTCAGAGGTACTGGGCTGGTCTACAAGGACCCCTTGGCTTACATACCTCAGAGGTACTGTGGGCTGGTCTACAAGGACCCCTTGGCTTACATACCTCAGAGGTACTGGGGCTGGTCTACAAGGACCCCTTGGCTTACATACCTCAGAGGTACTGGGGCTGGTCTACAAGGACCCCTTGGCTTACATACCTCAGACGTACTGGGGCTGGTCTACACCCTTGGCTTACATACCTCAGAGGTACTGGGGCTGGTCTACAAGGACCCCTTGGCTTACATACCTCAGAGGTACTGGGGGCTGGTCTACACCCTTGGCTTACATACCTCAGACGTACTGGGGCTGGTCTACAAGGACCCCTTGGCTTACATACCTCAGACGTACTGGGGCTGGTCTACAAGGACCCCTTGGTTTACATACCTCAGAGGTACTGGGGGCTGGTCTACAAGGACTCCTTGGCTTACATACCTCAGAGGTACTGGGGGCTGGTCTACAAGGACCCCTTGGCTTACATACCTCAGAGGTACTGGGGGCTGGTCTACAAGGGCCCCTTGGCTTACATACCTCAGAGGTACTGGGGCTGGTCTACAAGGACCCCTTGGCTTACATACCTCAGGCATACTGTGGGCTGGTCTACAAGGACCCCTTGGCTTACATACCTCAGACGTACTGTGGGCTGGTCTACAAGTACCTCTTGGCTTACATACCTCAGAGGTACTGGGGCTGGTCTACAAGGACCCCTTGGCTTACATACCTCAGAGGTACTGGGGCTGGTCTACAAGGACCCCTTAGCTTACATACCTCAGAGGTACTGGGGGCTGGTTTGTTAATTTTTCCTGTGTCTTTTGAAGGACTTAAGTTCTGCAAATAGCACAAACTTAAGACTAAGTTTCAACACTAACAGATGAATGGAACATTTCATGGTAAGGGTCTGTTTTACACCGCCCCCTTCCTGTGTAGCTCCGTGAAACATACAAACGTACTTCATAGCACTCGCCCGTCCAATAGAGCATCATTTGACGTCAGCCTTGAAACATCTCCTTTTCTTCAACAAAGAGCACACAGTGCACTCCCCAGCAGCTGCGCTGAAACCCCCTGAGTTAGGAGAGCCAGACGTGGGTCCAGATCCAGGTTAAACCTTCACGAGAAGTGATGGTAGATGTTTCCCATTGAGAGTCATTGGACCAGATTCAGATGTCAAACTCCCCTGTCCACTCCCCCATCAAAAATGCAATTTGTGCAACCAACAAATTGCACAACGCAAAAAGTCGAAAATGTGAAAGATGCGCGAGGATGACCATGTTTGAAAGTTGCAAATGTACAGACTGTCTGCAGCTGCAAAAAGCGTGAAACAAAAGTGAGCAGGAGTAGAAAACACATTTCAGTTGTACATGTAACACAGGAGCGACCTGTTCATGCCCAAGTGCACATGATGAAAATTAGACAAAGTTCCACAGAGGTGAAAATCCCCCAGAGGGACCTGGTGATTCACAAAACAGGAGACACTGATCTGCTTCTCTTTACCCTGTTCACCTGTTCAGAAAACTGAGGGGAAGATAGATAGCCCCGAAAAATGGGGATCGGCAGCAAGACCTCACGATGCGCTGTCTCTTCCATAACAATGGACAAGACGGGACAGGGTATATAAACTAATTAAATGATCCATCATTACTTGATTTATGCAACCTTGTTTTATGTTAAATTCAATTGTGAACTGATATTAAAATCTCGACGTATAGTGAATTCAAGAACAATTGTACTTGCCAGAATCTTGACATGTTTCACAACACCCACAGGTATATCGTTGCTTCTTCAGGGCTAAGATTTCCCTCATGTGCTGGGGAGTTTCTACCGTGTACAGAGCAGAAATGTAACCTTAGAGGTATTATTGTCAGGTGGCTTACAGTGGTCAAAGCTCTTTGGACGCGTTGATGCTTCTCGATTAGACTTTATTTAATGAGCAAATTCCTGATTAATAGAGGGCTTGATAACCCATCAGTCCTCGCACGCAAAATGAAGTTGATCATCGAATCCTTTTATAGAGCTCTATCCTGTCTTCTCAAATCACTCCATGTACATCTCTTACTTCGGGATAATCATGATATCATTGTAAGCAGTGACACTTTTAGTAGTGATAAATTATAAACACAAACGTGGGAGCATTCATACCCCCCCCACACCCTGACTGCAGTATCATTACTGAGTTCCTGTAGTAGCGTAGGGAGTTATTATGGATGGAGTAATATTATACATTTTAACCATGTACACGAGAAGTTTTTGTGCAGCGCACTGCCTGAACGGATGTATTTTAAGGCGCTTTGATGTGATGATGAAGGGAAAGGAAGCACTGTGAATAAAATAATTGCCTAGGACAGTGGTTCGCAAACGTTTTGGAATCCACGACCCACTTCTTAGAACAACAATCTTTTGCAACCCTCCTACCTTTAATGGACACGAGGCTGGCGGTGTTTAAATGTAATTAAAGCATCGTGGGGTAGCACACTGCCATTTACAGAGGGCACATTTTCCATCGAAATGGTCACTAACTTTGCACAGGCTGATAAAACTATACTGAACACGAATGATAATCAGGGAATATTTATCATTTGTGCATCGCTAAGAAACGCGTCTTCATTTGTTTAGATCCTATTACATTCTCTGTTCCCATCACACTTCAGAATTAGAAAACAAGTGTTTCATTTTTCTGTCCTAACTGCTGAATGTGTACAGTTCGTTTGCAGATATTTACATTTTGTTGTGTGTTGCAAAAACAAAGGAGCATATTAGCAAGAACCTCGTTGAAATTATCGCCGTTTTAGCGGCAGGAAACGGCGATAATGGGCTTGCTAATATGCGTTATAGAATCCCAATAGAAGCCCAGGTTAGATGTCCTGCACATCTAACCTGGGCTTCTATTGAATTCCATAACGCATATTAGCAGGCCCATTATCGCCGTTTTAGCGGCAGTTTCCTGCCGCTAAAACGGCGATAATTTTAACGAGGTTCTTGCTAATATGCCCCAAAATTCCTACAGCCTTTTCTGTCACACTCTCTGTACTCTAGCAAGATTTTCACATAATTCACTTTGAAACCTCTTCTCACTTTTTGCAGTCAGAAAAGAATGATTTTTTTTTTTTTAAAGAAACAATTTGTCAGAAGACAGACCCTGACATTTGACCTCTGTCTTTGAAGCGCAGCAAATGTGACAAGTTAAACACCGAATTTAAAGGCACCTTCATTCATTGCTTGGACTTTCCTGACCCCCAGTTCCGGAAACGCTGGCCCAGGATAATTCAGTGTTGTGAAATGGAAGCCGGGATTGATTCAAGGTTTCCCGGATCTACATTGTGCACTTCAGCCACTACGTGATTAGTTCTTTCTACCCGCCTTTTTACACAAACCTTAAGCTTTGTGCTTTTGAGTCAATTGTGTTAATTAAATACACAAATGACCTGTTAAACCAGGGTGAAACTCGAAGCCTTTTTGAGAAAAAAAACAGAAAGTTAAGATAAGGCCGGGCATGTTATTTTAATGTGGACTTTATCGACTTTCACCAAGCGACCAATTTTAATAAACACTGAACACCTCAGTGAAGGCGGTTACATCGTTAGCTACACAAGAGGTCTGGGCGATGCAACAGTTACACGTCTTCACACCATCACAAGTGACGTGCAGAGCTCACACTCACACCGAGCTCATGCCGTGCAGGCTTGTAGCATTTTTTACCCTCCAGGGTGGGGGCGACGAGTTTAGGTTTCCAGCACCCTCTATAGCGCCGTGAAAGTCCTTGGGGGAGCTATCGTCCGGTTTCACAACAAACGGAAAAGGTCCTGTCTGGCTCGAGCCAGGCCCGAGCTTTCAGTGGCCCGCCCTCCTCCATCCAGTGTTTCCTCACAGATTAGACCTTTCTCCTCTGTGTCCGTGCTCATCACTGACAGCGGTGAATGGTCTGAGCCTTTCTCCTCTGTGTCCCTGCGCATCACTGACAGCGGTGAATGGTCTGAGCCTTTCTCCTCTGTGTCCCTGCGCATCACTGACAGCGGTGAATGGTCTGAGCCTTTCTCCTCTGTGTCCGTGCGCATCACTGTCAGCAGTGAATGGTCTGAGCCTTTCTCCTCTGTGTCCCTGCGCATCACTGACAGCGGTGAATGGTCTGAGCCTCTCTCCTCTGTGTCTCTGCTCATCACTGACAGCGGTGAATGGTCTGAGCCTTTCTCCTCTGTGTCCGTGCGCATCACTGTCAGCAGTGAATGGTCTGAGCCTTTCTCCTCTGTGTCCCTGCGCATCACTGACAGCGGTGAATGGTCTGAGCCTTTCTCCTCTGTGTCCGTGCGCATCACTGTCAGCAGTGAATGGTCTGAGCCTTTCTCCTCTGTGTCCCTGCGCATCACTGACAGCGGGGAATGGTCTGAGCCTTTCTCCTCTGTGTCCCTGCGCATCATTGACAGCGGTGAATGGTCTGAGCCTTTCTCCTCTGTGTCTCTGCGCATCACTGACAGCGGTGAATGGTCTGAGCCTCTCTCCTCTGTGTCCGTGCACATCACTCACAGCAGGGAATGGTCTGAGCCTCTCTCCTCTGGGTGCGTGCGCATCACTGACAGCGGGGAATGGTCTGAGCCTTTCACCTCTGTGTCCGTGCGCATCACTGACAGCGGTGAATGGTCTGAGCCTCTCTCCTCTGTGTCTCTGCGCATCACCGACAGTGGAGAATGGTCTGAGCCTTTCACCTCTGTGTCCGTGCGCATCACTGACAGCAGTGAATGGTCTGAGCCTTTGTCCTCTGTGTCCGTGCACATCACTGACAGCGGTGAATGGTCTGAGCCTTTCTCCTCTGTGTCCGTGCACATCACTGACAGCGGTGAATGGTCTGAGCCTTTCACCTCTGTGTCCGTGCGCATCACTGTCAGCGGTGAATGGTCTGAGCCTTTCTCCTCTGTGTCCGTGCGCATCACTGTCAGCGGTGAATGGTCTGAGCCTTTCTCCTCTGTGTCCGTGCACATCACTTACAGCGGGGAATGGTCTGAGCCTTTCTCCTCTGTGTCCCTGCGCATCACTGACAGCGGTGAATGGTCTGAGCCTTTCTCCTCTGTGTCCGTGTGCATCACTGTCAGCAGTGAATGGTCTGAGCCTTTCTCCTCTGTGTCCCTGCGCATCACTGACAGCGGGGAATGGTCTGAGCCTTTCTCCTCTGTGTCTCTGCGCATCACTCGCAGCGGGGAATGGTCTGAGCCTTTCACCTCTGTGTCTGTGCGCATCACTGACAGCGGTGAATGGTCTGAGCCTCTCTCCTCTGTGTCCCTGCGCATCACCAACAGCGGGGAATGGTCTGAGCCTTTCTCCTCTGTGTCCCTGCGCATCACTGACAGTGGGGAATGGTCTGAGCCTTTCTCCTCTGTGTCCGTGCGCATCACTGACAGCGGTGAATGGTCTGAGCTTCTCTCCTCTGTGTCCCTGTGCATCACCGACAGTGGAGAATGGTCTGAGCCTTTCACCTCTGTGTCCGTGCGCATCACTGACAGCGGTGAATGGTCTGAGCCTCTCTCCTCTGTGTCCCTACGCATCACTGACAGCGGGGAATGGTCTGAGCCTTTCTCCTCTGTGTCCGTGCGCATCACTGACAGCGGTGAATGGTCTGAGCCTTTCTCCTCTGTGTCCCTGCGACTCACTGACAGCGGGGAATGGTCTGAGCCTTTCACCTCTGTGTCCGTGCACATCACTGACAGCGGTGAATGGTCTGAGCCTTTCTCGTCTGTGTCCGTACGCACCACTGACAGCGGTGAATGGTCTGAGCCTCTCTCCTCTGTGTCCCTGCGCATCACTGACAGCGGGGAATGGTCTGAGCCTTTCTCCTCCGTGTCCGTGCGCATCACTGACAGCGGTGAATGGTCTGAGCCTTTCTCCTCTGTGTCCCTGCGACTCACTGACAGCGGTGAATGGTCTGAGCCTCTCTCCTCTGTGTCCGTTCACATCACTGACAGCGGGGAATGGTCTGAGCCTTTCTCCTCCGTGTCCGTGCGCATCACTGACAGCGGTGAATGGTCTGAGCCTTTCTCCTCTGTGTCCCTGCGACTCACTGACAGCGGTGAATGGTCTGAGCCTCTCTCCTCTGTGTCCGTTCACATCACTGACAGAGGGGAATGGTCTGAGCCTTTCTCCTCTGTGTCTGTGCGCACCACTGACAGCGGTGAATGGTCTGAGCCTCTCTCCTCTGTGTCCCTGCGCATCACTGACAGCAGTGAATGGTCTGAGCCTTTCTCCTCTGTGTCCCTGCGCATCACTGACAGCGGTGAATGGTCTGAGCCTTTCTCCTCTGTGTCCCTGCGCATCACTGACAGCGGTGAATGGTCTGAGCCTTTCTCCTTTGTGTCCGTGCGCACCACTGACAGCGGGAAATGGTCTGAGCCTTTCTCCTCTGTGTCCGTGCGCACTACTGACAGCGGGGAATGGTCTGAGCCTTTCTCCTCTGTGTCCGTGCGCATCACTGACAGCGGGGAATGGTCTGAGCCTTCCTCCTCTGCGTCCCTGGGCATCACCGACAGCGGGGAATGGTCTGAGCCTTTCTCCTCTGTGTCCTTGTGCATCACCGACAGCGGTGAATGGTCTGAGCCTTTCTCCTCTGTGTCCGTGCGCATCACTGACAGCGGTGAATGGTCTGAGCCTTTCTCCTCTGTGTCCATGCGCATCACTGACAGCGGTGAATGGTCTGAACCTTTCTCCTCTGTGTCCGTGTGCATCACTGACAGCGGTGAATGGTCTGAGCCTTTCTCCTCTGTGTCCCTGTGCATCACTGACAGGGGTGAATGGTCTGAGCCTTTCTCCTCTGTGTTCGTGCGCATCACTGACAGCGGTGAATGGTCTGAGCCTTTCTCCTCTGTGTCCCTGCGCATCACTGACAGTGGTGAATGGTCTGAGCCTTTCTCCTCTGTGTTCGTGCGCATCACTGACAGTGGTGAATGGTCTGAGCCTCTCTCCTCTGTGTCCGTGCGCATCACTGACAGCAGTGAATGGTCTGAGCCTTTCTCCTCTGTGTCTCTGCGCATCACTGACAGCAGTGAATGGTCTGAGCCTCTCTCCTCTGTGTCCGTGCGCATCAACTACAGCAGGGAATGGTCTTAGCCTCTCTCCACTGTGTCCGTGCGCATCACTGACAGCGGGGAATGGTCTGAGCCTTTCACCTCTGTGTCTGTGTGCATCACTGACAGCGGGGAATGGTCTGAGCCTTTCTCCTCTGTGTCCGTGCGCATCACTGACAGCGGTGAATGGTCTGAGCCTCTCTCCTCTGTGTCCCTGCGCATCACTGACAGCGGTGAATGGTCTGAGCCTCTCTCCTCTGTGCCCCTGCGCATCACTGACAGCGGGCAATGGTCTGAGCCTCTCTCCTCTGTGCCCCTGCGCATCACTGACAGCTGTGAATGGTCTGAGGCTCTCTCCTCTGTGCCCCTGCGCATCACTGACAGCGGTGAATGGTCTGAGCCTCTCTCCTCTGTGCCCTGCGCATCACCGACAGCGGTGAATGGTCTGAGACTCTCTCCTCTGTGTCCCTGCGCATCACTGACAGCGGTGAATGGTCTGAGCCTCTCTCCTCTGTGCCCTGCGCATCACTGACAGCGGGGAATGGTCTGAGCCTCTCTCCTCTGTGCCCCTGCCCATCACTGACAGCGGTGAATGGTCTGAGCCTCTCTCCTCTGTGCCCTGCTCATCACTGACAGCGGGGAATGGTCTGAGCCTCTCTCCTCTGTGCCCCTGCCCATCACTGACAGCGGTGAATGGTCTGAGCCTTTCTCCTTTGTGTCCGTGCGCACCACTGACAGCGGGGAATGGTCTGAGCCTTTCTCCTCTGTGTCCGTGCGCACCACTGACAGCGGGGAATGGTCTGAGCCTTTCTCCTCTGTGTCCGTGCGCACCACTGACAGCGGGGAATGGTCTGAGCCTTTCTCCTCTGTGTCCGTGCGCATCACTGACAGCGGGGAATGGTCTGAGCCTTTCTCCTCTGTGTCCCTGCGAATCACTGACAGCGGGGAATGGTCTGAGCCTCTCTCCTCTGTGACCCTGCCCATCACTGACAGCGGTGAATGGTCTGAGCCTCTCTCCTCTGTGACCCTGCGCATCACTGACAGCAGGGAATGGTCTGAGCCTCTCTCCTCTTTGCCCCTGAGCATCACTGACAGCAGGGAATGGTCTGAGCCTTTCTCCCAGCTCACTTGCTGATGACACAGCTCCACACTCTGAATTCATGCCTGGAGCTGGCAGCCGCCTGCACCTCATCTGTGCAACCTAGAAATATTGGGGTGCTCACCCTGCTCTGACACAAATCAACATTTCTGTCAAACATCGTAACATGCTCTGTTTATCCCTGGCACGTAGTGCCCCATCAGTTCTGGTTGTTTCTGCATATGTGCACTTCCTAACAATGTGGCAGGCTCCTGCCCTTCTAGGCCTGCGGACATCCTTGGTCTCACTCCTCTCACAAATCAACATTTTTGTCAAACATCATAACATGCTCTGTTCACCCCTGGCACCTTGTGCCCCCTCAGTTCCGCTTGTTTGTGCATATGTGCACATCCTAACAATCTAGCAGGCTCCAGCCCTTCTGGGCCTACAGTGGACACCCCTGGTCTCACTCCTTCCACCCTTACATGGAGGGACCCAGGCAGAGGCTGGGGTCGAGTCTCCGTACCTGGAGGTCAGGCAGGTTCACATGCTGGTGAGCCCTGGTGAAGGCTCTTTTGTGCACCAGGAGTGCACCAGTGAGCTCGCACATGCCGCCAAGGACGGTGGCTCCCTGCCTGTACACTGCACAAAAGGCATAACTTTCCGCTGCCCTTTGAGTTTGCCTTTTAACAAGATTTTTGCACATTACAGACTTTTGGAAAAGAGAGTATATATTACAATTTCAGACTCAGACTGATTCACAAAAGCATTTATAAACCCCAGAAGAAGGACTACAGGAGTGTCGGTGCCGAAACGTGTCTGAATGTGGCCCAAATGCTCCCATTTTAGTCCTCTTTTAGAAGCTTTGCAGCCGAATCACAAAAGCATGTTTTGGTATGCAAAAGAGTATTACAGAAGTATCCTTTGCGTACTCCTACAGCAGCTGTCCTACATGCCTTTGTAAATCGGCCAGGAGTGTGTAAAGTAGCGGTGCACTGACCTGTGGCTCTGCCTGATGCACGGCCAGAAATGGAGCTATTCGGCTGGAGAGTTTGTGGTGAATTTCCTCGAAGTCGAGTAGTTACCACCTCAGCAGGTCCTACAAATAGTCACACGTGTGAGCTGTGCACTACAAAGGCAAGCACTCACTGATGTTATCACGAAGGACAACCCCTGAATAACGCACACCTGTCTGTGGTTGTAAAGACGACTCAACCAAGGTGAACCTAAGAGAGAGATGGAGAGATATGGGCGAAAAACATGCCTCGTGCTCTGAAATGGGGTAAAATATTCAAAGCAAAGAGCACATACAAATGTAGATGCTGTGTAAGGAGTGGGAATAGTAATTTTTACCCCTCCGATATCCAACGCTTTCCCTACGGTTGCACTCTTTGGAGTGGGTATAGTAATTTTACCCCTCCGCTATCCAACGCTTTCCCTACGGTTGCACTCTTTGGAGTGGGAATAGTAATTTTACCCCTCCGCTATCCAACGCTTTCCCTACGGTTGCACTCTTTGGAGTGGGAATAGTAATTTTTACCCCTCCGCTATCCCACACTTTCCCTACTGTTGCTCTCACTGGAGTGGGAATAGTAATTTTTACCCCTACGCTATCCAACTCTTTCCCTACTGTTGCAAACGCTGGAGTTGGAATAGCAAATTTAATTCCTCCGCTATCCAACACTTACCCTACTTTTGCACTCACTGGACTGGGAATAGTTATTTTTATTCCTTTGCTGTCCAACACTTTCCCTACTGTTGCACTGATTGTATTGTGAAATGTAAGTTTAAATATTTTTTAATAGTTTCATGTTTTAATTTATTTTTTACTTTTGTTTTTTATATTTTAAATCATTAATGTATATTGTTATTTTTGATATTATTTTAAACTTTTAACATAAATTAAAAATAATAGTTTATTAATTGTTTTAAAGGAAATATATATGTATAAATTATTATGTTTGTGTGTTTATTTTTTTATTACGTTTATTTGTTATATTTTATTAAAATGTATATTTAATTTATTTTATTTTGCTAAAATTATATTTAAATATTTAATATATTTAATATATGTTATTTTAATTTATATTTATATAAAAGTCGATATTTTATACATCTATAATTTTTACATTGATATTTTTTAGTTGATATTTTTGTACTTACCTGTTTAAGTATAGGAGTCGATATTTTGTAGTCCATATTTTTTCATCGATATTTTTGTAGTGCATATTTGTGACATCGATGTTGTGTCAGTGAACCGTAAATTTCCAACCATTTCCAGTGTAAAGAAAGATCAGATCTAAGGGCCTGATTTAGATCTCGACGGCCGGGTTACTCTGTCGCAACGCTGACGGATATCCCATCCGCCGACATATAAATCCCATTCTATCCTCTGGGGTTTATATTTCAGCAGACAAGATATTTATTCATCACCGTTGTGATGGAGTAACCCGTCCGCTGATATCTAAATCAGACCCTAAGTCTCAATACCCACAAATGTACGTTTGTGTGTATATTCACAAAATTTACACGGTAACCGTGCCTTGGAGTGCCCATTTGCCACCCCTTGCACGGGATTTACCACTGCGTATTTCTCTGGACACATGGTGGAGAAATCCGCAGTAGTAAAACTATTTACACCTGCCAGGAATCCTTTTGCGAATTCCCAAAAGATTTAAATGGAGTTATGTTTAGACTTAAACAATAATTATGAGCGAAAATATCTTTTGACTCAAGCCCTCTTTAATTTCCCAGATTTTTCTTTATTTCCAGTTTCTTTAAAAACAGCCTTCAGTCTCTCTCTTTTTTAAGAACATTTGCAAATTTTAGAAATTTTGCATGTAGTTTTCGAAAAAAAAATTATCACCTTCCTCACCAGAGATTTGTAACTGAGTTTATAGTGTTTCTAATTTTTTGCTCTTTTTAGATTTTGAAAAAAATGTAATATCACGCAAAACGTTTTTTATGTTTTATTTTTCATAAATTGTTTTCTTATAAAAGATTTTTCACTAATCCACACACTACTTGAGTATTACATTTAAAATAAGATTCTGAAAATGGTCAGCATTATTGTAAACTTTAGGGTCAGGGCTGTGGGATGAAGTGAGGTGAGATAAAGTCAAGGAAATAAAGTAAATTAAAGCTATGCGGAAGAGAAGATGCTTAAAGTAAGGACGCACAACCACGCTGGTTTAGTTGTATGACTGCTGTAATGTGCTGTGTGTTACACACACTGGATTACAGCGGGGTGAGGGTGGGGCGGTCACTACAGGCAGGGCCGGCTTTAGGGCAGTGCAACCGGTGCAGCCGCACTGGGCGCTGACCTGTGGAGAGGGGACTGATTTCAGGGGGTGCTATGTTTGGCAATAACTTATGACTGGAGAGATGTGGAGCACTTTTGCCCGATGGTAGCGAGAGAATCCGAGGAGGCGGTGTTAGAAATGGGGGTCTCTAGTTGGCAATGGCTGGCCACTGTCCAAGTAGGGACCCTTCTTCCTAAGTCAGAGTAAGAGGGCTACCCTCCTTGATACCCCTGCTCAACCCCGTGGTAACGTAGCACGAGCAGGTAGGCTTATCTCAGAGGCAGTGTGTGAAGCATTTATGACCATACACAGTAACACAGTGAGGAACACTACAAAGGGACACCACACAAGTAGTTATAAAAATAAGTATCTTTATATAAAGGCAGATTTATCACAAGACCAATAACTGTAAAAGCCACAATACTGTCAAAAATAGGATTGCTGTTGAAGGGCTGTCACAAATAGTTCAAAGGTTGCAAGAATAAGGTTCAAATTCAAAGCAGTGGTCTCTGCGACCCTTTCTCGCACAAAGTACCTGAATTCAGTAGCAAAACCAACAAAATGTCGCAAAGAAGTGGTAGCGATGATTTTCCTCACGCGAGGCCGGCGATGCGTTAAATCCTTGCCGCAAGGGAGGATGATGCGCCGATCTGCTGATGCGTGCGGAGACGATGCGACCAACTTCTGCACGCTAGGCCGCCGATGCGATGACTTTCTTGCCGCGAGGGAGAAGTCGATGCGACGAGCCTGTTGCGTTGTGCGATTGTGTTGCGATGCGAAGAAATGAGCTCCGCGAGGGAGCGACGAAATCCGGTGCGATGCGATGAAAATGGCGGACGCACGGCGTCCGCAATGCGATGTCTTGAAGCGATGATTTCTTTAGGGTTGCGAGCGCTCGGCAACAGCAGCGCAATGATTTTTCCAGCGCGTCTCGGCTGCAGCGGCTCGCAAAAAGGCGTTAGCGATGGTTTCGTGTTGCGAGCACTCAGCGGCAGCAGCGCGATGATTTTTCCAGCGCTCTCGGCTGCAGCGGCTCGCAAAGGTGCGTTAGCGTCGATTTCCAGCACTCTTTCTCTGAAGCAAACTAGAGGCCCTGGAACTCACAGGAGCCTCATCAGCAGATAGCAATCCTCGCAGGGAGGAAGCAGGAGGTTGGTGGTGGAGTCTGATGTGCCTGAGACTCCAGCAGGAGGCTAGCTCTTTTCCTAGCCCTTGGGTAATTGCTGTAACAAAAATAAAAGTTCTCTCAAGAGTTCCTTTTCTTCTTCTTCAAGGTCCAGTGGTCACTGCTGCAGGCCAGTGCAAGAAACAACACACAAGCACAAGGACAGTCACTTCCTGCAGATTCCTCCAGTGGCACGGACAGAGTTTCCTCTTCAGATCCAAGGGCAATACAAAATGTAGGTGTTTGAGCACAGATATTTATACCCCAAAAGTCTTTGTTCTCAGAAGCTACAAGTCACTGAGCCTAGCCAGAACCAGTTCTGGTCAGTCCTGGAGCACTTTGTTTACCAGGCTGCATCCTTCCTTTCAGAAAGAGGAGGTCTGCTAGCAGACACACAGTAGGAGGTGGAGCCAGCATTCACCTTGCCAGGCACAGCCCTATTCAGGTCAAGGAGCCACCCCTCCCCATACTCTAAATGCAGATCTCTCTATTCAACCCAGGTCTGACTCAGCCTGCCCTGTCCCTCCAAAACCAGACAGCCAAAACACATAACAGCAGAGCACACTGGAAGGCTTAGGCAAGAAAATACCTACTTTCTAAAAGTGGTATTTTCAAACACAGAATATAAAAATAAACTTCACTAAAAGATGTATTTTATTATTCTGAGCTCAGGCATACTAAATTCGTTTTTCTACCATGTTCCTGTGGTCAGTTAGGACTATAGGATGTAATAGTCAAACTGCCCATTCTAGCCTATGAGGAACAGGTAGCCTTACAGTAGTGAAAAACGAAATTGGGTGTAAGTCACTACCAGGACATGCTACACACACCAAGGCATGTCCTACCTTACACATACAATGCACCCTACCATAGGGGTGACTTACATGATGCCAAGGGAAGGTTCAGGGGCTGGGAAGTGGGTGCACTTCACAGCCAAGATGGCAGTTCTGGACTGCACACAGACACTGCAGTGGCAGGTCTGAGACACACTTTACAAGCTGCTTCTGTGGGTGGCACACATCAGTGCTGCAGGCCCACCAGCAGCATTTGGTTTACCAGCCCTGGGCACACACAGGCCACTCTACTAGGGACTAACAGGTAAACCAAATAAGCCAATCAGGGATATACCAATTCACATAGACATATTTACAAAGGGAGAGCATATGCACTTTAGCACTGAACAGCAGTGGTAAAGTGCCCAGAGTCATAAAACCAACAGAAACAGGTCAGCAAAAATACAGGAGGCAGGCAAAAGTTTAGGGGTGACCCTGCAAAAAGGGCCATTTCCAACACAACCCCCTTCCAGCCAAAACGCAGGGTAGACCAATCACTACTTTGATGGGCTTCCCTGCTTCGGGCAATAGAACACGGAACTGGCCCGCAACTGCAGGGGCATATGCCAGCTCTACTCCAATCTGAACCCTGGTGGATCCCTCTGTCCACACTCCTAGGGCCCACCAAGATAACCAATGGGGAACTCTTCCCTCACCTGTGGACACCACCTGTGCAGCATCTAACCTTAACTGGCCCCCAGGTGTGTCCCAACAGATAAACAACAAGCTCCCAGTAGCCACTGACAGTAGTCAGTGATGAAATCCAAGCCCTATACTTCTCAGGGCTCTCCAACTTTTGTGGCATCAGAGAGTGAGGGGCAGTAACCCCAGGTGTCTGGCACCTTTGTCCACTCTCCCTCCTGTCAGGTCAGGTGACGCACCCTGACACTGACCCACCAGCCCTGGGCCTGTACCCAGCGGCGGGGCCAGAGACTGGGGTGGGCTCCCCCACACCCGGTCCTCCTCTTTGGGGCTCGGTACCCTCCCACCTGGTGCGGTACCCCCTTCCAGAATTGTGAGGGCCCCTGTGGCAGGGGTCCTGCCTAACTCGCCCACCAGTTCAGGGGTTCTATCCTGCAACTGGTATCCCAGCATAGGGTCTGTACCCTTAGACTGGGCGGAGGTCAGGGGTGAGGCTGCCCTCTCCCCGCCCCCTTTACTGGGGCCTGGCACCCTCCCACCTGGAGAGGTGCCCCCATAACACAAACTGGTAGGGGCACCGTTAGCAGTTGCCCCTTCCTCCAGGTCAGGGGGACACCCTGAACCTTGCCCCCTAACCCAGGGTCTGTACCCTTAGGCTGGACCTGTGCCTGGCAACCCAGGACTTCTGGGGAGTACACCAATTCCCCCAAGGAAAGCACACTCCTCTAGAGTTGTGCGACAGTCTGCCTGGCACACCAGGACTTCCTGGGGAGCACACAGGCCCCCTCAAGGAAAACACACCCCTCCACCAGTTCAGGGCTTGGACCCTGCAACTGATCTACCAACCTGAAAAACCCTTAGGTGGCACCGGGGTCAGAGGCGAGGACTCCCTCCCTCTGCACCCCCTTCCAGCATACTGCACCCTCCCACCTGGAGTGGTGCTCTTAGAAAACAAAATGGCCGGGACACTGCTTACAGTTGTCCCTCCCTCCAGGTCAGACAACACCTGGACCTGACTTACCATCCCAGGGACCAACCCCTGTGGTTGAACAACTACCTGGCCAACCAGGGCTTCCTGAGGGTGACACATACCTAGCGTGTCGTGTGACAGTCTGCCTGGCACAAGCTCACGACCTCCTGTCCCTCTGACAGTGGGTGAAGATGCCCCAGGACAGAAGTGGCATCACCATGGCCAATCCTATGAGGCTCAGCCCTTCTGGCTGGCCCCTGACCCACTGGTTCTTCCACTGGGGACTCTTTCCCCCCTCACCCCTCACTCTGGCCTTCTGCACCCTCCCAACTGGGGCGGTACTGCCAGACACTAGAACTGCTGGAGGTCTGATTACAGTCACTCCCAGCTCACCTACCACGGGGAGACCCCCCACAATGGACGGTCCATCCGGACAGACTAGGCTCCCTACCTGGTGTTCCCTCATGGAACCATCCAGTCCTGGAGACTGAGGTTGGGGCACTTCGGGACCTATCCCAGTCTCACTCCTGCTCCCACGAGACAGGATGTGAGGCCCTACAACCTCCTCACAACAAGGGGACCCAGCTGTAACACTCCTAACCTTTCCCACCACTCTGGGTTGGAAGACATCTGAACCACTCCTCTTAGGGTCATTCCCCAATACCTCTACAGAGCCTCTGGTACTCACCCAGAGGTCTGCCTCCTGCGCAAGTTCCCTAGGATCAGAGAACGCGCACTCTAACACATGCTGGTTTAGCTCTGGAAAATAGGAACTCACAATATGCTCTCCCACAATTGGATTACACAGTTCCACGCAGGTGCTAACCTTTACCTCACAATCCAGTGTCTCACACACGTACCCCACACCACTCTCTTGAAATGGGCGAGACATTAACTGACTGTCTCCATCACTCAACTCACACTCTTCTGGGCGGCCCTCACACTCATACACCAGGACTTCAACCACGGGGGAACCCCTCTCCCTGCACCTCTCATCCAGAGTCGGTAGAGTATCCCTCCTTTCACTAGGACTATGGGCCCCTGCGCTAGTTCCCCAATCCACCTCAGGGACACTGCACATTAATGGAGCTACCTCATATCCTTGAATCCCCTGGTGTAGATCAACCCCCTCCTTCAAGTCAGGTGCTACATCTCTGGGTGGGTGTACTACACTGTCATCACTATATATCTCAATTCTGCTGCCACCACTGGACCCCACCCTCACTGGTGAGTCCAGACAATTAAAACTGCGCTTAGGGGATAATCTACCCTCCTGAGCTAACTTCTCCTTTTCTGCTATCTGCGCTAGGTGCGCCTCCAGCTGGGCAATCTCTATTTGGAGCCTCTCTAATTTTAGCTGGTTCTCCCTCTCCCTCTGTCTGTCCAACTCCTCTGGGGACCATAAAGGGGATTGGGCACTACCCTGTGCACTAGACCCAGCAAGGGACTCCCTACCTAGGGGACCTTCCCGCCTGTCCACCAACTCCTCTGGGGACCATGAGGGGAATCTGGCACTACCATAGGCACTAGACTCATCAAGGAACTCCCCACCTATGAGATATTCCATAACACTTTCTTCCTCCTCTTCAGACTCTCCAGAGCCACCCTCAGACCAACTACCCTCTTGGTAGGTGTACTGGGACTCCAAGAATCTCCATCTGTCTTGTTGCCAAAGTCTCAGGGATGTCTGCAGGGATAGCTGAGTCTCCTTCCTACTCACTGTTAAGCCCCTCTCCTCACAGAACCTCCTTAGCTCCTCTAGACTGTAGGTCAACAGATCATCTATATAAAAGGTAGGTCTCATTTCAGCAAGACCCATTGTAGCAATAACTGGCAATATCAATAATAAAAAAATAGGCTTGCCCGTTGTAACAATCACGGGCAATATCAATAAAAGATAGAAGAAAACTTCTCAAGAAAATGTATGCGGGAAAAAAAATCACCGGCAATATCAATCACAATATAGGATCCAAAAACTCTCAAAACTGTATGCGGGTACTATCACCGGCAATGTCAATAAAAATAGGCTTGCCCATTGTAACAATCACGGGCAATATCAATCAAAAAATAGAATTAAAAAAAACTTCAAAAATGTATGTGGTTGCGTTATGGTCTGCACTCACTAGTAGTGTACACTATAATTATTGTATGCGATCATAAATGCAAGTCCAGATCCTCACCGCTGACCACCAATGTTAGAAATGGGGGTCTCTAGTTGGCAATGGCTGGCCACTGTCTAAGTAGGGACCCTTCTTCCTAAGTCAGAGTAAGAGGGCTACCCTCCTTGATACCCCTGCTCAACCCTGTGGTAACGTAGCACGAGCAGGTAGGCTTATCTCAGAGGCAGGGTGTGAAGCATTTATGACCATACACAGTAACACAGTGAGGAACACTACAAAGGGACACCACACAAGTAGTTATAAAAAATAAGTATCTTTATATAAAGGCAGATTTATCACAAGACCAATAACTGTAAAAGCCACAATACTGTCAAAAATAGGATAGCTGTTGAAGGGCTGTCACAAATAGTTCAAAGGTTGCAAGAATAAGGTTCAAATTCAAAGCAGGGGTCTCTGCGACCCTTTCTCGTTCAGAGGTTGCAACAATAAGGTTCAAATTCAAAGCAGGGGTCTCTGCGACCCTTTCTCGTTCAGAGGTTGCAAAAATAAGGTTCAAATCCAAAGCAGTGGTCTCTGCGACCCTTTCTCGCACAAAGTACCTGAATTCAGTAGCAAAACCAACAAAATGTCGCAAAGAAGTGGTAGCGATGATTTTCCTCACGCGAGGCCGGCGATGCGTTAAATCCTTGCCGCAAGGGAGGATGATGCGCCGATCTGCTGATGCGTGCGGAGACGATGCGACCAACTTCTGCACGCTAGGCCGCCGATGCGATTACTTTCTTGCCGCGAGGGAGAAGTCGATGCGACGAGCCTGTTGCGTTGTGCTATTGTGTTGCGATGCGAAGAAATGGCGCTCCGCGAGGGAGCGACGAAATCCGGTGCGATGCGATGAAAATGGCAGACGCACGGCGTCCGCAATGCGATGTCTTGAAGCGATGATTTCTTTAGGGTTGCGAGCGCTCGGCGACAGCAGCGCGATGATTTTTCCAGCGCGTCTCGGCTGCAGCGGCTTGCAAAAGGCGTTAGCGATGGTTTCGTGGTGCGAGCACTCAGCGGCAGCAGCGCGATGATTTTTCCAGCGCTCTCGGCTGCAGCGGCTCGCAAAGGTGTGTTAGCGTCGATTTCTAGCACTCTTTTCTCTGAAGCAAACTAGAGGCCCTGGAACTCACAGGAGCCTCATCAGCAGATAGCAATCCTCGCAGGGAGGAAGCAGGAGGTTGGTGGTGGAGTCTGATGTGCCTGAGACTCCAGCAGGAGGCTAGCTCTTTTCCTAGCCCTTGGGTAATTGCTGTAACAAAAAATAAAAGTTCTCTCAAAAGTCCTTTTCTCTCTTCTTCAAGGTCCAGTGGTCACTGCTGCAGGCCAGTGCAAGAAAAACACACAAGCACAAAGACAGTCACTTCCTGCAGATTCCTCCAGTGGCACGGACAGAGTTTCCTCTTCAGATCCAGGGGCAATACAAATTGTAGGGGTTTGAGCACAGATATTTATTCCCCAAAAGTCTTTGTTCTCAGAAGCTACAAGTCACTGAACCTAGCCAGAACCAGTTCTGCTCAGGCCTGGAGCACTTTGTTTACCAGGCTGCATCCTTCCTTTCAGAAAGAGGGGGTCTGCTAGCAGACACACAGTAGGAGGTGGAGCCAGCATTCACCTTGCCAGGCACAGCCCTATTCAGGTCAAGGAGCCACCCCTCCCCACACTCTAAATGCAGATCTCTCTATTCAACCCAGGTCTGACTCAGCCTGCCCTGCCCCTCTAAAACCAGACAGCCAATACACATAACAGCAGAGCACACTGGAAGGCTTAGGCATGAAAATACCTACTTTCTAAAAGTGTTATTTTCAAACACAGAATATAAAAATAAACTTCACTAAAAGATGTATTTTATTATTCTGAGCTCAGGCATACTAAATTCGTTTTTCTACCATGCTCCTGGGGTCAGTTAGGACTATAGGATGTAATAGTCAAACTGCCCATTCTAGCCTATGAGGAACAGGTAGCCTTACAGTAGTGAAAAACGAAATTGGGTGTAATTCACTACCAGGACATGCTACACACACCAAGGCATGTCCTACCTTACACATACAATGCACTGTACCATAGGGGTGACTTACAGGATGCCAAGGGAAGGTTCAGGGGCTGGGAAGTGGGTGCACTTCACAGCCAAGATGGCAGTTCTGGACTGCACACAGACACTGCAGTGGCAGGTCTGAGACACACTTTACAAGCTGCTTCTGTGGGTGGCACACATCAGTGCTGCAGGCCCACCAGCAGCATTTGGTTTACCAGCCCTGGGCACACACAGGCCACACTACTAGGGACTAACAGGTAAACCAAATAAGCCAATCAGGGATATACCAATTCACATAGACATATTTACAAAGGGAGAGCATATGCACTTTAGCACTGAACAGCAGTGGTAAAGTGCCCAGAGTCATAAAACCAACAGAAACAGGTCAGCAAAAATAAAGGTGGCAGGCAAAAAGTTTAGGGGTGACCCTGCAAAAAGGGCCATTTCCAACAGGCGGTCATGGGATGTGGGGCGCCAAAAATTATTGTCGCACCAGGCGCTACCAGCGCTGAAGCCGGCCCTGACTACAGGTCTTTGAAGATCCTCCCTTGGAACACTGAAGGCGGGAAGTGATGCCATCTTTTGACCCACCGACGGCCCAAGAGTGAATTGGAGATGCCATGAGAGGGCACTGCCCTGGAAAGGAGTGCAGAGGCACTCAATATGTCACATCTGTGCATGGACGCGGTTCCTCCAGGACCCCCACTCCACAGCTGATGTCTTTTTACACTGTTGAGTGTGGACTGGACTCCGCCACTGGGGTGAAATCCTGTTCATTGGGCTGGTTCATTTCACAGGAGGCATGGCTGAATTTCCAGACCCTGCCACATGTTCTAGGAGCGTTAGTAGGAGGCTGCAGGTTGCCCTCATAGGAAGGCAGTACAGCGCAAGAGAAACAAGCATTGGTAAAGCCAACAATGGGACTCCTCTTTGAAAGGCATTAGCCGAAAATTTGGCTTTGCCAGTGTTTGTTGCTATTGCTGAATAGCACTGGCAAGAGTTAAATAATGAAAGAGGGGGTAGGAGAGTAACAGAGGCGTGGGAGTTAGTCCGGAAGAGCAACTCAGTTCTGCAGAGCGGCAGGGAGCAGTATTGATGAGCAGGGAGGGGCAGGGGAGCCACAGACCTGCTGGGGGAGTTGATAAAAGGCTGAGCTGGACAGGGAGGTAGGGGAAGCAGTAGACGAGCAGGTTGGGCGATAGAGCAAAATGGAGAGCATGAGGGGGTGGAGATGTGATGGCGAAGAGCCACAAATGGGCCAGAGCAATAAAGCACTTAGACTCCCAAGAAGGGCTGAAAGAAACAGAAAAAAGTAGTTCCCTGAATGTAAGCAACGGAAGGATACGAGTTATCCAATCAAAAGAATGGAAAAGAAGCAATGCTCCAGGGGAGCGGGAGGGACAAACACAGGATGAGGAAGTAAGGCCATTCAATAACAAGCAAGCAAATGAGATTGACAAGACAGCCACCTAATGGTAAGGAGGGATGGGCCCAAAGCCCACTGGAAGTCCCGCCATTGTTCACAATGGGTGTTCAACAGCAGAGAGCTAAAGGCCGTCTGTAGGCAAGACCTAAAAATAACTCTGGAGAAGGACTGTCTTCCTGCGAGCTGGTGACGTGCCTCTCTCACCCCGAAGCTCATACGCTTCGTGGTGCGTTCTGTACCTCTGTCGGCTTCAGAGCGAGGCGAGGGACTGCTGCCTCGGCTGAAGATGGTGTGACTCCCACCAGCTTGTGTGTAACACTGTGGGCTCCTTCCAGGTTCTCTCTTCCCTGTCATTGTCCTGAGCCTCATAACTCCTAGAAGCCACTTTTAGGTGTTACACAAGTCAGGCAGAGGCCGTTGTATTGAGTAGACTCAGCATCTCGTCTTATCCCAATAGATGTGTGGGGTCGGCACCCTGGAGACCCCATTAGTTTTACCTTTGCTTAGTTTCTGGACTACAATCAACATTCAGCCCAGATTGCTCCCAGAAACAGCACTACACCGGCCTGCCCACCTAGGATGCCCTGTCCTTAGATGGGTGCAATAACGTACATCACAGCCTGTCCTCCCAGGTACATATATACAAGATGCATTAGCCATACAAGGACACATCCCAGCCTGTCCTCCCAGGTACATGCGTACATGGATGCATTAGGCACAAAAGGAGTACATCACAGCCTGTCCTCCCAGGTACATATATACATGGATGCATTAGCCATACAAGGACACATCACAGCCTGTCCTCCCAGGTACATATATACATGGATGCATTAGCCATACAAGGGGTACATCGCAGCCTGCCCTCCCAGGTACATATATACATGGATGCATTAGCCACACAGGGGGTACAACACAGCCTGTCCTCCCAGGTACATAAGTACATGGATGCATTAGCCATCCAAAGGGTACATCACACCCTGTCCTCCCAGGTATGTACACATAGATGCATTGCTCATACAAGGGACACATCACAGCCTGTCCTCCCAGGTATGTACACATAGATTGTGAGAAGTTGGCCTGGTATATGCTGTCCACTAGTTAAAGTGGGCACCTTGCACCAGAACAATTCGACTCTTATGGTTGGTAGGTTTAAGACAACCTTTATAGAAAGCTATCCTAGTGGTAGCTGTGGAGAGCAGCCTTCAGGTTAAGTCTTGGGGGAATGTAAAGCAGCTTGTTTTACCACACAATCTCTTGAATCACCAAATGAAAAGACACCACACAGGTATATATATCAAATATATATGTATTTATTAATAAACAACTCTCTACTAATCTCTTTATGAGATTAGAAGTCAGGAACATATGTACAATGCAAAGTTATCACAATAAGTTAGCACAATCAAATATCACAATCTTAGTTTGGCTAGACCTAGGTCTAGAGCAGTTAGAATCGAGGGACCCCCAAGAACCACCCCAGGTAGTTGTATGGAGACCCACAGGGGACGGACGCGGTGTCCTGGCACCGGTGCGAGTCCTGTACGAGTCTATGCGAACAGACGCGATTGAGATTTCAGTGTTAAAGGTCCCTTGCGTGTTCGAGGCGAACACATCGATTGGTCCTTGTACGAGTCGAAGGACGCGTGTAGGAGAGTAGGATCTGCCTCTTATGTTGCCCCCACTTTTTTTCTGATGTTTACACTGGTTTCTGGCTATAGTCTGGCTGGGCCCCTGCTAATCAGGGCCCCAGCCTCTCTGTTCTCTCTAAACGATTTGGAGTGCACTCTATGTGCACTAGTGATTGGATACTGTGGTACCTTATGAGTCCCTAGTATATGGTACCTTAGGTACCAAGGGCATAAGTACTTCACAGGCCTACCAGGGGCTGAAGCATGTATTATGCCACCCCTGGGAAAGCAGACTAAATCTGACACCACAGGCCTGCTACTGCAGCCTGAGTGAGGAAGTGCTAGCACCCCTCACTGAGATATAGGCTTCCTATATCCCTCCTACACACACATATAACCCTATCAGTCACCCCTAAGGCAGGCCCTATCAATCCTGAGGGCAGGGTGCTTGGCTTCTATGTGAGGGGGTGCCTCTGCCTGAGCAGGGCCCCTCTGCAGCTCTCAGAGTCCATTCTCTGGTGCTGTTTGTGGATGCGGTTAAACCATATACTTTTAAGTGCATTATATCCTCGCAGTAAAATGCTAACTTTGGAATGGCTGCATCGAAACATGTCGTGTTTGGTGTCAAACACCTTGGAATACTACCCCCGCCAGTCCTGGCGGCGGGGGTAGCATTCCACCCTTCTAGAGGGATAGACATGTACCTACTGTGGAAACGCGGTAGAATCCGACAGAGCCCTGGCATCACAAAATGGATGCCACCAGTCACAGACACCGGGCTGCCCTCCTGCTGATGACCAACACTCGCAGTGGAGGGAGCCCAACAATAGATATCCTGTCCCAAGGGGGTGTGACCACCTCCCAGACAGGGTTTAGTGTATTGGGCAGTGGCGTAGCTAGGCACTCTGCCGCCCGTGGCGGTCCCTGCCTTTTGCCGCCGAGCGCCTAAGAGCCGGGGGGGTGCTGGCGAGAAATTTACCTGCCGCCCGAATTCTCGTGCCGCCCGGGCGTACCGCCCCTCCGCCCCCCTTGCTACGCCAGTGGTATTGGGGCTGGGTGGGTGCACTCTTAGAGTGCTTTGAAGTCCTGCACTGGGGGAGCAGAAGGCTCTTCTGTGCATATGCCAGTTCAAACCGGCTCAGGGGCTACCTGTCCCTGCTCTGGCGCGAAACTGGACAAAGGGAAGTGGGTGTAGCCACCCACTCCCCTGACCCTCCCATAGTTAGGGTCATAGAGCTAGTCCCTCCCCTCCTTTTAGTATAAGAGGGGGAACCTGTGCATTGCACCCTAGATTTCCTGGACGACGCTCTAAAAGAAGAATCCCGGACCTTCGACGTTCCACTACCTTTGGAAGACTGAAGAATCTCCCTTGGAGTCAAGGAGTGACTCCCCTGCTTGGCAGGCACCAAAAACTACAAATGACGGTCGCAAACTACGCCGCTCCCGCTGGAGTCCGAAGTCCCTGCAGCCCAAAAAGTAGATTTCCTGACTTCTCAAAGGCCATCGTGAGTCCCCAGCGAAGCTGAGGCCAGTGAACCCCAAGAGTAACGAGGAACCGCGACTCCTGGGTACCGTGCACTATTGTCGAGTGCAACCCCTCACAATGTTCCACAAACTTTTGCTTTAGACCACGTGTGGTCCCAGCCTCCAGCAGGAATCCCTCCTAAGATCAGTGGCCTACCACGTGGGCCCCTGTGAGAGAATCCTCCTGAGGCGTCTTCGCGACCCCTTGCCAGCCGGCTTGTGGGTCCCCAGAAGACTTTCCAAAGAAACCAAAGGGCTCTCCTGGTTGCTCCAGGCCTGCCCTGACTTACCCTCACTGGGTGAGTTCCACAGACCTTGCTGGTCTGTGCCATTGCCTCTTCACACTTTCCTCAAGACTTGCTGTTACCAAGGCTTGTTGGCTCCGATCGAGTTGCCGACACCGCAGTAAGCCGCAAACATCGTGGGACACGCCGAATCCAGCTCCTGGTCATCGTCGACGCCTCCTGGACCTCGTGGCTGAAGAGTCAAGGCAACTGCGAACGACCTGAACCCTGCGACGACGGTGGGCATTCATCTTCCTTGCCCTGAGTCACTGCCAAGTGACTTTGAACACTGTCCCCTCTGCTTTCAGGTCATCCTTCCACCGAATCCAGGCTTGGATTCCACCGGACACTTCTTCAAACCATCACAAGCAGCAAGTGTTCTTTGCTCGCCATTGAAAACGACGCCGCGACCCGACACCAAAGGACACCTGTGCACCCGGCTTCCCTGGGTGAGGTAACTCCAGCACTACGGTGCTCCTGTGGGTGTGGGCCCTCGAACTACTTACCCTGTAAGTGACTTGCTTATAGGTTCACCAGAAGTATCCTAAAACTCTTACTTTCCCCGTGCGATTCTCGCACTGACTCGTACCTGGTTCGCGTCTGTGTTAGACACACCGCGTCCGACTCCCTTGCAAATCCTATCTGTAGACCGTATCCTCCGAGTCCGATCGGTGTGTTCGCCTCGAACACGCAAGGGACCTTGAACATTGATATCTCAATCGCGTCTGAGTGCATAGACTCGTACAGGATTCGCATCGGTGTCAGGTCACCGCGTCCGTCCCCTGTGGGTCTCCTACAACTACCTGGGGTGGTTATTGGGGGTCCCTCGATTCTAGATGCCATAGACCTAGGTCTAGCAAACTAAGATTGTAATATTCAATTGTGCTAAACTTATCCTGATAATATTTGACTTGTACATATGTTCCTATCCTCTAATCTCATAAAGAGATTAGTAGAGAGTGTTTATTAATAAATACATATATATTTGATATATATACCTGTGTGGTGTCTTTTCATTTGGTGATTCAAGAGATTGTGTGGTAAAACAAGCTGCTTTACATTCCTTCAAGACTTAGCCTGAAGGCTGCTCTCCACAGCTACCACTAGGATAGCTTTCTATAAAGGTTGTCTTAAACCTATCTACCATAAGAGTCGAATTGTTCTGGTGCAAGGTGTCCACTTTAATTAGTGAACAGCATATACCAGGCCAACATCTCACATTGGTGGGCAGCGTGTGGGATTCCAGCTTGCTATTGTTTTACCAGAAAATCTCTATTTGAATTACTAACTGAAAACCACTATAGGTACTTAAGGTACATATAAAGTCAAGCTTAGTATCGATAAGTTCTACTGAACTTAGAGCTGTGTGCCAAGGGATAGCACACCCTTTCTACAGCTCAAGCTAGGATCAGTAGGCCACAAACTAGTGTAGGTAGTACAACACTGCACAACACTAGAATGTCCTTAAAGGGTGGAACCAGTGGATCCACTCAGCCTCAGTACAAGGACATGGCTTTCTCTGACTTGAGAGCCATGTGTGTTGAAAGACACCTGAGACTAGGACAGAGTCCCTCAACCCTGCACCTGATAGATCTGCTGACAGCAGATGATCTTAGATTGGCTCTAGGAGCCAATGGGTCTGAATCAGTGGGTGGGTCAATTACAGTATCTGGGTCAGACGATGAAAATCCGAATGACCAGGACTCTGTGATTGAAGGGCCAGGCCTCAAGGGGCCTGAAAAGGACAGAGGAATTCTCCCTAAGAGAACTGACAGAGTGGATGAGAGGCATAGGTCCCCTTCCAGGGAATCTGAGCACTCTTATCACTCTGGCAGAGAATTTGTCCACCAGAGGAACTCATACTTTCCCATAAGAGAGACCTCCTCTGAAAGAATGTGCAAACTGCTGCAGTATGAGGAAGCAAGAGTTGCCCTCAGAACCAAGCAGTTGGCACTGGATAGAGAAGCCCTGGAGATCCAGAGAGCTTCTCGACGAGAGGGGTTAGAACCCCTTGGTGGCAGCAACAGTGTCCCTAGAGGCAGAGAATCTATTCCAGACCATAGGAACCTGAGCAAGGTTGTTCCTCCCTACCAGAGTGGGGATGATGTCCACAAGTGGATAACTGCTATGGAGAGGGCCTGTAGAGTACAGCAGGTCCCCCAGAAGCAGTGGGCAGCAATCTTGTGGCTCTCCTTTTCAGATAAAGGTAGAGACAAGCTCCTCACTGTTAGAGAAGAGGATGCTGATGATTATGAAGTCCTGAAGAGTGCACTGATAGATGGGTTTGGCTTACCCACTGAGCAGTACAGGCTAAAGTTCAGAGACACCCAGAAGGCACAGACTCAGGACTGGACTGACTTTGTTGATTGTGCAACCAAGGCTCTAGAGGGTTAGCTGGTTGGCAGTAGGGTTACTGATTTCAAGGGATTGTATAATCTGATGATGAGAGAACAGATCCTTAATAATTGCCAGAACCAGTTGTTGCATCAGTACCTGGTGGACTCGGATCTGACCTCTCCCCAAGAATTGGGAAAGAAGGCAGACAAGTGGGTCAGAACCAGGGTGAGGCAGAAACCCCAGAACCAAGGGGGTGACACCAAGAAGCAAGATCCTAAGGGCTCTGAGAAAGGTGGGGATAAGTCAAAAGACCAGAAGTCTTCACAAGGGCCCCAAAAATCTGCATCTGGTGGGGAGTCACAGTCCAACAAGGGAAAAGGCCAAAAGAAGCCCTGGTGCAAATTCTGTAAACAGAAAGGGCACTGGACTTCTGACTGTAACAAGTCCAAAGACCAAACCACCACCACTCCTGCCCCTAAGGCAACTGTTCCCCCTAGTTCAGCTACTGGTGGAGGTGGTACACAGACTAAGGGTTTAGTAGGGTTGACCCTGGGTTCTGAAGTGGACTCTGACCTAGTCAGAGTGCCCACTCAGGCAATGCTGATTTGTGAGGGAGACCTTAATATGTCCTTCCTAGTGAGTCCCAGTAATCTGGGCAAATACAAACAGCAGCCTGTAATAAATGGCAAACAGGCTTTGGCATTTAGGGACACAGGTGCTAGTGTCACCATGGTGGCAGAGGATCTTGTGGACCCTGGACAGATCATCCTGGGCGAAATGTACCAGGTGACCAATGCAAGCAACGCCAAGACCAACCATAGTCTGGCAGTTGTGAATTTCTCCTGGGGAGGGGTAACTGGCCTCAAGAAGGTTGTAGTCAGTGCAGACTTCCTTTCGAATGTCTATTGGGCAATGATCAAAAGACTTCAGCCTGGTCTGAAGTAGAGTTATGGACTCATGCTGAGATGTTGGGCATCCCTGCAGAGGTATATGCTGTGACCAGGTCACAAGCAAGAATGCATGACACTGAACCAGCTCTGGATCCTGGAACAATGGACCAGATGCTTCCCAAGAGGAGGAGCAGTAGGGTAAAGGCAGTGCCTTCCCCTCTGTCTCAGATCACAGATTCACCCCCAGAGGGAGGTGAAGCAGATCCTGAAGAAGGAACTGCCCCAGAGGGACTTGAGCCTGATCAGGTTGAGTTCTTGGGGGCAGGGGGCCCTTCTAGGGAAGATCTGAGGAAGGAGCAACAGTGCTGCCCCTCTCTTGAACCCCTCAGACAGCAGGCTGCTGCTGAGGCTGCTGGGAGTGCTAGTGGGTCCCATAAAGTTTATTGGGATGAGGGACTCCTATATTCTGAAGGTAGAGACCCAGCCCCTGGAGCCACCAGGAGGTTGGTAATACCTCAGAAGTTTAGGGGGTTCCTCTTGACCTTAGCACATGATATCCCTTTAGCAGGACACTTGGGCCAAAACAAGACCTGGGACAGGCTTGATCCACATTTTCATTGGCCACATATGTCAGAGGACACAAAGGAGTTTTGTCGCTCCTGTGTCACATGCCAAGCCAGTGGTAAGGCAGGTGGCACAACAAAGCCCCCTGATACCACTACCTGTGGTGGGGGTACCCTTTGAAAGGGTAGGGATTGACATTGTTGGTCCCCTTGACCCTCAAACTGCATCTGGGCACAGGTTTATCCTGGTGGTAGTGGATCATGCCACCAGGTACCCAGAAGCAATTCCTCTGAGGACCACCACAGCCCCTGTGGTGGCAAGAGCCCTCATTGGAGTTTTCTCCAGAGTGAGTTTTCCAAAGGAGGTCATTTCTGACAGAGGTACCAACTTCATGTCAGGGTATCTAAAAGCAATGTGGAAGGAGTGTGGTGTAACTTACAAGTTCACCACCACCTATCACCCACAATGCAATGGTTTAGTTGAACGCTTCAACAAAACCTTGAAAGGAATGATTAAAGGACTCCCAGAGAAGCTTAGGCGGAAATGGGACCTTCTTCTTCCTTGCCTGTTGTTTGCCTACAGAGAGGTTCCACAGAAGGGGTTGGCTACAGCCCATTTGAGCTTCTGTTTGGGCATCCTGTGAGAGGTCCACTGTGTTTGGTAAAGAGGGCTGGGAGTTACCTCTCAAGCCCCCCAAACAAGATGTGATGGACTATTTGTACTTGGTCTCCGCTCCCGGATGGCTGAGTACATGAAAAAGGCAACCAAAAACCTGGAGGCCAGCCAAGAATTACAAAAAGCTTGGCATGACCAAAGGCTGTACTGACTGTATACCAGCCAGGACAGAAAGTGTGGGTGTTGGAGCCTGTGGCCCCAGCAGCCCTCCAGGACAAGTGGAGTGGCCCCCATACAATAGTTGAACAGAAGGGAGAAGTCACCTACCTGGTGAATCTTGGAACTCCCAGGAGCCCCCTGAGGGTGCTCCATGTCAACAGATTAAAGCCATATGTTGACAGGGCTGACATGGGCTTGCTCATGGCAACTGATGAGGACCAGGAGGAGGAGAGTGACCCTCTCCCTGACCTGCTCTCTCAGAACCCTGATGATGGGTCAGTAGATGGTGTTGCTTTGGCAAGCAGCCTCACTGACCATCAGCAAACTGAGTGCAGACAGGTTCTGCAACAGTTTAGACATATGTTTAGCCTGACCCCTAGTCAGACTTCCTGGTGCACCCACGAGGTGGACACTGGAGACAGTCTGCCTGTCAAGAATAACATCTACAGGCAACCTGATCATGTCAGGGACTGTATCAGGACTGAAGTCCAGAAAATGTTGGAGCTAGGTGTAATTGAGCCTTCAGATAGCCCTTGGGCTAGTCCAGTAGTCCTGGTACCCAAGCCTCATACCCAGGGTGGTAAGAAAGAAATGAGGTTTTGTGTAGACTACAGGGGACTCAATGCAGTCACTAGGACTGATGCCTATCCCATACCAAGGGCAGATGAGCTGATTGACACTTTGGCCTCAGCCAAGTATCTAAGCACGTTTGACCTAACAGCTGGCTACTGGCAGATCAGATTAGCTGATGATGCAAAAGCCAAGACAGCATTTTCGACCCCTGGTGGGCACTAACACTTTGTGGTGATGCCCTTTGGATTGAAAAATGCACCTGCCACTTTCCAGAGGTTGGTGAATAAAGTTCTGACAGGGATGGAAACTTATTGCTCAGCTTATCTAGATGATATTGCTGTCTTTAGTTCCTCCTGGCAGGATCACCTGGTCCACCTCAGGAATGTTTTGGAGGCCCTGCAAAAGGCAGGCCTCACTATCAAGGCCACTAAGTGCCAGATAGGGCAGAGTCAGGTTGTATACCTGGGCCACCTTGTAGGTGGAGGTCAGGTTCAGCCTTTACAGAGCAAGATCCAGACCATAATGGAATGGGTTGCTCCAACCACCCAGACACAGGTGAGAGCCTTCTTAGGCCTATCTGGGTACTATAGGAGGTTTGTCAAGGGATATGGATCTATAGTGACCCCCTTGAATGATCTGACCTCAAAGAAAATGCCAAAAAGGTTCAGTGGACAGCTAGCTGTCAAAAGGCATTTGAAGACCTAAAGCAGGCCATGTGCACTGCCCCCATCTTACAGAGTCCAGACTACACCAAAAAGTTCATTGTCCAAACAGATGCTTCTGAGCTGGGTGTGGGAGCTGTACTGTCTCAACTGAATGATGAAGGTCAAGACCAGCCAGTAGCTTTTATTAGCAGAAGGCTGACCCCTAGAGAGAAACGTTGGTCAGCTATAGAGAGGGAGGCCTTTGCTGTGGTATGGGCCCTGAAGAAGCTGAGGCCATACTTGTTTGGTACTCACTTCATAGTTCAGACCGACCACAAGCCCCTCCTATGGCTTAAACAAATGAAAGGAGAAAACCCAAAACTTTTGAGGTGGTCCATTTCCCTACAGGGGATGGACTATACAGTGGAACATAGACCTGGGACCCAACATGCCAATGCAGATGGACTCTCAAGGTATTTCCACTTTGAACACGAAGACTCAACTGGTCAAGGTTAGTTTAGTGTCCCTGCGTTTGGGGGGGGTTGTGTAGGAGAGTAGGATCTGCCTCTTATGTTGCCCCCACTTTTTTTCTGATGTTTACACTGGTTTCTGGCTATAGTCTGGCTGGGACCCTGCCAATCAGGGCCCCAGCCTCTCTGTTCTCTCTAAACGATTTGGAGTGCACTCTAGGTGCACTAGTGATTGGATACTGTGGTACCTTATGAGTCCCTAGTATATGGTACCTTAGGTACCAAGGGCATAGGTACTTCACAGGCCTACCAGGGGCTGAAGCATGTATTATGCCACCCCTGGGAAAGCAGACTAAATCTGACACCACAGGCCTGCTACTGCAGCCTGAGTGAGGAAGTGCTAGCACCCCTCACTGAGATATAGGCTTCCTATATCCCTCCTACACACACATATAACCCTATCAGTCACCCCTAAGGCAGGCCCTATCAATCCTGAGGGCAGGGTGCTTGGCTTCTATGTGAGGGGGTGCCTCTGCCTGAGCAGGGCCCCTCTGCAGCTCTCAGAGTCCATTCTCTGGTGCTGTTTGTGGATGCGGTTAAACCATATACTTTTAAGTGCATTATATCCTCGCGGTAAAATGCTAACTTTGGAATGGCTGCATCGAAACATGTCGTGTTTGGTGTCAAACACCTTGGAATACTACCCCCCCGCCAGTCCTGGCGGCGGGGGTAGCATTCCACCCTTCTAGAGGGATAGACATGTACCTACTGTGGAAACGCGGTAGAATCCGACAGAGCCCTGGCATCACAAAATGGATGCCACCAGTCACAGACACTGGGCTGCCCTCCTGCTGATGACCAACACTCGCAGTGGAGGGAGCCCAACAATAGATATCCTGTCCCAAGGGGTGTGACCACCTCCCAGACAGGGTTTAGTGTATTGGGGCTGGGTGGGTGCACTCTTAGAGTGCTTTGAAGTCCTGCACTGGGGAGCAGAAGGCTCCTCTGTGCATATGCCAGTTCAAACCGGCTCAGGGGCTACCTGTCCCTGCTCTGGCACGAAACTGGACAAAGGGAAGTGGGTGTAGCCACCCACTCCCCTGACCCTCCCATAGGTAGGGTCATAGAGTTAGTCCCTCCCCTCCTTTTAGTATAAGAGGGGGAACCTGTGCATTGCACCCTAGATTTCCCTGGACGACGCTCTACAAGAAGAATCCCGGACCCTCGACGTTCCACTACCTTTGGAAGACTGAAGAATCTCCCTTGGAGTCAAGGAGTGACTCCCCTGCTTGGCAGGCACCAAAAACTACAAATGACGGTCGCAAACTACGCCGCTCTCGCCGGAGTCCGAAGTCCCTGCAGCCCAAGAAGTGGATTTCCTGACTTCTCATAGGCCATCGTGAGTCCCCAGCGAAGCTGAGGCCAGTGAACCCCAAGAGTAACGAGGAACCGCGACCCCTGGGTACCCTGCACTATTGTCGAGTGCAACCCCTCACAACGTTCCACGAACTTGTGCTTTGGACCACGTGTGGTCCCAGCCTCCAGCAGGAATCCCTCCTAAGATCAGCGGCCTACCACGTCCCGAGTGACTGTGGGCCCCTGTGAGAGAATCCTCCCGAGGCGTCTTCGCGACCCCTTGCCAGCCGGCTTGTGGGTCCCCAGAAGACTTTCCAAAAAAACCAAAGAGCTCCCCTGGTTGCTCCAGGCCTGCCCTGACTTACCCTCGCTGGGTGAGTTCCACAGACCTTGCTGGTCTGCGCCATTGCCTGTTCACACTTTCCTCGAGACTTGCTGTTACCAAGGCTTGTTGGCTCCGATCGAGTTGCCGACACCGCAGTAAGCCGCAGACATCGTGGGACACGTCGAAACCAGCTCCTGGTCGTCGTCGACGCCTCCTGGACCTCGTGGCTGAAGAGTCAAGGCAACTGCGAACGACCTGAACCCTGAGACGACGGTGGGCATTCATCTTCCTTGCCCCGAGTCACTGCCAAGTGACTTTGAACACTGTCCCCTCTGCTTTCAGGTCATCCTTCCACCGAATCCAGGCTTGGATTCCACCGGACACTTCTTCAAACCATCACAAGCAGCAAGTCTTCTTTGCTCGCCATTGAAAACGACGCCGCGACCCGACACCAAAGGACACCTGTGCACCCGGCTTCCCTGGGTGAGGTAACTCCAGCACTACGGTGCTCCTGTGGGTGTGGGCCCTCGAACTACTTACCCTGTAAGTGACTTGCTTGTAGGTTCACCTAAAACTCTTACTTTCCCCGTGCGATTCTCGCACTGACTCGTACCTGGTGCGCGTCTGTGTTAGACACACCGCGTCCGACTCCCTTGCAAATCCTATCTGTAGACCGTATCCTCCGACTCGTACTGAGTCCGATCGGTGTGTTCGCCTCGAACACGCAAGGGACCTTGAACATTGATATCTCAATCACGTCTGAGTGCATAGACTCGTACAGGATTCGCATCGGTGCCAGGTCACCGCGTCCGTCCCCTGTGGGTCTCCTACAACTGCCTGGGGTGGTTATTGGGGGTCCCTCGATTCTAGATGCCCTAGACCTAGGTCTAGCAAACTAAGATTGTAATATTCAATTGTGCTAAACTTATCCTGATAATATTTGACTTGTACATATGTTCCTATCCTCTAATCTCATAAAGAGATTAGTAGAGAGTGTTTATTAATAAATACATATATATTTGATATATATACCTGTGTGGTGTCTTTTCATTTGGTGATTCAAGAGATTGTGTGGTAAAACAAGCTGCTTTACATTCCTTCAAGACTTAGCCTGAAGGCTGCTCTCCACAGCTACCACTAGGATAGCTTTCTATAAAGGTTGTCTTAAACCTATCTACCATAAGAGTCGAATTGTTCTGGTGCAAGGTGTCCACTTTAATTAGTGAACAGCATATACCAGGCCAACTTCTCACAACGCGGTTACAGATAGAGTTGCAAGGGAGTTGGACGCGTTGTGTTCTAACACAGACGCGAACCCTGTACGAGTCAGCGCGATAGTCGCACTTAGAAAATAAGAGTTTTAGGGCACTTCTAGGGTAGCTACAAGCAAGGCACTTACAGGGTAAGTAGTTCTAGGGCCCACACCCACAGGAGCACCGTAATGCTAAAGTTACCTCACCCAGGGGAGCCGGGTGCATAGGTGTCCTTTGGTGTCGGGTCGCGGCGTCGTTTTCAATGGGAGCCAGTGAAGACTTGCTGCTTGCGGCGACAGAAGAAGGGTCCGTTGGAATCCAAGCCTGGATTCAGAAGGAGGAAGACCTGAAAGCAGAGGGGACAGTGTTCAAGGGCACTTGGCAGTGACCCGGTGCAAGGAAGATGAATGCCCACCGTCGTCGACAGATTCAGGTCGTTCACTGGTGTCTTGACTCTTCGACCACGAGGTCCAGGAGGTGTCGAGGACGGCCAGGAGCTGGATTCAACGTGTCCCACGAAGTCTGCAGCTGACTGCGGTGTCGGCGACCCGATTGGAGCCAACAAGCCTTGGTAGCAGCAAGTCTTGTGGTAGGAAGAAAAAGTCAATGGTGCAGACCAGCAAGGTCTGAGGAACTTACCCAGCGAGGGTAGGTCAGGGCAGGCCTGGAGCAACCAGGGGAGCCCTTTGGTTTCTTTGGAAAGTCTTCTGGGGACCCACAAGCCGGCTGGCAAGGGATCGCGAAGACGCCTCGGGCGGATGCACTCCACAGGGGCCCATGGTCACTCGGGATGGTGTAGGCCTCTGATTTTGGGAGGGATCTCTGTTAGAGGCTGGGACCACACGTGGTCTAAAGCACAAGTTCGTAGAACATCGTGAAGGGGTTGCACTCGACAATAGTGCACGGTACCCAGGGTCTGCGGTTCCTCGTTGCTCGTGGGGTCCACTTGCCTCAGCTTCGTTGGGGACTCACGATGGCCTTGGAGAAGTCAGGAAATCCTCTTCCTGGGCTGCAGGGACTTCGGGCTCCGGCGGGAGCGGCATAGTTTGCGACCGTCGTTGTCGTTTTTGGTGCCTGCCAAGCAGGGGAGTCACTCCTTGACTCCAAGGAGATTCTTCAGTCTTCCAAAGGTAGTGGAACGTCGAAGGTCCGGGATTCTTCTTGTAGAGCGTCGTCCAGGGGTATCTGGGGTGCAATGCACAGGTTCCCCTCTTATACTAAAAGAAAGGGAGGGACTAGCTCTATGACCCCACCTATGGGAGGGTCAGGGAGTGGGTGGCTACACCATGATAACATGTATTTGGGCACTTATGTTTATTTAGTTGAGCACGCATGTTACCGAAGATTAGTTGGTCATCCTAAGGTCACGAGCACCGTTTTCAACGGGTTTTTATCGCAGCACGTTTTAGGTCACATTGGCTTTCATTATATCATCGAGTCTGTAGGTCACGAGCACTGATTTCAACGGGCCTTATCGTTAGACACATTAAGGCATATTCGCTCTCACATTATAATCGAGTTGCCGATCACTTAGGACCAGTCCTGTATAATTCTCGTAGCTCTTAGTTCACTTGCGTCTTAGGGTTTTTTTAGCTTTCATGTTAATTTACTTGAGCACACTCTCTATTGAAGATTAGTTGTACGTTACACGTCACGAGCACCCTTTCATCGGTTAATATTGTTGTAAGAGCATTCCGAGCAAGTAGCAATCATATGACTTCCGGCATGAGTTTCGTTTTATCGTATTACACTCGTGTTCACCAGTATCGGTTAAGCACATTAGATTTAGAGCACTACAAGCCGTAGATATGACTTTTTTAGG
Organism: Calotriton arnoldi; assembly: GCA_963921515.1. Lineage (NCBI taxonomy): Eukaryota > Metazoa > Chordata > Amphibia > Caudata > Salamandridae > Calotriton > Calotriton arnoldi. The sequence continues at coordinate 174,816 of CAWUFW010004063.1, forward strand.
TCACCTCATGTATTAAGTAGCTTTCATATTGATTTACAGCATATGGTTCCCTGAAGAAGGGTGGTTTCACCCGAAATGCATTGGAACTCAAGGAGTGTACGAAGTATCCAATGAAAATCACATTGTTTGGAAATATTGGCTAATCCAATTCATATGAAGAAGGAAAATAAATATGAAGTTATTGAACTAATGGTTTAATCATTATTTGGATGAAGAGATAAAAGACATCACAACGTTTGAAAAAACCCCTGGGGGGTCAGGTGGTGCCCACGGGGACGTTCCCTATAATAGAGAACGCTACTTATTTATTATAACAGTGTACTGGACCGGAGTACACACCCAAGGAGCACATCTAATTTTGCTGAACTTTTTGAACTTTTAAGTATCTTTAGGTAGTGCACGGTTTCATCCTTATCTTGTACTCCCAGGTATGTAGACATGGATGCATTTCTCATACGAGCAGTACTTCCAGCCTGTCGTCCCAGGTATATACACATAGATGCATTGCCCATACAAGGGACACATCACAGCCTGTCCTCCCAGGTATGTAGACAACATGGATGCATTTCTCATACGAGCAGTACATCACAGCCTGTCCTCCCAGGTATGTAGACATGGATGCATTGCCCATACAAGGGACACATCACAGCCTGTCCTCCCAGGTATGTAGACATGGATGCATTGCCCATACAAGGGACACATCACAGCCTGTCCTCCCAGGTATGTAGACATGGATGCATTTCTCATATGAGCAGTACATCACAGCCTGTCCTCCCAGGTATGTAGACATGGATGCATTTCTCATATGAGCAGTACATCACAGCCTGTCCTCCCAGGTATGTAGACATGGATGCATTTCTCATACGAGCAGTACATCACAGCCTGTCCTCCCAGGTATGTAGACAACATGGATGCATTTCTCATACGAGCAGTACATCACAGCCTGTCCTCCCAGGTATGTAGACAACATGGATGCATTTCTCATACGAGCAGTACATCACAGCCTGTCCTCCCAGGTATGTAGACATGGATGCATTTCTCATACGAGCAGTACATCACAGCCTGTCCTCCCAGGTATGTAGACATGGATGCATTTCTCATATGAGCAGTACATCACAGCCTGTCCTCCCAGGTATGTAGACATGGATGCATTTCTCATACAAGCAGTACATCACAGCCTGTCCTCCCAGGTATGTAGACATGGATGCATTTCTCATACGAGCAGTACATCACAGCCTGTCCTCCCAGGTATGTACACATAGATCATTGCCCATACAAGGGACACATCACAGCCTGTCCTCCCAGGTATGTAGACATGGATGCATTTCTCATATGAGCAGTACATCACAGCCTGTCCTCCCAGGTATGTAGACATGGATGCATTTCTCATACGAGCAGTACATCACAGCCCGTCCTCCCAGGCATGTACACATAGATGCATTGCCCATACAAGGGACACATCACAGCCTGTCCTCCCAGGTATGTAGACAACATGGATGCATTTCTCATACAAGCAGTACATCACAGCGTGCCCCTCCCAGGTATCTCCACAGTGCTACATTAACCGGGCAAGGGGTATTTACGGGCTGTCCCGGCTATGAATGTGTGCACACACGCATTGACTCTCCATGGGTAGTAAAGTGGTCCTTCCACGCATGCGCCATGGTTCAGGTGACTGCTGTCTCCCAACCGGCTTCATCGTGTGCTTCCATTCACAGGTATCGAGGCCAGAGAATCTCCCACCTTAATGCAGCCTCTGCCATCAATCACCACCGGAGGGCGGCACCCCAAGATCACGTGCTCCTTGAGCGGGAGCAGCGTTACCGACCACGTGCTCTCATGGTACAAGCAGCCCGATCATCAGGGCCTGAGCTTCCTGGTGAGCCACAGGGAGCGGGCCAAGCCGAGCTATGGCGACGGCATCAGCGAGCGCTTCCTGCCGGGCATCGAGAAGGAATCCAAGACCTTCACACTGACCATTGGGAACACTGAGCGCAGTGACGAGGGCACCTACTACTGCGCCATCTGGTACAGCAACCAGTACATCTTTGGCGACGGGACTCGTGTCATCTACAAAGGTGAGTCCAAGTCAAGGCGAGGTGGCCTCCATTTTACTACTGTGTCCAAGCCAGGGAAGTGGGAGGACACATATATACACCTGAGTCCATGTCACGCTTGAGAGGGGTAATCTGTACCAATGAGTCCAAGTCAAACTTGAGAGGGGCTATATCTATAAAACTGAGTCCAAGGCGAGGTGGCCTCCATCTTACTACCTTTGCCGAACTTGTGTACACCTGAGTCTTAGTCAAAGCTTGGGTGGAGGGGGATACATCTGTACACCTGAGTCTTAGTCAAAGCTTGGGTGGAGGGGGATACATCTGTACACCTGAGTCTTAGTCAAAGCTTGGGTGGAGGGGGATACATCTGTACACCTGAGTTCAAGTCGAAGCGTGGGTGGAGGTGGATACATCTGTACACCTGAGTCCAAGTCAACGTGTGGGTGGAGGTGGATACATCTGTACACCTGAGTCCAAGGCGAGGTGGCCTCCATCTTACTACCTTTGCCGAACTTGTGTACACCTGAGTCTTAGTCAAAGCTTGGGTGGAGGGGGATACATCTGTACACCTGAGTCTTAGTCAAAGCTTGGGTGGAGGGGATACATCTGTACACCTGAGTCTTAGTCAAAGCTTGGGTGGAGGGGGATACATCTGTACACCTGAGTCCAAGTCGAAGCTTGGGTGGAGGGTGATACATCTGTACACCTGAGTCCAAGTCGAAGCTTGGGTGGAGGGGGATACATCTGTACACCTGAGTCCAAGTCGAAGCGTGGGTGGAGGGAGATATATCTGTACACCTGAGTCCAAGTCGAAGCGTGGGTGGAGAGGGATACATCTGTACACCTGAGTCCAAGTCGAAGCTTGGGTGGAGAGGGATACATCTGTACACCTGAGTCCAAGTCAAAGTGTGGGTGGAGGTGGATACATCTGTACACCTGAGTCCAAGTCGAAGCTTGGGTGGAGGGTGGATACATCTGTACACCTGAGTCCAAGTCGAAGCTTGGGTGGAGGGGGATACATCTGTACACCTGAGTCCAAGTCGAAGCGTGGGTGGAGAGGGATACATCTGTACACCTGAGTCCAAGTCGAAGCTTGGGTGGAGGGGGATACATCTGTACACCTGAGTTCAGTCGAAGCGTGGGTGGAGGGGGACACATCTGTACACCTGAGTCCAAGTCGAAGCGTGGGTGGAGGGAGATATATCTGTACACCTGAGTCCAAGTCGAAGCTTGGGTGGAGGGGGATACATCTGTACACCTGAGTCCAAGTCGAAGCTTGGGTGGAGGGGGATACATCTGTACACCTGAGTCCAAGTCAAAGTGTGGGGGAGGTGGATACATCTGTACACCTGAGTCCAAGTCGAAGCTTGGGTGGAGGGTGATACATCTGTACACCTGAGTCCAAGTCGAAGCTTGGGTGGAGGGGGATACATCTGTACACCTGAGTCCAAGTCGAAGCATGGGTGGAGGGAGATATATCTGTACACCTGAGTCCAAGTCGAAGCGTGGGTGGAGAGGGATACATCTGTACACCTGAGTCCAAGTCGAAGCTTGGGTGGAGAGGGATACATCTGTACACCTGAGTCCAAGTCAAAGTGTGGGTGGAGGTGGATACATCTGTACACCTGAGTCCAAGTCGAAGCTTGGGTGGAGGGTGGATACATCTGTACACCTGAGTCCAAGTCGAAGCTTGGGTGGAGGGGATACATCTGTACACCTGAGTCCAAGCTTGGGTGGAGGGGGATACATCTGTACACCTGAGTCCAAGTCAAAGTGTGGGTGGAGGTGGATACATCTGTACACCTGAGTCCAAGTCGAAGCTTGGGTGGAGGGTGATACATCTGTACACCTGAGTCCAAGTCGAAGCTTGGGTGGAGGGGGATACATCTGTACACCTGAGTCCAAGTCGAAGCGTGGGTGGAGAGGGATACATCTGTACACCTGAGTCCAAGTCAAAGTGTGGGTGGAGGTGGATACATCTGTACACCTGAGTCCAAGTCGAAGCTTGGGTGGAGGGTGATACATCTGTACACCTGAGTCCAAGTCGAAGCTTGGGTGGAGGGTGATACATCTGTACACCTGAGTCCAAGTCGAAGCTTGGGTGGAGGGGGATACATCTGTACACCTGAGTCCAAGTCGAAGCGTGGGTGGAGGGTGATACATCTGTACATCTGAGTCCAAGTCGAAGCTTGGGTGGAGGGGATACATCTGTACACCTGAGTCCAAGTCGAAGCGTGGGTGGAGAGGGATACATCTGTACACCTGAGTCCAAGTCAAAGTGTGGGTGGAGGTGGATACATCTGTACACCTGAGTCCAAGTCGAAGCTTGGGTGGAGGGGGATACATCTGTACACCTGAGTCCAAGTCGAAGCTTGGGTGGAGAAGGATACATCTGTACACCTGAGTCCAAGTTGAAGCTTGGGTGGAGGGGGATACATCTGTACTCCTGAGTCCAAGTCAAAGCTTGGGTGGAGGGGGATACATCTGTACACCTGAGTCCAAGTCGAAGCTTGGGTGGAGGGAGATACATCTGTACACCTGAGTCCAAGTCGAAGCTTGGGTGGAGGGGGATACATCTGTACACCTGAGTTCAGTCGAAGCGTGGGTGGAGGGGGACACATCTGTACACCTGAGTCCAAGTCAAAGCGTGGGTGGAGGGGGATACATCTGTACACCTGAGTCCAAGTCGAAGCTTGGGTGGAGGGGATACATCTGTACACCTGAGTCCAAGTCGAAGCGTGGGTGGAGGGGGATACATCTGTACACCTGAGTCCAAGTCGAAGCTTGGGTGGAGGGGGATACATCTGTACACCTGAGTCCAAGTCAAAGCTTGGGTGGAGGGGGATACATCTGTACACCTGAGTCCAAATCGAAGCTTGGGTGGAGGGGGATACATCTGTACACCTGAGTCCAAGTCGAAGCTTGGGTGGAGGAGGATACATCTGTACACCTGAGTCCAATTCAAAGCTTGAGGGGGTACATTGGTAAAACTGAGCCCAAGTCAAAGTTTGTGGGGGAGCTACATCTGCACAACCGAGTCCAAGTCAAGGCTAGACAGCCTCCATCTTACTACTGTGTCCAAGCCAGGGAAGTGGGGGACACATATGTACACCTGAGTCTAAGTCAATGCTTAAGCAGGGTAATCTGTACCAATGAGTCCAAGTCAAGCTTGAGAGGGACTATATCTATACAAGCGAGCTCAAGTCTAAGCGTGGGTGCTACTTCTGTACAACTGAGTCCAAGTCAAGGCTAGGCAGCCTCCATTTTACTACTGCATCAATCCAGGGAAGTGGGGGTAGGGGGCTACATCTGCATACCTGAGTCTAAGTCAATGCTTGAGGGGGCTTATATCTATACAACTGAGCCGAAGTCAAGCTTGAGGGGAGCTATATCTATACAATACAACGGAGCCCAAGTCAAGCTTGAGGGGGCTATATCTATACAACTTAGCCCCAGTCAAAGCTTGAAGAGGTGTATATCTATACAATACAACGGAGCCCAAGTCAAGCTTGAGGGGGCTATATCTATACAATGAAGCCCAAGTCAAAGCTTGAAGGGGTTATATCTATACAACTGAGCCTAAGTCAAGGCTAGGCAGCCTCCATTTTACTACTGCGTCAAAGCCAGGGAAGTGAGGGGGTACATCTGCACACCTGAGTCTAAGTCAATGCTTGAGGGGGTTATATCTATACAACTGAGCCCCAGTTAAAGCTTGAGGGGTCTATATCCATACAGCGGAGCCCAGGTCAAGCTTGAGGGGGCTTTATCTATACAACAGAGCCCAAGTCAAGCTTGAGGGGGCTATATCTATACAACAAAGCCCAAGTCAAAGCTTGGGGGCTATATCTATACAACTGAGCCCCAGTCAAAGCTTGAGGGGGCTATATCTATACAACTGAGCCCCAGTCAAAGCTTGAAGGGGTCTATATCTATACAACGGAGCCCAAGTCAAAGCTTGAGGGGGCTATATCTATATAACTGAGCCCCAGTCAAAGCTTTAAGGGGTCTATATCTATACAACTGAGCCCAAGTCAAAGCTTGAGGGGAGCTATATCTATACAACTGAGCCCCAGTTAAAGCTTGAGGGGGCTTATATCTTTACAACAGAGCCCAAGTCAATCTTGAGGGGGCTATATCTATACAATTGAGCCCAAGTCAAGCTTGAGGGGGTTATATCTATATAACTGTGCCCCAGTCAAAGCTTTAAGGGGTCTATATCTATACAACTGAGCCCAAGTCAAAGCTTGAAGGGGTCTATATCTATACAACTGAGCCCAAGTCAAGCTTGAGGGGGCTATATCTATACAACTGAGCCCAAGTCCAGCTTCATGGGGGCTATATCTATACAACTGAGCCCCAGTGAAAGCTTGAGAGGGCTTTTATATATACACAACTGAGCCCAAGTCAAGCTTGAGTGGGCAGTACATCTGGTCAACTGAGTGAAAGTCAAGGCTAGGCAGCCTTCATCTTACTACTTTTCCCAATCCTGTGTACACCTAAGTCCAAGTCACCCCAGTGGTGAGCAAGGGAAAGCATATCACAACTGCCAAGCCCTCCTCAGTGGTGAGCAAAGGTAAGTATATCGCGACTGCCATGCCCTCTCCCGTGGTGAGCAAGGGAAAGTATATCACAACTGCCAAGCCCTCCGCAATGGTGAGCAAGGACAAATATATTGCGACTGTATGTCCTCTCCAGTAGTGAGCAAGGACAAGCATATTGCGACTGCAAGCCCTCCCCAGTGGTGAGCAAGGGCAAGTATATTGCGACTGCAAAGCCCTCCCCAGTGGTGGGATTGAAGTGTACTCACTTCCGGTCTGTTCATGCCAGAACTCAGAAGTCTAAAACATTCCACCTTCAAGTCGCAACCTAGAATTGAAGCTGGCATCGGCCTTGGAGCTTAACACTGAGCAGTAGATTAATGGGTCCTCGTGGTCATTGGCCGTAGACTAACCAGCCGCGGCCCGTGCAGGTAAGAGCGGTGGGGCCCAGTGGGGGGGATTTCGACAGACGACGACGAGGGAAAATTAATTATTTATTTAATTTTCCCTCATCATTGTCTGTCGAAATCACCCCCACGGGCCCCACCGCCCAACCAATCTTACCTGCAAGGGCCCCGGCTGAGACTAACATGGACCATAAAACTGACAAGTGGACATGATCACTGGTCCATAAAGTAAAATCAAGGCTTTGCTTCATATTCAGAGCAGCTCTTTGTAGCAGCTACGTCTTCCTTAGTATGAATACATCCTACTGCCCTCTGAGGATCTACGTGAAACAGACGCTAAAGTGCCAGAGTTAAGACAAATGAGCACTATTTAAATTGGATCCTTGGTCGTGGGTGTGAGACTGCCTTAAAAACACAATCACCTGTGCTTCCTGGTAGAAAAAGGATCCATGTAATGGAATGAATTTCCCTCCCAGACGATGGCAGAACCACAATAAAAACAAAGTAGGAGAACTAGTTTCCCTGCAGTGTGACAGTATTATCTGCTCACCCAGACAGAAAGACGATATTGGGAAGATATAATATTCTCTCAAGATATGGTTCCATTATAGTTGAACTGAACACACCTTAAAACTTCAGTCCACTATTTGGTGTTCATGTGGATATTTTTCACTAACCATTTTTAAATTATTGAAGAACACATCACTGAAAGTAATTTTTTTATATATACATTGTTAGCATTCAAAGGAAGGGGGTAACAGATCCCTTATATACGTTTGTGTCCTGAGGAAGGTGGTTCTTATATATAAGGATTTACCACCGAAACGCGTCGACGCTGAATATTTCTGAATCCAACCACAAGGCATCTGGGGAAGATATAAATTTGAATACTCATCAGCATGCAACCTTGATGTAGAACTCTGGATCAGTACACGCAACAGCTCGTTTAGAACTGTGCACAAAGGGTCTTTTGTCTATATGTGTGTTCTTCCTTGATGTCTATTGTGAATATCTTGTTAGGTTTTTAACTTCAAAATACATTGTGTTTTATTGTATATTATTCGTTACTGATGAATTTCACATTTTTATTTGTATGTGTTTAAAATGTATTGTGAAACTAGGACTTGTTTTAAAAAAAATAATAATTAAAATAATCCTTTATCGCTACATCTCTTCTCTGGTGATATATTAGGAGGTGGGGCAGCTGTAATCCTCAATTTTTATCAATTTGGCATGTATTGACTGTATGGAGTGTGAATGAGTCTGAGATTCTTAGATATTTGATCTCCAAGGGAAGCTTATTTTCCTCCTCTGAGGATCTACTTCTGTACTGCACCTCTGAGCCACCGTAGGCCCTCTGAGTGACCCTCAGGTCTACTGCCCTCTGAAGAGATACTCCTGTACCTGCACCTCTGAGCCACCGTAGGCCCTCTGAGTGACCCTCAGCTCTGCTGCCCTCTGAAGATCTACTCCTGTACCCTCGCCTCTGAGCCACCGTAGGCCCTCTGAGTGACTCTCAGGTCTACTGCCTCAAGATCTACTCCTGTACCCGCACCTCTGAACCACCGTAGGCCCTTTGAGTGACTCTCAGCTCTGCTGCTCTCTGAAGATCTACTCCTGTACCTATTCCTCTGAGCCACCGTAGGCCCTCTGAGTGACCCTCAGATCTGCTGCCCTCTGAAGATCTACTCCTGTACCTGCGCCTCTGAGCCACCGTAGCCCTCAGTGTGACCCTAGGCTCTGCTGCCCTCTGAAGATCTACTCCTGCACCCGTGCCTCTGAGCCACCGTAGGCCCTCTGAGTGACCCTCAGCTCTGAGCCATCGTAGGCCCTCTGAGTGACCCTCAGCTCTGCTGCCCTCGAAGATCTACTCCTGCACCCGCACCTCTGAGCCACCGTAGGCCCTCTGAGTGACCCTCAGCTCTGCTGCCCTCGAAGATCTACTCCTGCACCCGCACCTCTGAGCCACCGTAGGCCCTCTGAGTGACCCTCAGCTCAGAGGCACCGTAGGCCCTCTGAGTGACCCTCAGCTCTGAGCCACCGAAGGCCCTCTGAGTGACCCTCAGCTCTGCTGACCTCTGAAGATCTACTCCTGTACCTGCACCTCTGAACCACCGTAGGCCCTGAGTGACCCTCAGCTCTGCTGCCCTCTGAAGATCTACTCTTGTACCCGCACCTCTGAGCCACCATAGGCCCTCTGAGTGACCCTCAGCTCATAGCCACAGTAGGCCCTCTGAGTGACCCTCAGCTCAGAGTCACCGTAGGCCCTCTGAGTGACCCTCAGCTCAGCGCCACCGTAGGCCCTCTGAGTGACCGTCAGCTCAGAGCCACCGTAGGCCCTCTGAATGACCCTCAGCTCAGAGCCACCATAGGCCCTCTGAGCAACCCTCAGCTCTGAGCCACCGTAGGCCCTCTGAGTGACCCTCAGCTCTTTCAACCCCTTCAAGGAACTAAAATGAAAAGCTGGCCAGGTCTCCTCTCGGATGGAGCGGCAGCTGGTGAACTTTAAAGTGGAATGGAGTAAACAGCCGGGCTGACTCTCACCAAGCGAGGGAGCCTGATTTCCCAGGCACAACTTCTCAATAAACTGACTAGAAGGGGATTCGTTTTATGAGTAGTTCAAAAGGGTTACTCGTGAAATATTCCAATATTTTATAGTATACTTCTCTTTGTGGATGTTTTCAAGGTGTACATGGCTTCTTGCCTCATTTTTACCCTTTCCCTCCTTTCATTTTTAGGTCTCACCTGGCGTTAGCAGTGCACATGCGCTGCTCTCGCCATGCGAGGGCCTCTTGGAATCAATAAGGTTTTAGACTTCGTGTCTCTGCTCTGCCTGAAATTTTCATTGGCGAGCGTCGTTTGTCGTCAGTGTTTATGTTAAACATCGTTTGTTGATTGCACCACAGTGTCCCTAGCCCCTCCTGGTTGACATCCTGTCCACTTTAGGCCACGCCCACCTGGACTGGATGTTTTACTTGCGGCGGGAGACGGTGGGTTTTATATTAACTTTCAGCACTTTTTTTTTTACTATTGCATGCGTGCGTCTTGCGTGTGCGATGCATTCCCTTCTATTGTTCACGTTCACCTTAATCTGTTCTCGGCTCGAGGCGCGTGGGGCTTGTGGCGATTTAAAAAAAAAAGATTTTAAAGATTTAAAGAAGCGCGTGGGGCTTGTGCTCTTTTTTTTTTCATAGTGCATGCGTTTCGCGCTTGTTTATTTATTTATTTAATTAGTTGCACAAGCGCGGTCTGCTTCGCTCTCTTGTCTCTTTCCTGCTCTCTCTCTCACGTGGTTCTGTTTACTATCCGTCTCCTTAAGTCTTGCTCCGTGTTTGCCCGCCCCCACCACTGCTCCAAGATCGAACATAAATCTGAAACCGTGTCCTCCGTGTACGCGTGTGCCCCGCCTCCTGCTCGTGCTACAGATCTAGGGGAGTGAAGCACATTGTTTCTTCCCCGCTTCCTTCTCCCCCTGCCAAAGGTAAATACAGGGGCAAGTGTGGTGCTCCACGTTTCATTTGCAGTCTGTCAATGTCCTTTTCAGCATTCACAAATCCTCTTACGGAGCAGCTGTTCGGTGGATGAAAGCTCTTGAGGCACGGGGGTTTATTGTGTTTTCGGAGGCATTCACACATTGTGCTCAACCGCGCCACTGATTGTTTGCTGTGCCACCCAACCTCACAGTCATGGGGGCGGGGTGAGGTCCGTGTGTCTGGAGGGGCCTGCTGAGTGGCAGATTCGATCAGCCACTTGAAAAGAGTTAAACACTCGTAGCTTGATTCCGCATGGCAAGGTGCGTATCATCTTCGTCATGCTGCCGCGCATGTGGGCGTTAATTTATAGGCAGTTTAGTCATTCAAATTGCAGTTACGCTCACATGTATGGTATTGATACACAACAGTGGAATCAAGCATCAATGTACCATATAAATACAACACCCCGCATAATAAACAAAAATACAAAAATACAAAACTAAAAAACGATACCATTTACAAAACAAATTGCTTTAACTTTAACAAAGGCGAGACCTATTGCATTTTTCTATCTTGTCCCTTCCCAGTAGATATCCAGTCATATATTAATGGAAAATATACTTGGACTGGACAAGGTGAACAAATAAAGTTATGTAGAATTCTTGAACTCAGTCTGTAGACAGCAGCGCTATCTATCATGTTCACCAGATCTCACATTCTCAGAATCCAGTGCAGCCACTTAGATTACAGGATCCTTATAGGTTCAAGAAATAGACATATAATAGGATTATAAATAGTAATCTTACAGGCTCTGACCTTTGACTGGAAAGATAATAATTGCAACACCATACACAGCTTTACCACAGGTGATGATGAAATGCTTCCACAGTGGTCAAAAAACAACAGCCACAGCAGCAAGTGCCCTCTGGCACCAGACCAATAATATCAGCAGCACGTACCCCCACCTCAGCATGAATCACAACCCAAATAGCAGTTTTAACATAATGACGGAAAATCAATAGTTTTGTCCCTAAATATCACCCTGGCATTTTCTGAAAATAAACACATTTTCCCAAATCACTGATTTTTATTTTAGATAAGTAAACAGGGAGGTTCTTCTCCTCATGTGGGAGGGAAGGGGGAGTGACTGCAAAAAGGGGCTAATTTCTACGACATGGGAGGGGTTAAGAGAGGGTAAGGAGAGGTCAAGTGAGGATTAAGGAGGGGTTTAGGGAGGTATAAGCACCCATCCACAAAAGAGTAAGACCATTCCTTTTTACAAATTGCACTTCTAGAGGGACTACTGCCAAAGACCCAAAGCAGTTCTAAATGTACTCCAGCTGAGACCTGGAGTAAGTCTAGTGCCACGCGTGGCTGATCACCAGCACAGCAACAATCTCCCATAGAAAATAATGGAGGCAGTACTTAATGGAAAGAACATCATGGGAAATTAAGTTAAAACCAATAAATGTATTTCGACTTTTTAAAAATATATACATAATCTTAATTTAATGTTAAACAAATTGCTCATCAATAAAAAATAAATAGGGGCGTGGCTACGATGGCGGAGAGCTAAGACGCACTTCGTCTTCGCTCCTCCACCCGCCAGCGATTTGCACCGGTCTTCGGGCCTGAAACTCACCGGAGATAGGCGACATCGGCCCTGACGACGCCCAGGCTCCCGATTCATCTCCTGAGGCGCCTCTCGACACCCGGAGCCGACGCTGGTGGTGGCCGGCCCGGTTGGGCCCGGAGATCCGGGGAACAGCGGAGGCCGCGAAACGAGCGGCAGTGGCGGTAGGCCCGGAGCCCCGACTGCCGAGACGCGGGCGGTGTGGCCCGTGACGCCAGCGACGCACAGGGGCATCTCCGGCGGCACCGGTTTGAAGCTCCGGCGGAGTCGGCCGCAGCACTAGGGACTGTGGTGAGTGAGGCAAGGGTTTCGGCGGCAGGCCCCGGGGCACTCACAGGCCCGATGTGAGGACACTGAAGAAAGCAGGCGCATCGCCGGGCTATATCCTGGCCCTCGACCTCTGGGGGGACTTGCAGGACTGCGGCTGGTGAGTCGTCCCCTTGGTCTGCATTGCTGACCCCCTGGAGCCCGCCTGACAGGCCTGCGGCCAACTGTGTAGCACGGAGGACTTTGCTGGGCCTTGAGCCCTGCCCCTGTGCACTCCATTGCCCTGAGACACTGTTGGGCCTAATCTTTTTTGACCTCCTTCATTGGCTAATCGGGTGGTGGTGACAGTGGCTGGCGGCCCCCACCCCAGGCTGTTTGGCACCACGGAGTGCGCCGGGGAGTTGCACCAGCGTAGAGTGGGGCGGGCCCTCGGGGGGTGCGTCGACCTCCGGCCCAGTGTCGCCTTCTGGGTGGTCCCCCACAGTGGGACTCGCTGAGAGCTGGCTTGTTGGTAGCTGGCCGGACATCCACAGAACCCCGGCAGTGCAGCACAGGCGCCCCTTCACGTCGGACCTCAAGTTGCGCACGGGGGTGGAACTACCCGGGGCGCCTCCGACTACTGCCCGCTGCCTTGACCCAGGTGCGATGGAACTGGTCTGGAGAGAGAGCCGAAGTTAGGTAGCTGCGATTTCGACAAGCCACAACCTCGGACTGTTGGACCCGGTTTGCCGGCGCGGTGGAGCATGACCTCTACCAGGGGCAGGAAGGACAAGTCGGCTACCAGGGAAAAGTCGCTTAAGGATCTATTTGCTAAAGCGCAAGGAGAAGGGCGTGGTACTACGGAGCCGGCAAGCCCGGTGGCGCAGATGGCTGCCACGGCGGACGCACCCGTAACACGGGCCTTTTTGGAATCACTGTTCGCAGCCCTGCGCGACAACCTACAGACTGTGAAACGCGATCTCACAGCTGAGATCAAAGACATCCGCAAGGACGTGGACGATATAGGCGAGAGGAAGACCCTGGAAGATAGAGGTGACACGCGGGACACCGAGCTGGCGGCTATGCAGCAAGAGGTCATCCGCATACATGAACAGCAGGTTGATGTGCAGTCTCATCTGGAGGACCTCGAGAATCGTTCCCGCCACCATAACATCAGGATCCGCGGAGTGGCCACCAACGAGGAAGCTGGCGACATCTTTTCGTATGTGAGGGAGCTCTTCAACCACATTTTGGGTCATCCCCTGGACGCTGAGCTCAAGCTGGACCGCGCACATAGAATGGGCCCACCCAGAGCGGCGGCGGCGCCTCCGGCGGACATACTGGTGTGTGTCCAAGACTTTCAGACTAAGGAGGAGATCTTGCGTAAAGCCCGCTCACTCCGGCAGATTTCCTTCCGCAATCAAACGCCCACTCTTTACCAGGATTTGGCCGCCATTACGCTTCAGAAACGCAAAAACTTCCGGCCTATCACGGAAGCCCTCCGCCAACGTAATATCACCTACTCCTGGGGACACCCATTCCGCTTGATCTTCCGGCATGATGGCAAGCTTTACCAACTACGCTCCCTGTCTGAGGCGGGCAAACTGCTGGGGATCGCACTTCCAGAAGACCCGGACGATGAAGAGCGCTCAGAACCTGGCCCCCACGATGGTCGGCCGAGGTGGCAGCAGAGGAGACGTCGCCGCCGCATTCAACGCCCGGACCCCTCCGTGGTCAAGAGAGAACAGCGGGCCGCCCTTGAGGCCCTACCGGAGACCCTGGCGAAGGCGTCTGCCGAGTGACTGAGCCTGGCCACTGTAGCGTATTCTCCTTCATAGCTTTGGGGGTGGAGGAGGGAGTCGGGACTGATATGTGCCACACGAACACCCAACCGATTTTTTTTCTGATCATCCCTGGATGATGGACTAAGACTGTAGACTGACTTTTATTGGCGCTCGTTGCGCCTTGTTTTCCTCTTTTTCTTTGATTGTTCTGGGGCTCTTTGTTCTCTCATCTCCTTCTTCTTCTTCCTACTCTTCTTTTTCTATTTTGTTCTTCCGGGATCCCCGGTCCTTGGAGTGTTGTCAACTTTTTTGCCCTTATATTGGCGGGGCGGGAGGCCCTGGCCGATCTTGTCTGGGTTCATGCATTGCAGGGGCTCCCCTTAGGCGCTGTTTCCCCGATGAGGTTTAGATGCCGTCAGCCACAGTCCGGATCCTTACTCTCAATGTGAGAGGACTTAATAATCCTATCAAACGGAGGGCTCTTCTCTCCTATCTAGAGGGCGCTGGAGCTGACCTTTGCCTCCTTCAGGAGACACATTTACTCCATAAGGACTGCCATAGACTTCGGTCTCGTTCTTTCCCAACACAATTCTTCTCTTCTAATACCACTAAGACGGCAGGGGTAGCTATTCTGGTTTCAAAGGGCTTTCAGGGGAAGGTGGTTCAGAAGGGGGCGGAGATCAAGGGCAGGCTACTTACATACCAATTTCTCATAGGGGGCACACCCTGACGGTTGGGTCTATTTATGCACCCAACGAGGGCCAAGAACGTTTCATACATGAGGCACTCACAGAAGCGACTGCCACCTCAGACCGACATATCTTGATCGGGGGGGACCTGAACTTGGTGTTTGACAATGACATGGATCGCTCGGCGCAGCGCACTAACCAAGTAGGTGCCTTTTCCCAAGAGGGTCTCAACAGATTGCGAGACCTGGGTCTCGTGGACCTGTGGAGACGTCAACACCCCCGCTTGCGAGAATTCTCATACTACTCTAATGCACACAAAACGTACTCTAGATTAGATTATTTTCTAGGCTCCACACCGTTACAAGACTCCACTCTTTCGACTGAAATACTAGTAGCAACCCTATCGGACCACGCCCCAGTCGTAGTGACTTTAGCCCTTCCGCAATTGCATTGCCCGGCCAGACACTGGAGACTCCGGGACATGCTTTTACACCGGCCGGACACGGTCACCCAGGTACAACGTGCCCTCGACAGCTATCTATCACACAATGATAATTCTGACACAGCTCTCTCCACTCGCTGGGAAGCACTCAAGGCGGTCGTTAGGGGGGAATTCATAGCCATCTCCGCCGCCGAGAACGCGGATCGTAGAAAGAAACGGGAGGAACTGACACACACAGTGCGCGAACTCGAACAGATACATCAACGCACGGGGGTCCCGCGGGTTTGGAGGCAACTGACAGCGGCTCGGACGCAACTGGCAGCGCTGGATAGAGATAAGGCGGAATATGCGGCGATGCGCTTGCGACACTCCTACTATATCGGCGGGGACAAGTGCGGGCGGCTGCTCGCGCACAAGCTCAGGGAGGCCCGGCAGCGCACAGGAGTTGGGGAAATCAGGGACCATACCGGATCATTGCGCTCAGATGACGCGGCCATTGCCGAGACATTCCGTGACTTTTACGCGCAGCTATATGACGAGCAACCCCTGGACACGGTTGACATTGACGCCTGCCTTGCCCGGGCCCACCTGCCCGCACTCACGACGGAACAAGCAGCTCACATAGAAAGGGAGATTAGACCGGAGGAAGTCATCTCCGCCATCAGCCGCCTGCAACTAGGCAAGTCTCCGGGCCCCGACGGTTATACTGCGGCCTTTTACAAGCAGTTTTGCTCCACACTCGTACCTTTACTTACTCGACTTTTTAATTCTTTTGCGGCGGCGGGGGCGATTCCCCCTTCCATGCTGGAGGCAGCGATCGCGATGATCCCTAAGCCCGGGAAAGACAGGACGCTCTGCGGGTCGTACCGGCCCATTTCCCTTTTAAATATAGACCTGAAGCTTTACACAGGGATTCTAGCTGCACGCCTTGCCCCCTATATGCAGGGGCTGGTGGGCCCTGACCAGGCTGGATTCATCCCGCAGAGGCAAACCAGCGATAACACCAAGCGAGTGGCGCATCTTATAGAAAAGGCCTCCCGTACTCCAGGTGCTTATATGCTTCTAACCATAGATGCGGAGAAGGCCTTTGATCGGGTCCACTGGCCCTACCTTGAGGAGGTTCTGACGCGAGTCGGCATAGGAGATAAAATGCGGACACACATTTTTAACTGTTACCGTTCCCCTACGGCTACAGTACGGGTTAATGGGCACACATCCTCGCGGTTCCCTATCTGTAGGGGTACGAGACAGGGGTGCCCCTGTCGCCCCTTCTCTTTGCCCTTTATATGGAACCCATGGCGCAGAGAGTCAGGGACCACCCCCAGATCACGGGCATCCGCCTCGGTGGAGACACCCACACTATAAGTCTGTATGCAGACAACGTTCTGGTCACCCTCACAAATCCTTTGACTGCTCTAGGGACTTTTCTAAAGGAACTTGATTCCTTCGCGGGAGCGTCTGGCTTCAAGGTAAATTTGACGAAGTCCACGGCCCTGAATCTGTCCATGCCGTCACAAATGCAGGCGGACCTGCAGACCCGACATCCTTTGCAATGGTCTGAAGGTACGATTCCCTAGTTAGGTATACAACTGGCTCCGACCCTGCCAGCAATGAGAGAGGCAAATTACTCCCTCCTCCATTTACATATCCGCTCGACCTTCCAGAAGTGGAAACATTACCCACTTTCGTGGCTAGGCCGCGTGGCGGCTATCAAAATGACGATCCTCCCCAAAATGTTATATCTGTTTCAGACGCTTCCATTGCCGCCCCCCATAGGGTGGCGCCAAAAAGTACAGACGGACCTCTCTCTTTTTATCTGGCAGGGACGTAGGCCGCGAATGAAGCGGTTGGTGAGTTTTCTCCCGCCCCATGAGGGCGGCCTTGGGGTCCCAGATCTCACCCTTTATTACACTGCCACGCAGCTCCGATACTTGGTTGAATGGAGCAGAGCCGAATCAGAGAAGCATTGGCTTTTCCAAGACAGGGCAATAGCCGGTACGTCTCTCATGAAAATCCCCTTTCTTCCGAAATCTCATCGGCCACCCAACTTATACGCCTCACAGGTGACGAGCACAACTCTTCGCGCTTGGGACCGGACTAATACCCGACATGCGCTGATGACTTTCCCTTCCCCGCTCACCCCCCTTTTCGACAACCCGGATTTTAGCCCCGGGATGGGCCCGCAGACCTTCCCACTGTGGAGAGAAGCCGGCTGCCGAGCTTTAGGCCTGTTATTTGACAAGGGAGATATTATCCCTTCTCGCAACTCAGGGCCGATTATGGCCTTCCTGAATCTGAGCGACTGCGTTACATACAGGTAAGACACTGGGCCATGCATCCTGATATCCGGGCGCAAGCGGCTAGACACCTCACCCAATTCGAACGTTGGCTCATAACGCGGTCCTCAGACAAGAAGTTGATCTCGGATTTATATAAATTGCTCCTTTCTAGGTACACTCACACTTATCACGCTGGCGCGCGCGTTGGGAGAGAGATTTGGGACGGAATCTCAGCACTAAGGAATGGGAGGGTGCATGCTATAGAGCGCGCCACACAGCGACGCATGTCGGCCTCACTGAAACATTCACCAAACTTGTATATTATTGGTACTATACTCCGGAGCGTCTACATCAGGCCGACGCTACACAGAGCCCTGACTGCTGGAGGGGGTGCGGGAAAGGGGGTACACTAGTCCACTTACTATGGGAGTGCGAATATCTCCAGACTTACTGGACACATATCCTTGATGAGATTGACAAACACATGGAGACTGACCTTCCTAGACTTCCTGCGTATGTGCTACTGGGAGTGCCAAACCCACTCACCTACCCATTGAAATCCAGACGTGGGAAACAGATAGCAATAGCTCTTGGCACTGCGGTTCAAAACATTTTGATTCACTGGAAGACTCCCCACATCCCTGCTCACACCGGGTGGTATCAACGCCTGTGGCATATACTAGGCATGGAAAAGATCTCTCTCACCCTGGCCGGGAAGGGTCCCTCCTTCAGCGATCTCTGGCAACCATTCCTCGCACTCTTAGCCCCAGAGTTTAGGGAGCTCTATTGCTCGAAATATTTGCGTCTTTTGCACCTCACTACTCTAGACACCACTCCATAACTTGTTTACTTTAACAGGATAACACACTTTATGTACCACGGCCTTGCTGTAATGGACCGGGGGAGGGCGGGGGGAGGGTTCCTTTCTTTTTTGTTCTTCTGCACCTTTCGTCTTTCCTTTCCTCTTCATGGGTGGCGGGCGGGATCGTATTTGCTAAACGTTGGTTTTCGTATGACACATTGCACCTGCTGGACTACACATGGACCCTGCGTGGTCCGCTTCCGGCCCGTTCCTCTTCTGTATTCTTTAATAAAAAGATTTAAACCTAAAAAATAAATATTATTTTATTATCAACTATGAATGAATGAATTTATTTATTATTTCAATTAATTAAAATTGTTACAAAAGAAACTGGGCGTGATGTCTCCGCCCACGCACCTTCTTCAATCATGGATAAAACATGATCATTTCATTTAATAAGTCTAATAATCATGGATAAAACATAATCATTTCATTTAACAAATCTAATAGTCAAGGATAAAACGTTATTATTTAATTTGACAAGTCTAATAATCACGACACAAGTCAGTTAGAGACAAGTAGAATTAAATATGTAAACACTAGTTTGAAGTTGTAATCCTCCTCTAGTCCTTGGCTGAGTCTTTGCTTATAAGTTCTTTCAGCTGATGTGCAAATTTCGCTAGTCTGGCCAGTTCCATTGGAGTCTCCAAATTGAAGAGAAGTTTCATTGCATCTGTGCAAGTACGTGTGCCGTATTTTAAAAACAGCGGTTTCAATAAAATGCGACGTGCATGATTCAATCGTTGGCATGTGCAAATCAAGTGAGCCATGGATTCCTCATACTGATGACACAGTCTGCAGGTGGTGACCGCCTCTAATGTTTTCCAGCGGGTATTAATATCTTTTATTGGCAATGCCATGAGTCTCACTGACAAAATTTGCTTTAAAATTGTCTTGTTCAAGGCAGAGTCAAGGTATGGCTGTCTCAATTTATCTTGGAAGGAGCTAGCTAATAACCTGATGTTACTACTGGAGGACTCTATTACCCTCATGTCATCTTCCTTGGATAATAGTCGGACTTGTTTTTTTAAAATACATTTTAAAATTCTGGGTTGATGGATAAAATCCTGCCAATTGGACAGGTCAAGGTGCAATTCAGTGCAAGCAGTAAGGAGTCCGTTGGCCCATGAATTGTTGCCTTTCGCAAAGATTTCCTTCAAGATTGCTTTCATTGTATTCAGTGGTGCTGCACAGGCCCCTCGATAGTACCGAACAATCGATGCCCAATGTTCGTAGCGTTGTTTGTTTAGCCCGGGCATAGGCGGGTATCTGAAAAACCTGTTTGAATGCTCGGCAGTTGCCACATTCCATGGTGTTGATTAATACCGCAGGAAATACTAGTTGGCCATATGTGATTGAAGGAAGTAACTTAGCTCTTATGACCTTTCTGATAGGCTCGGTTGTCGGGCTACTTAGTTTGGAGTTCAGTTTGCATAGGGCGTGCGTCACCGCCTTAGCTTTTGATTCGATGGAGGCGGTGTGTGCAGTGGACTTCCCATTGCTCATAATCCAAACCCCCAGGTAATTATATTTAGTTGCTGTTGCTATTTTCAAATTGCGTTTGCTGTTAAATCATTTTCATTGTCATAGATGCTTAGTGCGTCCAATGTTCTTTGCATGCCCGTCTTAGCATGATCCATTAGCACAGTGTCATTTGCGTACTGCATTAGGAACAGTCTGGACGACCCAATTTTAGGGGATAACAAATTGGCTTTCGATATTGTTTTACCAAGGTCTGCAGTGTAGAGATTAAAAAGCAGGGGCGGCAATACACAGCCTTGTTTCAGCCCTCGATCTGTGTAGATTTTTTTGTTGCTGAGTTCATAGATGATTTCACCTGTACCTAAGTTCCGGTATAGAGGGCAATAATTGCTTTCAGCAGCATAGTCGGGATCCCCCAGTTTTGTAGTTTCCACCACAGCACAACGCAATCGAATGCCACAGAATAATCCACAAAGCATGCGAAAAGTGGGAGCTGGTTTTTCTGGGAGGACTGTTCTACCAGATGTGCGAGGGCTAAGATGTTCCAGTGTTGATGCTCCTGACCTGAAGCCGGATTGGTAAGCTGGTAAGATTTCATTGTCATTGGCCCAATTTTTCAAATCTTGCAGAAGGAGGCTTGCATATCCCTTTGCCTCAATATCCGAAAGGGCTATCAGCCTATAATTGGTTGGATCTCCTTTATCACCATTTTTATGGATTGGTTGGAGCAGGGAACCTTTCCAGGCTTCGGGGATCGTTGAGTTGTCCATGCAGAACTGATAGAGCGGGGCAAATATGGTTCCCCAAAAATCACAGTCTTCTTTAAAGAGATGTCCAGGAAGGCCGTTGGGTCCCGGGGCCCCGTCTCTTCAGATGTTTTTAAGTATTAATGCCACGCGATTTCCTACGTCAAAAGATTCAGTTGTCTCTTCCGTAGTTGTTTGATAAGTATTAGACGGGCTGGTGCTAGTGAAGGGTCGTTGGTGGTGCGGCGGAATATGATCCAATGTGCTACCGTACAGTGAGTTCACATGGTTGATCCATGTGTGGCTGGCGACCCCATTACGCCGGTCATGGCAGTGCTCGGACAACCTGTTGATATATGACCAGAATTCAGCCTGTCTGCTTGGAATTAACAGACTGAAAATATGCAGCCATTGCGAGTCTGCCTGTTGCCTTTTATGGTCCCATATGTTTTTCCTGTGTATTTTCCTTGCTATCAGCAGATTTTGAAGTGTTTTATCATCTCTCTCTCGCATATGATTGCGATTGGCTTGTCTCAAGCCCCGCTTGCTTTGTTCAATTTTTTCACACCTGGGTTGAAATTGGCAGCACACCCCCTCTCCGCGATCGGGCCGATGGTTTGATTTTTTGCCTAACAAGAGGCAGTACAGCTCCGGCGCCAATTTTGTCCAATTCTCAGAAATGTTGCCTGCTGCAAAGTCTTTGGCGAGTGTAGACCAGTTGCTTTTCCAGACTGTCATACCGGATGTATCTATTTTATTCCATTTTAGTCTTCTCAGGAGTGCGTGTGTTTCCTCCCCGTTGGACAAACCCAGAAGGGAGATGTATGGGAGGCTGGCAGTTTGCAGCGAGATGACAATGGCCAGTGGAAAATGGTCACTGGTCTGCTGTACTGGATTTTGGAATTCTGCCACTTGTTCATAGAAGTGATTGCACATAAAGATATAGGCGATCGATGATTTATTTTTTCCCTGTAGGTCTTTATTCATGTCAGAGTTAGGAAACTGTATCTCTTGTATTGACCTTAATCTGTACGTGTTTAAGAATGTATTCAGTAGAATCCCGGCGTGATCCCCAGGCAGTGAAACATCTGTTTCTGTCCTCAGGTTATGAGTATTAAAATCCCCGGCCATTATAATCCCACAATTCGGGTGGTTACTAAACAGCTCTTCGAGTGTATCCACCAGAACCCTCAACTCGCAGTATCTCGGTGTATCTTTGCAGCTGAAGTAGACGTTCAGGAGTAGAATCATTATTGGACAGCCATTCAATTTCAAACCTTGCAGGTGTATAGCTTGAACCATATCCGTGCATAATGAAGATTTTGCTGTTATATTGCTGCCAATTCTTATATATATAGATAAACCCCGGATGGCCTTTCCAAATATATTGTGCTTTTTTGCTGGCTGTTGGAATTCCATGAAACCTGGAATGACCACTGGAGCAAGCAGCCAAGTTTCTTGGAGACACAACAAGTCCCCAGTCTGTAAGAATTCGAAAGCGTGGTTTTTAGTCCAATACATTCCATGAGATTACTTTTATAATCTCATTCGTTCTGCTTCCAGGGCAGTTGCTTCTTTTTATGCTAGGAGCAGTTTGATTGTAGACCTGTTCGGATCATTGCGATTCCATCTTGGGGGTTTCTATGTTGGTCGGTTTTTCCTCTTTCTGAGATTGTACACCCTGTTGGATTAGAGTTAGGCGAGAGATGTATTCTTAAATTAAGAAATGATGTGGGGCGAGAAACTATTTAGGAACTTTTTAAATTTTAAAAAATGAACTTTCCTAAATAATTACATTAAATTAAAGTAATATAAACATATGTTTAAGTAATTTTAATATATAATAAATAAATATAATCATTTTACTTTAAAGGTGGGATTTTTTCAATTTAAAAAAAATAATTTAATTTATATTTTAATTACATCATTAAAAATTAAGGTGATAGTGTTGTAGCATTTTTCTATTTTAGTTTACATTTAAAATAAATAGGTAAAACTAATTTACATTAATAGTTATCATAAAGATATTTTTACAATTTTTTTTAAAGTTTAATAAACATTTTAAAATTTCCCTATATGTTATCATAGGAAGATCTCCGCCCTGCTGGCGGGGATCTCCGCCTGCATGTGAAAAGTTAGAAGTAGTAACTTTTCACTTGTAAATTTGGCTCCATCCCACGCTTGGGAGGATGGAGACATGTAAGTCTACACTTTCTAGTAAATTTACTCTATCAAATGGTGATTTGCCAAAAGTTGTAAGTGTACTTCAAAGCCTAAGAGTAAATTTACACATGCAGATTTACTCCTATGCAAATGTACTATTGTGAATAGGCCCCTGTGTGTCGAAGTTAGGAGTGGGAGGAATTGGCAGAATTTGATTCTACTGAATTCTGCGGAATTACATTAAAATTCCTCGAGATTCCGCAGAATTCCACAACGGGGCGGAGTGGGCATTTGGCGCAATTTTCTTAGCACAAAATGCACCCTTGCGTCCAAAAATGGATGTGAGGATGCATTTTGCACTAAGAAATAGCGCAGCCAAACACCAAATGCACTGCGGTGCATACCCCTCGGTGCCCTTATACACTCTGCAGTGATCACTGCGGAGTATGTAAGGGCGCCGAACGGTATGCACTGTAGTGCATAGCCCTGGAGTGCATACAGTGGTTACTAAACATGGCCAGAATAGGGAGCTATCTCTCTATGTTTAAACATCACTGCTAAATGAACTTTAATCTGAAGTATTTTTTAAACATGGTGGGACTGCTCCTCTTCAAGCACTGTTTAAAAACCAAGCACTGCAGATTAATTCTGCCGTTAGAGGGCAGAGTTTATTAGTATTTGCACGTTACAAAAGTAAGACGGAATTACAAAATTCCTTGGGTTCCGCCCAGGCCTAGTCGAAGTGTCATCACGGAACAACACCTGCCATTGGCAGAGCACGTAAGCACGTCATGAACTTGGGTTAGTCATAGAAATCTGAAGGAATCAGATAGTCGCGTTGATGAATGTGACCAAGTGAGATCTTCACGTATCTGTTTATTTGTCTGATGTAACTCGTGTGATTGTCTTCCACATGGTCTCATGAAGACACGAGTGACCTCAAGACGCCCAAGGTACGACTGCTTGGGCCGGCACCTCATGAAGTCCGTGGCCAGAACCAGGCGACCTTCGTCTGTGCGGTGGACGGCTTCTACCCAGACGTGATTCGCATTAAGTGGCTGGTGGACGGAATCCAGGACGAGGAGACCTCCCAGGAGTTTCCATCCATGGCGAAGAGAGATGGAACCTACAAGGTGGTGGGACGCCTCACACTCGAAGCCAAGACCTGGGAGAGAGGAGCTGAGGTAGTGTGTCTGGTGGAACATGAGTCTGGGACTCAGAGCCTGAGCAGGAAAGGTGAAGTGGTCACCAGGAGGGTGGAGCAAGGTGAGTGTGCAAGCAACATCCTCGCCACCTTCGCGCACGCCCGGGGCGCAGGAGCCATCCTTCAGCCAACCATAAGTACCATAGGTGATGGTTGGGTGAGGGCAAAAGCAAAGCAAACGCAAGATGATATCACTCAAAACATGCACTTACGGACACTGGTTTTTACCCTTTCGTGCATATTTTAAGATGTATGTTGAGAATCATTCAACTCTCAGAGGGAAAGTGTTTTTGTGTCTGCTAACTTTCACCCTGTTTCATGAATGTCCTCAGAATTCTCCAGATTTAGCATTTGCCTACCAGTGAATTTTCCTGCCCATGTTGGTGCAGGTTGACTATGGGAGGCGCACATATTGGAAGGGGTCCCCAAAGGTACTTTTTTCATAATATGGCTATAGGTATAAATGTTGGTCCTGGGGATCTGGGGCATGAATGTGATCCCATCAAGGGTGACACCCTACAAATGAGGGCAGTTGAGAGGTTTGAGATGGAGATGCCCTCGACTCAAAGTTGACACAGGTCTTGGACTCCTGGAAAGGGCAGCACCTGTGGAGGGGTGCCCGGTCGCCACACAGCGCCACCAGCTCTGGGAGTCTGTCCTAGGCACTGGGGTGTACCCCACCTATGACCTGGTTTGGTGCTGGTTCCTGGTGGTCTGTCAGGAGAACTAGGGGCATAGGGGCCTGTTTTGGGAATCCCCTATCTCTGATAGATCTAAGGGAGGCTCACCCTCTGGAGTGGCGGGAAGAGGGGCAGCACCCCATAACTGTAGTATTGAGAAACGCCCCCTCAACAGCACCCTTGGCAGTGCCCTTCATTTTGATTAGATGGAGATCCCCCAGTCTAAGGAGGACCCAAGGGCCAGAAGTACCCTAGGGAGCCTGGCATAGGAAGAACCCAGGTGTCAGTACCCTAAGTATGTGTAGGTGCCAGTAGGGTCGCTGTGAGTGAGACCCATGTATGGGGGTGTTTGTTGTGTGACATCAGCCTGGTCCAGAAGGTCTGGGGTCCTCATCCTTCCTAAGGGGCTCTTCATGTATTTTCCATCCACGCTAGAGTGCTGTTCTCACCCACAGGTCTTTGTCTCCCCAGAAAAGGCATGTGGGGCACTAAGATGGTGGCCACCCTTGTTGCGAGGATATAATGGAACACGTATCCTCTGGACTGTCTGAACACCAGCTGCCAGTGCCATGTTTCTGAGGGTATCATGGAGCACGCATCCTCTGGACTATCTCAACACCAGCTGCCAGCGCCATGTTTATTAGGGTATCACGGAGCACGCATCCTCTGGACTGACTCAACACCAGCTGCCAGTGCCATGTTTGTTAGGGTATCATGTGGCACGCATCCTCTGGACTGTCTGAACACCAGCTGCCTGCTCCATGTTTGTTAGGGTATCATGGAGTAGCCGCTGGCGCCATGTTTGTTAGGGTATCATGGAGAGCGCATCCTGTGGATTGTCTGAATACCAGTTGCGAGCGCCATGTTTGTTAGGGTATCATGGAGCACCCATCCTCTGGACTGTCTAAACACCAGCTGCCGGCACCATGTTTGTTGGGGTATCATGGAGCACGCATCCTCTGACCTATCTGAACACCAGCTGCCTGCGCCATGTTTCTTAGGGTATCATGAAGTAGCCGCCAACGCCATGTTTGTTAGGGTGTCATGGAGCACGCATCCTCTGACCTGTCTGAACACTAGCTGTCGGCGCCATGTTTGTTAGGGTATCATGGAGTACGCATCCTCTGGAATGTCTGAACACCAGCTGCTGCCGCCATGTTTGTTAGGGTATCATGGAGCAAGCATCCCCTGACCTGTATGAACACCAGCTGTCGGCACTATGTTTGTTAGGGTATCACGGAGCACGCATCCTCTGGACTGTCTGAACACCAGCTGCTGGCACCATGTTTGTTAGGGTATCATGGAGCACGCATCCTCTGGACTGTCTGAATACCAGCTCCCTGCGCCATGTTTGTTAGGGTATCATGGAGTAGCCGCCGGTGCCATGTTTGTTAGTGTATCATGGAGAGCGCATCCTGTGGACTGTCTGAATACCAGCTGTCGGCGTCATGTTTGTTAGGGTATCATGGAGCATGCATCCTCTGGACTGTCTGAACACCAGCTGCCAGTGCCATGTTTGTTACAGTATCATGAAGCACGCATCCTTTAGACTGTCTGAACACCAGCTGCCGGCACCATGTTTCTTGTGGTATCAGGGAGCACGCATTCTCTGACCTATCTGAACACCAGCTGCCGGCGCCATGTTTGTTAGGGCCAGAAGTACCCTAGGGAGCCTGGCATAGGAAGAACCCAGGTGTCAGTACCCTAAGTATGTGTAGGTGCCAGTAGGGTCGCTGTGAGTGAGACCCATGTATGGGGGTGTTTGTTGTGTGACATCAGCCTGGTCCAGAAGGTCTGGGGTCCTCATCCTTCCTAAGGGGCTCTTCATGTATTTTCCATCCACGCTAGAGTGCTGTTCTCACCCACAGGTCTTTGTCTCCCCAGAAAAGGCATGTGGGGCACTAAGATGGTGGCCACCCTTGTTGCGAGGATATAATGGAACACGTATCCTCTGGACTGTCTGAACACCAGCTGCCAGTGCCATGTTTCTGAGGGTATCATGGAGCACGCATCCTCTGGACTATCTCAACACCAGCTGCCAGCGCCATGTTTATTAGGGTATCACGGAGCACGCATCCTCTGGACTGACTCAACACCAGCTGCCAGTGCCATGTTTGTTAGGGTATCATGTGGCACACATCCTCTGGACTGTCTGAACACCAGCTGCCTGCTCCATGTTTGTTAGGGTATCATGGAGTAGCCGCTGGCGCCATGTTTGTTAGGGTATCATGGAGAGCGCATCCTGTGGATTGTCTGAATACCAGTTGCGAGCGCCATGTTTGTTAGGGTATCATGGAGCACCCATCCTCTGGACTGTCTAAACACCAGCTGCCGGCACCATGTTTGTTGGGGTATCATGGAGCACGCATCCTCTAGACTGTCTGATTACCATCTGCCGGCACCATGTTTGTTAGGGTATCATGGAGCACCCATCCTCTGGACTGTCTAAACACCAGCTGCCGGCACCATGCTTGTTGGGGTATCATGGAGCACGCATCCTCTGACCTATCTGAACACCAGCTGCCTGCGCCATGTTTCTTAGGGTATCATGAAGTAGCCGCCAACGCCATGTTTGTTAGGGTGTCATGGAGCACGCATCCTCTGACCTGTCTGAACACTAGCTGTCGGCGCCATGTTTGTTAGGGTATCATGGAGTACGCATCCTCTGGAATGTCTGAACACCAGCTGCTGCCGCCATGTTTGTTAGGGTATCATGGAGCAAGCATCCCCTGACCTGTATGAACACCAGCTGTCGGCACTATGTTTGTTAGGGTATCACGGAGCACGCATCCTCTGGACTGTCTGAACACCAGCTGCTGGCACCATGTTTGTTAGGGTATCATGGAGCACGCATCCTCTGGACTGTCTGAATACCAGCTCCCTGCGCCATGTTTGTTAGGGTATCATGGAGCATGCATCCTCTGGACTGTCTGAACACCAGCTGCCAGTGCCATGTTTGTTACAGTATCATGGAGCACGCATCCTTTAGACTGTCTTAACACCAGCTGCCGGCACCATGTTTGTTGTGGTATCAGGGAGCACGCATCCTCTGACCTATCTGAACACCAGCTGCCAGTGCCATGTTTGTTACAGTATCATGGAGCACGCATCCTTTAGACTGTCTTAACACCAGCTGCCGGCACCATGTTTGTTACAGTATCATGGAGCACGCATCCTCTGACCTATCTGAACACCTGCTGCCTGTGCCATGTTTGTTAGGGTATCATGGAGTAGCCGCCAACGCCATGTTTGTTAGGGTATCATGGAGAGCGCATCCTGTGGCTGTCTGAATACCAGCTGCCAGTCCCATGTTTGTTAGCGTATCATGGAGCACGCATCCTCTAGACTGTCTGATTACCATCTGCTGGCACCATGTTTGTTAGGGTATCATGGAGCACCCATCCTCTGGACTGTCTAAACACCAGCTGCCGGTGCCATGTTTGTTACAGTATCATGGAGCATGCATCCTCTAGACTGTCTGAACACCAGCTGCCGGCACCATGTTTGTTGGGGTATCATGGAGCACGCATCCTCTAGACTGTCTGAACACCAGCTGCCGGCACCATGTTTGTTGGGGTATCATGGAGCACGCATCCTCTGACCTATCTGAACACCAGCTGCCTGCACCATGTTTCTTAGGGTATCATGAAGTAGCCGCCAACGCCATGTTTGTTAGGGTATCATGGAGAGCGCATCCTGTGGACTGTCTGAATACCAGCTGCTGGCGCCATGTTTGTTAGGGTATCATGGAGCTCGCATCCTCTGACCTGTCTGAACACTAGCTGTCGGCGCCTTGTTTGTTAGGGTATCATGGAGCACGCATCCTCTGACCTGTCTGAACACTAGCTGTCGGCGCCTTGTTTGTTAGGGTATCATGGAGTACGCATCCTCTGGAATGTCTGAACACCAGCTGCTGCCGCCATGTTTGTTAGGGTATCATGGAGTACGCATCCTCTGGAATGTCTGAACACCAGCTGCTGCCGCCATGTTTGTTAGGGTATCATGGAGCTCGCATCCTCTGGAATGTCTGAACACCAGCTGCCAGTGCCATGTTTGTTAGGGTATCATGGAGCACGCATCCTCTGACCTGTCTGAACACTAGCTGTCGGCGCCTTGTTTGTTAGGGTATCATGGAGTAGCTGCCAACGCCATGTTTGTTAGGGTATCATGGAGAGCGCATCCTCTGGAATGTCTGAATACCAGCTGCCTGCGCCATGTTTGTTAGGGTATCCTGGAGTAGCCGCCGGTGCCATGTTTGTTAGAGTATCATGGAGAGCGCATCCTGTGGACTGTCTGAATACCAGCTGCCGGCTCCATGTTTGTTAGGGTATCATGAAGCATGCATCCTCTGGACTGTCTGAACACCAGCTGCCAGTGCCATGTTTGTTACAGTATCATGAAGCACGCATCCTTTAGACTGTCTGAACACCAGCTGCCGGCACCATGTTTCTTGTGGTATCAGGGAGCACGCATTCTCTGACCTATCTGAACACCAGCTGCCGGCGCCATGTTTGTTAGGGTATCTTGGAGCATGCATCCTCTGGACTGTCTGAACACCAGCTGCAAGTGCCATGTTTGTTACAGTATCATGGAGCACGCATCCTCTGGACTGTCTGAACACCAGCTGCCGGCACCATGTTTGTTACAGTATCATGGAGCACGCATCCTCTGACCTATCTGAACACCAGCTGCCTGCGCCATGTTTGTTAGGGTATCATGGAGTAGCCGCCAACGCCATGTTTGTTAGAGTATCATGGAGAACGCATCCTGTGGACTGTCTGAATACCAGCTGCCTGCGCCATGTTTGTTAGGGTATAATGGAGCACGCATCCTCTGGAATGTCTGAACACCAGCTGCCAGTCCCATGTTTGTTAGCGTATCATGGAGCACGCATCCTCTAGACTGTCTGATTACCATCTGCCGGCACCATGTTTGTTAGGGTATCATGGAGCACCCATCCTCTGGACTGTCTAAACACCAGCTGCCAGTCCCATGTTTGTTAGCGTATCATGGAGCACGCATCCTCTAGACTGTCTGAACACCAGCTGCCGGCACCATGTTTGTTGGGGTATCATGGAGCACGCATCCTCTGACCTATCTGAACACCAGCTGCCTGCACCATGTTTCTTAGGGAATCATGAAGTAGCCGCCAACGCCATATTTGTTAGGGTATCATGGAGAGCGCATCCTGTGGACTGTCTGAATACCAGCTGCTGGCGCCATGTTTGTTAGGGTATCATGGAGCTCGCATCCTCTGACCTGTCTGAACACTAGCTGTCGGCGCCTTGTTTGTTAGGGTATGTCTGAACACCAGCTGCTGCCGCCATGTTTGTTAGGGTATCATGGAGTACGCATCCTCTGGAATGTCTGAACACCAGCTGCTGCCGCCATGTTTGTTAGGGTATCATGGAGCTCGCATCCTCTGGAATGTCTGAACACCAGCTGCCAGTGCCATGTTTGTTAGGGTATCATGGAGCACGCATCCTCTGACCTGTCTGAACACTAGCTGTCGGCGCCTTGTTTGTTAGGGTATCATGGAGTACGCATCCTCTGGAATGTCTGAATACCAGCTGCCTGCGCCATGTTTGTTAGGGTATCCTGGAGTAGCCGCCGGTGCCATGTTTGTTAGAGTATCATGGAGAGCGCATCCTGTGGACTGTCTGAATACCAGCTGCCGGCTCCATGTTTGTTAGGGTATCATGAAGCATGCATCCTCTGGACTGTCTGAACACCAGCTGCCAGTGCCATGTTTGTTACAGTATCATGAAGCACGCATCCTTTAGACTGTCTGAACACCAGCTGCCGGCACCATGTTTCTTGTGGTATCAGGGAGCACGCATTCTCTGACCTATCTGAACACCAGCTGCCGGCGCCATGTTTGTTAGGGTATCTTGGAGCATGCATCCTCTGGACTGTCTGAACACCAGCTGCAAGTGCCATGTTTGTTACAGTATCATGGAGCACGCATCCTCTGGACTGTCTGAACACCAGCTGCCGGCACCATGTTTGTTACAGTATCATGGAGCACGCATCCTCTGACCTATCTGAACACCAGCTGCCTGCGCCATGTTTGTTAGGGTATCATGGAGTAGCCGCCAACGCCATGTTTGTTAGGGTATCATGGAGAACGCATCCTGTGGACTGTCTGAATACCAGCTGCCTGCGCCATGTTTGTTAGGGTATAATGGAGCACGCATCCTCTGGAATGTCTGAACACCAGCTGCCAGTCCCATGTTTGTTAGCGTATCATGGAGCACGCATCCTCTAGACTGTCTGATTACCATCTGCCGGCACCATGTTTGTTAGGGTATCATGGAGCACCCATCCTCTGGACTGTCTAAACACCAGCTGCCGGTGCCATGTTTGTTACAGTATAATGGAGCACGCATCCTCTAGACTGTCTGAACACCAGCTGCCGGCACCATGTTTGTTGGGGTATCATGAAGTAGCCGCCAACGCCATGTTTGTTAGGGTGTCATGGAGCACGCATCCTCTGACCTGTCTGAACACTAGCTGTCGGCGCCATGTTTGTTAGGGTATAATGGAGCACGCATCCTCTAGACTGTCTGAACACCAGCTGCCGGCACCATGTTTGTTGGGGTATCATGAAGTAGCCGCCAACGCCATGTTTGTTAGGGTGTCATGGAGCACGCATCCTCTGACCTGTCTAAACACCAGCTGCTGGTGCCATGTTTGTTACAGTATAATGGAGCACACATCCTCTGACCTATCTAAACACCAGCTGCCGGTACCATGTTTGTTGGGGTATCATGGAGCATACATCCTCTGACCTATCTGAACACCAGCTGCCTGCACCATGTTTCTTAGGGTATCATGAAGTAGCCGCCAACGCCATGTTTGTTAGGGTGTCATGGAGCACGCATCCTCTGACCTGTCTGAACACTAGCTGTCGGCGCCATGTTTGTTAGGGTATCATGGAGTACGCATCCTCTGGAATGTCTGAACACCAGCTGCTGCCGCCATGTTTGTTAGGGTATCATGGAGCAAGCATCCCCTGACCTGTATGAACACCAGCTGTCGGCACTATATTTGTTAGGGTATCACGGAGCACGCATCCTCTGGACTGTCTGAACACCAGCTGCCGGCACCATGTTTGTTGGGGTATCATGGAGCACACATCCTCTGACCTATCTGAACACCAGCTGCCTGCACCATGTTTCTTAGGGTATCATGAAGTAGCCGCCAACGCCATGTTTGTTAGGGTGTCATGGAGCACGCATCCTCTGACCTGTCTGAACACTAGCTGTCGGCGCCATGTTTGTTAGGGTATCATGGAGTACGCATCCTCTGGAATGTCTGAACACCAGCTGCTGCCGCCATGTTTGTTAGGGTATCATGGAGCAAGCATCCCCTGACCTGTATGAACACCAGCTGTCGGCACTATGTTTGTTAGGGTATCATGGAGAGCGCATCCTCTGGAATGTCTGAACACCAGCTGCCAGTGCCATGTTTGTTAGGGTATCATGGAGCACGCATCCTCTGGACTGTCTGAATACCAGCTGCCTGCGCCATGTTTGTTAGGGTATCATGGAGTAGCCGCCGGTGCCATGTTTGTTAGAGTATCATGGAGAGCGCATCCTGTGGATTGTCTGAATACCAGCTGCGAGCGCCATGTTTGTTAGGGTATCATGGAGCACGCATCCTCTGACCTATCTGAACACCAGCTTCCGGCGCCATGTTTGTTAGCGTATCATGGAGCACGCATCCTCTAGACTGTCTGATTACCATCTGCCGGCACCATGTTTGTTAGGGTATCATGGAGAGCGCATCCTGTGGACTGTCTGAATACCAGCTGCTGGCGCCATGTTTGTTAGGGTATCATGGAGCTCGCATCCTCTGGAATGTCTGAACACCAGCTGCCTGCGCCATGTTTGTTAGGGTATCATGGAGCTCGCATCCTCTGGACTGTCTGAATACCAGCTGCCTGCGCCATGTTTGTTAGGGTATCATGGAGTAGCCGCCGGTGCCATGTTTGTTAGGGTATCATGGAGCACGCATCCTCTGGCCTATCTGAACACCAGCTGCCTGCACCATGTTTGTTAGGGTATCATGGAGTAGCTGCCAACGCCATGTTTGTTAGGGTATCATGGAGCACGCATCCTCTGGACTGTCTGAATACCAGCTGCCTGCGCCATGTTTGTTAGGGTATCATGGAGTAGCTGCCGGCGCCATGTTTGTTAGGGTATCATGGAGTAGCTGCCAACGCCATGTTTGTTAGGGTATCATGGAGCTCGCATCCTCTGGACTGTCTGAACACCAGCTGCCGGCGCCATGTTTGTTAGGGTATCATGAAGCACACATCATCTGGACTGTCTCAACACCAGCTACCTGCGCCATGTTTGTTAGGATATCATGGAGCACGCATTCTCTGGACTGTCTGAACACCAGCTGCCAGCGCCATGTTTGTTGTGTTAGTGTGTACTTTGCATTGTGGACTCCCTATAGTGCACACCCACACTTGGTCTGATCAGACTCATGTGTTCCTAGTGACCGGAAGTGATCCAGACCCCGCCTCGGGCCTTCATTTTACAGGGGCAAGGGGGCGGCGGGGTGGGGTGGTGTGGTGGGGGAGAATGTGCGGGGGACCCGTGGTAGAAAGGGCGGGAAGGGTGGCGCTACAACTACCGCTGAGACGTATCATTTATGAACACTTTGGAATGCGTGCAGTGGCGCCCCCTGGCGGTGCTCGACTAACCCCACTCTTCTGTTTCCAGGATGCACACGGGTCACAACTGAGCAGCTGGAATTATTTGGGAATGAAACCTCTAGGAACAGCACTGCCACGGGTATGTTATGTATTTATTAATTAATTTATTTTACATTTTTCCATAGTGCCACTATAGGATGTGAGAGCGCTTTACAGAGGAACGGAAAGTAGTGGGAACAAGTCTCACATTACCGTATAACTAATGGAAGGCAAAAACTGACTCAAAGGGGCAGAACCATCCAAATGTATAGGGGGAGAGAGAAATGGGGGCAGGAAGAAGAGGGGGAGAGAGGGGTGGAAGGGACGGGGGGCATAAAGGGAGGACTAGATGGGGTAAAAGTTGTCCTGGGTGGGGGGTAGAGGAGGTCAGATAAAGGGCCAAGGGGGCGGAAGTCAAGGAGAGATCAGAAAAGGGGTGCGGGGTATAGAGTGGTGTAGATTCTTTCTTTCACAGCCACAGTGATACCCTTGTGTGCTATGTACACACTCTACTTACAGCCGCTGCCCGTGCTGTGCCACAGACCACTGCACAAGGGCCGTGATCTAGGGAGCGTGGGGCAGTGAGGGGGCATGAACTGGAACTGATATTCAAATGAGCATGGGTGGAGGAAGGAGGAACCCTCAGGGTGTGGCCCAGAGGAGGGAACATATTTCAGGGAGTGAATCAGACGGACAAGCAGCAGCACTGGCTTTACCTACGCGGTACCCCGACGCCAAATCGTAGTACATCTGGGCCCTAGTTCTTTTCACTCTTTTTCTTTGCAGGCATATAACATTGAAAGTGTTTGGCACCATCCTTGGAGTTCTGCTGCCACCTAGTGGTTCACCAAAGCTGCATTTGAAAGATCCTGGGGCTTATTTACAAGCCCCTTGCGCCACTTTTGAGTCATTTTTAACATGGGAAAAGTGACGTACGGGTGGGCAAGGGACTTGTAAATAAGCCCCCTGTTCTTGCCACATCCAGACCTAAAGAGGCCTGATTTAGAATGGGTATAAATAATACTTGACATTCTTCAATCCCTGTACAAAACCCAGCTCGAGTTACTTTATAATCGGCGACTTGTGATGCACTCTGCCATTGATTATAAAGAATTGACGTCAGAGCTCAACAATAATACTTTATTACAGATCCGTTCTGACATCACGGCCAGAGCCAGCAGCTGGAGGGAAAGAAAGGCAGGCCAGGTCAAGGAGCATAAGGGAAGCTGCTGTGGACAAAATAAAAGTTTATTTCAATTTTTCTGCTCTGTTTTTATAGCTGCACAGTGACCAGCAGAAATTATATATTTACGGCAACATGTTTATTTTTTGCACTTTTGTTCGGTAATTAAGGAAAAGTTAGGATCTTTCTGCATCTTTCTACTGTGTCTTTTTAAAAAAATCTGACTTGTATTAAACTTCTCTAATATCTTTTTGCAAGAACTATCTAACAGCTTTTTTATATGTTTAATTTTGCACTGGATATTCTATTTTTATTCTTTATGTTTGGAAATATGATCTCTCTTTCATGTGAAAGAGCTACACACTAAGGATTAAGTGGTTTGTGGGAAGGGTGATAGTGTGCCCATGTATTATTAGGAATAAAGTATCCCCTGCCATACATGATAAGGATATTACAAGTCACCTCTGAGTTCCATACCCTTATAAAGGAGCTCGGCCTTCGGCCTCGTTCCTCTATAAGGTCCTGGAACTCATCAGTGACTTGCAGTATCCTTATAATGTACAGCAGGGAGTGCCTTATCCCATATATAATCATTCAATTCTGGAGACAGTGATAAATGCAAGAGAACCCGCCAGTGCAGTTGATCCAACCTAGGGTAGTATTGTGAAGAAAATTCTCCACAAATTGTTGAATTTTCCATTATAAGTGATCTCATCTGAAAGTGCAGTTTGTGTGTTAAAAAAACATTTTCCTTGCACTACATTAAAATTATATTTCAAATCCTAAACTGTCGGACCATATGAACGAATGTCACACAAAGAAAGCCAATGACTTTTCCACAACTAGGGCAGACTTTTTGGGTCCAGTTATTTCATGGGAGAGCCCGCCCTTCATGTCTAGGGCTCCCACTGTTCCAAGAAACAAGTGTACGACTGGGCCAGGGACATAGCTTCCATTGGTGCAACAGGTGCAGGGGCACCAGGGCCCAGATACTTGAGGGGCGCACTGAACCCTGACTATTGCTGTATTTTATAATTCAAACTTGGGCTAGAGGGCACTTCCTTCCTTGCCCAGGGGTCCAGGACACGCTGGCTACCACTGCCCAGAGCTGCTCCTAGCGCCTGTGATCTCTCAGTTCACACAGTGACGCTTTGTTTGATAATAGATGTGCGAGCAGTTTATAGCGCGCTAAATTACTCTTGCGTGGGGTTCTGCTTCTACTTCCTGGCCTAAGTTTTGTTTGCAATAGAAAGGCATTTCGGATACCCTGGGTGACAGTCTATGAAACAGTCCTGTGTGTTCTGGGTGGCCATTAAGGCTTCAGAAAGACCACTAACTCCTGTGCCTGATGAAACCCAGGGAGAGTTCCTAGCTGTGCTGCCCTGCGAAGACAGGTGACCAGCCCATTGTCTATGTATAGGGAGGCGAGGGGTGGTCGTCTGTGATGGGCAGTGATTCTCCCTTAGGGAAATGTATCTATGCATCTAGTGGGAGACCCCAGAGGCAGTGCATAGAGGAGCAAGCAGAGACTGCACAGAGAAGCACAGAGAGGACACCTGGAGGGGAGAAAGCGATGGTCTCAATAGAGCGTCCAAGCAATCATCGGACTGCCTGGATTCCTCCAAGAAGATATTGATGAGACTCTGATCGAAGGCCTTGAGAAGCTATGATCTGTCATCTGCAAGGACCTCACAGACCTCAGGCCAGATGTGAAACACCTGCATGAGAGAGTGGAAGCAAACCAACAGCTGCCCGAAGGCTGGTCGAAGCTGACCAGCTCGCGATGAAGACCATCTCAATGTTGAAGATGCAAACACGACACCTCCTCGACAAATGTGAAGACTTTGACAACCGCTCATGCAAAGTCCATGTGTGCATTTGTATCATATGGAGGAACGTGAGGGAGATTCCCTTCATCTGTGCATCACATAGGGCTTGATTCACAAACTGCACGTTTGAGTAAGTTTATACTCTTGAGTAAGTTTTTAATGTTAAAATATTTCACAACTTATTTTAAATTTAAAAAATAATATAACAGCATCATTTTTTAATTCAAAACAGGTTTTTAATATTTTATAATTAAATAATAAGTATTTACAATTTGTATATATTTTTGTAACATTAATTTGTACTTATTCATATACTAAACTAGTTTAAATAATTTAATATAATTTGACATTATTTCCTATGATGTTTTATTTTACGTCCCTACCTCTGTTACTTTCCATGGGAGGGTATTGCAGTACCAGTGGTTGTTCATGTATGGTGCTGGACTTATTAAAAAAGTGTAAGTTACTACAGACTTGCAGTTTTGAATACCGAAAAGCAGTAAACTTACTCAAAAGTGTCATAATATCATGAAGGACTATTATGAATGAATCAGCAGCCAGACTCTTGAGATACGGCTGGACTTACCCAACAGGGCCACAGTTCCAGTCAGAGGGCAAGGAGGCCAGCATTAGGAAATGAACTGAAAGGGAATGCATTGTTGGTCTCACAGAAAGAGAATAAGATGATGAGGATCCCTCTCCCCGCCCCAGAGATGTGGTGCAAAGCCACAGAGGCTCACAGCGTCCAAAGGATAAGAGGACAAGAGTTCGAATAATGTAGCCCACCGCAGCGGGCGAGACCGAGTCTGACTGATTAGCACGCTATCACTGAGGTCGCGATATTATGATGTTCAACTACTGTTGGGATAGTAATTTGCGGGCGGGAGTTTTGTTCTACACCTGTCGTCCCTATAGGGATCTATCTGCACACGCGTGTTAGGACACAAGTTGTACTGCATTGGTTGATTCAAATGAAGCATTTTAGCGGTGAGGGGTGAGGACTGCGAGAGGTGGCTGGGGCACCAGTCACAATTCTTTTGATTAACTGCTGCAGGGAATTATGGGGTTAAATTACTGTCGCACCTACGCTCCTAATCACCTGATTCATGGGTGGCTTAGGGAGGGCTGCAGGTGGTGACCAGCTGTTTTGCTCTAGAAAACCTTTCGTATTGGTTCTGTTAAAGGGGTTTTCTGATTTGGTCCATCTGCTGTAGTCACAGGAGTAAAGATCACCAAATAAACAGCCCCTAACAATTTATGGTTCATGTGTCTTCTCACAGTCTTGTTTTATGTGAGTTGTAGCAGTCATGACTGACAATGTATAAAGATAAACCATTTGCAGTCTTGAGGTCTTGACTCATGTGTGTCCCCTCAATCCTAATTCATAAGATAAACCATTTGTAGTCTTAAAGTCTTGACTCACATGTTTTCTTTCAGTCCTGAGTCATATAGATAAGCCATTTGAAGTCCTAAAGTCTTAACTTGTGTGTTCGTTAGTCCTGAGTCATACAGACAAACCATGTAACCACGACAAGATTTCGGCCATCTATGAAAACTTTGAACACCAACTCTCCACCGCAGACAGCATCAACCACCTCACACCCACAAACACAAACCCCGAACACCTTCACAACTAATGGAAATTCCTCACTGCACAAGACACTATCTCCATCATGAACTCTGTGCACTCGTGAGCACCCATGGACCCATGCCCTCACCACATCTTCAACCTCGGAAGCAAGACAATCGGCAACGAGCTCAGAAAGGTTCTGAGCACCTTCATCACCACAGCCTCCTTCCCTGAGGACTGAGAAGAACACACTGAAGTGAAACCCGTCCTGAAAAAAACCATCCTCTGACCCAGCCGAAATGAAGAACTATCAGCCCATCTCTCTCCTCCCCTATCCAGCAAAGGTCCTTGAG
Source organism: Calotriton arnoldi (assembly GCA_963921515.1). NCBI lineage: Eukaryota > Metazoa > Chordata > Amphibia > Caudata > Salamandridae > Calotriton > Calotriton arnoldi. Next base: position 213,143 of record CAWUFW010004063.1, read on the forward strand.
AAAGCGATTAACCAGCAACTCACCCAACACCTAGAAGACCACAACCTCCTGGACCCCTCCTAATCCAGATTTCGAGCTAACCACAGCACCAAGATAGCCCTGATCACAGACACAGACAACAACAGAGCTCTCCTGGACAGCGGGGAAACAGCAGCCCTCATCCTTCTGGACCCATCCACTGCATTTGACACCCTCTCCCACCATATCCTGATCAACAGAATCCATCAGATCTGGATTCAAGGAAACGCCCTCACATGGATCGCCTCGTATCTCACCGGTAGAACCCAAATGATCCTCCTCCCACCATTCACCTCAGAGCCCAAGAACATCATTGAAGAGTTTCCCAAGGATTGCCCCTCAGCCTGACCCTCTTCAACACCTGCATGACCTCCCTGGCTGCCACCGTCAGATCACACGGACTGAACATCATCTCCTATGCTTAGGACACACAGCTCATTCTCTCACTGTCCGAAGATCCCTCCACCACTAAAGCTAACTTCCACAGATGCAAGATGAATGTCACGGACTGGATGAAGGACAACTGTCTCAAACTCAAAACTGAAAAAACAGAAGTCCCCACCTTTGGGAACAACACATTGCTGTGGACTGACGCATGGTGTCCCATGGAGCTCGGCACCACCCCACCCCAACAGACCACGCCCGCAACCTCGGCATCATCCTAGATAGCAAGCTATCCATGGAGAAGCAAGTCAACACAGTCTCATCCGCCTGCTTCCACACTCTTTGGATACTCCGCAAGATCTTCAGGTGGCTCCCGGCAGACACCAGAAGGACAGTCACGCAGGCCCTCATCACCAGCAGACTAGGCTCTACGTAGGAGTCACTGCACACCTCCTGAAGAGACTCCAGACTATACAGAACTCCGCAGCAAGACTCATACTCGACCTCCCCAGAAGGACCCGCTGGCTCCCGATTCAGAAGAGATGCCAGGTCAAGATGCTGACCCACGCCTACAAGGCCCTGCACAATGAAGGACCAGCTTACATCAACCAACACCTGACCCTCCACCAACAGACCAGACACCTTTGATCAGCTTCCATCTCTCTCGCAAACACCTCATGGCTCCATCGGGCCAACAGCGGAGGGCGCTCCTTCTCGCACCAGGCATCCAAGGCTTGGAACAACCTCCCCCTGCACCTCAGGGCCTCACCATTACTCCAGCAATTCGGAAGAGAACTAAAGACCTGGATGTTTGAATGATCAAACCTCCACGCAGCAAACAGCTCCAGCGCATAGAGACTCTCACAGGTGATTTGCCACGCTCTATAAATGTTTGATTGATTGATTTTTAGTCTTAGGTTTTGACTCGTGTGTTCTCTCAGTCATGATTCATAAGATAAACCATTTGCAGTCCTTAGGTCTTCACTCATGTGTATTCTCTCAGGCCTGAGTCATAGAGATAAACCATTTGTAGTCCTAAAAGTCTTGAGTCGTATGTGTTCTTTCAGTCCAGATTCATAAGATAAACCATTTGTGTTGGTACGCGCCTCTTTTGACATGGTTAGCCCCCACATTTTGCCTGATGTCTGATGTACTTTCATACTGTAAGTGCACTGGGTTCCTGCTAACCAGGTTCCCAGTGCCAGATCTCCTTTCCCTAAAATCATACCACGATTGGCACAATTTCCTTTTCCCCTGTAAGCCCCTAGTAAATGGTACCAGGGCATGGGGACGGAAGAATGTCCCCTAGGGACCCTTCACCAGGACCAGGTGGTGCTGCTATTGCAGGCTGCGTGTCCAGGTGCAGGACAAACCGAAGAGTCGGCATGGCACAAAGGCCTGTGTGCCATGCCACCCTCACAATGCATAAGATATAGGTAAGCCACCCCTATGGCATGCTTTTATCCCTAAGGCAGGGTGTACTATATCCTATGTGAGGGCCTATCAGCACAAGCAGATAGGTTCCTACAACATCCAGACCATTCTGGTTGTTGTAAGTGAACAGGCAAGCCATAAAGAGTGCATGGGCTGCATACTCGTCAACACGAGTTTCCTAGTTCCATGATGGCTTTACTGATTTCTAAGATGTTTGGTACCAAACATCTTGTCTTAATAAATCCCAGCTGATGCCAGTATTGGATTTATTCATAAATTCACACAATAGATCCTGCTAGAGGATCTCCCGAAACCTACCAAACACTGGTGTTGTCCCTGTCAGCCTATCATTACCAGACATGTTTCTGGACCCCTGGGTAGAGAGCCAGAGCTCTCCGGATCCAGATGCAATGCCTGCTCTGAGTGGAGGTGGTCACACCTTCCCTCCTGCAGGATTTGCCTCAGAAGAAGCGGGAACTTCAAAGGCCATGCCACCTTTGAACCCAGCCCTCTGCTGTTTGAAAGCAGAGTGCGACCCCACAGTCCTGCTCCACTTATGGCGGGAGGACTGGCAGGAAAATTAGGTAAAGTAGGTGCTGGGTCTACCTTCACCCTGCTCCACCCCTCCGGTGGGGCAGGCGAGGTAGACCCCACTTTTCACTATCCCCATCTTGAGGATGGGGATATTAGCCTATTAAGAGTTAGGGTATGTCCACTCCACATGTGGGGGGAGCATAAAGAGGGTGTCGGCACCCTACAGGTAGGCAGCCCATTGGCTACTACCTGGCCTCCCTTAAAAACGCTCCTAAATTCAGTATTTAGGTGACTCCCCAAGAACCTGACTTGAGATTCAACAGATACAAGAAGACGATGGAAGAAGACTGCTGCGGATCAAGAACTGAGACCCCATGCAGAAGAAACTGGCACAAACCCCTGCCGCTGCTAAGGACTCGACCATTACAACCTGCTGTCGCTCCTGAAACCTGCGAGGCCGCCAAGAAACCCCGGAGCCCTCCAGCCTTCTGAAAATTGCCAAGATCCCCAATTCGGCTAGAGGCTCTAGTCCCCGGATTTCCGCCGGTTGAAGAAACCACTGTGGTTAAGGACCAGCACACTCCGTGTTGACACAACTCACCACTGAAAGAAAGGTTGCAGCATCCCAGGCCTGTTGGTTCACCAGTCTGGTGGAACTGACCCCTGCATGCCTCCGTCAACTCGAGGAATCCTCTCAGCACAACGACCGAGGCTGGAAACAGCCCCTTCCTGAGAACCTGTGTAGGAAGGTGGAATCTGACTACATGGTTGCCCCCACTTTTTTCTGGTGTTTTGATGGTTTTTGACTTAGTTTGGCTGGGAACCTGCTATTCAGGTCCCCAGCCTATCTGCTTTCTCTTATAAATTGATTCCATGTACTTTAGGTACACCACAGATTGGATTCTGGAGTGCCCTTATAAGTCCCTAGTATATGGTATACTATGTACCCAGGGCATAGGTACCCCAGAGGCCTACCAGGGGCTGAAGCATGTATTGTGCCACCCCTGGAAGGCCATCCAAAATGACACCACAGGACTGCTACTGCAGCCTGAGTAAGGTGGTGCATGCACCCCTTACAGAGGTATAGGTTCACTATATCTCACCTATCACTGCACATAGAAACCTATCAGTCACCCCTATGGCAGGCCTTATCAATCCTGAAGGCAGGGTGCTTGGTTTTATGTGAGACGGTGCCCGTGCATGAGCAGAACCCCTCTGCAGCCTTCGGAACCTCCTCTCCGGGGTTGTCTGTGGTGCAGCCTGACCAAATACTCTTAAGTGCATTATATCCTCGCGGTAAATGCTAACTTTGGGATGGCTGCACGGAAACATGTCGTGTTTGGTGTCAAACACCTTGGAATCATACCCCCACACCAGTAACTGGTGTGGGAGTATGATCCCACCCTTCAAGAGGGAGAGACATGACAGCACCGGTATACCCGGTACCAACTAAACAGAGCCTGGCACCACAAAATGGATGCTGCAGCCACAGACACGAGTCTGGCCTCCTGCTGCTGACCGAAACTCCGGCAGGGGAGGCCTGGACAATAGGTTTCCTGTCACAGGGAGGTGTTACCACCTCCCAGACAGGCCTTAGTGGATTGGGGCTGGGTGGGTGCACTCCAAGAGTGCTTTGAAGTCCTGCACTGGGGGCACATTTGGTGTCCTCGTGCATACCCCAGTTCAAACCAGTTGCAGGGGCTGCCAGCCCCTGCTCTGGCGCGAAACTGGACAAAGGAAATGGGTGTAGCCACCCCTCTTTCCAAACCCTCCCATAGGTGGGTCCACAGAGTTAGTCCAACCCCTTCCTTAGGTTTAAGTAAGGAACCCCTGGCAACAGGACTTTAGATATCCCTGGACGAAACTCTGCAACTGAATCCTGGAACTTCGACGCTCTACTCAAGACTAGAGGACTGAAGAAATCTCCCTTGGGGTCAAGGAGTGACTCCCCTGCTTGGCAGGCACCAACAAAGCATTTGCTGGTCTGCATCTCCGAAGCTCCTGCCGGACTCCGAAGTACTTGCAGCCCAGGAAGAGGATTTCCAGACTTCTCAGAGGCCGACCCGAGTCCCCAAGCAAAGCTGAGACCCGCAGCCCTCACGAGTGACGTGGAACCTGAACCCCTTGGCACCTTGCACATTTGCTAGTGCATCAACTTCTCAACAACTCTTGAAGTCCTGCTTTGGGATACTTGTAGACCAGGCCCCGAGCACCATTTGCACCGAAGATTGTGAGCCTACACTCCACGAGTGTTACGTGGGCCTGCTTCTTGCATTTCCGTTTGAGGCTCCTTTGCAATCCCTGGTCCGTCGACTGGTGGATCCCTGTGAAGGCAACTCTGATTTTCTTTGGGCTTCCCTGGTTGCTCCCAACGTGCCCTGACTCCCCATCGACTGGTGAGTCCCTCAGACCTTGCTGGTCTGCACAGAAGCATCTTTCTCCTTTCTGCGTGGGTTGCTGTTGCCAAGGCTTGTTGTGTTCAATCCGGACACCGACACTGCAGCACTCGACATCCTTTGTGGAACAGCTCGAATCCAGCTCCTGGTTGTCGTCGATGCCTCCTGGTCCTCATGGCTGAAGAGTCAAGCTTCACCTCTTTCACCTGAAGCACCCGACATCGGTGGGCATTCGACTATCGTGCCCCTGGTCACTGGCAAGTGACCCAGACTCTGTCCCCTCTGCTTTCAGGTTCTTCTCATCTCCGATCCAGGCTTGGATCTCTTCGGACACTTCGCATCTTCCCGGCAGCAGCACTTCCTTGCAGGCTGCCATTGAAATCGGCAGACGCGACCCGACACCATTCGACACCTATGCACCCGGCTTCCTGGGTGAGGTAACTCGAGTACTCCGGTGCTCCCGTGGGTGTTGACCCTAGAACTGTCTAAGTCCAAGAGGGTTTGGTCCTAATCCATTTCTAAGTGTCCTTAAACTCTAAAACTCTTACCGTGACTTTCCCATAGACTTTAACGGAGCTCGCGGCTGTGTTCACACACTGCACACAGCCCCCGTGGGTCCCCTGTGTCACTACCTTGGGTGGTTCCTTGGGGTCCCAGCGATTCTACAGGCTCTAGGCCTTGTGTCTACTTAAGTCGTGGTTCTTATACCACTTTCTTAATATATGGTTTGGTACGCCCCTAGGGCTAATCGTATATTGTGCTAATTTACTGTGCAATTTGACTTGTAACTTCTGTACTTTGACCTCTAGCCTCATAAAGAGACTATTGGATAGTGTTTAGTAATAAATACATATATTTTATATATATACCTGGTGTGGTTCTCCTTTCATTTGGTCATTCACGAGATTATAACTGGTAAAACAAACAGCTTAACACTCCTTCAAGACTTAGCCTGAAGGCTGCTCTCCATAGCTACCACTAGGATAGCTTTCAATAAAGGTTGTCTTTAAATCTATCATCAATAAAGGTCGATTGGAAGGTGCCCACTATAACTAGTGGACAGCATATACCAGGCCAACTTCTCACAACCTGTACCCTCTTTTCAGTGGTGTCAACAGCGCAAATCAGCAATGTTGGCACAACCTCCTCCTCTGTGACGGTCTACCCTGCATCACACCTGTGGCCTGACCGCTGCCAGTGATCTCCGAAAAGAGCACCTACGTCCACCGGTACTCCTGATCCAGGTATAAATTGTCAGCCTGCTGTACCCAAGTCCTGGACCCCCAAAGACCTTCCTCCCACTGGTGAAGATGACCTCTGGTCTTCCACAGGACCGTGGTCAACCACAACACCTTGGCGGAGTACTCCTATCAGTGACAGTAACTGAGTCGGCGGTACTCTGTTATTTGAATCCACCAACCTCCAGTGATCGTGACTGCCGGGTTGGCGGTGTCCTAAATCCATTCACTTCCACTGACCTGCTGCCGGCGACCGCGATGGTAACGGTTGGCGGTCTACAGAACTCCATTACAGCTATACACTTCCATTGCTTTCCCCGCCGACCGCGAAGCCTAGAAACCGAAAGTACTGCATACTTTGAACTGCACTGCATTAATTTCCATAACCACAAGCATACAAAGTATTTATTCAAGTATTGAAACTGTACAACGTATATTTCCGATTTGAAGTCTTGCTTCTCACAACATATATAAAGAATCTTGTTATTTTTATACAAAATTGGTCTCGGGTTTATTCTTTAGTGTGTGTCTCATTTATTGCCACTGTGTGTACAACAAATGCTTAACACTGTCCTCTGATAAGCCTAACTTCTCGGCCGCACTACCACAAAAAGAGAGTTCATATTATCCACCTGTTGCCTCTCTCTTCCTCTGGGGATTGCTCACACTCTCTACATAGTGTACTTCATTTTAGTACTCTGTACAGAGAGGCGGGGTATCTTACAATTTGTAAGTCTTGACTCATGTGTGTTCTCCTAGTCCTGAATCATACAGATAAACCATTTGTTGTCCTGAAGTCTTGACTCATGTGTGTTCTCTGAGTCCTGAATCATACAGATAAACCATTTGTTGTCCTGAAGTCTTGACTCATGTGTGTTCTCTGAGTCCTGAATCATACAGATAAACCATTTGTTGTCCTGAAGTCTTGACTCGTGTGTGTTCTCTTTCTTCCAGGTGACCTGAATGGAGTTCTTAGTGTGGCTTTTTATGTCTACCTGAGTGCACTCTTCATCAGCTCCGTGTACGGACTCACCGTGGCCTTCTGCTTCCTTAAACGAAGGCTTGAGGCTCTCAAGATGTCCTCTGCATCTACTAGCCGTAGACGACCATCACAGCGTGTTGACGGGAGATGGATAGTGCAGAGGCGCAAGTAATGAGACATCTAAGACACAGAGTCACAAATATTGAAGGATCGACACAGAACCGTATTCTTCATCCGCTGCGTCTACATGCTGTACATCAATCAATGCCTTCCTTTACAGTTTCTTTCTGCTTCTCAAGTATTTGAATAAGGCTAAATATTGTATTTTTATGTAACCCTGCCGCAGCAGACTATCCTGAGCAGATGATAATGACATATTGAAGAGGGGAGGTGACGGGATGGTGTTGAATAGGCCTATACATTGGTAGAGTCTTTCCATGTCATAGGTACCGTTCTGGAGAGACTTTTTTGCCTCCCACCGATCCACTTACTCTAGTCTTTTATAATAAACTCTGTAATCAGGCTGCAATCATAACATGTCGCAAACGTCTGAGTTAATGTAATGCGTTATATCCGTGCGTGATAGCGGAGGCAGCTTCTTGCATTCAGTCATTCATGCTTGCAGGTCCTTCTCGACCTACCGGCAGCTTTCATTTGAATCGACCAAGGAGATCTGCCCCCGTCTTCTCCATCCTCATGAGTTGCTCAGGGAAGATCCTGAACTAGTTCTCATCTTTCCCACATGCCATGACCAGTGGGACTGGATCACCCAAGCCCACTGGGGTCCCTCAAAGGTCAGCCCTGAAGCAGTTACTCAGGAGATGAAGCAGACACGGAGACCTGCCTGGCGATTTATTGGCCGGCACAAGGTCCCATCCATCGATCTTGAGAAGACACTCAGATCTGTCTGAACGTGTGCTCAATCAATCAGTAGGTTTGTAAAGCGCTTCTTGTCACCCGTGAGGGTATCCAGGTGCTTAAACACTGAAATATGGCACTGAAAGGACCGCCTTCATTCCAGTGAGAGCTTGTTGTCCTCTTATTGTCTGGAGCTCAGTCCTGCCAAATCCAAGGGACTTCAGATCTCCTACTCACTCCTGTCAGAACTCTCTCAATGGTGTCACCCCCTGTGGTATTTGACACAGTTTGAAGTACGGGTCAGGCCCTCAGGAGATGGAAGTGAACCCGGGCCAGCGGACCTTCCTTCTGATGTTCACTCTTTCTGCTCCTCTGTAAAGTTCCTCCAGCTTCAACCAAGTCCTTTCCGTCTCTCCGTGTCCCTCCCGCCACCCAGTGTGTGTCCACCTCCTAAGGCTGATCTTCTGTGAAGGGTCCAGCCTGACTCGTTGAAGTGTTTGATGACCATCATGGACAGGCAGGGTTTGCAGCGGCCGCACCCGGCTCGCCACGACTAACGACTGGCGCTGCCCAGGCTGCTCCTGGTCTCAGGAGTCAAGAGGGCAGGAGCATCACCGAAATGAGGTGCTAAGACCTCCATGTTCTACTTTCAGCTTCTTTTCCTCCTCATGAGTAAATAGGAGGCTCCCGAAGGCTACAGATGTCTAAAGAGGCCAACGCTCGGATGTCATCAGAGTTCAAAGGTTGTGTGACGTCACTTCTGCTGCCCATCAGTCTTACCATCCAACCTATATAACTGTTAAGAATGAATGCCATTAATTGGTTCTCTTCAAAATTGTCGAAGCCTGTACATTTTCATAAAATATTCAGCACTCAGTTGCAATTTCAGAACTAAATTTCGAAATTCTGCTTTTAATTCAAAATTTTCAGTTAGGTAATTTTCGAAGCACACTTGGAATTTCAGAAATGTAATACAAATTTTCAGAAACCCGCCCAATATTTTGTTAAAAAAATTAAAAAGACAATTTACCTAGATTTTCCATGTGAACTCCGGGATAGAAAAATGACCTCAAAAGTAGAATTAAAACCTATGCAAACCCTGATGTGTGCGGATGATATCCTTGTATTTGACCAGACTCCTGCAGGCGCCAAGAAGCCTGCAGGCGATGCCCAGTTATGCTTCAAAGCATGTTTTAAAGATCAATATAAAAAAGACAAACATTTTAGTTTTCAGAAGAAAGGAAAGAGCCCTGAAATGTAGGTGGACCTGGGTAATGTAAGGTAGGAAGGAGTAAATACAAATCCCTATTTAGGTAGAACCTTCTCCAGTAATTTAAAGGGTGAATTGCAATTTATACATTTGAGCAACAAAGCACTTGCACATGCAAGCTGTCTGCAGATTTTTTATAATTTCATTGGGTGAAAGCATTTTGATTATTTAATTCAAATATATAAAATTTAAATTCCCGCTAAATTAATTTGTGCCTCGGAGTATACTCCGATTGGATCTTGGTCATTTTTAAATGTTTGTGAAGGAAAGCTTTTTAGAAAATGCTGCACATTAAACTTGTCTTTTCTTGTAGAATTACCTAGACTGGAACTAAGTTTGCTTGACATTTTCTTGCCGGCTCTTGCCAATATAATTCGTTGGTGGGGGGGTGAATAAATGTAGACTTCTATCACCCTCTGAGGCCTCTTTTCAATGGACTATTTTGAATGCAGTACAGGATTGCTGAGTGGGTGGTCACCAGGACATCTTCGGCTATCCCTTGGATCCCAATCTGTGCGGTTACGTCAACCCCCCGAAATGGGTCATTGTAAATTCTTGAAATGATATAACTCAATATGTTCTGATATTTCCTTTGGCCGGGTGCAACCACCTCTGTCCTTTCGAATGTCTCATGTTGTCTGACCGTTCATTATGCCCCTTTGTATAGGGAATGTCCCTTTAGATGATGTAATGGTGAGATGGAACCTCCTCTCTGTGATCTCTGTCAGAAGGGATCCAAGATCTGTTTCATGAGCTGCACTTATGTCCAGCATCAAGAGAAGGTAGATCTCAATCTGTAATCCCTACAGAGATAACACGGAGACACTCCAAGCTGTGATGGACCTACTTAGAAATCCTCCCAATGAACACATTTGTTTTAAAGTATATGCATTTTTAAAATGTTTTTAGCCATGCTTTAAGAGAAAATGAGATTATGTGTAAAGTGTCGTTTCAATTGTGAATTGTCCTTTCTCTTTTATCAATTGTCGGGGTTATGGTTTTATTCTGTTTTCTACACGAGGATTGTAGCCCTCAAATGAGGTCCAAAGGCAATTGATAAAATGAACTTACACCAGTGTACGTAATTTTGTAGCAGTGGGGGGCTTCCACTTAGTTCAGGATTTGTGAACATTATTCACTTTTACTGCATCTAAATTCGAAAAGAACAACCAGCCCAGTCCTCTCATGGGACTGTACGGAGATGTTCAGTGTGGGGTCGGGAAACTCGGTCCCGGGGTGCATCACTTACATCACTAGCCGCCCTTCTGCCACCCCAAGTTCAGATGGTTCCTGGGGTCCGCTTTCTCCATTTCCAATGACAAGGGTCTTGCTTTTTTATTCCTCTGCTTTTCTAAACATTCTTAGCGCCTCTTGTTGCCTCACGCGTGTCTTTCTTAATAACTGTGAGGGTTTTGTGTAAAAGGTTCACATATTGGGGTGCACATTCATGCCAACTTCGACCTTTCACAAAGTACTGTTCACTGCTGTGATGAAGAATGTTTGCAACATATTTTCAAGTAAAGAAAAAATCTTTAAATTCACATTTGCCAAATTCTAATTTCCTGGTGCTTTATGTACTCATCTGTGTGGAATGATGTTTTGAAGCAAAAAAAGATCTGCATCCTTGAATCTGCATCCTTGAACCTGCATCCCTGAATCTGCATCCCTGAACCTGCATCCCTGAACCCGCATCCCTGAACCCGCATGCTTGAACCCGCATCCCTGAACTCGCATCCCTGAACTCGCATCCCTGAACCCGCATCCCTGAATCTGCATCCCTGAATCTGCCTCCCTGAATCTGCATCCCTGAACCCGCATCCCTGAATCTGCATCCCTGAACCTGCATCCCTGAATCTGCATCCCTGAACCCGCATCCCTGAATCTGCATCCCAAAATCTGCATCCCTGAACCCGCATCCCTGAATCTGCATCCCTGAACCTGCATCCCTGAACCCGCATCTTTGAACCCGCATCCTTGAACCTGCATCCCTGAACCTGCATCCTTGAACCTGCATCCTTGAACCTGCATCCCTGAATCTGCATCCCTGAATCTGCATCCCTGAACCCGCATCCCTAAATCTGCATCCCTGAACCTGCATCCCTGAACCTGCATCCTTGAACCCGCATCCCTGAACCTGCATCCTTGAACCTGCATCCCTGAACCTGCATCCTTGAACCTGCATCCCTGAACCTGCATCCTTGAACCTGCATCCCTGAACCTGCGTCCTTGAACCTGCATCCTTGAACCTGCATCCCTGAACCTGCATCCCTGAACCCGCATCCCTGAACCTGCATCCCTGAATCTGCATCCCTGAACCCGCATCCCTGAACCTGCATCCTTGAACCTGCATCCCTGAACCTGCATCCTTGAACCTGCATCCCTGAACCTGCATCCTTGAACCTGCATCCCTGAACCTGCATCCCTGAACCTGCGTCCTTGAACCTGCATCCTTGAACCTGCATCCCTGAACCTGCATCCCTGAACCCGCATCCCTGAACCTGCATCCTTGAACCTGCATCCCTGAACCTGCGTCCTTGAACCTGCATCCTTGAACCTGCATCCCTGAACCTGCATCCCTGAACCTGCATCCTGAACCTGCATCCCTGAACCCGCATGCTTGAACCCGCATCCTTGAACCTGCATCCTTGAACCCGCATCCCTGAACCCGCATCCTTGAACCTGCATCCCTGAACCCCCATCCTTGAACCTGCATCCCTGAACCCGCATCGCTGAACCCGCATTCCTGAACCTGCATCCCTGACTGAATCCCTGAACCTGCATCCCTGAACCCGCATCCCTGAACCCCCATCCTTGAACCCGCATCCCTGAGCCCCCATCCTTGAACCCGCATCCCTGAGCCCGCATCCCTGAGCCCGCATCCCTGAACCCGCATCCTTGAACCTGCATCCTTGAACCCGCATCCTTGAACCTGCATCCCTGAACCCGCATCGCTGAACCCGCATCCCTGAACCTGCATCCCTGACTGAATCCCTGAACCCGCATCGCTGAACCCGCATCCCTGAACCTGCATCCCTGACTGAATTCCTGAACCCGCATCCCTGAACCCCCATCCTTGAACCCGCATCCCTGAGCCCCATCCTTGAACCCGCATCCCTGAGCCCGCATCCCTGAGCCCGCATCCCTGAACCCGCATCCTTGAACCTGCATCCTTGAACCCGCATCCTTGAACCTGCATCCCTGAACCCGCATCGCTGAACCCGCATCCCTGAACCTGCATCCCTGACTGAATCCCTGAACCCGCATCGCTGAACCCGCATCCCTGAACCTGCATCCCTGACTGAATTCCTGAACCTGCATCCCTGAACCCACATCCTTGAACCCGCATCCTTGAACCCGCATCCTTGAACCAGTACCCCTACACCTGCATCCTTGAACCCGCATCCTTGAACCTGCATCCCTGAACCCGCATCCCTGAACCTGCATGCTTGAACCCGCATCCCTGAGCCCCCATCCTTGAACCCGCATCCCTGAGCCCCCATCCTTGAACCCGCATCCCTGAGCCCGCATCCCTGAGCCCGCATCCCTGAACCCGCATCCCTGAACCCCCATCCTTGAACCCGCATCCCTGAGCCCCCATCCTTGAACCCGCATCCCTGAGCCCGCATCCCTGAACCCGCATCCCTGAGCCCGCATCCCTGAACCCGCATCCTTGAACCTGCATCCCTGAACCCGCATCCCTGAACCCACATCCTTGAACCCGCATCCTTGAACCCGCATCCTTGAACCAGTACCCCTACACCTGCATCCTTGAACCCGCATCCTTGAACCCGCATCCCTGAACCCATCGCGTCCCCCATGGCTTGTTTGCAGTCATAAAGAGAGACCACTAGTGTGCCGGGTCTGCTAGACTGGGGGATACGAGCAAAGAGCCCCCCTCACCCATATTGGGGGCCCCCTCGCCAGGGTCCAGGGACTCCCCCTGGTGGCGGCAGCTGACGTTGTAGGGAGGCGGCAGCATTTGCACCTTTAAGACTGGAGACAAGGGGCTAAGGTCTACCATGGGGGGGTCCTTCACTTCACGCTGAGTGCATGCATGAAATGTAGCAGTGAGTTACATGTCGGACTTGTATTCTCTCCGAGGAGGCGGTGATGGCATCACGGATTTGTCCCTGTAAGTGTTGTCTCCCCTGGATAGAGTGATAGTGAGGGTGTGTATGTGGCATCTCCCAACCCCCATCAGCCCTACAGGACTACATCAGAGCTGTGTTTGCAGTAGTATACTAAAGGAATCCGTTGTAGTGTCATTTAGTGAAAATTGTAATTCACAGGAATGATGTAATGTCTGCGAATTGTGGAAAATGAATAATTTATAGGTATGACAATTTCTGTGAAATATGCGTTTTGAAACCGCTTAGGAAGGAGCATTATATATTTATAATTAGGAAACAAAACCTAAAAACCAATGATTTCCACCATTTAGAGTTAGCTGTGGTAGCACAGCAATGCCAAAGGTCACATCTCATGAGCTTGAGACACACCCTGCAGCCCAAACAGAGGGACAGAAATAGAAGGGGTGGGGTGGGGTGAGGGTGGGATCTAATGTTTTCTGGGGGGTGGAGGGTGAGGGCATCACCACCGACCACTACACCAGGCCGCGGTCTGGAGTCGCTCCTCTGTTTGGAAAGTCCTGGCCTTGCTGCAGTTGCTGCCATGTTTAAATGTATATTTGGAACAAGGCTCTACCACACTAATAGTGAGACACCTAATTGTGTCCCACATTGGCATAAACAGGAGTGCATGAGTGTTTCTGCTGCCACTTCAAGAAAGTGTCATAGTTGGCGTAGTGCAAAGACCTTACACACCTCCAAGTCCAGACTCTGCTCTGAAAACACGCTTTATAGGTCGAAGCCGACCAGACAGCGCTGCTGACTGGTTGCTAAAGACTTCTTGGGAACATACGGAAAGCTGGCCTAGGAATACATCCCGCCCATTGCTTACCATTGGCTTTGTGGTTTGCAACTCACATTTGCTTGCTTTCTATTTGCTGGCTTTGTTTTAGGCTGTAGCACCGAAGGAGTCTGCAGTTCCTGGAGGGTGGGGGAAGAAGAGAAGGAGGCTAGGTTGGTCAACACCCTTACTCAGTAGTGGAGTGTGGGTGTCTCCCAATTTGGGAAGTGGGGCCCTCACACACCCATTTGTTTTAGGCTGTCCAGCATGTCTTTGCCCCTCCGGTGGAGCATAGGCTGTTTACTGTATTCTTCCACAAGTGCTCCCTTTCCATAAACAGGCCTTTACATTTTGTTCTTATCGTGTCACATTTGCTGTGCATTCAAAGACAAAGGATGTGGTCTACCGGCTAGGGCGGTTGACCTCAAATCTGGGGAAGCGGGTTCGAGTCTCAGCAAAAGACGCTCAACATCCTGTGATTCTGGGCAAATCACTTAATTTCCCTGTGCCTAACAAAAATGAGTGTGTCCTTCTGAGACGAAACTGGTGCTCATGTAAAGCGCTCTGATACCTTTGGGTCAAGTTCGCGCTGTATAAAACTCCGGGGGAAAAAAAAAGGTTCAAATGTCAGGCTCTGTCTTCCAAGGGAGCTTGGTGTTTTCTTTTCTTTTTCTGACTTCAAAGTGTGAGGATTTATCTGACAATCTGGGGGTGTGAAAGGAAAGGCATTTTTCAAGCACACAAAAAATGTAAATGTCTCAAAAGGAACTAAGCAAATATTTCAGAACATATCAACATTTAGGAAAGCACAAATTAAGCACATTTTTTGTAATTCTGAAGGTGGTGTAAACAAATATTTTAATACGATCAAAACAAGTCAATACAGTAGGTGATGCCATTTCCACAAATTATCGCTTGTGCACTGTATAGTTTTCTAAGTAAAACTGTGTCTGTGCAAATGTAATGGTCGATTCAATTGCTAATTTGTTGTCTGTAAAGGCAGTGCACTACCACACCATGCATACTCCACTCTACGCCGTTCCACTCTATGACACTCTATGCCCTCTACTCTACACTACTGCACGTCACTCCGTTCTATGCCATTCTTCGCCACTCTACGACACTTCATTGTATCCCACTCCACTCCCCTCTACAACACTACAACACTGTACTCCACTCTACGTCACTCCATTCTATGCCCCTCTACTCTATGCCACTCTATGACACTTTACGCCATTCTACGTCACTTCACTATAGGCCACTCTACGCGGATCTATGCCACTTCACACTATGAGACTCTGCTATACGACACTCCACAACACTCTGTCACTCCACGCTACGCCACTCTACAACACTCCAGTCTACAAAACTCTATGCCACTCTAGAGCACTCTATGCCACTCTACACCACTCCATTCTACTACACTCCATTTTACTCCACTCTGCAACACTCCAAGCTATGCCACTCTACTCTATGACACTTTACTCCACTCTACGCTATCATCACTCCACCCTACTCCAGTCAACTCCACTCTAAGGCACTCCACTCTATGACACTCCACACTACGAGGCTCTACTATACGACACTCCACAACACTCTATGCCACTCTACAACACTCCTGTCTATGAAAATCTGTGCCACTCTACAACACTCTATGCCACTCTCTCTACACCACTCCATTCTACTACACTCCATTTTACTCCACTCTGCAACACTCCAAGCTATGCCACTCTACTCTATGACACTTTACTCCACTCTACGCTATCGTCATTCCACCCTTCTCCAGTCTACTCCACTCTAAGGCACTCCACTCCACTCTACAGCACTCCACTCCACGCCACTCCACTCTACATACTTTACTTCACTTTACACTATGCCACTCCACTCCACTCTACTAGGCCTGAGTGGAGTTTGCGGAGCCGAAAAACTCAACCACGCTACGCGGAGTTCCACAAGCGGTGGAGTGCATTAGTTCGCTCCATGCGTGCTGATTTTTAGTGCCGTGTGTTTGTCACACACTGGAAAATCAGCGCAGACGGCACCATGGGCAGCGCAAGAGGGCGCTGCTTCTTTCTGCCGCTCGAGTAGATGTTCTACTTGAGGGGCAGCTTCCTCAATGCGAACGGAAGGTTTATCAATGAGAGCGGTAAAGACCGCCCGCGTTGAGAAATCTTGCCGGGAGGTGGTCTAGCATTGGATTTTCCTCGCTCGCGATTGCCAACTTAACGTTGGTGGGTGAGGAAAAAACTCTGAAGTCCGCAAACTCTGCAAATGGAGCATAGTTCACTGCCCAGGCCTACAATCTACTCAAATCTACGCCACTCCACTGTACAGCACTCTACACCACTCCACTCTATGACACTCTACACCACTCTACGCCACCTAACTCTAGGCCACTCTATTCAACTCTATGCCACTCCACTGTACGCCACTCCACTGTACGCCACTCCTCGTCACTCCACTCCATCCCGCTCCACTCTGCCACTACACTCTACGACACTCCACTGTACAGCACTCTATTCCACTCTATTCCACTCTACGCCACCTAACTCTAGGCCACTCTATTCAACTCTATGCCACTCCACTGTACGCCACTCCACTGTACGCCACTCCACATCATGCCACTCCATCCCGCTCCACTCTGCCTCTACACTCTACGACACTCCACTGTACAGCACTCTATTCCACTCTATTCCACTCTACGCCACCTAACTCTAGGCCACTCTATTCAACTCTATGCCACTCCACTGTACGCCACTCCACTGTACGCCACTCCACATCACGCCACTCCATCCCGCTCCACTCTGCCTCTACACTCTACGACACTCCACTGTACAGCACTCTATTCCACTGTACGCCACCTAACTCTAGGCCACTCTATTCAACTCTATGCCACTCCACTGTACGCCACTCCACTGTACGCCACTCCTCGTCACTCCACTCCATCCCGCTCCACTCTGCCACTACACTCTACGACACTCCACTCTATGACACCCCTTTCCACGACACTCTCCTCTAAGCCACTAACTTAGGCCATGCTGATCAGCAGCCACACTGGTGTACCACATGGCTAAAAAGCATTGGCAAGTCCAATAGCTCTTTTATAGGCGAGACCTATTGGCTTTGCCAACGCTTGTTTCCAGACTGCCAGCAACAGTTGAAGACCACACGGATGGCATGTCATCAGACGTGCATTTCTGAGGTCATACCAGACATTGAGAGCGACGCTGCACAATCACACAGCTACAAGAAAGCCCATGTTTTTCTTGTTATGTCGCTGGCTTCGAAAAGTTCAATAAGGCATTAAATAATCCGACACAAAAGAGCATCAGAGGAGCCGCGTCATTCAACCTAAGCCTCAGCCAAGGCCCAGTTGTGCTGAGTGAATGAAGAGCGCCCCTCCCTTTGTTGGCCTCGCTCTGCTTTCACTTCCGCTCTTTTCTTTCTCGCCTGTTTCCCACCAGCGTCGTGTTCTCGGCCCTTGTCGACACCCGAGCCTGCAGTGATCTGAGCTCTGCTGTGACCCACTTCCCCTTTCAGAGCTGCTGCCCTGGGGCAGTGACAGAGATGTCCCTCGGAGACAGAGGCGTGGTTTCATCTTCAGAGCCTGTCTGTGCTGCTCTGTCCCACTCGGCATCACTTGGGTTCAGGCCTGAGCAGGAGTGCACCCCGCAACAGCTGGCAAGGGTCCCATGCCAAGTGTGACACAAGAGCCGTGTCTGGGCATGTGCAAGCTGGGCCCTGGCCCAGGGCGCCTTGCTTCAGAGGGGCGCACTGAGCTTTAATTGAAAATAGTTTCCGTTTTTTTTATTAATCAAACCCGCCGGCACTTGTCCATTATGTGCAGACCCCTTGCTTCTTTCATTCCTTCAACCCCCAAACCCTCCATCCTTTCTGTCTTCTTTCTCCCTCGCACCCCAATCCCTACTTCCCCCGTCCCAGGGGCTTTACCTGAGCACGGCCCGCCCTGCGGACACCTTTAGCCGAGGCTTGCCTTTCATCTCACAACACTCTGAGGTGCTGGCGTTGCACGTTCTCTTTTTCGTCTCTAAGTCTATCTTTACCAGTCCCACCTTGTGCTTCAGTTGGCTTTAAAGCTCGGAAAGACAAACAGAGAAGCAATGGAAATGCCCGATTCAATCTTAACCACAGTGAATTTCGCGGGTTAGCATTCCATTCCACTGCTTTTATTCTTTTTCTGTGATTCTACAAAATAATTCCCACCAAATACAAATCAGCCGTGGCCCTGTGGCGTGGCTGGGTCTCCCGCCAGAAAGTTCACAGGCACAGGCATCGTCTAGGAGTATCCTTCAATTGGCGTGAGTAGTAAAGTTCTCACTAGTACTACTTTTTAGGTCTCGCAGACCTGCGTTGCAGCGCACATGCGCTGCTCGCTCTGCGAGGCTTTTTGTAATCGAGTAGATTTCAGAAGCCCCGTCCATCATTCCTATTGGCTGGCGTCATCGTTTATGCTAAACGCTGGCTTCCCATTGAAAATGAGGCTTCTTTGTTACCGCCCCGTCTCCTTTTGGGCTCGCCCATCCGGACTGGATCTTTCACTTGCGGCCTGACACGGTCTCCTTCATAAGTCGGTAGGCACTACATTTTTATCATTCGGCTAAACAAGCGGCTGCCTCGGTATCATGTCTGTGTTCCTAAACGACTCACATATATTTTTAAAAATCATTTGCAGTTTTCTTTTTATCAGTAGGGTAGCCAGTGTGACATGGCTTGATCACACACTGGCTCCCAGCCATGCCCTTTCGCACTAACCTTGCCTCCAAATAGAACGCAGGAATTTTTACACACACTGCGTGGCTGAAAGGAGGAGCAAAGGGCGCTGGGTGTTAAGGAGGGAGGCGGTCATTGTTGACCATCTGGATTTAAAACGTGCAGAAACGACCTGGACTCCAAAAATATATGAGAAAACTGTAAACCGATCCTCGATTTTCTGCCTCCATGTGGGAGACTTCTGAAACGCCAGTGGGGTTGGGTCAGAGTCAGTCACATGTTGGGATTTGAATGCTGGCCGTTGTCTGCGTTTTTCCTTCTATGCCAGGCCATTATCATGTCTGTGTTCCTAAACGACTCTCATATATTTTTTTTAATCATTTGGAGTTTTCTTTGCAGGCAGGAATTTTTACACGCACTGCGCGGCTGAAAGGAGGAGCAAAGGGCACTGCTCTAGAGCCACAGAACCAGGTCAGCAGAGCTGCTCTAGAGCCAGAGAGCCAGGTCAGCAGAGCTGCTGTAGAGCCAGAGAACCAGGTCAGCAGAGCTGCTGTAGAGCCAGAGAACCAGGTCAGCAGAGCCGTTGTAGAGCCAGAGAACCAGGTCAGCAGAGCCGCTCTAGAGCCAGAGAACTAGGTCAGCAAAGCCGCTCTAGAGCCAGAGAACCAGGTCAGCAGAGCTGCTGTAGAGCCAGAGAACCAGGTCAGCAAAGCCGCTCTAGAGCCAGAGAAGCAGGTCAGCAGAGCTGCTGTAGAGCCAGAGAACCAGGTCAGCAGAGCACAGCCGCTCTAGAGCCAGAGAACCAGGTCAACAGAGCTGCTGTAGAGCCAGAGAACCAGGTCAGCAGAGCTGCTGTAGAGCCAGAGAACCAGGTCGGCAGAGATGCTGTAGAGCCAGAGAACCAGGTCAGCAGAGCTGCTGTAGAGCCAGAGAACCAGGTCAGCAGAGCTGCTGTAGAGCCAGAGAACCAGGTCAGCAGAGCTGCTGTAGAGCCAGAGAACCAGGTCAGCAGAGCCGTTGTAGAGCCAGAGAACCAGGTCAGCAGAGCCGCTCTAGAGCCAGAGAACTAGGTCAGCATAGCCGCTCTAGAGCCAGAGAACCAGGTCAGCAGAGCCTCTCTAGAGCCAGAGAACTAGGTCAGCAAAGCCGCTCTAGAGCCAGAGAACCAGGTCAGCAGAGCTGCTGTAGAGCCAAAGAACCAGGTCAGCAGAGCACAGCCGCTCTAGAGCCAGAGAACCAGGTCAACAGAGCTGCTGTAGAGCCAGAGAACCAGGTCAGCAGAGCTGCTGTAGAGCCAGAGAACCAGGTCAGCAGAGCTGCTGTAGAGCCAGAGAACCAGGTCAGCAGAGCTGCTCTAGAGCCAGAGAACCAGGTCAGCAGAGCTGCTGTAGAGCCAGAGAACCAGGTCAGCAGAGCTGCCGTAGAGCCAGAGAACCAGGTCAGCAGAGCCGCTCTAGAGCCAGAGAACCAGGTCAGCAGAGCTGCTCTAGAGCCAGAGAACCAGGTCAGCAGAGCTGCTCTAGAGCCAGAGAACCAGGTCAGCAGAGCTTCTGTAGAGCCAGAGAACCAGGTCAGCAGAGCTGCTGAAGAGCCAGAGAACCAGGTCAGCAGAGCCGTTGTAGAGCCAGAGAACCAGATCAGCAGAGCTGTTGTAGAGCCAGAGAACCAGGTCAGCAGAGCCACTGTAGAGCCAAAAAACCAGGTCAGCAGAGTCGCTGTAGAGCCTGAGAACCAGGTCAGCAGAGCTGCTGTAGTGCCAGAGAACCAGGTCAGCAGAGCCGCTCTAGAGCCTGAGAACCAGGTCAGCAGAGCTGCTGTAGAGCCAGAGAACCAGGTCAGCAGAGCTGCTGTAGAGCCAGAGAAGCAGGTCAGCAGAGCTGCTGTAGAGCCAGAGAACAAGGGCAGCAGAGCTGTTGTAGAGCCTGAGACCAAGGTCTCAACAGGTGCTGCAGGGACTGGAGAGGTACAAACGTAATCGGACACAGAAGAGGTGTAATGATGCAGCGTAATATGGCACATTCTGTCGCAATATTTTGCTATTTCATCATTTTACAACACAGTAGTACTGTCTGGGCAAACGTTTCTCCTCATTAGCAGCACTCTAACAACCGACTACAGCCATCAGCAACGAAATGGTGACAGTTAATCTTTGCAAAGCGTCTGTCCCACCGGGGGACCACGGCTGATGCTTTTTAAAGCCTCTTTTGATCCATCTGAGCTAGAATCAATGTTTGCAACTGATACAGAAGATCTGAATCATGTGGCAAGTGTGGAAAATATGTAAATACTCCGAGAACGCGACGGCCACAATATTGCATTATTCCAGTGGTCCTGCCTATGAGCAAAGACTTGCAGTGTAATGGCCTTGATTTACTGACTGTGTTGTAAATCCCTGGAACTGTCCCCCAGAAGAATATTTGGGCAAAAAATAACCTCGAAGTACTGATTCTGTGGTACTGATAAAGTGAGGGTAAAAGTGGAGGCCATGCAAGGTCACTGAAGTCAGGAAGGAATGGGCAGTTCTGGACAGCATTATCATTCTCCAGGTAGGAATTCCCATGCAGGGCAGCGCCAAGTAGCTGGGATGAAACCAGCATTTGCAATGCAATAGGTCTCTCAATTATGCAAGTTGAAGCTATTGGCATTGTCTTTTATTTATGTTTTAAAAACCAAAATAAAAGGCATTGTCATTTACAATGTCAATAGCTCAAACTTGCGTAAATGTGAGACCCATTGCATTGCAAATGCTTGTTTTATTTACTTTTGAGGAGGGAGGTTGTCCCCCTCCATGCTGTACTGTGCAGACTTGCCTTGGAATCATTTTCCTCCGTCAGTTCATGCCCAGTTTTGAGACTGAGGGCTTCACAGCTGTGGACCTGGGACGAGGCCGTGCTGCTGGGTCCTAGTGTCCTCATCACGACACAACAGTCCCCACCCCAAATGGTGCAGTTCACCCTGAACTGCTAGGTCACGCCTCCCCTGCACGGGAAAACAAGTCACCCCTTACAAGTTTAGCCCCCTTTGGGCTTTTTTGACAAAGTGCTGCCTGACTCCAAAGGCATAGGGTAAGAAACCCTTTTGGGGGCGTGGCCAAGGTTGAATTGTGATAGAATGGAATGTTACCCAAAGAAATTCAATCTGGTACTCCCAACCATCACTTTTCTGCTGTGATGCTGTACTCGGCTTTCCTCCGCCTGGCACACTGTAGTCGACTCCTCCTGCCTCTACTATAAAAAGGAATATTGCCTGTCACACTGAACTGGTCACCATGGCGTTACATGTGCCTATAACTGGCCTCTCATCAGGAAATGCTTTGGGCTTTAATTTAAAATATGACCACGGGCACACTGTAGCTGCTTCTTAAAGGGTCTGCCACTCTGGAAAGGGGTTTGCATGTCTCTTCCTTCGTGTGGTTCTTGAACACCAAAAGGCCCAATTTATTGCTGCATCATCAGTTCTCTTTGTCGTCACAACCATTTGAGTAAAGTTCAACCTGATCGCTCTATCCCTTGTTTGGAAGCAAATACAGGGGGTGTTTCACAGGCCAAAAAGGTGCCTTTACACTTTCGCTCTTGCATGAGAGCCCTTATGTTCTGAGGCCTCAAGGAAGGTGGTGTTTGCACAGTTAAGTGTGCACACAGCTGTTTTACCACTGGACCTCGGATCTTCTTGCCTGTGAGAACCAGTGAAAGGCTTCAGCGGGGACGGTTCAGTAATGGAACTTAAGGTACTTGTACCTCGGTCATTGACTGGGCCCTTAGCCTTGGAGCTAGCAGCATTATGCATGTTATCCTGTTCCCCTATTTTCCTGTCCCTTTCCTGCCTTCATCCTGGCATTATCACTAGAAATATTACTGTGCTGAGTGCAGCTGGAAGCCAGTGAGTGCCTAGAGGCATCATAGATGGAGGCGCGCGGGTAGGAGACCGCAGAGATGTCTTAAAGCACGAACAACCCGGACTCTGGTTGGGGTACGAGTCCCGCTTTGGGGCTCGTCCCCTCCACGAGCATCAGTTCTCTTGCTGCCAGTCTTCAATCTAGCCTGGAAAAGTGAGTAAACTCAGGGAAACACACAGATCTGTGCGGATTTTTCTAGTGCCATTTCCTTTTTGTTGTAAAGAGGGTGGTTGATGAATAATCCATTTCAAGAACTTTAAAGAGAAAGGCCAATGTAAAACCCACAAAAAGGTTTTTAGACACAAACAGTAGCTGAACTGGTGAGCAGAGAAATGCAGCAGACAGCACCCATTACAAGTACAGGAGAGGATGATAAATGTATTCTTGGCAACGGCCTTTGAGAATAGCGCCCTCTGGTGTACATGTAAGAGTGGGAGCTTCGGACTTCACAACTTGTTACCATTATGAAACCGGCGCTTAAGGGAGCGGGGAGGGTGTGTTCCTGGGTTTGGTTGTTGGAACAGAGGGAGAAGGGGGGAGGGGGGGTCATACTCCCTGAAGATGTACATTCCCTGGTTGGTTGTTGGAACACTGGTAGAAGGGGGGCTCACACCCCTTAAAGATGTGCAATCGTGGATTTGGTAGTCACACCGAGGCCTCTGAGTCATGGCTCAGACACCCTCAGGGTAGCTCTTTTATCACTGCAAAGTTTTTTTTTTTTTAAACTTTATTTATCATTTTGGCAATAGAGAGATTAGTACAGGCATAGACAAAGATTGACAAAGCAAGGCATGAGTACCTTACGTAGGCAAATAATGAATACAGAGATTGCTTGTCGCACAATAATCATCGATTCAGCATAACTCAGACTGATACAATCTCGCTAGATAGTACCGCATCACAATGAAAAATATTCTTCTAGGTCATCTCCCATCAGCATGTAACTCAAAATGGCAATAATGCCCCAAAGTCCGTCTCAATTAAAAATCTACAGATGCATTAAGTCTTGAAAACAACCAGATGCCGCAACGCAGGCCAAGAAAATGGTAGGATAGGCGTCTCATCCCACGCCCTCTGGGACTATGCCATTGTGTGACTGTGAGTTGGCGTCTTGCAGGAGGCCATTTATATATAGCCTATATGGGCCCCAGATGTCTTTAGGCCACGAGGACCCTGGCATGAGTTCAGCATATACCTCACTGTGTGTGTTGCAATAGGCCAGACTACGTAGCCAATCTGTCAGAGTGGGGGCAGCCTTGCGACCCCATAGTATGGCAATTTCGCGTTTAGCTAACAGTAAGCTGAGGGACGCAAACCGCCTGATATGTTTGGGAAAGTTCACAGTGTATCCCAATAGAGCGACTTCCGGAATAGGGGTGAGAGTCAGCTTCGTGATGGTGCCCAAAGTGCTGTGCACTTCCTCCCAGTATGTGTGAATCTTGGGGCAGGTCCACGTGAGATGAGCAAAGTCAGCATGTGGGGCAGTGCATTTGCGACAAGTGTGGGGTCTAGTGGGGTCCAGGCGGTGAGCTTTAGCCGGGGTAAAATAAATTCGCCGCAAGAACTTGTAGTGTAGCAGCTTGTGTCTACTATTCAATGAGACATCCTGTGTCATTGCGCAGCATTTAGCCCACTGAGCGTCCGTGATAGGGTGCCCAAGGTCTGACTCCCAGTCCGCTCGTACCTTATCGTCGTGGATGGGACGTAGGGTCGCGCAGGATTTATACATTTTGGAGATGAGATGCGCCCCAGTAGGGTTTTCAATTACGAGTGCTAGGGGCGGAAAAGACTCCGGCTCAAGGGGAAAGCCAGGCAGCACAGCACACAGCGCAGATCGAATACGGCTCAGCACAAAGCTGTCCATGAATGTGGCTGTCTGAAATCGGGCGTCTTCTGACGGGGAAAAAACATGTCCCTCGGGATACAAGTCCCGGAATGTGGTAATGTCAAACTTGGTGAGGGTGCGCTGAATCAGTTTCTCGCCGGTAATAGGAAACCAACGGGCATTTGGGACAGGCAAAGCAGAGGAATACAGTATGGGAGCCGCGGTGCTCCATCGAAGTTTCTCCCAGGCCCAGCTAGTGGTGGAGACTGTTTGTATGTCAGAGGGATCACGGGGTACTCCCCTGGGCAGCACTGCAGACAGCCGGTCCGGGAGGACGAAGTCTGCTTCTGGTCGAAGATAGGGTATCCGCGCATCTGGGTGGTACCACGCGTACGCAAAGCAGCACTGAGCAACCAAATAATACAGTTGGAAATCAGGTACCACAAAGCCGCCTCTTTCATACGGCAAGGTGAGGATTTGCCAGCGGACGCGAGCTTGCTTGCCACCCCACATCAATCGAATAAGGAGTTTGCGTAAATGTTAAAAAAAAAACGTTGGTGAGGGGAATAGGAATATTGTTGAAGAAATATAAGAATTTGGGTAGGACTACCATTTTGAGAATTGCGACCCGTCCAGCCATGGACAAAGGTAAGTGCAACCATCTTTCAACCTGGGCCTCGAGTGTGGTTATGGCTTGACCGTAGTTGAGTCGAAGGATTTGGGCGGAATCTAAGTGGATATGGATACCCAAGTATTTGACAGAGTCGGAGCACCACTACAGGGGAAACTCGCATTCCCAAGGGGTCGTGCTGGAGGTGAGTGGGAATGTAACTGACTTATGCCAGTTTATCCCAAGGCCGGAGTAAAGGCCGAACCGGAGTATTTCCCTGATGAGGGGATCCAAATTTACCCGGGGGTCCCTAACGTAAAGAATGGTATCATCCGCGTAGAGGGAGACAAGGAGGGGGCCAGTGTTAAATTGCAAGCCTCGCTGAAGATGTCGTTCCTGAAAATGTCGTATCAGGGGATCCATGGCCAATATAAATAACAAGGGCGATAGGGGGCAGACCTGCCGTGTACCTCGTGAAAGAGAGAAAGGGCTTGATAAAGTTCCGTTTATGCGTAGCCGAGCTGTGGGGCAGTTGTAAAGCAGGGCAGTGGTTGCCATGAATCCAATCGGCATGCCCATACGACGCATAACCGAGAGAAAGAAGGGCCATTCTAACGAATCAAAGGCCTTCGCAGTATCTAATAGAACGGCAGCCGCAGGGACCGCAGAGTTGATTCTATGGAGGACCGAGAAAAGAGTTCTAAGATTTAAGGAGGTGGACCGGTGGGGGACAAACCCAGACTGTGCAGGGGAGATAATGAACTCCATCAGCTGGGAAAGGCGATTTGCCACTATTTTAGCCAATATTTTATAATCCAGGTTTAAGAGGGACAGGGGCCTATATGAATCGCACAACGTTGGGTCCTTTCCAGGTTTGGGGAGAAGGATCACGACTGCCTCTCTTAGCGTGGGGGGCAGCAACTGTTTTTCAAGGGCCTCTGCATATACCTCAATCAGTTGCGGGCCAGTAGGTCTGCATAAGTTTTATAGAAGTCCCCGGGGGCTGAGGAGCAACGGAGGGTAGCACGGACTTCAGATTCAGTTATCGGTTCAGCAAGAAAGTCTTGCATATCTTTTTCCAGGTACACTAATGCTATTTCCGACAGGTATGCCTCCTGGGCTGTAAAGTCGGTGCCCGTTTTATCAATCAATCAATCAATCATGTCACTTATAAAGCGCACTACATACCCGCGAGGGTCTCAAGGCGCTGGGGGAAGAGGGGGGTGGTGCTGCTACTGATCGAAGAGCCAGGTCTTGAGGAGTCTTCTGAAGGCCAGTAGGTCTTGGGTCTGCCGAAGGTTGGTGGGGAGGGTGTTCCATGTCTTGGCGGCGAGGTGGGAGAAGGATCTGCCGCCGGCGGTCGTTTTCCGGATGCGGGGGACTGTGGCGAGGGCGAGGCTGGTGGAGCGGAGCTGGCGGGTGGGGGTGTAGAAGCTGAGTCGTCTGTTGAGGTAGGCTGGTCCGAAGTTGTGGAGTGCTTTGTGTGCGTGGGTGAGGAGCTTGAAGGTTATCCTCTTGTTGACAGGGAGCCAGTGCAGGTCTCTCAGGTGGGGTGTGATGTGGCTGCGTCGGGGGATGTCGAGGATAAGACGTGCAGAGGCGTTCTGGATGCGTTGCAGCCGTCTCAGGAGCTTAGCCGTCGTTCCTGCGTAGAGGGCGTTTCCGTAATCCAGCCTGCTGGTGACGAGGGCCTGGGTGACTGTTTTTCTTGTTTCGGTGGGGATCCACTTGAAGATCCTGCGGAGCATTCGGAGGGTGTTGAAGCAGGATGAGGAAACGGCGTTGACCTGCTTAGTCATGGAGAGGGTGGGGTCGAGGATGACCCCTAGGTTGCGTGCGTGGGCGGTGGGTGTCGGGGCTGTTCCCAGTGATGTCGGCCACCAGGAGTCATCCCATGCTGAAGGGTTGGAACCAAGGATGAGGACCTCCGTCTTGTCCGAGTTCAGCTTCAGGCGGCTGGTCCTCATCCATTCGGCGACGGCCTTCATTCCTTCGTGGAGGTGGGCTTTGGCGGTGTGAGGGTCTTTGGTGAGGGAGAGGATCAGCTGGGTGTCGTCGGCGTAGGAGATGATGTTGAGGTTGTGCTGTCGGGCGACGTGGGCGAGGGGTGCCATGTAGATGTTGAACAGCGTTGGGCTGAGGGAGGAGCCTCAGGGTACGCCGCTGATGATCTTGGTGGCTTTGGATCGGAAGGGGCGAGGCGGACGCTTTGTGTTCTGCCGGAGAGGAAGGATGTGGTCCAGTCCAGGGCCTTCTCTTGGATCCCGGCGTCGTGAAGGCGTGTTCGTAGTGTGTGGTGGCAGACCGTGTCGAAGGCGGCTGATAGGTCCAGGAGGATGAGGGCTGCTGTTTCTCCGTTGTCTAGCAGGGTCCTGATGTCATCGGTGGCGGCGATGAGGGCGGTTTCGGTGCTGTGGTAGCTGCGGAATCTGGACTGGGAAGGGTCCAGGATGTTGTTCTCCTCGAGGTAGCGGGTCAGTTGTTTGTTGACGATTTTCTCGGTGACCTTCGCGGGGAACGGGAGCAGAGAGATGGGTCGGAAGTTCTTGAGGTCCTTGGGGTCTGCCTTGGGTTTCTTGAGTAAGGCGGTGATCTCGGCGTGCTTCCAGCTTTCCGGGAAAGTTGCTGTCTCGAAGGAGATGTTGATTATTTTCCGGAGATGGGGCGCGATGGCTGTACTGGCTTTGTTGAAGACGTGGTGAGGGCACGGGTCTAGCGGTGAGCCGGAGTGGATGGTGTTCATGATCTCGCTGGTGTCCTCGTCGTTGATGTTGGTCCAGGAGAGCAGGCGGTTGGTGGTTGTGGGGGCAGTGGTCTCGGTGGTTGCCGGGGCGGTCGTGGTGTTGAAGCTGTCGTGGATGTCGGCGATTTTGCGGTGGAAGAAGGTGGCCAGTGAGTCGCACTAGGTCTCGCGACGGCGGGATGTCGTTGGTGTTGGAGCTGGGGTTGGAGAGTTCCTTCACGATGTTGAAGAGCTCTTTGCTGTTGTGTGCGTTGTTGTCTAGGCGGTCTTTGAGTGAGGCCCTTTTGGCGGATCTGATGAGGTGATGGTGACTGCGGGTGGCGCTCTTGTGGAGTATAAAGCAGTGAAGTAATCTAAGAATTCCTCACGGATTTCTGAAGTGGAGGTGACGATCCGGTCGGAGGTGGAGCGGAACTCAGTAATGCAAGCTTTGCTGTAGGGAGGCCGCAACATCTGCGCTAAAACCATGCCCGGTCTTTCGCCCTACCCGTACCGCCTAGCCGTTTGGTATTTGCCCAGGAAAAGGATCTCACGGTCCGCAGCGTCGCGTTATTCAATCAATAAGGCCAACCACCGGCCTGCATCGTTCGGGGTCGAGGAGTGCCGTGTGGCGTCGTCTAGAGTGGCAAGTTCCCGTTCAATACGGGAAATAGTGGTGCGCAGACTTTTCAATACCCCTGAATGTTTAGCGATGCAGACTCCGCGTATGTACGCTTTGAAGCCCTCCCATAGGACCGCATGGGAGTCGACCGACCCAGTGTTTATTGCGAAATAGTCTTCAATTGCTTCGCGCACCTCTTCTTTAAACAAGTCATCAAGGAGCGCTCGGCTAGGGAAGCGCCATTGCCGTTCATATCCCTCAGGACGAGGAATGTTCAGGTGGAGCTGAACCGGTGAATGATCCGAGTAGGTTCTAGGGAGCACCTCGAGAGTCTGGAACCAATTGGAAATAGCCGGGGATACTAGCCAGTAATCTATCCTCGTCCAGGTGTTGTGCTGCCCCGCGTAATGCGTGAAGTCAGTGTGGGTAGGATGGCGCTGGCGCCAGATGTCAATGAGGGAAAAGTGATCGCAAAGGGCCGTGAGGGCGCGTCAGGAGCGCGGTTTAGTGTCAGGAGTGGAGGCCGTGCTATCTAACGAGGGGCTGAGGAGTAGATTAAAATCCCCCCCGAGCAGGAATAAACAGGGGTCTAGTTTTAACAGCTGTGCGTGTAATGCGTGGTAAAATTCAGGTGAGTCAGTGTTCGGAGCGTAAATACATACTAACGCCACTTTGTGTCCCATAAGGGAGCCCGAGACAATAACATATCTGCCCTCTTTGTCGCTAAGAACGGAGCTGAAGCTAAAGGGAATTCGTTTGTGAATGCGTATGGCTACTCCTCTAGCATAATTACTGCAGTTGGCGAAATAGCGCGGTGTACCCTAACTGGCTGCAAAGCGGAGTGAGTCCGCCAGGGGTAAGTGTGTTTCCTGCATATAAGCCACATCAACCTTGTGTCTGAGAAGATAGTGCAGGACATGCCTCCGTTTACGATTGTCGTTAAGGCCCCTAATGTTCCAGGTCATAAGGGATAGGCCCGAGGGGCCGTCTACATTACCCAGCTGCACCATCATAGGTGTGTCTTGCACATGTCATGGAAAAACAGCAATAAGAACCATCAAAGTGCGACAATAAGCATGCCATTAACCAAGTGATAACCTGTAAGCCAAAATCTCGTAAACAATCGTTGAACAAACCTACATTACCCACCCTCCCCCCACCCAGCCTCTTCTGAAGGAGAAAGAGGCATTACCCAGAACTTGAGACTTATCCCGATATACCAATAATCTTCACACTGCAGTTACTAAAACCCCAACAAGGTATACGCAACTACTAAGAAGGAAACCAGAGGTGTACACCATGGGGGGCGGCAACGCCACGCCAATCAAGCAGACATTGAAACCATACTGATGAACTGAACTAAGACAACCCAATTTAAGAACGTGAGTGCGCTGTCAGTAGCAAGGTGTGTTTGTCAGCCCGTGCCCGAGCTGGAGAATAGTTCCATGCTGGCGTTGGAGCTGCTGCCCATTGGCAAGGACCCGTCTCCGTCCCCACCAGAGCGAGTGTTGTTCTGTTTGAAGGTGCGGCAGAACTCCTGTGCTTCAGTCGGGGTGTCAAAGATGCGTGGCCGGCCATTGACATCAACTTTCAGTCTCGCTGGATAGAGCATGCCGTATCGCAGGCCTAGGTTTCTGAGGGTGGCCTTCACCCCGTCGAACTTGCGGCGGGCCTCTTGTACCAGAAGAGTGAAATCTGGGTACAGCGCAATTTTAGAACCCTGTCAGTCTGTGTCTCCCTTTTCTCTGGCAAGGCGCAGAGCCGTGTCTCGGTCGCGGAAGTTCATTATGCGGGCAATGATGGGCCGCGGAGGAAGGCCGGGGTTCGGGCGCAGGCCCAGTGAGCGGTGAGCACGTTCCACCACAAATCCAGGTGTGAGGGACTCCCTGCCATATAAGTCCGCCAACAAAGTCTCAACGAAGAGATCTAGTCGACCCGTCGACGTCGTCTCCGGGACCCCAAGGATGCGGATGTTATTGCGTCGACTTCGCGCCTCGAGATCTTCGTTCTTCATAGCAACATCCTTGAGGATGCGTTCCACGCGTACAAGCCGCTTGAGGGATTGCGCCGTTCCATCTTCGATGTCTGATATCCTTGCTTCTGCCACATCCAAACGCCGATCATGCGATTGAATTTTGGCCACCCATGTCGTCGAGGTGCTTGTCAAGTACATCGAATCGTCCATCTAGCGCTCGAAAGCCTGCCCGCATCTCTAGCAGTAAGGCAGATGTCTGCGCAGTGGAAGCGTCAGCCCCATTGGCACCAGTGCTACTCTCTGCCATGGTGGGGTCGTCTTCGCGGTTGTGTTCAGCAATTTTTTTGAATGGCAGGGTCTTTTGTTTAGGGTCCTTGCGGCCCATGTCGCAGCAGGGTCGGGGGACGGAGGCTGGAGTGATGGCAGGCGTTGCAACTGGAGGGACTCAGGGAGGAGTTGGTTGTGCTGGACGATGGTCTGGTCCGAAGTGTTCGAGGAACAGTGCACCCGAGTTGCCGGACAGGTCCCACCGGGTGGTGAAGATGAGGAGGGGGTCCCCAGCCAGCAAAAGACTCCTGGTGTAGCTGCTGCAGCGTTTGTGGGTGCCACACGGAGATGTGGTGGGGGAGCGGGGTCACATCACCACTGGTGAAGGGCCAGTCTGTTCAAGGAGCAGTGCAAGCATGGGCAGTTCGGGCGATGTCCAAAGTAGGCCCCCAAGTGCCTCTGTGCAGGGCGGGATGATGGTGCCCCCCCCAATCCTCAACTGGTGGCCGACCGCAGCAGGGTCTGTAGGCAGGGAAGCGCGCAGCAGGGGTGGGGCTCCTCCCCGTAGTGTCTAATGCCTCAGCGGCAGGTCTGCGCCCGAACGGGCAGCCGTGTGGAGCGGATGCCGCCTGGGGATCTCTGTTATGGCGTCGGGTAAACGGGAGTGCCCTCAGGGTGTGTCTGTGCCAGCGAGGCGCCGATTCAGCTCGCCGCTGCACGGGGACCCAGCACAGCAAGGAGACCCAGCACTGCCAAGCGGGGAAGCGGCGGCTCAACCCCCCGCCTCTTTCACCTGCACCCCCGGTCGATTGACTGCTGCAGCTGAGACGCACCGCGGGCCCTGTCCCCGCGGGGCCTACGTGGAGAAGGTGAGGCGAAGGGGGCGCAGGCCTGCTCCACCGCACGGATTAAAAGGCGGCGGCAGTAGGACGGGCTCGGGAGGGGGGGAGAACACAAACCGCTCCCCACTCTCGACGGTCCCACCTTCAGGGTCAATGGGTCTCCGGGTCGGGAAGTCCGCTCCAGCGTGCTCCTCAGGTATCGGTAGGCCTCCGGAGTCAGGAAGGGCCGTTAGCGTGGAAGAGCTCCTCCCCCTATCGTCTCCGACGATCGAATCTCTGCTGCGCCACCATCCAAGCATGCATCAAACATCGCATTGTGTTCCCTGCATCACGGGGCAACTTCTGATGTCAAGAGGTGCGGTGTTGCAGCAATCGGGAACGGGTTATCTCTGTCGGTCTGCTGGTGACTGGTGGAGCTTCAACGCCGCGCGGCCATGTTGGTCGGCGGCTTGGCCACGCCCCCTTATCACTGCAAAGTTAGCACTTTTTAACCTTTTCTTAAAATACTTTGTACATTTTTAACTTTCCCCAAAATGTTCCAGGACTGGACCTAGAACAGTAAAACAGCTGCCCTGTCTATTTGGGGGAAAGCTGCACTTTTCCCAGTATTCTAGATTTGGAGGTAGATGAGTAACTGTTACTCCCAGTGTCCACCACACGGTGGCAGTCTCTGTGTCACCCACCCCACCCACCCCCTGGGATCAGCAGTACCCATATACCCTCATATACCCCTGGAGTCTTAGAGTGTTCGTAGGCCATCTCCCATCTCTCTCCATCAGACATTGAGCAGATCCCTGGTGGTGACCTGGGGTGACTTGCTGCTGAGGAACCTTTCCCAGGATAAAGCCTGGCTTCTCTCCATCTCCCCCCTGACAGGGCAGAGTTTCCACTTGTTTATTTCACTGTTGTCCAGTATCTGCTCACAGACACATACTTTCAAAGTATCTTTGCTGTGAAGGCGAGAACAGTGGAAGTACAAGTGGTCCCCGTTTGTCGAGAAGATGAGGGGGTGGGGGGCATGAGAACAGTACGAAGGTACATAACATCCCACCCTGTGTGTCTGTTCCTGTTGGTAGAAGCAGGAAGTGTTCCTAGCGCCCCCACTGTGTCTGTCACACTTCAAAGAAACACAATGCTGAGCTGTTTTTGGCAAATGAGCATGTATTTTATTTCCTATTTCTTCTTGAAAATCCATTGCCCATGCGAATACTGCAAGGCACCATTTCAGGTCTTGCTAGAGACAGCTACAGCTTCTATGCCAAGCTAATATTATGACTACAAAAAGCAAACACACATAAACATTAGGTCAGCCCCTTCCAGCCCTTGCTTGGTTGGGTCTGCCTGATTTAGTTCATGCTTGAAGAAAGTGTCATTCGCATCTTGGATAAGGACAGAGGGGTATTAGAGACTCCATTGCTATTGGCTAATAGATATTAGACCCCATGCCGGAAGAGTGCATCCCATTGGAGCACATGTGCACAGAAACGGTGAGCACTTCCGTTGCACTAGAGGTGCATTTGTGCTCTCCGAACTCTCTTTGATTTTGCACCGCATTTATGTTTTATCCTGAATGTGAATTTTTCATCTAAATCTGTTTCTTTCTCTTACATTTAAGACCAAAATACTGCTTCCTTTTCGACCTAAACAATTGTTTTCAGCTAAAAACGGATTTTCACCTCAATGTGCTAGCATCCAAATGTGCTGCCAGACTCAAGGACACCGCGCTCAGTGTTAAAGTTTTAAAAAAACAAAAAAAACGAGTGCGGTGTCCTTGAAGCGGCGCCGCGCTCAGTTTTAAACTTAAACAACCATTTGCAATGCAATAGGTCTCGCATTTAAGCTATTGGCATTGTAAATGACAATGCCTTTTATTTATGTTTTAAAAAACAAATATAATAGGCATTGTCATTTACAATGCCAATAGCTTAAACTCGCATAAATACGAGAGCTACTGCATTGCAAATGCTTGTTTTTGCTTGTTCCTGTCTCTTGCGGGAAAAAACATATACACTTTAGCACCCATGAAGTGCCAAGAAATATGTAAGCAAAAATTCAGGAATTTCACAAGAATTTGCATGGTATTTATAAAGTATTTATAAAGTACTCCTGGGAGTAGCCGTGCGCTTTATAAATACCAAATACCAAATACCAAAGAATTTGCATGGCACATTCTTCTCTTGATCTTGCACCTAAATCTGTTTTTGCTCATAAATGTGACTTGTGATCCTGAAGGTGAGCCCATGTTCCTCTTGACTTTGCAGCAAGAGTGGTTTTGCACCTAAGCGTGTTTTCCTTCTAAATGTTTTCGCAATCCTGCTGATTCATGTGATTTGTGTTCTTAAATATTTTCTCTACTGCTGAGCCAAGGTTGGTGTTGCACTGGCTGAAGTGTGATTTTTCACATAACGTTTATTTTGCAGCTGCTGTGTTTTTGCACCAGACTGTGAGTTCTGCTTCTACAAGGGTGTTTACTCACCTTCTGGCGTTGCACCAGGATGCTTTGTACCTATAGGCGTTTTTCTTCTAGTTGAGTTTTTGAAGCTAAATGTGTTTCCTTCTGTGGCTTAGATTGCGAACTCGCAGTACATATACGAGAAATATCGCACCCTTTCACTAATGATACAGCTGAGTAAACATTGCGTCATCATGTGTATTTACCACACCCCGTGATATTGTTAACAGGTGCGGAAATCATTTGCATGTGGTAAACATCGCACCTGGTAAAGAGCACGTGTTCATTAGTGCCCGATGTAATAATTACCACATGCGATAAGAACGCGTGTAATAAATGATGCTCATGCAAGCCAAAAAAACATGGATCTGAAGAGACAGGTACATGAAAATGTGGCACAGAAGCAGAAGGACACCATGGCGACTGGGGGAGACCCCCAATGCACCCTCCTCTAAAACCTCGGGAGGAGACAGGTCTTCCCACACAGGATGGATCAGAGATAGAAGGCATCAGTGGTGCATGAGAGGTTGGAAGCCCTGAAGAACTAGAAGGCATCAGTGGTGCATGAGAGGTTGGAAGCCTTGAAGAACTAGAAGGCATCAGTGGTGCATGAGAGGTTGGAAGCCTTGAAGAACTAGACGGCATCAGTGGCTGTTGAGAGGTTGGAAGCCTTGAAGAACTAGACAGCATCAGTGGCTGTTGAGAGGTTGGAAGCCTTGAAGAACTAGACGGCATCAGTGGCTGTTGAGAGGTTGGAAGCCTTGAAGAACTAGAAGGCATCAGTGGTGGATGAGAGGTTGGAAGCCTTGAAGAACTAGAAGGCATCAGCGGTGGATGAGAGGTTGGAAGCCTTGAAGAACTAGAATACATCAGTGGTGGATGAGAGGTTGGAAGCCTTGAAGAACTAGAAGACATCAGCGGTGGGTGAGAGGTTGGAAGCCCTGAAGAACTAGACGGCATCAGTGGCTGTTGAGAGGTTGGAAGCCTTGAAGAACTAGATGGCATCAGTGGCTGTTGAGAGGTTGGAAGCCTTGAAGAACTATAAGGCATCAGTGGTGGATGAGAGGTTGGAAGCCCTGAAGAACTAGACGGCATCAGTGGCTGTTGAGAGGTTGGAAGCCCTGAAGAACTAGAAGGCATCAGCGGTGGGTGAGAGGTTGGAAGCCTTGAAGAGCTAGAAGGCATCAGTGGTGGATGATAGGTTGAAAGCCTTGCAGAACTAGACAGCATCAGTGGTGGATGAGAGGTTGGAAACCTTGAAGATCTAGAAGGCATCAGTGGTGGATGAGAGGTTGGAAGCCTTGAAGAACTAGAAGGCATCAGTGGTGGATGAGAGGTTGGAAGCCTTGAAGATCTAGAAGGCATCAGTGGTGGATGAGAGGTTGGAAGCCTTGAAGAACTAGAAGGCATCAGTGGTGGATGAGAGGTTGAAAGCCTTGAAGAACTAGAAGGCATCA
Source organism: Calotriton arnoldi (assembly GCA_963921515.1). Lineage (NCBI taxonomy): Eukaryota > Metazoa > Chordata > Amphibia > Caudata > Salamandridae > Calotriton > Calotriton arnoldi. The sequence goes on from CAWUFW010004063.1 coordinate 248,563, forward strand.
GTGGTGGATGAGAGGTTGGAAGCCTTGAAGATCTAGAAGGCATCAGTGGTGGATGAGAGGTTGGAAGCCTTGAAGATCCCACAGCTAACGCCACCGCATTGACCCTCTTAAATCTTCACTAAAGTCTGTATCATAGGAAAGTGCACCCAGACCCCTGTGTGTGTTTTGCAGGGTGTAAGAGCCTGGCAATGTCCAAGCATTTCATTGACATTTTTACATGATGCGTGGTACAGGTGCCTACATAATTTGTTCACTTCTGTATGGTTGCTAGGGGAGATAATAACTTCCATGTGTTTTCTGTACCATGATGTTTAGTTTACAGAACTCAAGTGATATTTAAAGCTAAGGTTTTCGACATTGCGAAATGGCATATCAGATTGTAGGTTAGTGTGATGGTATATACAAACCTAGGGTCATATATAAATATTTTCCTTCAAATGAAAACAATTGAAAATGAGCATTGTTCTATACCAAGATAAAATATATTATCCAGAACTGTACTGTCTGTTGTGCCATGTTTACTGTCTTGGTGTCAGTGTGTGCCACGGCCCGGGTACTACTTCCTTCTCAACAGGTTCAATGGCTTCACTAGTAAAGCAAATAAAAGCACCGAATAATGGTTTAAAATGATACTCAGGTTAAATAATGTTCAGAGATTTTAAAATTACAAAGTATTTGAAATATCGGTCTGTACAATAAGGACTTAATGCCTGTGCTTTCCATGCCACTGAGTTCTCAAGTTAAACATGCTCCTTGTATGTTATATAAGAATGTATCTTGAGTTGTCAGATCATGGTGACGCATGAGTATCAACCACAGGACCCTCATCGGCTTCAAGGACATCAAGAAAGAGTGGTCACCTCAGACCTTCTGTCAGGAGCCCTTTCAGAGGGCCAAAGGGCACGCAGGGGCTGCTGGGCCCAACCACGGCTGCTGAAGACATTTACTCCTGATGTCCCGGGGCCGGACCTTCCATGGAACCTGAACAACCGGGCCAAGTACCCCTTCTGCAATGACTCTCAGGTTTGGGTCGTCCAAGCAGTCCAAGGCTCCCTAAGGTGGGTGTGGGGGGGGGGCTGGATACAGGGCAGTGAACACAGACTCACAACTCAAGATGCATGTACCAGCAGCAGCAATAATCATTGTCCGGCCAAATACTCACTTTTATGAAAAAAGAGAAGTATTTTATCTCTACCACTAACCTCACAAACGGAATATACAACATCCACAAACAATTACACAGTCTTCACCTGAGGTCGGGCTCTAGTGTTTCTTTGGCGGTTCCCTGTTTCCCTTACTGCTCGCGGCAGCGATCATGATTATTCCCCATTTACTACTGGTGACATCCAGGGTGTGCCCCACTTGTAGTCGAGTCTCAAGAGTCAGTAATTTAACTGCAAGTTCAACCCGGGACCGGCAGTCCCTTAACACTGGCAGGTGTGAAGCATTCAGAGATCCTGTGGGTGCCCCCTCTGTGAGCACCCGCTGCAGCTGCAGCTGAGGGCAGGAGACTCAGCCGCTAACTAACGATACCAGAAGCTCTTTGTGGCTCCTCCTGCAGGGTAAGAGTTCAGTTGGTCTACCAATGACGGGCGGCTATAACGCTTTTATCTAGGGTCCCTTGCCTGGGTGATGGTGTGAAGGTGCTTCCACATCGCTCACACTTCTCCGGCAGGTGCAGAATACGTCACAGTCCTTGGTGCTCCGGGTGACCAACTCTGGTATAAGGGGTCACCGCCCGATCAGCATGGTGATATTCTCCACAGTGCCCCCCCTTGCATACAGGGTCACTGCCTCATTACCACACATGGCTATGGCCCTTACCGTATGGCAGTCTTTGCCATGGCAGCCACTCCTGGCATACAGGGTCGCTGCAATGCAGGTTCGCTCCCATGCCACCGCACAAGGCTGCAGCCCTTATCGCACGGCAGTCTTTTCCACTGCGACTCATCCTGGCGTATGGACTTGCCGACTTGCTACTACGCACAGGCTCAGCATGATCAGCACAACAAGGCAATGACCCAATTAGTGCAGCAGCCGATTCCTCACACCTCTAACAGAGAGTCCACTCGACAGGGCTCCCCACTGCACCTCACACCCTCCAACACTCTCCTCTTCATCACAGGGCAAACTGGTCTTGGAAAGCAGGCAGGCGCTGCTGCTCCAGGCTCCAGGGCAGGAGGTCTTGGATTCCCTGGGGGATGTCCTCTCTCCCAGCAGGGAGACTAGCAGGCCTTGGCCCAAGTCCTGGTCACAGGCAGAACTCTTGCAGAGCTTCCCCTTCTCACAAAACCGGTCTGGCTGCTTGGCGGATGACGGTATGCTGCCACCACCGCACTCATGCTATATAACCCTGGGGAAGGCAGAAGCCTTCCACTACTTTGAGGATAGAGCTTTGGGTATCCCTTCCGGTCCAACAAGACCATAATCCGTGAGAGAGACCTATGTCATGGGGAACACACATGTTCGGTGTTTGCCTATGGCAACAAAGTCAGCAGTAGGGATCCAGACATCAGTACAGTTGGGCACTCAGGGCTTAACGTCTTACCACTCAGGGCTGGGTGCACGTCTATTACCATGTAGAAAACTTTTCCATCCCTACATCTCTCAAAAAGGAAACTACCACTTCTGGCAAGACTTTTACTATCCTACCAACACACAAGACCTAGTGTTTCTGGAAAAAAAGTATCTGTATTTATTTATTTATTTAGTGTTTTATATAGCGCGAACGTGACCCGAAAGGGTGTCAGAGCGCTTAACAGAGATGTAGGGATTCCGATTGCGACAGTAGCAAGCATCAAAAACGTACGAATGAAGAACAATATAAAACAATATACACAAACAGTGGCAGTAAGAGATCTCTGTGCTTACAAACTATCTTAGACTGTCCGATAATGTCAAAAATATAAATTTCCTTTTTAACCATCGAAGGACTCATAGTTCAAAGTTTAGCTGAGTGCTCGCCTCAGTGGCATACCGAGCAGAGGAACCTGGAAAAGATTGTTCAGATCCTCAGAGTGCTTCGTTCCGGAAGTCATAGAGGGCTCTTCTGAGTTGTAAAACCGATGGGGACGGATGAAGAGTCAAAGGACAGACGCATGGCAAATGATAGTGTAGAGTTAAGGAAGGAATTTACCCATTAGGAAGATCTTAGCCTCCTTCTTGAATTTTGAATGGGATGGTATTCTTCTAATGTTATGTTAGATTTGGGGGTCTCTAGTTGGCAGAGGTAGGTACCTTTGACCAAATAGGGACCCTTGCGTCTAGTCAGGGTAAGGGGGTACACTCCTAAAATAACCCCTGCTCACCCCCTTGGTAGCTTGGCACGAGCAGACAGGCTTATCTCAGAGGCAGTGTGTAAAGCATTTGTGAACACATACAGTAACCCAGTGACAACACTACAGATGGACACCACACAAGTTGTAGTATAAAAATAAGTATTTTTATATAGATTTAACACAAGACCACAAACGAAAAAAATCCACAATACTGTACTTCAAAAATGGTAGAATTAGCTCAGTTCTCTTTAGATGGTAAATGCGACACTTTGAGTTCAATGTACCTTGGGATGCGTAATGCTATACAACGAAAGTGTTGCAGGGAAGGTGAAGCGTTGGTTCCTTACACGCAAGAACGGTGATGCATCGGGTCCCTACTGATGCGTAGGGGATGCGTTGGTTCTTCTCGGCATGGGGAGGTGATGCGTCGGTTTCTTACTGCGCTTCCGTGGCGATGCGACCAGCAACGCCGTGATGCGATGAAGATCCGGTGCAATGAAACAAAGATGGCGTCTTCTTCTTGATGCGACACGATGCGTGCATGCCCGACGGCCGTGCGGCGACTCAACGATTCTTCTGAGCCGCGACAGGCCCTGCGACACGCTTCCCGGTGATGCGGCGGCGTCTGATGCAACGTCGATCCTCTTCTCCGGCGATGCGAGGCGCTTCGGCGATGCAATGCGACAGCAGCAGCGGCGACACCCTTCTTCAGCGCTGCGACGACAGCGGCTGCGGCGGCGTCTGATGCGACGTCGATCCTCTTCTCCGGCGATGCGAGGCGCTTCTGCGTTGCAAAGCGACAGCGGCGACACCCTTCTTCACGGTCCTCATTATCCGAACTTTACCATGCCACCCTACCAGGGACCTACCTTTTGGCAGTTCCCAATGTACCCACAAGGACACCCACAATTCTTCCCACCAGGTAACAACCCCCCTTTTTTAGACAGAGGCTGGGGCAGAGGAAGAGGGTGAAAAAGGGGCAACCAAAAGAGAGTACAATGGCAGGAACAACCGACACATTCAGTGGAGACACGGAGCTAGACGAGGAAAAGAAATTAGTGGTTAATCTCTCATCCAGGATACTCACTGGTCCAGAACAACGGGTCCTACAAATAGGCTTGGGATACGTCCCCACCCCCAAAATTGACAGATTTCATGACAATTGCAAGATCCAGGGTTTTTTCCGCAAGGTACGCCTCAAAGCATTCTTTCATGGCAAACCTGCACCTCCTGACAATGACTCTGGACTGCACAACCAGTCCACCTTCACAAGCCAACAACAGTATGGTACCTCATGAAGTACTAACTTTTGAACAAGCGGTACTGAAGGATGTAGCTGAAGGTACTACACCTCACTCCTTCAACAGTTTGTCCACAATTGAACTGATGGCCATTAAGTCCCTTGCTGATGATCAAAGCATTACCATCAAACAAGCTGACAAGGGTGGGGCTATAGTGATCATGCCCACCACTGACTACGACACTGAATGTCGCAGACAACTTGACAACCGGAAGTACTACACTCCCATTGATGTCAACCCCACCACTCGCCTCTCATCAATCATCTCGACAATGGTTTTCGCGGCGGAGACAGAGGGGTGGATTAGTAAGAAGGAAGCAGATTTCCTCATTACCAGGGACCCCAAGGTGCCCTACTTTTACATCCTACCCAAGATTCCCAAGGGCATCACCCCTGTCCCGGGTAGACCTTTCGTCTCAGGGATTGGGTCACTTCTCAAACCCCTCAAGGTTCTGCGATCACTTTTTACAACCACTTGTTAGAAAGACACCGTCCTTTCTTCTAGACACCACTGATGTCCTTTGACTCATTGAGGATGTCCAACATCCAGAGGAAATAAATCTACTGGTTACCCTGGATGTTGAGGCCCTGTATACCAACATTCCTCAACGTTCCACCATGGACGTAATAGAAGATGCCCTGGGTAGCATTGACTGGGACTCACCCCCACCGGTGACCTTTATTCTGGAGTGCTCCACATTGGCCCTTACGGAGAATTTCTTCGAATACAACAAACAACTTTACCATCAGACCCAGGGCACTTCCATGGGCAGCACCTTTGCGCCCAGTGTGGCATGCCTTTACATGGCAGCGTTTGAAGAGAGAGGGATCTGCAACGCCTCAAACCCTTTCAACAACAACTTGATATTGTGGAAGAGATTCATTGATGATATTTTAATTTTTTGGAAGGGAAATAGATCTACATGTGATGAATTTTGCCAATGGGTCAATACTCTTAACCCTTACCTGAACTTCACTAGTACTATCTCAGAGAGCGAAATCCCCTTCCTCGACCTCAACATCAGACTCCGCAATGGGCAACTCAGTACTACATTGTACAGGAAACCAAGTGACAGCAACAGTCTTCTACTGCTCAGTAGCCACCACCCAAGGGCCCTTAAAGAAAATTTACCATTCTGACAATTTCTCCGAATCAGGAGGAACTGTAGTTCCTTGGATGACTCCAAATCAGAGGCAGCTATCCTCGCTAACAATCTCTGCAAAAGGGGATACCCCAAACGTAATGTCGCACTCTCCATGAAAAGGGCCAGAAACAACAACCGTGACGCCTTACTAGAGATACAACATAAAGAACCAGGGGACGCTCTCACTTGTGTCACCACATACACCCCAGATTCCAACAGGATAAGGAAGATTATCAGGAAACATTGGGGCATCCTGAACACAGGGACACTTGAATTGCCTACTCCCAGGTTTGCTTTCAAACGAACCAATAACCTCAAAGATTTACTGATACATACCAGACCTAAGGCTCTGAACATCCACGCACAAAGACTCCTTTGGGACCTACCTCCGGTAATGGGAAACTACCTGTGTGGTTCTTGCGTAGTCTGCCCCCTTACAGAACCAACCAAAGAGATAGCCTTTTCTGACCCATTCAAATGGCAGCTGAGAAAGCACACCAATTGCAATACTGCCAACTGCATATATATGATCACCTGCCCTTGCGGCCTCCTCTACATTGGCATGACCACCAGAACTGTCAAGACACGCATCACTGAACACCGGAGTAACATTAGGTGCCACAGAACCAATACCAGAATGTGTACACATTTTGAACAATATCATCATCTACCAGACCCTCTACGCTGGGTCATTCTAGAAACACACCCCAAAATGAACAAAACATGGGCTCTTGAGGGCATTCGGCCGCATTCCACGCCTGCGGCTCCCTGCGGATTCACCGAGGCTGCACCCTGAGATCCCTGGCCCGCGGGTGCGCGAGGCTGCTCCCGGGCCTGCTGTGAGGCCTACAACGTATAGCAGCCTTGCAGCGTGCGGCCCGCTCGGCTCCCCACTGTTGGAGGGACTCGACCGTCGTGCCGAAGTACCCAACACCATATGGTGAGGACTGTGTGCCCTTCGGCCCCGTCTGCTGCTAAGTCAGGGCCCGCAGGACCTGCATCTCCTGGGGGCGGCCTGTTCGGGGCCTGTGGAGTCCAGGGGCGCGCTGCTGAGCGTAGGCCCCAGAAGACATTCCACCGCCGCTTCCGCCCTTGGATCATGAACGGCCTGCTGTGGCGGCATCCTGCCTCACCTGCTCCTGAGCCGGCGGGCACACGAGACAGACCCGGCCTTGGGGAGCGATCCACGGACCAACGCAATCTCGCGACGGGGGGCCTACTCGGCTCCCCACTGCCCAGAGCCTGGGATCAGCACAGCGCGTCACACGAGGAGTGCCTGGTGAGGACTGGTGCCCCCCCTGGCACCCCTTTCTGTTGAATTGGTGTCTGCGGGGCCTCCGGCAGCGGCCCACGCGAGGCCAGCAGTGCTTGTGAAGACCGTGGTGAAGGAGAAGTGCAGGTACTGGGGTGATTCGGGTGGGGCCCCCTGCTAAGAGAACCCCACCACAACTGGGGAAGCTACTGTCCTGCTGCCCATGATCGGAGGGCGGGGGCCTAGAGCGGGGTGCCGATGTGGCCTGCGGAGCGGTGACGACGCTGGGGTCTCATTATCTGCTGGGCCCCCTCTGCGCATCCCGTAGACCCGGCAAGAGAGGTCCCTCGAGCGGCACTGGGCCTCGCTAGCGGTTTGGGCCTTTCCAGCGGACAGAGGTTCGGCGGTGTCTGTGGGCACCGGTGCTACGCAAGCCCGGATCTCGACCACATTGGGGGCTGGATGCCCCCAGGAGCATCGCGCGGCCTACTGTTCACTACCGCCAAGCGCTGATAGAGGGCCCGGGATTCCGTCTTGCTGCAGCAGAACACCAATACTTCTGGCGGAGCACCTGGGTGTGAACGACGCCTCTTCTGGGAGCTAGCGCGCTTCCTCTTTCACCTAACGGCCTCCTGGTGCACACATAGCTTCTCTTCTGGGCCTGTCCCCGACTCGTAGGAGGGCCAGCTTCAAGACCCCATGATGGCTGCAGCCAAAAACAAGAAAGATAGGTCCGTTCGAGACCTCCTCATGAAGTCGGCAGGGGACGCCTCAGGATCTAATGCAACACCAGGTGGAGACAGCCCAGATGTCGCGGTCACAAGGGAGTTCCTGGAGGCGTTGTTCGCTTCCCAGAGAGAGGACATCCTGGCCATTAAAATGGACTTACAGGCGGACCTGCAGGAGGTGCGAAGAGACGTGGATGCTGTGGGGGAGCGGGTGGCTTCCCTGGAGGACTCAGCAACTGCCAGAGATGAAGAGATCGCAGCACTCCCGCAAGAAATCCTACGGCTGCGAGACCAACACCTGGACCTCCAATCGCACGCCGAGGATCTGGAGAATAGGTCGAGGAGGAACAACGTCCGTATTCGCGCAGGCCCAACCGGGGCAGAAGGGGAAGACCTCGTGGGTTACTTCCAAGACCTCTTCCGAGCTGTCGGGAACGCACCGGCGGACTCCTCCGTCAAGATTGACTGCTGCCACCGTGTTGGCCCACCGCGTCAGCCGAACCGCCCTCCTGCAGACATTTTAGTGTGTGTGCACGACTTCACGGTGAAAGAGGAGATCCTCAAAGCGGCCCGTTCGAGTCGACCTCTACGCTTCCAGGACCACTTTCCCCAACTGTTTCAAGACCTGGCAGCCAGTACCCTGCAAAAGAGAAGAGACTTCCGCCCCATCACCAACCACCCGCGCTCGCAGAACATTTCGTATGCTTGGGGCCACCCATTCCGCCTCATTTTCCATACTGGCGGGAAGCTGCACCAGGTCTACTCCCTGACCGAAGCCTGTAAAGTGCTAAACCTCAACCTTGACGACCTACCTCCCCAACCGGATGCCCTGGAGTCGGGCACACAGAAGCCCACGGGGCGAGGGCCCCAGGGAAGTCGGGGTTTGGGTCGCCTCCGCCCTGACCCCGCCACAATTATTAAAGAGCGGTCTGCAGTCCTACGGATCCTGGCTGGTGCGGAAGGAGACACCCTGGACTCTAATGACTGAGGGTAACGTGCTTTTGGGGCTGTTCTATCCTCTCTGGGTCCGGCGGGAGCGGGGGGATTTTTTCTTTCCACTGAATAGGGGCGCCCTCACTCCCTTGGCAGACTCCACCTTTCCGGTGCGGGCTAGGTCTACCACTCGGACCCGGGTCCAGCGGTTCGGGCTAGGTCTACCACTCGGTCTCTACTTGAACCAGACACATATCTTCAATGTGTCCTGAGCCCGCTGGAATTGATGAGGCACTTACTAAATAGTGATTAGGTTGCCCACTGAACCCGCGGGTACATATCCCGCAGATCCACAAAGTGGTAGGTAGGTTCCCACCTTACCACTGGGTGTAGATAAGTTTCACATTAAGGTCCTGAAGAATCGCCACTGATCCCCCAGACAAATAGGCGAGAAACATGTTGACCCACCAGGAGTAGAGCGCCATTATCGTGACCCATTACAGTCAGACAGTCGCTCCTTCCCTCCCCCTTTTTTAATCAGGCAGGGACCCTGCTAGAATAAAGTTGGTTCCATAGGACCCCTGACCTGTTTTAACCATCCTACTCACTACTACATCCAAACACACTAGGGCCCTCACACCCACGGCACCTAACGGCAAGGAACAAAAGATCTCCGATAAAGAGCCCCTTTATGGGTGCCCGTCGGGTATTGCAGCGCCGACCCGACGAGGAGCAGGCCCATATGATGAAGCATGACACCTAGCTTGCTGGGTGTGTGAGGGCACTAGTTCCGAAAGGAGGAATTCCTCTCCTCCCACTACCCAACTGACAGGTCAGCCTGCCACCGTGACTATAACTAGACCTCTGCCCAAGATTTTTAATGCACCAGGGAATAGTCCTGTCCCATCTATCTCCGGATTCTGAAACTGATCCCCGAGGGGCACGAGGGGGACTAGCGCAATTGGTCCCAGATGGGTCCCCTGGTTTTTCATGACACTGTTGACTAACGCATCGGATCGTACCCGTACTCTAGAGTGCATTTTTCTCTTGTTTCTTTCTCACCTGGAGAGGGGAGGGGTGGGGGTGGAGGGTGGGTATTGGGTTTTCCATTTTGGGTTGTATTCTTGTTTGGTCTGCGTTTTTCATTCCTTCTCTTAAAAGGAAGACTCTATAGCATTCAGCCGTCAGAGACAGGTTCTTGGTTCATTGCCACCCGCATGCTAGCAGCGCATCAGACTTTGCTATTCTTCACATTTTGTAGAGCTAGGACTGTCTATTGTCTCCTTTTAACAAACGCGGCCGGCCCTGAATGGGTTGTAGGCGGCATGCTGTGTCAACTAACTACATAGGATAGCCTCTGATCCATTGGCCCGCCTTTCTTTTCTGATTGTGCTGTAGCCGGCCCGCAGGGTTGTAGGCAACGATGCAATGTGTTTTCATGATATGCGTTCTGCTAATAAAAATGATTTAATACTAAACTTTGATGCTACAATATTTTAAGCATTCAAAAAGTTTGCTAAATATTTAATAAATAATAAATATGTTTTATTTATAGTTATTGTTTAATATTAAAGTATATTAGTGTGGTGTTCTGGGCAAGATGGCGGCCACTGGTCGGACGCTCAACTAACGCTCCCAGATCTCCCCCTCCCTCGTTGGCAATCTGTCCTCCATGGTGCCTTCCCTGACTTCCGTGTTCCCGGCGTACAGCGTGGAGCTGCTTCAGTGCTGGGGGCAGAGCTGATCGGTTTGGATCTCTAACTTTGATGCCTCCAAAGGCTGTGCGAGGGAAGTCACGCAAGCTGATGGATTCGACAGGCACTGTGAAAGCCGGTCAGCCTCAGCAATGAAGTGGGAAGAGTGGCACTGCCAACAATACAGGAGAAGCGGAGGGGAAAAAAGGTGGAGAACTGAGTAATGAAGATTGCGGTAAGCGCAATATACCCTCTTTATTTTTATCTGGGAGAAAGAAAAAACAACATGACTCACAAAAAAACGCTGGGGGGCCAGTAGGAGGTATGTGTAAATCGGTGAGCTCTACCCCAAGTCTAGGACAAGCTGAGAACAATATAGATCACCATGATGGTAGACAATCTAATGGCCAGACAAGCAAAGCGGGAGATGCTCCTCTATGCGCTGTGGCCACAACCACGGCAGGTGAAACTCTTGGCTCTGTGACCCCCACCACAGTGCAAAAAAAGAAATATATAGGAGCCAACACTGCTCGGAGAAGCATCTCGAGTAAAAAGGTGCAGAAAGATACTATTTTCAACACGGATGAACTGGGCGATGAGGCGAGGGGAATGATGATATCATTACACAAAGCATGACCAAAGAGATTGATTCTAGCGAATATTTCTTTTCTCTCTCAGACCCCTCGGATTCATCAGGAGATGAAATTGAGTTAAGTCTCAGGTCCGGATCCAGGGGGGTGTGTCCCCGAGTAGTGGGCGTAGCGAATCAGAAACCGCCCCTCGGACAGTGCGCAAGAAGTTTGAACACGGTGAAGAGGTTGTTCATGATGGGCGGAGCAATGCTCTGACATGGGACTATTAATTTTTGGCCGGAATAAGGGCAGACGAGGGGAGTGTAGTTAAACAAACGATGGAAAGCACGGGGGAAAACCTGAAGATATTTCGCTGACTGTGATCTATGAAACCATCATGGCTCACAGAGAAGAAACCCGCACAGAAAGTCAACGGACCCAAGGTGCATGTCGTAAGTTACAAAAATCGATCCGACGCATTGCGAAATCCTGCTCCGAATTTGTGGAAAGATTTAACGAGGCAGAAGCATGAATTTCTAACTTGGAAGATGAGCTGGTAGCTTAAAAGGCAATAAAAGAATCAATACAAGCATCTAAGGAGGACACACAATGGAAGCTGACAGATCTTGAAAATCGCCTCCGGCGCAACAACTTGAGAATCTTGGGGGTCGCAGAGAGCATGGAGGGTCAAGATGCGTTAAAATTTGTTGTTGATCTTTTTTCGGAGGCTTTCCCGAGCTCCCGCAGTGGGATTGGAATCAAGAGATACAAAGGGCACACAGATTTCCATTTACACAACATGCAAAACCAGGGCAAAATACCTCCAGACCCAGTGCGATCTTGATATCTGTCAATAACTTTCTGGCCCGTCAAGCTGTCTACGAACTTGCACGCCCCGAAAGAAAGAGGATGGGGAAGGGGTCAGAATTTTTTGTAAGACCGGACTTTTGCCATCAGACGGTGGAAAAACGGTGGCAATTAAGTCAGCTCATCACCCTATTTCAGGGCAAAGGAGCCCAAACGTTCCTGCTCCACCCGGCTATACTGAAGGTTATATATAAGGAGCATACTCAGTTTTTTACCTCGGACGTGAAGGCGAAGGAATACCTGCAAACTATCTCATAAAATTTAGTAGGAGACACATGTTTGTTTGGGTTTTTCATATCTTTATATGATCTTGTATTTAGCTAAGTCTTTTTACTTATCTGGTGTTTTCTTTTTCTCCTAAGTAATTCTGAAGTTATGTGTGAATGGGGGGACTTCGGAAGTGAAGGCAAAAGAAATAACTGCAGTTGATCTCATAGAATGGAATGTAGTAGGAGATCTGTTTTGGTTTGTCAAACTTTTATCTGACATGTCAGTTAGCTATGCCTTCTTGTCTATTTTTTTTTACACAAGTACTGTGAAGCTAAATGTGCGAGGGGGGCCTCTGGGGAGTGTTGGTTACACATCCCCAGGACCATCGGTCCTAAAGCCTCTTTTCAGGTTGGGTGGGGGTGGTCGCGAGGCGGCTTTCCAGCCCACGAAGAGGGGGGGGATGGGGTTGGGGAGGGATTGGAGGGGGGGTTGGGGGCACACGGGGGATGGCAGGAAGAGGGGGGTTGGGTGGAAAAGAAAATGCAATCCATAACAAGTGGAAGATAGAGACACGTAGATGGGAGAATCTATGTGGTATGGCTAGTAATTGGAGAGATTTAGCAATATATGATGGGGGATAAGATGGTACTATCCAGATTGCGTATATGTTCATTTAACGTATGTGGGTTAAATAATAATGGGAAACGGCAACGGGTGGCTGCTGAATTACGCATGATCCAACCTGACTTTGTATGTTTACAAGAAACGCATAGACCGTGGAGTAAGCGGAAGATTCTAAATGAGATAGGTTATACACTATTGGCCTGTACACAACAATCTACCACGAATCGGGGGGTAGCCATACTGGCTAAAAATGGGATCCAGAGCACAGGTAGAACATTGGTAGACAACCAGAGTCGCTGGGTGGTTATTGAATGTATGAGGGAGACTTTTACGTTTACCCTGTGTTCAGTCTATGGGTCCAATTTGGATGAGGCAACAGTACGGGAGGGTCTGAATTTAGAACTAGCATCATAGCCTACCCCATTGATTCTCTGTGGTAATTTTAATATACATTTGGGTTGCCAAGATTTGCAGAAGGGTTAGAAGTTTTATAAGGGAAGGAAACCCAAAGTTTTTAAGGCATTATATCATTTAATGGGGGATCATGAGCTAATCGAGGTATTGTCTACATTATGGTGCCAAGACCCTGGCTTCACGTTTTATTCTCACCCTCATAATAAACTGGTCTGATGGATTATTTTTTCATTCCATCCGCATTGCTTTAGGGGGCTAAAATACAGGTCTATCCAAGAATTACAGCAGACCACGGTCCACTAGTGATAGACATCCCGACTAGCAGCAGTAATAATCTTCCCCCTCCGAGGTCTTTCTCGTTTGATCGAAAACTCCCAAAAGACACAATGTTTATAAACCATATGAATAACTGGATCTGGCAATTTTTAGAAATCAATCGTAATTCGACCTCACATGCCTATATCTGGGATGCCCTGAAGGCGGGGTTCAGGGGAGAGGTCCTGAGTTATGGGCTTCACATAGAGAGGCAATTGAGATTTGAGATTCAAGATCTAAATGGGAAACTTAGGTCAGCGGAAATGGGAAACTTAGGTCAGCGGAAGAAGAGCTTATGCGAGGAATACAGACCGGAGCAGATGTCATCCCTTTACAAACGGAGGTCGCCAGTAGTAAAGCTAAAATTAATCTACATTGGAGCAAGGAGATAGCTATTAAATATAAGCTCTTCAAAGAGGAGAATTATGAGTTTGGGGAAGCCACTGGGCGATGTCTTGCTCAAAGACTCCACTCCAAAGAGGTTGCACAGAGAATTAAGAGCATGAAGAATACACAGGGTAAATTAGTGGACACTCCTAGCGAGATATTGAAAGTCTTCATACATTTTTTTAGACTCTGTATACAGAAGACAGCTATGAGGGGCAGGTAGTTGAGGCGTTTTTACAGAATATGAATTGTGAAAGATTGGGCTGAGAAGAAGCACATACCCTCGACACCCCTATTACCATGGAGGAGTTGGAGGAGGCAATAAATAATTTAAGTAGTGGTAAGGCTGCGGGTCCAGATAAGCTGCCCCTGGAGGTTTATAGAACCTTCTTTCAGGAAATAAATTAAAAATGGACATGTTGGCCACCCTGCTACAGGTGCAACATGGGGTGGTGCCGCCATCGTTGGTAGAAGCAAATATTATTGTGTTTAAGTAAAAGGATAAACCAGCAGAGCTCCCGGGGTCTTATCGACCTATTTCTTTGGTGAACTGTGACGGGAAGAGCTATACCAAAATCCTAGCTTCCCGGTTGGCTAAGGTTATTACCCCATTGGTATCACTGCGACAGCATGGGTTTATACCCACCAGGGGCACGGTCAACCACAGTCAACCACATTAACAGGGTGGTGAACCTGCTGGATACAGCTAATGTGCAGGGTACCACGCTAGGCTTGGTGCTGTTAGATGCCGAGAAGGCGTTTGACCGTGTCTCATGGAATTTTTTATGGGGGGTTCTACGCCATTTGGGGTTTGGCCCTGGTTTTATTAAATCGATTCAAGCTATGTATAGGACCCCCAAGGCTTGAATTTGTATTAATGGCCTGGAGTCAGAACCAGTGCACATATTGAAAGGTACGAGACAAAGCTGCCCGTGCTCCCCATTGTTATTTGCACTTTATATAAATCCGTTTTTAACTATGTTAGAAGGGAGCCTGAGAATCAAACCTGTGGACTGTGGACAGGAGCAACTCCGAGTGTTAGCCTATGCAGACGACATAGTGGTCGTAACATCTGATCCTGCGGTAGCTATACTCGAGAAAGAACAACTGGCACACAGGTTTGGATCGGTGTCTGGTTATAAACTTAACACATCGAAGACGCAGAACCTTTGCACTAATCAGACCCGTATTAGAGACCGCCGAGTGACTAATGAAGTGACATATTTGGGTGTTAAGATTAGGACATGTTAAAAGGAATTAGTAGAGGTTAACTGGAATGCTATCCTCACGAGCTCTAAACAACAACTAGATAAAGTGGAATGCCTCCACCTCTCACTGGTGGGGAGGTGTAATATTTTTAAAATTATGATTTTACCCAGAGTCCTTTATTATTTTAGGTCTGTACCACTTGAGCTCACGTGGGGACAGCTGCAGCAGCTACAATCATGTTGTTCTAGGTTTTTATGGGGCCAAGCCGCGTAGAGCAATGCACTTCTTGTCATTATCTCTGGAGAAAGGCGGCTGGGCTGTACCGGATTTTATATTTTATTATTACACGTGTATCTTACAAAACATGCGGATAATGCCTACAGGGGAGGAGGTAGGCAACCCTGCAGAGTCTCCATCTATATCTCAGATGTTACTGGGTACGGAGATCAAGAATTGTATATTTAGGATGTTGGAATTTAACAACTATAAAAAGACCCCCGGGTCCAGCGGTGCGGGGTAGGTCTACCACTCGGTCTCTACATGAACCAGACACATATCTTCAATGTGTCCTGAGCCCGCTGGAATTGATGAGGCACTTACTAAATAGTGATTAGGTTGCCCACTGAACCCGCGGGTACATATCCCGCAGATCCACAAACTGGTAGGTAGGTTCCCACCTTACCACTGGGTGTAGATAAGTTTCACATTAAGGTCCTGAAGAATCGCCACTGATTTCCCAGACAAATAGGCGAGAAACATCTTGACCCACCAGGAGTAGAGCGCCATTATCGTGACCCATTACAGTCAGACAGTCGCTCCTTCCCTCCCCTTTTAATCAGGCAGGGACCCTGCTAGAATAAAGTTGGTTCCATAGGACCCCTGACCTGTTTTAACCATCCTACTCACTACTACATCCAAACACACTAGGGCCCTCACACCCACGGCACCTAACGGCAAGGAACAAAAGATCTCCGATAAAGAGCCCCTTTATGGGTGCCTGTCGGGTATTGCAGCGCCGACCCGACGAGGAGCAGGCCCATATGATGAAGCATGACACCTAGCTTGCTGGGTGTGTGAGGGCACTAGTTCCGAAAGGAGGAATTCCTCTCCTCCCACTACCCAACTGACAGGTCAGCCTGCCACCGTGACTATAACTAGACCTCTGCCCAAGATTTTTAATGCACCAGGGAATAGTCCTGTCCCATCTATCTCCAGATTCTGAAACTGATCCCCAAGGGGCACGAGGGGGACTAGCGCAATTGGTCCCAGATGGGTCCCCTGGTTTCTCATGACACTGTTGACTAATGCATCGGATCGTACCCGTACTCTAGAGTGCATTTTTCTCTTGTTTCTTGCTCACCTGGAGAGGGGAGGGGTGGGGGTGGAGGGTGGGTATTGGGTTTTCTATTTTGGGTTGTATTCTTGTTTGGTCTGCGTTTTCATTCCTTCTCTTAAAAGGAAGACTCTATAGCATTCAGCTGTTAGAGACAGGTTCTTGGTTCATTGCCACCCGCATGCTAGCAGCGCATCCAGACTTTGCTATTCTTCACATTTTGTAGAGCTAGGACTGTCTATTGTCTCCTTTTAACAAACGCGGCCGGCCCTGAATGGGTTGTAGGCGGCATGCTGAGTCAACTAACTACATAGGATAGCCTCTGATCCATTGGCCCGCCTTTCTTTTCTGATTGTGCTGTAGCCGGCCCGCAGGGTTGTAGGTTGCAACGATGCAATGTGTTTTCTTGATATGTGTTCTGCTAATAAAAATTATTTAATACAAAAAATTGATGCTACAATATTTTAAGCATTCAAAAAGGTTGCTAAAACATTTAATAAATAATAAATATGTTTTATTTATAGTCATTGTTTAATATTAAAGTATATTAGTGTGGTGTTCTGGGCAAGATGGCGACCGCTGGTCGGACACTCAACTAACGCTCCCAGATCTCCCCCTCCCTCGTTGGCAATCTGTCCTCCATGGTGCCTTCCCTGACTTCCGTGTTCCCGGCGTACAGCGTGGAGCTGCTTCAGTGCTGGGGGCGGAGCCGATCGGTTTGGATCTCTAACTTTGATGCCTCCAAAGGCTGTGCGAGGGAAGTCACCCAAGCTGATGGATTCGACAGGCACTGTGAAAGCCGGTCAGCCACAGCCACAGCAATGAAGTGGGAAGAGTGGCACTGCCAACAATACAGGAGAAGCGGAGGGGAAAAAAGGTGCAGAACTGAGTAATGAAGATTGCGGTAAGCGCAATATACCCTCTTTATTTTTATCTGGGAGGAGGAAAAAACAACATGACTCACAAAAAAACGCTGGGGGGCCAGTAGGAGGTATGTGTAAATCGGTGAGCTCTACCCCAAGTCTAGGACAAGCTGAGAACAATATAGATCACCATGATGGTAGACAATCTAATGGCCAGACAAGCAAAGCGGGAGATGCTCCTCTATGCGCTGTGGCCACAGCCACGGCAGGTGAAACTCTTGGCTCTGTGACCCCCACCACAGTGCAAAAAAAGAAATATATAGGAGCCACCACTGCTCGGAGAAGCATCTCGAGTAAAGGTGCAGAAAGATACTATTTTCAACACGGATGAACTGGGCGATGAGGCGAGGGGGAATGATGATATCATTACACAAAGCATGACCAAAGAGATTGATTCTAGCGAATATTTCTTTTCTCTCTCAGACCCCTCGGATTCATCAGGAGATGAAATTGAGTTAAGTCTCAGGTCCGGATCCAGGGGGGTGTGTCCCCGAGTAGTGGGTGTAGCGAATCAAGTAGCCGGCACCCTGAAGATCAAGACCAAGGGACAGATACGTCAGAAAATGCCCCTCGGACAGTGCGCAAGAAGTGTGAACACGGTGAAGAGGTTGTTCATGATGGGCGGAGCAATGCTCTGACATGGGACTATTAATTTTTGGCCGGAATAAGGGCAGACGAGGGGAGTGTAGTTAAACAAACGATGGAAAGCACAGGGGCAAAACCTGAAGATATTTCTCTGACTGTGATCTATGAAACCATCATGGCTCACAGAGAAGAAACCCGCACAGAAAGTCAACGGACCCAAGGTGCATGTCGTAAGTTACAAAAATCGATCTGACGCATTGCGAAATCCTGCTCCGAATTTGTGGAAAGATTTAACGAGGCAGAAGCATGAATTTCTAACTTGGAAGATGAGCTGGTAGCTTAAAAGGCAATAAAAGAATCAATACAAGCATCTAAGGAGGACACACAATGGAAGCTGACAGATCTTGAAAATCGCCTCCGGCGCAACAACTTGAGAATCTTGGGGGTCGCAGAGAGCATGGAGGGTCAAGATGCGTTAAAATTTGTTGTTGTTTTTTCGGAGGCTTTCCCGAGCTCCCGCAGTGGGATTGGAATCAAGAGATACAAAGAGCACACAGATTTCCATTTACATAACATGCAAAACCAGGGCAAAATACCTCCAGACCCAGAGCGATCTTGATATCTGTCAATAACTTTCTGGCCCGTCAAGCTGTCTACGAACTTGCACGCCCCGAAAGAAAGAGGATGGGGAAGGGGTCAGAATTTTTTGTAAGACCGGACTTTTGCCATCAGACGGTGGAAAAACGGTGGCAATTAAGTCAGCTCATCACCCTATTTCAGGGCAAAGGAGCCCAGACGTTCCTGCTCAACCCGGCTACACTGAAGGTTATATATAAGGAGCATACCCAGTTTTTTACCTCGGACGTGAAGGCGAAGGAATACCTGCAAACTATCTCATAAAATTTAGTAGGAGACACGTTTGTTTGGGTTTTTCATATCTTTATATGATCTTGTATTTAGCTAAGTCTTTTTACTTATCTGGTGTTTTTTTTTTCTCCTAAGTAATTCTGAAGTTATGTGTGAATGGGGGGGGACTTCGGAAGTGAAGGCAATAGAAATAACTGCAGTTGATCTCATAGAATGGAATGTAGTAGGAGATCTGTTTTGGTTTTGTCACACTTTTATCTGACATGTCAGTTAGCTATGCCTTCTTGTCTATTTTTTTTTTTTTACACAAGTACTGTGAAGCTAAATGTGCGAGGGGGGCCTCTGGGGAGTGTTGGTTACACATATCCAGGACCATCGGTCCTAAAGCCTCTTTTCAGGTTGGGTGGGGGGTAGTCGCGAGGCGGCTTTCCAGCCCGCGAAGAGGGGGGATGGGGTTGGAGAGGGATTGGAGGGGGTTGGGGGCACACGGGGGATGGCAGGAAGAGGGGGGTTGGGTGGCAAAGAAAATGCAATCCATAACAAGTGGAAGATAGAGACACGTAGATGGGAGAATCTATGTGGTATGGCTAGTAATTGGAGAGATTTAGCAATATATGATGGGGGATAAGATGGTACTATCCAGATTGCGTATATGTTCATTTAACGTATGTGGGTTAAATAATAATGGGAAACGGCAACGGGTGGCTGCTGAATTACGCGTGATCCAACCTGACTTTGTATGTTCACAAGAAACGCATAGACTGTGGAGTAAGCGGAAGATTCTAAATGAGATAGGTTATACACTATTGGCCTGTACACAACAATCTACCACGAATCGGGGGGTAGCCATACTGGCAAAAAATGGGATCCAGAGCACAGGTAGAACATTGGTAGACAACCAGAGTCGCTGGGTGGTTATTGAATGTATGAGGGAGACTTTTACGTTTACCCTGTGTTCAGTCTATGGGTCCAATTTGGATGAGGCAACAGTACGGGAGGGTCTGAATTTAGAACTAGCATCATGGCCTACCCCATTGATTCTCTGTGGTGATTTTAATATACATTTGGGTTGCCAAGATTTGCAGAAGGGTTGGAAGTTTTATAAGAGCAGGAAACCCAAAGTTTTTAAGCATTATATCATTTAATGGGGGATCATGAGCTAATCGAGGTATTGTCTACATTATGGTGCCAAGACCCTGGCTTCACGTTTTATTCTCACCCTCATAATAAACTGGTCTGATGGATTATTTTTTCATTCCATCCGCATTGCTTTAGGGGGCTAAAATACAGGTCTATCCAAGAATTACAGCAGACCACGGTCCACTAGTGATAGACATCCCGACTAGCAGCAGTAATAATCTTCCCCCTCCGAGGTCTTTCTCGTTTGATCGAAAACTCCTAAAAGACACAATGTTTATAAACCATATGAATAACTGGATCTGGCAATTTTTAGAAATCAATCGTAATTCGACCTCACATGCCTATATCTGGGATGCCCTGAAGGCGGGGTTCAGGGGAGAGGTCCTGAGTTATGGGCTTCACATAGAGAGGCAATTGAGATTTGAGATTCAAGATCTATATGGGAAACTTAGGTCAGCGGAAATGGGAAACTTAGGTCAGCGGAAGAAGAGCTTATGCGAGGAATACAGACCGGAGCAGATGTCATCCCTTTACAAACGGAGGTCGCCAGTAGTAAAGCTAAAATTAATCTACATTGGAGAAAGGAGATAGCTATTAAATATAAGCTCTTCAAAGAGGAGAATTATGAGTTTGGGGAAGCCACTGGGCGATGTCTTGCACAAAGACTCCACTCCAAAGAGGTTGCACAGAGAATTAAGAGCATGAAGGATACACAGGGTAAATTAGTGGACACTCCTAGCGAGATATTGAAAGTCTTCATACATTTTTTTAGACTCTGTATACAGAAGACAGCTATGAGGGGCAGGTAGTTGAGGCGTTTTTACAGAATATGAATTGTGAAAGATTGGGCTGAGAAGAAGCACATACCCTAGACACCCCTATTACCATGGAGGAGTTGGAGGAGGCAATAAATAATTTAAGTAGTGGTAAGGCTGCGGGTCCAGATAAGCTGCCCCTGGAGGTTTATAGAACCTTCTTTCAGGAAATAAATTAAAAATGGACATGTTGGCCACCCTGCTACAGGTGCAACATGGGGTGGTGCCGCCATCGTTGGTAGAAGCAAATATTATTGTGTTTAAGTAAAAGGATAAACCAGCAGAGCTCCCGGGGTCTTAGCTTCCCGGTTGGCTAAGGTTATTACCCCATTGGTATCACTGTGACAGCATGGGTTTATACCCACCAGGGGCACGGTCAACCACAGTCAACCACATTAACAGGGTGGTGAACCTGCTGGATACAGCTAATGTGCAGGGTACCACGCTAGGCTTGGTGCTGTTAGATGCCAAGAAGGCGTTTGACCGTGTCTCATGGAATTTTTTATGGGGGGTTCTACGCCATTTGGGGTTTGGCCCTGGTTTTATTAAATCGATTCAAGCTATGTATAGGACCCCCAAGGCTTGAATTTGTATTAATGGCCTGGAGTCAGAACCAGTGCACATATTGAAAGGTACGAGACAAGGCTGCCCGTGCTCCCCATTGTTATTTGCACTTTATATAAATCCGTTTTTAACTATGTTAGAAGGGAGCCTGAGAATCAAACCTGTGGACTGTGGACAGGAGCAACTCCGAGTGTTAGCCTATGCAGACGACATAGTGGTCGTAACATCTGATCCTGCGGTAGCTATACTCGAGATAGAACAACTGGCACACAGGTTTGGATCGGTGTCTGGTTATAAACTTAACACATCGAAGACGCAGAACCTTTGCACTAATCAGACCCGTATTAGAGACCGCCGAGTGACTAATGAAGTGACATATTTGGGTGTTAAGATTAGGACATGTTAAAAGGAATTAGTAGAGGTTAACTGGAATGCTATCCTCACGAGCTCTAAACAACAACTAGATAAAGTGGAATGCCTCCACCTCTCACTGGTGGGGAGGTGTAATATTTTTAAAATGATGATTTTACCCAGAGTCCTTTATTATTTTAGGTCTGTACCACTGGAGCTCACGCGGGGACAGCTGCAGCAGCTACAATCATGTTGTACTAGGTTTTTATGGGGCCAAGGGAAGCCGCGTAGAGCAATGCGCTTCTTGTCATTACCTCTGGAGAAAGGCGGCTGGGCTGTACCGGATTTTATATTTTATTATTACACGTGTATCTTACAAAACATGCGGATAATGCCTACAGGGGAGGAGGTAGGCAACCCTGCAGAGTCTCCATCTATATCTCAGATGTTACTGGGTACGGAGATCAAGACCCGCTTTAAGGTGATAATAGCTGCTTATAAGTGTGGAAAGTGGTACGGAGAAAACTACAGATTGAGGGGGTCTGTCATTATACACCTATAGCTACACCCACCTTACTACCTGCTATCTTCGCTGATAGGATAGTAGACAAGTGGAAAAATAAAGGGATTTTATATATAGGCAATTTATATAGGGATGGGGACCTTCTCCCTTTTTCAATATTAGCTGATAAAGACAAACTACCTAAAAAGAATTTTTTTAATTTTTGCAGATGCTGGACTTTTTGAGGAAAAAACAGAGGATTATAGAGCGGAACTCAATAGTTGAGGCCATTAGACGTAAACAGTGGACTGGGGTGATATATAACTGTTTGTTAGATACACAGAAAGATGATTTAGAGGTTCAAAATATGAAATGGGGAAATCGAGTGGGGTGTCAAGATGTACATATTGAACAATCGATTGATATGGCAGGAAGGATCTTAACCGCCGCTAATTTAAAAACACAGCATTTTAAAACTATATTTAATCTATACCACACCCCTGTGAAAATGTTGAAGTAGGGAGGAGCTAATGATGGGAAATGCTTCCGGTGTGGTGCAGACTCGGCTGATATTGTACATATCTTTTTTATGTGTGGGCAATTAACTCAGCTTTTGGGTCATATGGAGAAGTTCCTCTCGGAAATTACGGGGGTTGGAATAAGAATTACTCCGTCCACCATGCTGCTGGGTATAGAGGAAGATATGACAGATGGGCCCCCAGCCTTTGAATTTCACTATTTGATTTTTATTGCAGTTGCTGTAGCTCGTATTTGTATGGCCTCCATGTGGTTACAGAAGGAAACCCCGACCTTTGAGATTTGGAGAGCTAGATTTTATGTTAATTTTAACCTGGAACATAGTCTCTATGCTTTTAAGGGGGTACGAAAACGGAAATTAGGTTTACAGATATGGGGGCTCATGATTGAACATATGAAGTATTAGTATGAATGTATCTGTGTATCATTGTTGATTGTGTATGTGCTGTTTTACCCTGTTTTTATTCTCATAATGTATTTGTCTTATCCTTTTTAAGAAACATGTATGCATCTCGATGTATATCTTATTTATGAAATTATTCTGTATTTATCCACATTATGGATTGCAAATAAAAAAAAAATAAAAAAAATTAAGGTATATTTATTTTTAACTATTTAAATAATTTAATTTAATTTAACATTATTTCCTATGGGATTTCAGTTTAATTCTCTACCTCCATTATTTTCTATGGGAGGGTGTTGCAGAATCAGTGCTTGGCCATGTGTGGCGCTGGACTTAATAATCCTTCTCTTTTAGCAGTTGTAGCTTACACTTGTAAATTTGGCTCAACCCATCCCCCCCACCCCCCTTTTCAGGGGGCGGAGACATGTAAATCTACACTTTTGAGGCACTTTACAGTCAGATTTTGTGAATAGCCAAAAGTAGTAAAGTTACTCAAAAGTGTGAGACTAAATTGCACGTGTAAATTACTCCGAAGTTATTGTTTGTGAATAGCCCTGACTGTCTTAAAAGCCTCCCTAGTTTAGCACATAAACAAATACCTACATATTTCATCAGTCTTTTAAATGGAAACTTAGAAGTGCAGGTACTCACTAGTAAGAGTACCTGTTCGCTCCCAGTACCGGTACTCTCCCACTAAATGTATTGTAGCTGTGCTGAGAAGTGCATGTACTCACTAGTAAGAATACCTGTTCGCTCCCGAGAAGTGCTGGTACTTTCCCATTGAATGTATTGCAAGTGCTGAGAAGTGCAGGTACTCACTAGTAAGAGTACCTGTTCGCTCCCAGTACCGGTACTCTCCCACTAAATGTATTCTAGCTGTGCTGAGAAGTGCATGTACTCAATAGTAAGAATACCTGTTCACTCCTGAGAAGTGCTGGTACTCTCCCATTGAATGTATTGCAAGTGCTGAGAAGTGCAGGTACTCACTAGTAAGACTACCTGTTCGCTCCCGAGAAGAGCTGGTACTTTCCCATTGAATGTATTGCAAGTGCTGAGAAGTGCAGGTACTCCCTAGTAGGACTACCTGTTCACTCCTGAGAAGTGCTGGTACTCCCTAGTAGGACTGCCTGTTCGCTCCCGAGAAGTACTGGTACTCTGCCATTGAATGTATTGCAAGTGCTGAGAAGTGCATGTACTCCCTAGTAGGACTACCTGTTCGCTCCCGAGAAGTACTGGTACTCTGCCATTGAATGTATTGCAAGTGCTGAGAAGTGCAGGTACTCACTAGTAAGACTACCTGTTCGCTCCCGAGAAGTGCTGGTACTTTCCCATTGAATGTATTGCAAGTGCTGAGAAGTGCAGGTACTCACTAGTAAGAGTACCTGTTCGCTCCCAGTACCGGTACTCTCCCACTAAATGTATTCTAGCTGTGCTGAGAAGTGCATGTACTCAATAGTAAGAATACCTGTTTGCTCCTGAGAAGTGCTGGTACTCTCCCATTGAATGTATTGCAAGTGCTGAGAAGTGCAGGTACTCACTAGTAAGACTACCTGTTCGCTCCCGAGAAGTGCTGGTACTTTCCCATTGAATGTATTGCAAGTGCTGAGAAGTGCAGGTACTCCCTAGTAGGACTACCTGTTCACTCCTGAGAAGTGCTGGTACTCCCTAGTAGGACTGCCTGTTCGCTCCCGAGAAGTACTGGTACTCTGCCATTGAATGTATTGCAAGTGCTGAGAAGTACAGGTACTCCCTAGTAGGACTACCTGTTCGCTCCTGAGAAGTACTGGTACTCTGCCATTGAATGTATTGCAAGTGCTGAGAAGTGCAGGTACTCCCTAGTAGGACTACCTGTTCGCTCCTGAGAAGTACTGGTACTCTGCCATTGAATGTATTGCAAGTGCTGAGAAGTGCAGGTACTCCCTAGTAGGATTACCTGTTCGCTCCCGAGAAGTACTGGTACTCTGCCATTGAATGTATTGCAAGTGCTGAGAAGTGCAGGTACTCACTAGTAAGACCACCTGTTCACTCCGAGAAGTGCTGGTACTCTCCCACTGAATGTATTGCAAGTGCTGAGAAGTGCAGGTGCTCATTAGTAAGACCACCTGTTCACTCCTGAGAAGTGCTGGTACTCTCCCATTGAATGTATTGCAAGTGCTGAGAAGTGCAGGTGCTCATTAGTAAGACTACCTGTTCACTCCTGAGCAGTACTGGTACTCTCCCACTGAATGTATTGCAGCAGTGCTCAGAAGTGCAGGTACTCACTAGTAGGACTACCTGTTCGCGCCCGAGAAGTACTGGTACTCTCCCATTGAATGTATTGCAGCAGTGCTCAGAAGTGCAGGTACTCACTAGTAGGACTACCTGTTCACTCCTGAGAAGTGCTGGTACTCTCCCATTGAATGTATTGCAAGTGCTGAGAAGTGCAGGTACTCACTAGTAGGACTACCTTTTCACTCCTGAGCAGTACTGGTACTCTGCCATTGAATGTATTGCAAGTGCTGAGAAGTGCAGGTACTCCCTAGTAGGACTACCTGTTCACTCCTGAGAAGTGCTGGTACTCTCCCATTGAATGTATTGCAGCAGTGCTCAGAAGTGCAGGTACTCACTAGTAGGACTACCTGTTCACTCCTGAGAAGTGCTGGTACTCTCCCATTGAATGTATTGCAAGTGCTGAGAAGTGCAGGTACTCACTAGTAGGACTACCTTTTCACTCCTGAGCAGTACTGGTACTCTGCCATTGAATGTATTGCAAGTGCTGAGAAGTGCAGGTACTCCCTAGTAGGACTACCTGTTCACTCCTGAGAAGTGCTGGTACTCTCCCACTGAATGTATTGCAAGTGCTGAGAAGTGCAGGTACTCACTAGTAGGACTACCTGTTCACTCCTGAGAAGTGCTGGTACTCTCCCATTGAATGTATTGCAAGTGCTGAGGAGTGCAGGTACTCACTAGTAGGACTACCTGTTCACTCCTGAGCAGTACTGGTACTCTGCCATTGAATGTATTGCAAGTGCTGAGAAGTGCAGGTACTCCGTAGTAGGACTACCTGTTCACTCCTGAGAAGTGCTGGTACTCTCCCACTGAATGTATTGCAAGTGCTGAGAAGTGCAGGTACTCCCAAGAAGGACTACCTGTTCACTCCTGAGAAGTGCTGGTACTCTCCCACTGAATGTATTGCAAGTGCTGAGAAGTGCAGGTTCTCCCTAGTAGGACTACCTGTTCACTCCTGAGAAGTGCTGGTACTCTCCCATTGAATGTATTGCAAGTGCTGAGAAGTGCAGGTACTCACTAGTAGGACTACCTGTTCACTCCTGAGCAGTACTGGTACTCTGCCATTGAATGTATTGCAAGTGCTGAGAAGTGCAGGTACTCCCTAGTAGGACTACCTGTTCACTCCTGAGAAGTGCTGGTACTCTCCCACTGAATGTATTGCAAGTGCTGAGAAGTGCAGGTACTCCCAAGAAGGACTACCTGTTCACTCCTGAGAAGTGCTGGTACTCTCCCACTGAATGTATTGCAAGTGCTGAGAAGTGCAGGTACTCCCTAGTAGGACTACCTGTTCACTCCTGAGAAGTGCGGGTACTCTCCCATTGAATGTATTGCAAGTGCTGAGAAGTGCAGGTACTCACTAGTAGGACTACCTTTTCCCTCCTGAGCAGTGCTGGTACTCTGCCATTGAATGTATTGCAAGTGCTGAGAAGTGCAGGTACTCCCTAGTAGGACTACCTGTTCACTCCTGAGAAGTGCTGGTACTCTCCCACTGAATGTATTGCAAGTGCTGAGAAGTGCAGGTACTCCCTAGTAGGACTACCTGTTCACTCCTGAGAAGTGCAGGTACTCTCCCATTGAATGTATTGCAAGTGCTGAGAAGTGCAGGTACTCCCTAGTAGGACTACCTGTTCACTCCTGAGAAGTGCTGGTACTCTCCCATTGAATGTATTGCAAGTGCTGAGAAGTGCAGGTACTCACTAGTAGGACTACCTTTTCCCTCCTGAGCAGTGCTGGTACTCTGCCATTGAATGTATTGCAAGTGCTGAGAAGTGCAGGTACTCCCTAGTAGGACTACCTGTTCACTCCTGAGAAGTGCTGGTACTCTCCCACTGAATGTATTGCAAGTGCTGAGAAGTGCAGGTACTCCCTAGTAGGACTACCTGTTCACTCCTGAGAAGTGCGGGTACTCTCCCATTGAATGTATTGCAAGTGCTGAGAAGTGCAGGTACTCCCTAGTAGGACTACCTGTTCACTCCTGAGAAGTGCGGGTACTCTCCCATTGAATGTATTGCAAGTGCTGAGAAGTGCAGGTACTCCCTAGTAGGACTACCTGTTCACTCCTGAGAAGTGCGGGTACTCTCCCATTGAATGTATTGCAAGTGCTGAGAAGTGCAGGTACTCCCTAGTAGGACTACCTGTTCACTCCTGAGAAGTGCTGTTACTCTCCCACTGAATGTATTGCAAGTGCTGAGAAGTGCAGTTACTCCCTAGTAGGACTACCTGTTCACTCCTGAGAAGTGCGGGTACTCTCCCATGGAATGTATTGCAAGTGCTGAGAAGTGCAGGTACTCCCTAGTAGGACTACCTGTTCACTCCTGAGAAGTGCGGGTACTCTCCCATGGAATGTATTGCAAGTGTTGAGAAGTGCATGTACTCCCTAGTAGGACTACCTGTTCGCTCCAGAGAAGTACTGGTACTCTCCCACTGAATCTATTGCAAGTGCTGAGAAGTGCAGGTACTCACTAGTAGGACTACCTGTTCACTCCTGAGAAGTGCTGGTACTCTCCCATTGAATGTATTGCAAATGCTGAGAAGTGCAGGTACTCACTAGTAGGACTACCTTTTCCCTCCTGAGCAGTGCTGGTACTCTGCCATTGAATGTATTGCAAGTGCTGAGAAGTGCAGGTACTCCCTAGTAGGACTACCTGTTTACTCCTGAGAAGTGCGGGTACTCTCCCACTGAATGTATTGCAAGTGCTGAGGAGTGCAGGTACTCCCTAGTAGGACTACCTGTTCACTCCTGAGCAGTGCTGGTACTCTCCCACTGAATGTATTGCAAGTGCTGAGAAGTGCAGGTACTCACTAGTAGGACTACCTGTTCACTCCTGAGCAGTGCTGGTACTCTGCCATTGAATGTATTGCAAGTGCTGAGAAGTGCAGGTACTCACTAGTAGGACTACCTGTTCACTCCTGAGAAGTGCTGGTACTCTCACATTGAATGTATTGCAAATGCTGAGAAGTGCAGGTACTCACTAGTAGGACTACCTTTTCCCTCCTGAGCAGTGCTGGTACTCTGCCATTGAATGTATTGCAAGTGCTGAGAAGTGCAGGTACTCCCTAGTAGGACTACCTGTTCACTCCTGAGAAGTGCTGGTACTCTCCCTTTGAATGTATTGCAAGTGCTGAGAAGTGCAGGTACTCCCAAGAAGGACTACCTGTTCACTCCTGAGAAGTGCTGGTACTCTCCCACTGAATGTATTGCAAGTGCTGAGAAGTGCAGGTACTCCCTAGTAGGACTACCTGTTCACTCCTGAGAAGTGCTGGTACTCTCCCATTGAATGTATTGCAAGTGCTGAGAAGTGCAGGTACTCACTAGTAGGACTACCTTTTCCCTCCTGAGCAGTGCTGGTACTCTGCCATTGAATGTATTGCAAGTGCTGAGAAGTGCAGGTACTCCCTAGTAGGACTACCTGTTCACTCCTGAGAAGTGCTGGTACTCTCCCACTGAATGTATTGCAAGTGCTGTGAAGTGCAGGTACTCCCTAGTAGGACTACCTGTTCACTCCTGAGAAGTGCGGGTACTCTCCCATTGAATGTATTGCAAGTGCTGAGAAGTGCAGGTACTCCCTAGTAGGACTACCTGTTCACTCCTGAGAAGTGCGGGTACTCTCCCATTGAATGTATTGCAAGTGCTGAGAAGTGCAGGTACTCCTAGTAGGACTACCTGTTCACTCCTGAGAAGTGCGGGTACTCTCCCATTGAATGTATTGCAAGTGCTGAGAAGTGCAGGTACTCCCTAGTAGGACTACCTGTTCACTCCTGAGAAGTGCTGGTACTCTCCCACTGAATGTATTGCAAGTGCTGAGAAGTGCAGGTACTCCCTAGTAGGACTACCTGTTCACTCCTGAGAAGTGCGGGTACTCTCCCATGGAATGTATTGCAAGTGCTGAGAAGTGCAGGTACTCCCTAGTAGGACTACCTGTTCACTCCTGAGAAGTGCGGGTACTCTCCCATGGAATGTATTGCAAGTGTTGAGAAGTGCATGTACTCCCTAGTAGGACTACCTGTTCACTCCTGAGAAGTGCTGGTACTCTCCCACTGAATCTATTGCAAGTGCTGAGAAGTGCAGGTACTCACTAGTAGGACTACCTGTTCACTCCTGAGAAGTGCTGGTACTCTCCCATTGAATGTATTGCAAATGCTGAGAAGTGCAGGTACTCACTAGTAGGACTACCTTTTCCCTCCTGAGCAGTGCTGGTACTCTGCCATTGAATGTATTGCAAGTGCTGAGAAGTGCAGGTACTCCTAGTAGGACTACCTGTTTACTCCTGAGAAGTGCGGGTACTCTCCCACTGAATGTATTGCAAGTGCTGAGGAGTGCAGGTACTCCTAGTAGGACTACCTGTTCACTCCTGAGCAGTGCTGGTACTCTCCCACTGAATGTATTGCAAGTGCTGAGAAGTGCAGGTACTCACTAGTAGGACTGCCTGTTCACTCCTGAGCAGTGCTGGTACTCTGCCATTGAATGTATTGCAAGTGCTGAGAAGTGCAGGTACTCACTAGTAGGACTACCTGTTCACTCCTGAGAAGTGCTGGTACTCTCACATTGAATGTATTGCAAATGCTGAGAAGTGCAGGTACTCACTAGTAGGACTACCTTTTCCCTCCTGAGCAGTGCTGGTACTCTGCCATTGAATGTATTGCAAGTGCTGAGAAGTGCAGGTACTCCCTAGTAGGACTACCTGTTCACTCCTGAGAAGTGCTGGTACTCTCCCACTGAATGTATTGCAAGTGCCGAGAAGTGCAGGTACTCCCTAGTAGGACTACCTGTTCACTCCTGAGAAGTGCGGGTACTCTCCCATTGAATGTATTGCAAGTGCTGAGAAGTGCAGGTACTCCCTAGTAGGACTACCTGTTCACTCCTGAGCAGTGCTGGTACTCTGCCATTGAATGTATTGCAAGTGCTGAGAAGTGCGGGTACTCCCTAGTAGGACTACCTGTTCACTCCTGAGAAGTGCTGGTACTCTCCCACTGAATGTATTGCAAGTGCTGAGAAGTGCAGGTACTCCCTAGTAGGACTACCTGTTCACTCCTGAGAAGTGCGGGTACTCTCCCATTGAATGTATTGCAAGTGCTGAGAAGTGCAGGTACTCCCTAGTAGGACTACCTGTTCACTCCTGAGCAGTGCTGGTACTCTCCCACTGAATGTATTGCAAGTGCTGAGAAGTGCAGGTACTCCCTAGTAGGACTACCTGTTCACTCCTGAGAAGTGCTGGTACTCTCCCACTGAATTTATTGCAAGTGCCGAGAAGTGCAGGTACTCCCTAGTAGGACTACCTGTTCACTCCTGAGAAGTGTGGGTACTCTCCCATTGAATGTATTGCAAGTGCCGAGAAGTGCAGGTACTCCCTAGTAGGACTACCTGTTCACTCCTGAGAAGTGCTGGTACTCTCCCACTGAATGTATTGCAAGTGCTGAGAAGTGCAGGTACTCCCTAGTAGGACTACCTGTTCACTCCTGAGAAGTGCGGGTACTCTCCCATTGAATGTATTGCAAGTGCTGAGAAGTGCAGGTACTCCCTAGTAGGACTACCTGTTCACTCCTGAGCAGTGCTGGTACTCTGCCATTGAATGTATTGCAAGTGCTGAGAAGTGCAGGTACTCCCTAGTAGGACTACCTGTTCACTCCTGAGAAGTGCTGGTACTCTCCCACTGAATGTATTGCAAGTGCTGAGAAGTGCAGGTACTCCCTAGTAGGACTACCTGTTCACTCCTGAGAAGTGCTGGTACTCTGCCATTGAATGTATTACAGCAGTGCTCAGAAGTGCAGGTACTCACTAGTAGGACTACCTGTTTACTCTTTAGAAGTGCTGGTACTCTCCCACTGAATGTATTGCAAGTGCTGAGAAGTGCAGGTACTCCCTAGTAGGACTACCTGTTCACTCCTGAGAAGTGCTGGTACTCTCCCACTGAATGTATTGCAGCAGTGCTCAGAAGTGCAGGTACTCACTAGTAGGACTACCTGTTCGCTCCTGAGAAGTACCAGTATTCTCCCATTTATTGTTTTGCAGCAGTGCTCAGAAGTGCAGGTACTCTCCCTTTCAAATGAAAGAAGTGCAGGCACTCAGTACCAGGCAGCTCCTGCCCATTTTAAGCACTGTGTTTCATAATACAGAATACCACTTCTAGAACTCTTTGAATTTGTAATTTTTTTTATAAAGGGAAGTAAGTAGAATGCACACTCCTGAATGGGTGCGTCGTGAAATATGATCTCCGGCGTCAGTTTGGACCTCTCACACATTCATACTCCTGACCTCCTGCAGAGGCAGCGGTAACTTCCATCCTCCTCCTGAGTTCTTGGGATCAGATGTTGACTAGGAATTCCTGAGGTCTGTCTCAGCTCCTGTTACGTATCTCAGGAGCGGCCCGTGTAGGTAAGAGTAGTGGTGCGGTAGGGCCGGGTTGGGGGGGATTCATTTTCCCTTGTTATCCTCTGTCGAAATCTCTGGCATTTTGACATTCAGGTGAGTCTCTTTCACAACCTTCCTGCATTGCTATAAATGTAACTTTGCTCTTCCGGGTTAAGTAGCTTGGGGCGGTGTGTCCTTCCTCGCTGTTTAATTTCATTCTTGAGAATGCTTTTCCAGTTGGAATTCCAGAGGGTGCATGGTTGAATGACTAGATGATGTTTGATGACATGAGTATAGTGCCTTCTTTTGTGGAATAGATCTGATGCCACTATGACACTTGCCCAGTATTTACATGCAGTTTGTGTCAGACCTGACGAGGCGGAGACAGGGGCGGAACTAGACCTGACCTCTTTTGGGGGGGCTAGAAGTTCAAGCCACTGTGGTGGGGCTAACAGTCCACACAATGGGGGCGGAGGCGTCCTCAGAGCCAGTATGAGAAAACAAGCATTGGCATAGCCAATAGGTCTCGCCTTTGGGACCTTATAAGTATTTAGTTATGCAGC
Organism: Calotriton arnoldi; assembly: GCA_963921515.1. Lineage (NCBI taxonomy): Eukaryota > Metazoa > Chordata > Amphibia > Caudata > Salamandridae > Calotriton > Calotriton arnoldi. The sequence continues at coordinate 280,691 of CAWUFW010004063.1, forward strand.
ACAATTGCATGGCTAAACACTTATAAGGTCCGAAAGGCGAGACCTATTGGCTATGCCAATGCTTGTTTTACTTGCAGTTCATAAAATGTAAACCTTCTAATATAGCACAGTGAGGTATGAAGGACATGGGGTTCCTACACACTGTAATCCTTACTGTCTAATGTAGCACACCCTTTATATTGATCTACACACTACTGTAGTGCTAAAGTGCTATAAAAAAAAAAAATTGTGGTATTTAAATTATTTGTGTAAATACTGGGGCGACCAACACATCTGACATTCTTACAGTGCAAGCATATCTCTTATATACAGTGACAGACCAACACATCTGACATTCTTACAGTGCAAGCATCTCTTATATGCAGGGACTGAACAAAGTCAAAAGCATCTCTCTCTTAAGTACCTGTGAAGTGATACAATGTGAGCCTTTGTTTCTCCTCCATTACATATAGGTGTGAGGCTCCCCATAGCTCCCTCCCAGGATACTCCAACAAAAAGAGGCCTAATGGCCCCTTAACTTCGGCTTTTGATATGGGCGAAGCTGGAATCTGACAAGTCCCTTCCCTGCCTGCACCTTGCTGCTTGGAACAAAAGCAGACAACGTGCAGACGCTACTGAAAATGTCCTGGTGTCTGAAAATTACATTGGGACGTGTACAGCATATTTCTGTGAATTCCGGGAGAAGTAGAAAAGGAATGTGGCACTCTGCTGAAAGTGGCCAGCTTTGCAGCAGGTTAGACGATGTCTACCCTCTGAAAATAGTGGGTAGGCGGCATCTACCCACGACTCGGTCCCTGGCAGAAGATAAGCATTTAAAAAGAAACAAGTGTCCTGTTACTGTTTCAGAATACTCATGTATGCATGGGTGTCAAAGAGTGCATCTACGGTGTCTAAGATTTTAGACCAGTATGCGGTCAGTATCAGGCATTCCCATAAGATGTGTAGTAGTGTACCTGTATGGTCGCATCCCCTCCAACAGGTGGGACTCCTCTGCGAATTACCCCTATTAAGTCTCACTGGTGTGAGGTACCAGTAGGTCGCAATCTTCATGGCGGACTCTATACTAGTAACGTTGCGCGCTGTGTGTTTCGCTCTAAAATAAATCCCCTCCCAGTCTTTCCGGGTGAGCTTCCCCCCTAGTTCCTTTTCCCATCGCCTCTGGCTCAGGGTAGCCTGCGCCACTGGGCCTTGTCTAATCATATTGTACGTGTCTGTGATTAATCCTTTGTCGGAGGTTTTGGAAATTAATCATTTCTCGTACGCCGTTAGCCGTCGGGCCCCTTGCACCCTTACGTCCTCCTGGAGCACCCAGTGTCTCAGCTGCAAGTATCTCATCCGTTCAGCCTCAGGGATCCCATAATCTGACTGCAAGTGGGGGAACGAGATGATACCATTGAGGTCAAATAAATGACCCACTGAACGGCAGGGGGTAGTCTTCCATGCCGAAAAGGCAGCCTCGGGCATCCCCGGAGTGAGCTCGCTATTGCCAAATAGGGGAGTTAGCGGGGATGGGAACGTGGAAAGCTTCCTCTTCGTCGCCACCGCGTCCCTTGCGGACAACACCGACTTGGTGACCGGTGATCTCATCAATCCCTTCGGGCGTTGGGCCTTTTTCAGAAATGGGACCTTCCACAGCGGTATCTGTGCGAGCGCCCTGTCTTGAAAGAGCCATCTCTTCTCTGATTCAGGCCTCGCCCACTCCACCAAGTACCGTAGTTGTGCCGCTCGATGGTAATTGAGTAAGTCAGGAATCCCCAGCCCTCCCTCGTCCGGTCTCATATAGCCCAAGGTCTTGCTCATCCGGGACGCGCCCCGCCCATACAAAATGATTGATGTCCCTCTGTAGCGCTACCAATGCTCCGGCCGGCGGCGGCGCCGGCAGGGTCTGAAATAAATATAAGGCTTTCGGTAGTAGGGACATCTTAACAGCCGCTACCCGTCCCAGCAGCGAGAGATTATGTTTACGCCACAACCCTAAGTCTTTTTTTGCCTGTCTTGCAAGCCTAGTATAGTTCAACTGCGTCGTTTGTTGCACAGAAGCGGCTATCTCCAGTCCCAAATATGGGATGGAGTCCATCAGTGGAATCCCCTGTAAGCTTACTTCCCCTCGGCCCCGGGGATCGAGGCTGGAATTTAAGTGTAGTAGCATTGATTTATCCACATTCACGCGGTAGCCTGACACTTGTCCAAAAGTTGCGAGTTCACCCAAAAAAGCAGGTAGCGAGTTAGACGGGTCCATCAACGCCACCAGGACGTCATCCACATAGAGGCTAATGGGGTGCGACTCCCCTCCAAACGGGATCCCCACTATCCGTGGATTTTCCCACACTTTCTGCGCCAGGGGCTCGATGTACAAAGCAAAGAGCAGGGGGGACAACGGACACTCCCTGCCGTGTGCCCCTCTGAATAGGGAATGCCCTAGAGGAGACCCCATTCACCCGAACGGTCGCCGTGGGGTCCCTGTAGCAGCAGCCCACCCAGCTCCTAAACCTTTCCCCCATGCCCACCTTAGACAGAGTGTGACCTAAGAAGCCCCAGTCAACTCGGTCGAACGCTTTTTCGGCGTCCACCGTCACCAGCAGGGCGTCCATACCCGTGCAGTGGGCCTTGTCAATCAAATGGAGCACTCTCTTCGTATTGTCGGCGCACTGACGTGACTGAATAAAACCTGCTTGATCTGGCTCGATCAACATCAGCATGCATGGGCTAAGGCGGGCGGCCAAGATTCCCGTAAACAATTTGAAGTCAACGTTTAGCAGCGATATGGGGCGGTACGATCCACAGTTCTGCCCATCCTTACCTGGCTTGGGCAACACCACTATGGCGGCAGCCAGCATCGAAGCTGGTATGGGGGTCGCATCCCCAAAGGCGTTGAAGAGTTTCGTCAAGACCGGGGCGATGACATGACAAAATTTCTTATAAAAGGGCCGGGAACCCATCCGGGCCCGGGGACTTGAGCACCTTGAGGCGCGAGATTGCTGTGATAACCTCTTCTATCCTAATGGGAGCGTCGAGCGTGGCCACTTGGTTAGGAGTGAGAGCGGACATGGAGACCGAGTGGAGATAGTCCAAGATGGCAGGCTCAGAAGCAGGCTCTGCGGTATACAGCTCCCCGTAAAACTCTACAAACGTGTTGGCTATGTCCTGATCCTCCGTGGCCTCTCGGTGTCCTCGCAACGCAGGGAGGAGACCCTCGACTTTGCCTTCGGGCCCGCAACCTATTAGCCAGAAGGCGTCCTGTCCGATCCCCCCCGATGTAGTAAGCATGTTTTAGGCGCACCGCCGCGTATTCTGCCCTGTCTAAATCGAGTCCGGCGAGTTGCGCCCTAGCTGCTTTAAGCTGTCGCCTGACCCTAGGCGCTCCCGTTCTACTATGGACCCTTTCCAGTTCCTGCACCTGAGCGGCTAATGCTGCACGCGCCTCCTTACGCTCTTTATTGTCTGCCGCCGCAATTGCGATGATCTCCCCTCGGAGCACCGCCTTCATTGCCTCCCAGAGTGTGGTGATTGGTATGTCGGGCATATCGTTGTGTGTGAGATAGTCCTGGGTGCATCTAGTGAGCTGCTGAATCACCTGTTCCTTATAGAGCAGTGCCTCCCGGAGCCTCCAGCACCCCTGCTGCCGTGGATCGGTAGGTAAAGTAAGCTGAGCAAGCACTGCATCATGGTCCGAGAGGGCCATGGGCTCAATCTGATCCTGACCCCCTCCTATGAATGTCCCTGGTTCCCAAGAGATAATCTAGGCGAGCATATGACCTGTGGGCGTGGGAGAAGAATGTAAACTGTGACGCATGAGGATGGGCCTCTCTCCACAAGTCTAGGAAGCCCACGTCTGCAAGCCACTTCCTGCCCTCCCCAGAGATCTCCCCTTTGTGCCAGTATGATGTGTGTGATCTATCCCTGCTGGCATCCATGACCAGGTTGAGGTCCCCTCCAATAAGTGTCATGCAATTTTGCGGCGCCATAGCATCCGACAGTGCTGCTTTGAGGAAGCTCTCCTGCCCCGAATTAGGCGCGTACATAGAGCCCACCACCAGCAGCTGAGCACCAAATTGGATCGTATATGCAAGTAATCTCCCCTTTAGTTCGGCTACCTTATCTCGCACCACCCCTCTGCATCTATGTGAAATCAATAGGGCCACCCCAGCCTTCTTGTCCCCAGCGCAGGAGAAGTATTGGTGCGGAAAAGCCTTGGAGCGCATGCGGCGGCAATCCTTCGTGAGTAAGTGTGTCTCCTGTAGGAGGCATATGTTTGCCTCCACGCGTCTCCAAAAGGAGAGCAACGCTCTCCGCTAATGGGATTATTGAGGCCTTTAACGTTTAAAGTGAGAATGGTCACCTCCCCTTAACCATAATGTCCTGAAATGCCCGAATCTATGCCGACCCTCAGGAAGGAGCTCCATGCCCATTCCTCTCGATGGGTGCCCTGTCCTGCCCCGCCCGTGGGAGTGTAAGAATGCCCCTTGTCCAGGAGCGCTCGCGTCCCAGTGAACCCCTCTACGATCAGACAGTGAAGTGCCGACACCCCTCCCCCCCTCCCCAAAACAACAACAACAAACTGAACAAAGAAAACCTTGGTAGATTGTCCGGGAGGTGCAGTCGTCCACCGCAGCTCCCTGGTGAGAAAGTTATTGGGGAGCATTCAGTGGCCGATGACTTCCCCCGGCCCCGCCCCCGCCACCCCCGGCCAGCTCTGAACCACTTATCTGCCCCTGCAGAGCAATCGTCGCTCCTGTCAATGCGGCGGGCCCGCAGCCAACGAGTCCAGCACTCCCTGTCGTTCCTGCGCCATTGTCTCTGGGTCCGGTTTTGCTGAGGTCCCTCGTCTCCTCCGTTGCCGGCTCACTCTCTGCCAGCCGTCCCGCGGCTCTCTCCCCATCGCGCCCTCACGCTCTGACTCTTGAGGCTCGTCGATGCCTACTATCTGACAAGCCTCCTTGATCGATCGGACTTGGCGCAATTTGTCATTTCACTTGAAGATGAGGCGAAAGGGGTGGCCCCAGGAGTAGCTAATCCCTTGGCTGCGGAGATGTGTGGTAACGGGCCGGAAGTCTCTCCTTTTTTGCAGCGTAATTGCTGCCAAGTCCTGAAACAGAGCAATATTGTGACCCCCATGTTGCAGCGGCTGCTTCTCCCTAGCTTTCTGCATAATGCGCTCTTTCAGTTGAAAGTCCGGCAAATAGGCCAAGATGTCGGGGGGCGGGGCAGGAGCCCTCCTTGGCAGGCCCACTCTATGTGCTCTATCTATTTTGATGGGGAAGTCCTGGGGTTCCTGCAAGACGTGGCGGAAAAGCCCCTGCAGGTAGAGCGTGACATCAGAACCTTCTTCTTGCCATGGAACGCCCTTTACCCTTATGTTGTTCCTCCGGGAACGGTTCTCCAGGTCCTCCATGTGGGCTTGGAGGTCTATCTGCTGGTCTTGGAGCCGCAGCACCTCCTGCTTCAAGTGTTCGATTTCCTCCTCCCGGGAGTCCTCCTTGTCTTCGATTGAGGCCACCCGTTCCCCAATGGCGTCCATATCCCTGCGCACCTCCTTGATCTCTGTGGAGACTTCTTGACGGAGAGTCTGGATGTCGTCCCTCAGGGTAGAGAACAGCTGGGTGAGGAAGGCCCGGGTCACCGGCTCCTCCGCGGCCTCGGTTTCTGCCCCTCCCGACGAGGGAGACGTAGCCCTGCTATCACCTCCAGTCGGCCCCCCAGCCTTGGAGAACATGTTTTTTACCGTCCGGTCCTTCTTGCCCCTGGTGGACGACATGCTGACGGTGCTCGGCCTGCTCGTACCTCCTCAAGCAGTAGCTTCCCAGGATACTGCTTTTCCGTTACGCACTCCCCTCGTTCGTGTCTCCTGGTGTGGAGGGTCCAGGCACCCCCACTCTCCGGGCTTCGTCGTCCCACGCTCTCTGGGCCTCAAGCTTCAGGGTGACCCGACTCCGGCCCCAGCACGCTCTCCACAGCCCCCCGGGGGCCGCCTCGCTCGTGCGCCTACTAGGTCTTGCCAGACCCTGATGTCCACTCCCTAGGGCGCGACCATGAACCCAGGCCGTACTGTCCGCTATCGACCCTCTTCCACTGGGCCCTCCCCTCGCTGCAGGCGGCGTCCGCTCCTCCGTCCAACCACCCGGGCCCAGGTTCTCACCAGTAGCACTCCTCCGCCCAGTCGTGGCGCACTGCCCACGGGCCCGCTCACACCTCCGGGGCCCGCCTCTCAGCGGCTGGGCTCGGCCAGCTGCGTCTCCCCGGGGCCACTATATCGCCGTCCGGTCCGTATCTGATCTGGCGCCGGTCCACTGGAGACTCCTGACTCCGCTCTCCTCCAGCAGCGCGCTGCAGCGCAGGGCCGCTCCCACTGCAGTCTGGGCCCTCGGTGGGCCGCTCTCCTCTCAGGCCCAGTCCACCACAGCCAGCGCCCGCCGGGTCACCAGGCGGGGCGCCCCCGCTCCTTTCAAGGCCACCACCGACGGCGCAGTCAGCCTCCCTCCACAGCGCGCCTCGAGGCCACTCCTCACCTCCGGCCTGCGTAGGCTTCTCCGGGTTCCACTGGCCTGCTGCGTGCTCCTCCGGCAGTGCGCCGCACCGCAGGGCCACCCCCGCTGCAATTTAGGCCCACAACGGGCCGCCTCTTCTCAGGCCAAGGCCGCCTCAGCCAGCGCGGAGTCAGCTGTATGCCGCCCCCGGGGGGGCACCCCCTACCGTGCGTACCCCCGAGGCTGTCCCTCTTGGGCCGCTAGTCGCGCGGTCTCCGAGCTCCCGGGCCCTCCGTCACTCCTCTCCGAGCGTCGCGGACGCCATTTTGGCTTTGCGAGCGGCCGCCGCCTCGCTCCGTTTCTCCGCTGCCTCACGCTGCCAGGGAGCCTTGAACCGGCCCCAGAGCACTCCGCCGCTGTCCCGCCACCATCAGGCTGCGGCGCAGGGGTCCGTTGTTGCGGTACAGTGCCGAGAAGACCACGGGCGGCCGACGGGAACGGGGAGACAAACGGGACACGTCTTACCCGCTCGCCATCCTGGCCAAGTCAACGAAATGAGCGACAGGTATTGAATATGCGAAGAGGCTCAGGGTTGAAGAATTTTACTCGGAGTCAAGAAGGCTCAGCCTTTCATCTTTCTGAGGCTGACAAAATGCTTTACACTTTACATGGATAACACAACACTCCGCACGCTTTACAAAACAAATCGAACAAATGATGTGCTCTTCAAACGAAGAGGCGTTTGGGGAGGACATATGTAAGGCCCAGGCGTAGATGTTTGGTTTTTAGTTGTATACAAATGCATGTCATTGATTTTTCCTAGTTTCGCCACCAGTGCTTAATCTGAGCCGGAGTTTTCCGGTGAGCACCGGCACTTAATTGTCAATACCAGCGTTTATGACAGCTGCCACATGGTGGCGCTCTTTGTATAATTTAGAGATGAGCAGAACAGCAATTGTTTATTAATTCGGTATACATTAAAAACAACTAATATCTGCTGCCCAAGCCAGATTTATAGCAATGGGGGCCTGGAAAAGTCTGAATTTGCACACTTGTAGCAGTGTGTTGGTTAGTAGTTGTGTAGGTACTGTCATTGGCAACCTTGGCAGTGGCAATGGGTGGCGCAAGCTGCGGAGGCCTCCTAACTACAGACCTGGCACTTAGGCTTTTTTTTTTTTACAAATTAAGCACTGTATCCCCACTGTCTCCGGTTTGGTAATACACTGACGTGGTATCAGGCTACGTTTCTTGATATATCACCTGACCTCTACTCACTCGCTGCATATTGTTCTTAAATGGCATATTTTGCATGCAGCTTGCCCTTCCATGTGAACTTTTTGGGAAATCGCAAGACAAGTGCCGCACGATGCCGCCCTTCTCTATTATAACTCCGAAGGCTCGCGCGACTTCAACCCCACACACGTCGCACTTTATTTTGCCATTCACAGGTCGCCGCCTCCCGCACCGGGGATTCATCTAAATTCAAATAAAACTTGACACGCTGATGGACATTTTATGAGGTTCGCCCTGAAGAGCGACTTAAGCTCGACTCTCTGGGCGGCTATGAATAATACATGCCCGAGGTGAAAGCTGCCTCGACGGCAGCTACGACAAGTGCCCGCTCGCGCTGCATAGATGGGGGCTGCAGCGGGAGAGAGAGGCGGAGGGAGTTGTGTGCGCGCGCGCTGCGCGCGAAAGCACTTAATGAGCCATGACGGCTCCTAACTGTATGAGATAAGAAAGGCAGATGCCGGCTGCGCGCGTTCACGCGCACATGCACGCAAGCTTTAGGCCACAAGCAAAAGCTTGTGGTCGCATTTCTGAAACCCACTACTAAATGTCTCGCCAGATCAGCGCATGCACTGGCTCAGGCGAGACCTAAACATCAGCAAAGCCAGCGGGTGTCCCTTTAATGTGCTAACGCATGCAAGCTGCATTTATTCATGCCTGTGTTCTTGCTCGTGCTTTCCCTGAGACATTTAGCACCGCTGGAGCTTCAAGTGTCCCCCAGACCTGCGAGCATCAGATGTCTGCAAGATGGCACCAGGAGAGTCCTGTGTCTAACACAAAGAGATGAAAGCGCTGAAACCTTTTTGGAAAGGGGTCTTTTTTTTTTACTAAAAGCTGCATAAGCCACATAATAAAGAAATGCTTCCAACTAACAAGATGTCTGTGTGAGGATCTACCAATGAGCACATGAATGTGCTCCCACAGACACAGAAGTAGACCTGTATGAATTCCATTAATGATGTGGAGCATGTACTCGGATTAATACAATTTTGAGGGGCTGATATCTGTCTGTCACAAAATGAGGGTGGGTCACCAAGAGCTCAAACGGAGAGTCATTCACAAAGAGGAATAAGTGGAAAGCCTGTTCACAAATGTAAAAACAAGCATTGACATAGCCAATAGGTCTCGCCTTTTGGATCTTATAAGTGTTTAGCCATGCATCACATTATCCTGGGTACTGTACCCCCAGGGATTGAAGAGCTATAGCAAAGCTGTACTGGTCACCTGTTTGCTTTTTATTGCTATATTTGGGTGTTAAACTGGTGCTAATGAGGTGCAACCAATGTCCATTCAGTGTTACCAAGTTTAAAAAGGACAAAATAATGAATAAGTAAAAAAAAAAAACTGAAGTGTAAGACTTCACGTTTACATTTACTGCATCCTAAATACGAAGTCAATGTAAACGTGAAGTCTTATACTTCAGTTTTTTTTTTTTTACTTACAAGGTCCCAAAGGCGAGACCTATTGGCTATGCACAGAGTGAAATAGAGTGGAGTACAGTGTCAGTTTGGAGGGGCGTAGGGTGGAGTAGCATAGAGTGGAGTAAAAGTGTCGTAGAGTGGAGTGGCATAGATTGGAGTAAATGGAGTAGAGTGTCATAGAGGGCCATGGAGCATTGTAGTGTAGAATGTCAGATTGGAGTAGATTGTATGCTCCGTTCGCTGTGTTTTCTGCACTCTGCGGAGCACAATGAGTTCCGAAAAACGGAGTTTTTTTTCCTCACTCGCACTTGCCAACATTAAATTGGCGAGCGAGGAAAATCCAACGCTAGACCATCTCCCAGCAAGATTTCTCAACGCTTGTGGTCGCAACCGCTCGCGTTCAGAAACCATCCGTTCGCGTTGAGGAAGCTGCCACTCGAGTAGAAAATCTACTCGAGCAACAGAAAGAAGCAGCGCCCTCTTGTGCTGCGCATGGTACAGTTCGCGCTGATTTTCCAGCGCGGGAGAAACACCTGGCGCTAAAAATAAGAGCGAACTAACGCACTCCGCCACTTGCGGGACTCCACGTAGCACTGCAGAACTCCCCAAACTCTGCCCAGGCCTAGTAGATTGTCAGAGTGTCATAGAGTGGAGGGTCAATGAGTGGCTTAGAGTGGGGGTTGTAGAGTGGTGTGGCACAGTGGGGCGCGTAGAGTGGCGGGGGCACAGAGTGGGGGGGCGCAGAGTGGGGGGGCGCAGAGTGGGGGGCGCAGAGTGGGGGGGCAGAGTGGAGGGGGCAGAGTGGAGGGGTGCAGAGTGGAGAGGGGGCAGAGTGGAGAGGGGGCAGAGTGGAGGGGGGCAGAGTGGAGGGGGGGCAGAGTGGAGGGGGCAGAATGGAGCGGGGGGCAGAGTGGAGGGGGGCAGAGTGAAATAGAGTGGAGTAGAGTGTCAGAGTGGAGGGGTGTAGAGTAGCGTAGCATAGAGTGGAGTAAAGGGTTGTCAATGAGTGGAGTATCAGAGGAGAGTAGAGGGGCATAGATGGACACAGAGCGGAGGGGTGGGGCGTATAGTGAAATAAAATGGAGTAGAGGGTCATAGAGTGGAGGGGCATATGGTGGCATAGCATAGAGTAGAGTAAAATGTCAGAGTGGAGTAAATTGGCGTAGAGTGTCTTAGAGGGTCGTGGAGTGTAATAGAGGAGAATGTCAGAGTGGAGAAGCGTTTCAGAGTCATTGAGGGTCAAAGAGTGGAGTGGCGTGGAGTGTCAGAGTGGAGTGTCATAGAGAGGAGTGGAATGCAGTAGAGTGTCAGAGTGGAGTGTCGTATAGTGGAGTGTTGTAAAGTGAGTGACCCAGAGTGGAGTAAAGTGAAGTGGCATAGAGTGAAATGTAGTGGTGTACAGTGGAGAGGCACAGAGTGAAGTGGCATAGAGTGGAGTGAAGTGGCATAGAGAGGAGTGAAGTGGCATAGAGTGAAATGTATTGGTGTACAGTGGAGAGGCACAGAGTGAAGTGGCATAGAGTGGAGTGAAGTGGTGTACAGTGGAGAGGCACAGAGTGAAGTGGCATAGAGAGGAGTGAAGTGGCATAGAGTGTTGCAGAGTAAAGTGTAACGTTTATAAAGCATGCAAATGTGAGCACCAAAACACAAAGGCAATGGTAAGCAAATGGGCGGAATGTTTTCCCAGGAAAGCTTTCAGAAAGTCCCCAAGATGTCTTAGAAAACCGTAGGCTTCGACCTAAAAGTTACAAGGGAAATGCTGCGCTCAGAGGACAGTCTAAGTGTAGAAATGCCCTAAACAGACGCAATTTTAGGTACGCTAGTGACCTCAGCAATGGGCATTAGGAAAGAGCTAATGCCCTCTACAAAAGTAATTCCAGGAGAGATAGTATACGAAAACAAGTATGTTTGTGTGTGTATTCCATTAAATCTCGAACGCTGTACCGATATGATCATGCCCTTAACATGAGTTAGTCCAAGGACAATGGGGCCTGTAACAGTAGGGGGAGAGAAGTCTGCCCAGAGTCATTCCAGGTGTGACCATGGAAAGCAATTCACATGTGAGATGGTCATAATAGGTCCATCCAGGGGTGGTGAGACCTCACAGGCTGCTCGAGGCGTGACGGTAACAGGGGCAGTCCTGTAGCTGCGATCATGTATGTGTTTAATGTGCTGCTGGGCTTGGCTCTCTGTGGCGCGTGGCTCAGACTAGAACGAAAGCCTCGTTAGCCGCCCTATTCAGGGACAATTCACGTTCAGGGTTCCCCGTAGATGAAAGCTACGTTTACACCTTCAAAGGGTGGTGGGGTGTCACCCCAGTGATTTAAGGTGGACACAAATAAACTGTAACTTGGAAAGGGCGTGGGGAGATGGGGCCAGTTGCTTCACTTCACAAGAGGGCAGTAAACACTGAGGCGCCCTCACCTGTAGGAAAGCGCGCCCTCCATAGCGACAACTGAGGCAAAGGCTGATTTTCACATAAAAAGAACTGCCTCACAGCTTCAAATGCCAACCACAAGCCACAAAAGGGCAATTTATTGTCGAGGAAAGGGCACACTGCAAAACACATCATTATGAATCTGATGTCGCAACAGCCACGATCATAACGCGTGTGAAATGATTGATCTCCTGACGAGAAAAGCTTTGCAGAAGATAATCCAAATGTTCCGGGCCGCAGTGCGCGGACAGAGCGTGGCGGAAGCAGTCCCGTCCAGAGCTTCAATCACCAATCCAGTTACAAAGCACGGAACCCGACCGCGATTTAACTACTGCGCAAGAAGTGGGGCTTGTGTGAAAGTAATGAACAGATTTCAGCCTGAACCAGAGCGCGACCAGAGAAAGACGTCTCGAGCGGCACGAGAGCGCGCACACAAAGGTCTGCGGATCGAAGTGTTTCAACAAAGCATCAATAAATCTCCCTCAGTCCTGAGGGCAAGATGGATGAAGGGTGTGGGGCTCCGTGTGTTAAACGTTCGCCACTGACGTCTGCTGTGTACTGCGCAGAAAGTGGAGCTATTGTGAAAAGATTGAACATATTTCAGCCTGAATGGCGCGGGTAGACCGGAGGGCATGTTGAATGAAGGGAATGAGACTGTGTTAAATGTTCGCCACTGACATCTGCTGTGTGCTGCGGGTCACCAGCTAGGATCTGGTAAGTCCAACTAAGGTTTCTATCCTTCTAAGATCCATTAAATTGGGCAACACCAGCTCCTTACAGGGCTTTGAAACAGTAGTATACGGTGCTAAATTAATTATAAAAAAGTTGTTACTATTCTATATAAGCAGAAAACATAGAGCAGCCAAGAAAGGGGTTCCATTTTAAGGGGCCATTCATCTTTTTTGTGTCCCCTTCGAGTTAAGCGCTCAGAAGATTGTCAACCTCACTAGTTTAACAAGCAGCAGCTGTTTTGAAGCACACTCGTGCTTGTGGCGGCATCCGCCTTGCGGGAGCGAGCAGCGGCCAATTAGCACGCGCGCCACTGCTCGCTCCCGCAAGGTGGATGCCGCCACAGGCACGAGTGTGCTTCAAAATGAGCAGACCGATGGCTAAAGGCCCTCCTAGAACAGCGCATGCGCGCTGCCTAGGCGAGACCTAACAAGTATGTGCTGATATTAATATCGCACAGACCTAGCTGGTTAGCACCGGAGCCTATACGTTATGGGAAGTGATCTAAAGTGGGGGCTTGAATCTGTGAATTACACACATTTGTACTAGCATCTCACAAATGTAAAGATTAGAAACAGTGAGATTAAGTGATTTGCCCAGAACTGCACAATTTTCAGTCAAGGGCCAATCTAGATTGAAACCCAGATCCCCGAGTGTGAAGGTGCTTCTGTTCAAAATATCATGTTGGAGATTGGTTCCTGCAGCATCCGCTGCCAGCCCTGGCTCCACCCACTCACAAGGTGACGTCCAGACGTCTGGTGAAGAAGGGAGCAAAAGGAATTGGTGAAATGGGCTGTATAATTTGCCTTAGCGTCATTGTTGTGCTGCTTGTTCATACATCACTCACTCTGCCTTCTCCCATTTAACACTCCTCTTTTCTTTTATGTTTCAGTCACATTTTCTTGTATCTTTCTTCTCTTGTCCTCCATATTCTCGCAAACTTTCACTTCATGCAGACATTAAAAACGGCAAGGTACCTGGACAGTGTCACAGCAGCAGGTGCGTTAACCCACAGGACGCCACTTGGTGGTTTGAAATTGGCCTAGAGTTGTAGAAGGTGAAGCAGGCACCAGCTGATTACAAACATGGATCACTCTAGGACCAGCAGCAAGGCAGAGAAGCCGATCTGCATTACAAATAAACTTTTGAAATGTGTTTGTTTCTTAGTCCTCTTCCTCAGGGCCGGACTGGCCGTAGTGGGCACCAGGCGTTTCCCCGGTGGGCCGCTAGGGCGGGGCCGGTTTTGGGCCCCTGGGGGGCCGTTTTTGTAACCGGGGGTCGGCAATATCAGGCCCCTGTAACAAAATCGGCAGAAACCGGCTCTCGCAAAGAAGCTCGGCTGCAGCCCCCTACCCCCAGGGGGGGCCGGCCGAGCAGTTTGCCAGGGCCGGTTTCGGTTCCCAGTCCGGCCCTGCTCTTCCTCCCTTCATCTCAGGGTTTCCAATCACCAGCTGTCACTTGCAGAGATGGGAAAGATGAGCAGGAGGTAGACCCCACGATTGCCGAGCTGTCTGGGGCATACCACACTGCTGCAGCAGAAAGCTTCAGTAGGCGCAGTGCCAGGTTCTGTCCATGCACATTTCTATTATGTGTCCGTCCACTAAACACAGCAGGCGACAGGCACAAAAGGAAATATATGACGTTACAACGCAAACCATTACAACGCATGCTTTTACAACGCGGTTTTTACATCGCAACTACCATTACATCGCATCATTTTACAACGCATACCATTACAACGCATTTTTAAAACTACCATTACAACGCATTCCATTACAACGCATTACATCACAACGCATACCATTACAACACATGATTGTTTTAGTGCAACAGTAGGGTAAGTAGGGGTATAAATTACTATTCCCACTCAGTGATTGCGACAGTAGGGAAAGTGTTGGATAGCGTAGAGGTAAAAATTACTATTCCCCCTCCAGTGAGTGCAACAGTAGGGAAAGTGTTGGAAAGTGTAGGGGTAAAAATTACTATTCCCAACTACTCCTAAACCCATACCCACCCTAAAACTTAAAATTCTCCATTACTTACCTTATAATGCGTTGTGATGACATGCGTTGTAATGGTATACGTTGTAATGGCATGCGTTGTAATGATATGCGTTGTAATGGGATGCGTTGTAATGACATGCGATGTAAAGGCACTTGCGTTGTAAAAGTTGTGTTGTAAAGGCATTGCAATTTAATGACTGCGTTGTAATGGATGTTTCCCACAAAAGGGCTTCTGTTAAGTGGACTATGAGAGGTTAGCACCCAGTAGGCCTTGACAAAGGCATACGTGAATATTGCACCTCATGCGTGTCCCTTCTGTAGTGTGCATGTCCTGCTCTAGCCAAACTTTGTCACAGAGCAAGTATGAGACAGAGGAACACTGTGACAGGCTGCTCTGCACCGCTGCCTGACTATTGACTGTTAGAGTAAATGTGGCATGATGTGATCATCAAGCCATCACCCTGAAGCCAATACTGCATGACAGGCTCACAATCACCATCGGTGCTTGGGCCTAAGCTGGCCTTCCGTCTGAGATAGAACAGGACGCCAGGGATATGGAACTCAGAGGATCTGGACTGCTCCTGCCGGACCATTCTTTAAAAGATCCTGCCCCGACTAATAAGTAGTGACACTGGAATTGTGTTGTTCTGCTGCCTCAGCCTTTTTTGCAAAATTATGGATTTGCATTTGCCATATATTGCAGATTTTAGCGGAAAAATGTGTTTCCAACTCCAATGGTTCAAAAGATACTGAAAATACAGTGACGTGTTGAAGCGCAGTGGAAGGCTTTACGCAAAGGTTGACTGGCCGTCAGTAGTTGCGTTTTCCTATATTTGTTTGTTAAACTAGCACTAGTGAAATCAAACCTTAAGCCAGATGCATAAAAACCACTAAATAATGAAGTAATACTATCACAAAATGTGCCACATTTCACCACATAGCATCCTTATTCTTGCTGAATATTTTATTCAACCCTGCCGCATAATTTGGTCATCCCCTGTGGTGTAATTCCAGTGGCTCTGTTTATAGATGCTGCTGCCATCCACCACCAACCACCGAGACAAAGTTCTGCCCATAACCTTGTTCGCCATAACCACTTTCATGTTCGAATTCTTTTGGCCACTACTTGGGTTTTCTAGAAGAAAAAACAAAAGCCTCCTCCACCCCAACAGGATGGAAGATGTGATGCTATTGCTAGAAATGTCTGGCCCATCTGGTGGACACTGAACCGCTGCAAACCTATTTTTTTTTAAATCTCCCCTTTATTGCGTTTATAGTGCTTGCTACCGCTCCTCTTGGGTGATAAGCGCTATAGATAAATGAAATTGCTTGCAATACAATTTGTCATTTTGTGCCTTGTTTTCTCAGAAATTCAAAGGGTGTCTATCAGTCGAGATGGAGAGGGGGCAGAGATGACCTTTTAAATGTAGATGGCATCTCTCATTGCAGCGCGCACGCCTGGGCGGAGAGCAGCCCATGGGACCCTTAGCCTCAGCACTCCTTTCAGGTCATCGTTTCCTCGGATTGTGACTTGTGAAGGGTTTTCTGAGCAGGAACTTCACACCCCGAGCAGTGGTGCACTGGCGTAACAATAGTCCCCGCAGTGCGGGTGGGCCCCTGAGGTCCAGGGGGCCCCTCACCACAAATACAAACTGGCTCTGAGACTGAGCTGAGAGCAGGAGTGGGTTGGGGGACAACGCCGACCGCAGCCGACGGGGGGGGGGCAATTAGTTTCATTAGCAGCAGCAGTGTCAGTGAGTGACATGAGGACTGTCTGAAGCTCGGCCTCTGGGCACAGTTCCTGCGCCACGTTTTAATTGCCTGCCGCCATGCCCCTGCCCATGCCCATGCACCGCACTTGCTGTATTATGGCCATGGCCTGGGCCTGGGCCTGGGCGGCAGAGCATCAATAATTTAATATTCGTGCCCCTGGACCTGCCTGGAGATGAAGGCTCGGCTTGCGTGGCCGCGCAGTGCCGCACGCTCACATTTGTGCCAGGCACGCACACAGCTCTGCGCCGCTGCTGCACTGTGATGGTGACCACACGCACTGTGGCCCTTAGGGTGGGCACAGGAAGGGTGGCCAGTCATGCGCCCCTCGCAGTGGAACTCGAAACTGTACCGGACCGACCAGAGCCGGGTCTACTCTGCCCCTGGCCCTGCCACTGCTCAGACTGCTGCCAATGACACAGTGGTAAGTGTGAAGTACTACACCGGCGCCTGACCCACGAAGGTGCAGACGTGCGGTATATTTTCAGTCACCTCACCCTGCCCTCACGACTGAGACCCATTCAGTGATGCTGGTGGCGGTGCAGGTTATCTGGGGAGTGTACCGGGCCGGCGGCGGTATTATGGATGCCCCCTTCCCCGCCCCTCCGGCCTCTCCTACTAATGTCATGAAAACACAACGGCACAGGGCAGGCTGCCTTTCTTGTGCCGGCCACAGGGCAGAAGTGTGCTGCAGGGAGGGAGCCAGTCATGCTTTCAGGCACAGAGATGTTTTAAGGCATGGGCAAAGTGGGCTCTGGCCCAAGGCCACCGCCTTCCAGGGGGCCCCCTGATAGAGCCAGCTCTGTCCTGCAGAGTCACTGAGTCTTGCCCTGATGACAGATAGTTTTAAGTACCATTTTCCTGGAATTTATTCTTAATGTGGGTGATGTGTGAGAGTCTCTTACATGCATTTTGCAGAGAAATGTTGTCTTTATGTTTCATGCAACATCCATAAAAGTTTATCTTAGATCAAAACAGGACCTCACATATGCTGCTTTGATTTTTATGCTGCTGAACTTGTTGTTTCATTAGTCACTTTGAAATATTTGTGCCTTCAAAAGGGAATTATTTGCTTAAACTGCTTTGATTTTTATGCTGCTGAACTTGTTATTGTTTCACCAGTTACTCTGAAACATTTGTGCCTTCAGAAAGGGAATTGTTTGTGTAAGGGTTTGATTTTTATGCTGCTGAACTTGTTATTGTGTTACCAGTCACTTTGAAATATGTGCACCTTCATGCACAAACTAAAGGGCCATAGGTTGATAAAAATGGTTTGATTTTTGTGAGCTGTTGCACTTCTTTTTGTTTGATAAATCACTTTGAAATATGTGCGCCTTCATGCGCAAGCCAAAGGGGAAATTGTTTGACTAATCTTTATTCATTTTGGCATAACAATGAACTTGTTTTTAACATGCGCTTTGAAAGTATTTTCAACTTGATGCAAGAAGAAAAGGAGATTGTTTTACAAAACACACTTGATTTTTGTATATTACTGGACTGGTGACTGTTTTATTATGCACTTTTTCCATTGCTTCACCAACAACAATTAGTATAGATTCTGTCTGTAGGTACCTGCTAATATGGCTTGTTTTTATTGTACATGATGTGTTATTTACGGTGTTGTTTGCACTTGTCTGTAATATACATGCCTTAACCCCTTGACCGCGATCGGAATTCCGCTCGTGTGCTGGACATTCCGATCGCGGGTGGGGTCGTGACGAGCTCAGCTCGTCATGCGCACTAGCGCTGCCAGCAGCAGCATGACGAGCTGAGCTCGTCATGAGCACGGAAGGGGTTAAATCTTGTAATTAGCACTATTTTCACTACAGACATGATAAGTGTGTAGCATAAGGATAATTCACACGAGTTTATATCTCTTGAAGC
Organism: Calotriton arnoldi; assembly: GCA_963921515.1. NCBI lineage: Eukaryota > Metazoa > Chordata > Amphibia > Caudata > Salamandridae > Calotriton > Calotriton arnoldi. The sequence continues at coordinate 298,689 of CAWUFW010004063.1, forward strand.
CGGCAGGAGGTTTCGAGTTATATCTTGTGTACTCCTTGTGTATATTGTCAGTCGAGTTTGTGAAACTGAAGGTTTGGGTTTGTCTTTCAAAGTTTCAAGTTATTTTCCATCAATGTCAATTCTAATTCAGACCCGACAAAGTTGTTCTTTGTTCTTCAGCGATCAGCAATTCCTAAGGCAATAGGGCTGCTCCTTGGCATTGTTCTGATTGCTGCAGTTCCTGAGACAACAGGACCGCTCCTTGTCATTGTTCTAATTGATGCTGTTCCTGAGACAGCAGGACCGCTCCTTGGCATTGTTCTGATTGCTGCAGTTCCAGATGCTTCCATTCCTGAGACAACAGGACCGCTCCTTGGCATTGTTCTGATTGCTGCCGTTCCCGAGACAACAGGACCGCTCCTTGTCATTGTTCTAATTGATGCTGTTCCTGAGACAGCAGGACCGCTCCTTGGCATTGTTCTGATTGCTGCAGTTCCAGATGCTGCCATTCCTGAGTCAACAGGACCGCTCCTTGGCATTGTTCTGATCGCTGCCGTTCCTGAGACAACAGGACCGCTCCTTGGCATTGTTCTGATTGCTGCAGTTCCTGAGACAACAGGACCGCTCCTTGGCATTATTCCAATTGCTGCTGTTCCTGAGACAACAGGACCGCTCCTTGGCGTTGTTCTGTTCGCTGCCGGAGACAACAGGACCGCTCCTTGGCATCGTTCTGATTGCTGCTGTTCCTGAGACAATAGGATCGCTCCTTGGCGTTGTTCTGATCGCTGCCGTTCCTGAGACAACAGGACCGCTCCTTGGCATTATTCCGATTGCTGCTGTTCCTGAGACAATAGGACCGCTCCTTGGCATCGTTCTGATTGCTGCCGTTCCTGAGACAATAGGACCGCTCCTTGGCATTGTTCTGATCGCTGCCGTTCCTGAGACAACAGGACCGCTCCTTGGCATTGTTCTGATTGCTGCAGTTCCTGAGACAACAGGACCGCTCCTGGGCATTATTCCAATTGCTGCTGTTCCTGAGACAACAGGACCGCTCCTTGGCGTTGTTCTGATCACTGCCGGAGACAACAGGACCGCTCCTTGGCATCGTTCTGATTGCTGCTGTTCCTGAGACAATAGGATCGCTCCTTGGCGTTGTTCTGATCGCTGCCGTTCCTGAGACAACAGGACCGCTCCTTGGCATTATTCCGATTGCTGCTGTTCCTGAGACAATAGGACCGTTCCTTGGCATTGTTCTGATTTAATGCAGTTCCTGAGACAATAGGACCGCTCCTTGTCATTGTTCTGATTGATGCTGTTCCTGAAACAATAGGACCTCTCCTTGGAGTGTTCTTATTGTTGCCGGAGACAACAGGACCGCTCCTTGGCATTGTTCTGATTGCTGCAGTTCCTGAGACAACAGGACCGCTTCTTGGCATTGTTCTGATTGCAGCCGTACCTGAGAGAATAGGATCGCTCCTTGGCGTTGTTCTGATTGCTGCAGTTCCTGAGACAACAGGACCGCTCCTTGGCATTGTTCTGATTGCTGCCGTTTCTGAGACAACAGGACCGCTTCTTGGCATTGTTCTGATTGCAGTCGTACATGAGAGAATAGGATTGCTCCTTGGCGTTGTTCTGATTGCTGCAGTTCCTGAGACAACAGGACCGCTCCTTGGCATTGTTCTGATCACTGCAGTTCCTGAGACAACAGGACCGCTCCTTGGCATTGTTCTGATTGCTGCAGTTCCTGAGACAACAGGACCGCTCCTTGGCATTGTTCTGATTGCTGTTATTCCTCAGACAACAGGACCGCTCCTTGGCATTGTTCTGATTGCTGCAGTTCCTGAGACAACAGGACCACTCCATAGCATTTTTCTGATTGCTGCAGTTCCTGAGACAACAGGATCGCTCCTTGGCGTTGTTCTGATTACTGCCATTCCTGAGACAACGGGACCTCTCCTTGGCATTCATCTAATTGCTGCCGTTCCGGAGACAACAGGACTGCTCCTTGGCGTTCTTCTGATTGCTGCTGTTCCTGAGACAACAGGACCGCTCCTTGGCGTTGTTCTGATTGCTGCCGTTCCTGAGACAACAGGACCGCTCCTTGGCGTTGTTCTGATTGCTGCTGTTCCGGAGACAACGGGACCTCTTCTTGGCGATGTTCTGATTACTGCAGTTCCTGAGACAACAGGACCACTCCTTGGCGTTCTTCTGATTGCTGCTGTTCCTGAGACAACAGGACCGCTCCTTGGCGTTGTTCTGATTGCTGCCGCTCCTGAGACAACAGGACCGCTCCTTGGCGTTGTTCTGATTGCTGCAGTTCTGGTGACAACAGGATCGCTCCTTGGCGTTGTTCTGATTGCTGCCATTCCCGAGACAACAGGACCGCTCCTTGGCGTTGTTCTGATCGCTGCCATTCCTGAGACAACAGGACCGCTCCTTGGCATTGCTCTGATTACTGCCATTCCTGAGACAATGGGACTTCTCCTTGGCATTCTTCTGATTGCTGCCGTTCCGGAGACAACGGGACCACTTCTTGGCGTTGTTCTGATCGCTGCCGTTCCTGAGACAACAGGACCGCTCCTTGGCATTGTTCTGATTGCTGCAGTTCCTGAGACAACAGGACCGCTCCTTGGCGTTGTTCTGATCACTGCTGTTCCTGAGACAACAGGACCTCTTCTTGGCATTGTTCTGATTGCTGCAGTTCCTGAGACAACAGGACCGCTCCTTGGCGTTGTTATGATTGCTGCCATTCCTGAGACAACAGGACTGCTCCTTGGCGTTGTTCTGAATGCTGCCGTTCTGGTGACAACAGGACCGCTCCTTGGCGTTGTTCTGATTGCTGCCGTTCCTGAGACAACAGGACCGCTCCTTGGCGTTGTTCTGATTGCTGCCATTCTGGAGACAACAGGATCGCTCCTTGGCGTTGTTCTGATTGCTGCTGATGGAGCAAGGTAAACGAGAAAATTTTGAACCCCCTAATAGTAACGTTAATAATTAACACAATTGTTCGTTTCAATAAATAACCAACAACGTATGTTTTCCTTATAAATGTTCTTGGTAACATGCAGTATCTGTGCAAACTAATCTACTTACAATTGTTTATTTTTTTATTTTTTTTATTAACAAAAGTCATTATACAAAAGATAAAAGGACCAATTTCAGACGTGTCCGACCCCCCCTTCCCTCCCAGAACCCCCTCCCCCATGTCCAAAAGCAACAGGGTAGACATATGGTGGTGAGTAATCTAATACATCACTACGATATCTAGGATTTCAAAAGTTAATATAGCGATGATGAAAGGAAAAAGGAAAAGATATATATATATATATATTATCTACTGGCGGTCGCCAGTAGATAGTTATAGTTACAACCTATTATCCATAGGAAATCCGCGACATTCTATTTGAAATAACTCTCTTGCCGGTTGACGTATCTTCGCAAAATTTTCAAACTTCGTGGGGCGCTCCGGTCCGCTCCTACCCTGAAAGTCTCGGGGTGATACGTCAAGCGGGGCCGAGAAAAAAGGGGGGTCCCAAAACGCGTTTTCCCCATGCATTTTTCCATAGGAAACTTTAGACACGGCTACAGCCCGAACTGCTGAACGGAATTACACCAAATTTGGCAAAGAGGTACTTCTTGGTTCAGAAAGAACCCTTTTTGTTAAATGGTGTAAATACGTTCAGTAGTTGCTGAGAAAATCAAAAGTAAAAGTACATATATATCTATGGGCACGGAGGATTCGCGCACCCTGAGCGCACCCTGCGCGCACCGTCCCGATCACGAGCTGCATGTTAATTGGTTGTCAGCTGGCTGTCAACATTCCGATTCAGGAAATGTTGGCAGCCATTTTGTCCCTCGGTAGAACCGAGGGACAGAAACAAGTGCGCAAAGCGCACAAAGGGGGCAGGGTAGAAACACCCTGACCCCCTAGGTTTGCTCAGGGTGCGCGAATCCTGCCGAAAAAAAAAAAAATCGAAGCGCGGTCTCCCGCGCTTTGATTGTATTTTGCCCCCGGGTGGCCCAAGTCCCGGGGGCATGGTGGGGGTTTAATTTTATGTGTGGGGGCCTAAGGAGCCCCAAGCCCGGGGACCGCCACCCCCGGGGCTTTCTTTTAGAAATGGTGCGGGAGGGCTCTGAGCCCTCCCGCAGCCCCGGGGACCACCACCTCCCCGGGGCTTTTTAAAAAAATTAAACAACCTGTGTGGGGGCTCCAGCCCCCACACGCCCCGGGACCGCCACCTCCCGGGGCACTAACAAATTAAAAATGGGGGTCCGTTTTGGACCCTCGAAGCCCCGGGGACCACCACCTCCCCGGGGCTGTGCTGATGTAGGGAGGGGGCCGCGCGGCCCCCTCCTGGAGCCCTTGATGGCCCTGGGGACCACCACCCCCAGGGTCGGCTCCTGCAGTGTCCCGGGTGCCTACCCCGGGACACTGTAGTTTGCTATGGCAGGGACGGAGCCTCGCGGCTCCCGTCCTGTCATTGCAAACTTGCTTTGGATATTGGAAGAGAGAGCAGGAAACCTGCTCTCTTCCAATATCCAAAGCAGATTGCTTTTCCACATGGGGAGCAGCATGTCAGCTGCTCCCCATGTGGAACAGCAATGCCGGCTCCCAAGGGACGTGGGGAGCCGGCGGGACTGTGGGGGATTGGGGACCCCCACAGTCCCCAACGGAGAGGGCCAGCCCCGGGGGATGGGGTCCCCGGGGCAAGTAGTGGCCCAGGAGGGAGCCACGCGGCCCCCCTCCCCAAAAAAAAAAAAAAAAAAATGGAAAGGCCGGCTTCGGGGGATGGGGTCCCCGGGGCCTTAAATGGCCTGAGGAGGGGGCCACGCAGCCCCCTCCCAAGAAAATAAAAAAAAGGCCATGCCCCGGGGATGGGGTCCCCGGGGCCAATACAGGCCCAGGGAAGGGGGCCACGCGGCCCCCTTCCCGTTTTTTTTTTTTAATTAAATTAAAAAAAGGGGTAAGGCCCTGGGGGATGGGGTCCCCAGGGCCCAAAAACAGGAAAAAAGGAAGGGGGCCACACAGCCCCCTTCAGGGGACAAAAAAATAATTTTTTTAAAAAACGATCGGGCCCGCAAGCCCCGCCCCCTTCCTTCACCACTCTGCAAACGCGCCCTGGCGCGTTTGCAGAGGGGAAACGAATTCCCCTTGAATACTGGGGGTCCCTGGGGGCCAACTAGCCCACCAGGAACCTCCAATATGCGCCAGGGGCTGCGTTGCAGAGACGTGTAGAGAGGCCACACCCTCTTTTACACCTCTCTGCAACGCAGCTCTGTGGCGCTTTTGGAGGTATATGGTGGGCTAGTTGGACTCCGGGGACCCTCAGGATTCAAGGGGACTTAATCCCCAACTTAAAACGCGCCACGGGGCGCGTTGCACAGTGGTGAAGGGAGGGCGGGGCTTCAGGTGACATGTGTGCAAACAGGCCCCGTGGCGCGTTTTAAGATGGGGAATTAAATCCCCTTCAATCCTGAGGGTCCCTGAGGCCAACTAGCCCAACAGGTACATCCAGAAAGCGCCACAGAGCTGCGTTGCAGAGAGGTGTAAAAGGGGTGTGGCCTCTCTACACGTCTCTGCAACGCAGCCCCTGGCGCATATTGGAGGTTCCTGGTGGGCTAGTTGGCCCCTAGGGACCCTCAGGATTCAAGGGGACTTAATCCCCAACTTAAAACGCGCCACGGGGCGCGTTTGCACAGATGTCACCTCAGGCCCCGCCCCTCCCTTCACCATTGTGCAAATATTCTTCTAAAATCATCCGAAATACGAATTCCGATTTACTCACCTGTTATCAGGAGAGACCTCAGTGCTGTATCTTTCAGCCCAGTACTGGTCCTGAAAAGTAATTTTAACCGTACTTACCAGTAACTTGAATTTCCTTCCATAGGCTAACATTGACTGGTTTCACTTGGAAATTCTTCTAAGTGTGGAGTTTTGGAACTTTAAAATATTCCTCTAAAATCAGCCGAAATACGAATTCCGATTTACTCACCTGTTATCAGGAGAGACCTCAGTGCTGCATCTTTCAGCCCAGTACTAATCCTGAAAAGTAATTTTAACCGTACTTACCAGTAACTTGAATTTCCTTCATAGGCTAACATTGACTGGTTTCACTTGGAAATTCTTCTAAGTGTTGATTTTTGAAACATACAAATATTCCTCTAAAATCAGCCGAAATACGAATTCCGATTTACTCACCTGTTATAAGGAGAGACCTCAGTGCTGTATCTTTCAGCCCAGTACTGGTCCTGAAAAGTAATTTTAACCGTACTTACCAGTAACTTGAATTTCCTTCCATAGGCTAACATTGACTGGTTTCACTTGGAAATTCTTCTAAGTGTGGAGTTTTGGAACTTTAAAATATTCCTCTAAAATCAGCCGAAATACGAATTCCGATTTACTCACCTGTTATCAGGAGAGACCCCAGTGCTGCATCTTTCAGCCCAGTACTGGTCCTGAAAAGTAATTTTAACCGTACTTACCGGTAACTTGAATTACCTTCATAGGCTAACATTGACTGGTTTCACTTGGAAATTCTTCTAAGTGTGGAGTTTTTGAACTTTATAATATTCCTCTAAAATCAACCAAAGTACGAATACCAATTTACTCACCTGTTATCAGGAGAGAATCCAGTGCTGCATCTTTTAGCCCAGCACTGACCCTGAAAAGTAATTTTAACCATACTTACCAGTAACTTATATTTTCTTCCATAGGAATCCATTGTCTGGTTTTCAGCAAAAAAGTTTCAAAGTGTTGATTTTTACAAACTACAAATATTCCTTAAAAATCACCTGTATGACTTAAACGCATTCTTTCAACTGTTTACAGGAGATGCACCAGTGCTGGATCCAGGATCCAACACTGAGTAAGAAAAAGTAACGATAACAGTTTTTACCTGCTAAGTGAATTTCCTTCCATAGGATAACATTGGTGATTCTATGAGAAAAAGTTTCTAAGTGTCAACTTTTAAAATACAATAATATTCCTTAAAAATCACGACTGTAACCAAAACGCTTTTACTCAACTGTTTACAGGAGATGTCCCAGGACTGAATCTAGGATCCAGTCCTGTGGTTAGAAAAGTAATCCATAAAGTAACTAATTGCATTTAACTAGAAATTCACATTGAGCTGAATGTTGCATTGTGTTTGAAAATGTGTTGCCCATTGCAACAACTGTAACTACTGTACTTAAAAGTCTATTGCCTATGTGCAAAGTATTTAAACTAAAGTAATTCATTCTGAGAAAGTATTTTTTGTAATGTAATGTATAATGTAATTACAATGTAATTTAAAAAATAAAATATGTAAAAAAAAATGTTTCTAAAAATGTAGTAAATCAGTATGAAAAAAATTAATATAACAATTAATACATTTAAAAATTGTCATTTACAAAACCTTTGAAATTCACTGAAAAAACCGTAGGTATCAGGCACGTTATAGTTAGAAATTAGCATTTAAAAAACCTTTGAAATTCACTGAAAAAACCATAGGTTTCAGACACGTTATAGTTACAAATTAGCATTTAAAAAACCTTTGAAATTCACTGAAAAAACCATAGGTTTCAGACACGTTATAGTTACAAATTAGCATTTAAAAAACCTTTGAAATTCACTGAAAAAACCATAGGTTTTAGGGACAGTTATAGTTACTTGGACATTGCACTCGTACAAAACCCGTGAAATTCCCCGTTATAGTTAGTTCAGCTAACTATAACTCGCGCCCCGCAATGCACTGCTGATGACGTCACATATTACATCACTCATGACATGGTCAGTGACATCACTGATGACATCACTGATGACATCTCAAATGTCATCACTGATGACATCATCCACGTGATAATCTGATGCACCTCCTCACACCCTAATATAATCTTTGATACACCCACTCTAAATTACAGACTGCCATTCTCAAAACCATAGACACTCCAACACCAATAACCACATACCCACTCACTGATTCTTAGGTCTACACACACACATCCACTCACTCACCCGTACAGTCACTCATACTTACGGTCACTCAGTACAGGACTATCATATGCACTCTTACTCCTATATAGACACTCAAACACCGCCACTCATCCATAGAGATACTCACACACCTAGTCAGTCATGCAAATAATTAAACACACTGCCATTTACTCACCTATACAGTTATACACACACCAGCTCACTTACTCATACAAATAGTAGCACATTGTTACGCTCTTATACAATCACAGATACAAGCACACACACATCCATACAGCCACTATCACAATCACTCACTCTCGCTTATAGCTATTTATATACTCCAACACACATATATACTGCCTTTCACATATGTAGTTACTCACACATGTACCACTGGGACATACATTCACTCACTAACACACTCTTACACACACTTACCCACCCATACAGTCTATCACAGATGCACTCTTGAAACCATCCACCCAGTGAATCACCCACTCACACATCTATGCACAGAGTTGCACACACCCCTCCCACACAAACACTCAGGCACCCATACAGATACTCAGACAAGCATTCAATAACTCATATAGACACTCATTTAGCTATTCACAAACACATGCAGCCACTTACACAGCAACAGACAGACGGATACAGACATTCACCCAGTTTAGTCACTAACCCATGCATTCAGTAAGATACGTTAAATCACTCACTTATAGAGTCAGTCACGCACCTACTAAATCATCCATACAGACACTTACACACCCACTCATTCTTCAATACGTCTTTTCCTATATATATTAAAAATATTTAAACTTTACAGAAACACACAGTCACTGGATGATGTCATCAGTGATGTCATTTGAGATGTCATCAGTGATGTCACTGACCATGTCATGAGTGATGTAATATGTGACGTCATCAGCAGTGCATTGCGGGGCGCGAGTTATAGTTAGCTGAACTAACTATAACGGGGGAATTTCACGGGTTTTGTACGAGTGCAATGTCCAAGTAACTATAACTGTCCCTAAAACCTATGGTTTTTCAGTGAATTTCAAAGGTTTTTTAAATGCTAATTTGTAACTATAACGTGTCTGAAACCTATGGTTTTTTCAGTGAATATATATATAGATATATATACATGTATAACATTATATCGACTTTGCATTTATAAACATTATAATATATTGAATATGAACGTCTTAGTCCTGCTCGACAAAAAACAAGCATAGAATTATATTCAGACAGTAAATTCCCCTAAAATTCCATCAACATAGATTTTCCCAAAAAACATGTTACTTTCTTTCGTGTAACCCCAATATAACTATCTATCTAAGCCAAGCAGATAAAGGTTGCCAGATAGCAAGACCCCTTTTTGCCTCGACTTCCCTTTTTGGAGAAAATGGCCTTTTCCAAATGATATATAGAAATCAGTCGAGCAAACCAATGAGAAAATAATGGAGGATTAGGGTCCTTCCAAGATGAAGCTATACATAGACGTAAAATCGTCATGGAAACATAAATAAAAGCTCCTCCGTTATTTCTGCTAATCTTTTCTTGTATGCCTAACAAGATAATCGTAGGAGTTAGCTGAATTTCCTGAAGAAGAACTTTACTGAAAAAGTCTTGTATCTGATCCAGTAATGGCGTAAGTTGGTGACACATGGCAAACATATGTGTTGAATCTGCCCTGAATGCTGAACATCTCGGACATAACGTTCCAGCTCCTGTTCCCCATTTAGCGACTCTGCTAGGTGTAATATATAAAAAAAATGCTGTTTTATAAAATTGTGCCTGTAACTTAGCAGAGAGTAGATCGCTCTTGGCAGATTGCACAGCCTTATTAAAGATGTTAAGAGGTATATTCAATTTCTGTTGCCATTTGTTAGCGATAATAAGCATGTCGTCAGACATCAAGCTGACTAATATATCGTATAAATAACCTATCCTAGGTAAGGTAGGACTTCTTAATTTATCAATAAGATCTACCTTGGAAAAACCGGCAGTCCCCCAGTCTTACGGGTCAGAAAATCTCTTATGGCCATGTATTTAAAGGATTCCTGATCCCCCAAATGGAATTCAGTTTTAAGTGTGCCATATGTTTTTATACCATCAGAAGTTATTAGGTCCCCCATTTTCAGTATTCCAGCTTGATGCCATTCACGTAGATAAGAAGCCCCAAAGATTGCTGGTAGGTTAGAATTATTATTAAGAGGGAGTAATAATTCAAATTGCCCAATCCAAAAGTTTTACGAATGTTGACAAAAACCTTATAGACACTCATCAAAGTCTTGAATCTTACCCTTTTAAAGTAACCAAAGGAGAGCTGCCGCCAGAGACATCCGGGAGTCTCTGCGCCTAAAAGTAATTGAAAAGGCGATGGTAAACCTTCCACAGAAGTAAATATATCATCTTGAAGCAACACCGCGCTATATTGCATAACAGAGGCCCAATAGTAAAATCTTAAATTTGGTAGCGCCCAGCCGCCCCTTTCACGAGGGAGAGAGAGTAATTTGAGCGCTCGTCTTGGTCTAGAATATGCCCAGATTAATTCGGTTTTCTATAAGGAAGAATAAAAAAACTAAAGAACAACTAGCGAGGGCACAAGAAAAGATGAAAAAGGCTGAGGAAAAATTAATCTTAGCAGTCCAATTAGGGGGTGAAATCGAGAATGCCCAATTAGAAGTAGTAGCTAGCAAAGCAGAAATAGGGTCCATCTTTGCAGATAAAATCGCTATGAAATGGGCATCTGCTAGAGAAAAGATATATGAATGCGGTGATAACATTGGTCACCAACTTGCCCTTAGAATTAGACAACAGGTGTCTGCCTGTGAAATTTCATCAATTAAACTCAGTTCTGGTGATATTACAAATGATACCAATAAGATTCGTAAGGCATTCTGTGAATTCTATCAAAGGCTTTATTCTGAAGATAAGTTGGGGCCCTTAAAATTAAGAGAGGATGAAAGCCTGACATATCTGGGCGAACTCACATTAGCGGAGCTCAGCCCAGAAGACCATGATCAGCTCGAGGAAACTCCAGAATGGGATGAGATATCTAAAGCCCTGGTTAGCCTTCCGGATGGGAAAGCGGCAGGTCCCGACCACATACCGGTCGAATTTTACAAAATATTTACTCCCCAGATAAATACTCTTCTTACTCAATTGGTTATTTCTATCTTTAATGGCGCACCCCCACCAGACTCTTGGTCGAATGCCAAGATAGTTGTATTTCCAAAAAAGGGTAAATCCCCTCTTGAAATGGGATCGTACCGGCCAATTACTCTAATTAATTGTGACTCCAAGATATATGCCAAAATTTTGGCTTCTAGACTATCTTTGAGAATAGAGTCCTTGGTCTCACAATGGCAACACGGGTTTGTTCCCAAAAAAGGCACGACGGAACATATCCGAAGGGCTATTACCCTTTTGGATGCTGCACAGGTAGCCGGCGACCCGATTTCACTAATTTTACTTGACGCTGAGAAAGCGTTCGATCGGGTCTCCTGGATATTTCTTTGGGCCGTCATGAGGGAAATGTGCTTTGGGCCTAAGGCAATACAAGCTATACAAGCGCTATATAGTCACCCCATGGCTAACGTAATAATCAACGGGGTTCCGACGGAACAGATTAAAATTTCTCGGGGGACCCGCCAAGGGTGTCCATGCTCACCTCTGCTCTTTGCTCTCTATATTGATCCTTTTATTAAAGCAATTGAGAGAAATCAATCTATTCGAGTGACGAGCAGACTTGGGCTGGATACTAAAATCATGGCTTATGCCGATGACTTGGCGGTGGTGACTCCCGACCCTCGGAGCGCTATCACTGCCCTAGAACAAGAGGCTGAAAGGTTTGGGAAGATCTCAGGTTATGCGCTCAATCAAGGGAAAACTCAGATCATTATTAACAATCAAATTGACTGGTCAGACTGTAGGGTGGTCCAGACTGCGAAATATCTTGGGGTCACCTTAACGGCTAATATCGATCAGATAGTGGAGGAAAATTTTATCCCACTAGCTACCGAGACTAAACGAGCGCTTAAGCGCATTAATAATCTGCATCTTACCATGGTAGGGAGATGTAATGTTGTAAAGATGTCCTATTTTCCCAAACTTTTATATTTCTTTAGGGCTATTCCTTTAGAAATAAGTAAAATAATGCTACAGAAATTTAATCAAATCTTCTCTACTTACAATTGTTAATGTAAATAAGTGATAACCTAATGATTTGCGTACTAATTAGAATAATATTGCATGATTTGTGCTATGTAGTAAATTGTATGGTGGCAAAAGAAAGTGGTTGGTAAGTAAGAAATAGCTTTATATGTCGCTTTTGCTAGGTAACACCTAACTGGGGAACGTAGAATGACGGGAGGGCAACGAAAAGGCTTATTTTCTTTATTTTTAACTATTATCTGTTTGTTTCTATGATAGTTCGTTCAAGCCTGCTAGGCCGTGCTGTAAAAATGGCTGCCAAGGCAAACAAGCTTAAATGCGCAAGCGCAAGATGGCTTCCAAGCGGAAGAAAAGGCTGTGAACAAATGCATCACGTGGGTGCTTCCAAACCCTAGGATGGAAGAGGGATCAAGGTTGTGATGACCTTCTTACCCAAGCGTGTGCCAAGGGGGACTCAGCAAAAGAGTGTGAGAACCAGAAGTGTGTCCGTGAATTGACAATGAACTGTTTAAAATGAAGTATCGGAAAGAAGATACAAAGAAAGAATGTCAATTGGATTTGGTAATGTCCTGAACCCGTGAGAAAGGACAAAATTATAAACATTTTCCAGAACTGGTTTGAGCAAGGAAGGGTAATGGGGAGATGTTTGCCACCCCTCCAATGGACCAATTAGAGTGAATCTCGCCCCAACAAAATGAAACATTTCTGTTTAGTAAGCTAGTATTAGGGTATAAGAGGACCTACTCTTAAGTAGGAGGCGCTGCTTTTTACATATTTTTATTGAGCACTGGACGCTGACGCTGGAGAAGCCGCTGCTATTTTCTATAGGCCTTTATATTTTAATATGATTAATCTCTTACTCTTAATTTTGATTGAGAAAGAACGAGATTGTGGCGGAAAACCTGTATAGGTGGTCCGTCGAGGAAGCCTATTTAACAGGACATACAGTCAGTTTTGGGAGTTCTATGCTGAGATCTGAATTTAACTGCTGTGACGAACTTTATTTTTCCATCTAAAAGGGTATGCATTAAAAATTCAATTTATTCCTTATAATGATAATAAATGTATTGATCTGATTAATAAAACTGATTTTATTCATGCTTATAAAATTTAGATAAACTATATTATAATTAAAACTACGTCTGTGGTTCTTTAGCTCAATAATAAATGTAAATGTTTAAAATGAGTTATAGTGATTGAGCTGGTCTTGATCACCATCAACTGATTCCTACTAGTTGGTCCATCGACCAATGAGCGGAATACCTTAGAAATTTGAGAATTATCATGTTGATTTAAAAGGTATCTCGTCTCCTTCCAGCAAGTCATTAACTTTTTCTCCTAAGTAAAGGCGGATGAGTTCCAGGGAATATATGAGAGAGTGAATGTTTATGCGGTGTTATGGGCCCCACCGTCATATTGGTATAGTTGTGAAGAGGAACGTTTTTCAACCTGGATGTCAATTCCTAGAGGAGAAGAAATGTTATTGATAGCGCTGGATCAGATTTCTTGGTAGGAGAGTTATGGTTACTATAGATTAGTTTGGTGATTATTGATTATTGATTATTGATTATTTCATGTCTAACATTTTATGTTGAGTCGCGTTATGTTATATGTAAGTCGGAAATTTTGAAGCTTCCGGGAAGTAGGAAGTGGACACGTGTGGCAAGAGAAGTCACATGGAATAGTGCATTGTCTAGGTTTTCAAAATGGTGATAACACAGGTTGTGTTATGATAGGGACATTTTCTGTATAAAAGGTGTATGAGTGAAATAGCAACCGGTTTTCTTGTGAAACTCTGGCCTTAATTCTCAGGAGCAGTGTAGTCTCCACATGTGTTTTATCCCCAGAGAAACGGGTTTACCCCTTGCTTGAAAGAAGGGTAAGGTAGAGGGAAGTGCTACACTTATCGAACGAAATTGTATTCTTGCGAAATAGAGTAAAACTATCACTTTGTTTAGTGAAAACAGACAATGGAAATGTGTTTTTGATGTTGTAATTAACCAGAAACAGTTAAGAGAATATTGCCGATAAATTTTGTAAAGGAGGGGTCAGGAGCAGAACTGACGTAGAGAAAAGGCCGCGCTGGGATTGGTCAGTGCAATAGAAACACGGAAAACGCCCTGATTGGTGCGTTGGTGTGAGACGCACTAGGATAGGTTGGATAAGCAGTGACATAGAAGCTTAGGATTGGTGCGTTGGTGTGAAACGGGCTGCGATTGGTCCAAATAGCACATAGAGAAAGAGTTGAGTTACAAGTTTTGCAAAAAGAAAAGAAATCGTGAAATATGGCTTATTTTGAGTATGGTAGAGAGAAAACGTCGTGGATGGCGAAAATTAAGAACTTTTTAAGAAAGACAAAAAGTTAGTGACTAGAGAGGGACAAGTAATTCCTCTGCCAAAAACACCCGCTTCGCATATGATGCTGAAATATGGTTATCAAACTTGCATATGGTTAGAAAATTGGACTAAATATACTCAAAATGATGGAGTATTAGCATTTCCTGAGAATGGTTCATTTAGTGTAGCTGTACTTCGAATTTGAGGGAGAAGATGACGATGCTTGAGCCTAAACCTAGACCAACACAGTTTGAAGCGTTAAGTGAATGGGAAGATGAGATGTATGAACGAGAAAGATTCAGAGGAGTAAAAAATCATGATTTTGTTCCTGGAAGGCTGTGGGGAGTGAATCATGAGGACAGAATAAAGCGTTGGAAATATGCTAACATGACAGAGGGTTTGTTTCCAGCCTTTACAGTTGAAGAAGGTACAGGAAGAAAGTGTACAGAGAAAAAGAAACATATAGTTACTGAAAGATACGGGTATGGTGGTAGCGAGACAGAGGATGAATTGCTGGAAGATATATTAAACCGAAACCCACCTCCATACCAACAGAATTCTGCGGTGGTGACACCCAATGCACCACCAATGGAAACTGGGAGGAATAAAAGTCCTGAACAAAGATACGAAATAAATAGGTCAAAAGAACAGTTAAAAACCCCACAAAGTGAAAAGGTTGAAAGTGACAATGCAACCGAATTAGCAAGAACTACGAGAGAATTGACTGAGAAAATAAGAGAGTTGACAATGAATATGGAAGCTGTAACTGTACCAGTAACAATAGGTCCAGTAATACCAATTTTTGAGAACCAGAGAATAAATTAACATTCTTTAGTCAATCCCATGGATTCAGATTTACAAAGAACGAAAGAAGGGATGGAACTAGAAAATGAGGAAGCAAGAAATTTGGTCAGTTCATATAGACCGAGCCCACCTACTAATTTGACAATAAATGAGAGTGAGTTAAGGAGGATTCCTATGGGAACTGAGTCTGCATCAGAAACACCAGAGAGGAGTAGAAATTGGGTAGAATTAAATAGTACACCTGTAGGTCCAACTCCAGATGAATTAAATGAATGGATGAAAACCCTGCAAAAGAAAGAGACAGAACCAAAACCATTAGATGTAATTAGGCTAAAAATAGATATGGAAGAGTTAATTTTAGGGACTATTGGTACAGAAAAATTGAAAACATATCAGGATGATGAGGTTATGTTTTTGTGCAAAAGCATTACATGGAGAGCTAGAAATTTGCATGACAAATTAGAAGAGACAGCGAATGAGCTAGGAGTAGAATTTGTAAAGGTGAGAAGTTTACAGAAACCATATAGGGTAGATTTTTGTGAGAAAGATATAGAAAATTTGAACACAGCAGGACGGTTAACCCAAATAAAAGAATTGATTGTTTTGTTGAGAAAATGGGGTGATGTGGACAGAAGGAGAAGCAGGTGGACTAAAAGAAATGAGAAAACGACCGATAAAGCGTCTTTGGCTTTTGCGGTGACAGACAAGGAACCAATTGTAAGGGAGTATCCGATGAGAGAAACTCCAGGAGGTAGTTATGTGCATGTCCCTTGGTCCAGACAAGATATACTGTCCTTTACAAATGACTTCCCAAAATTAAGAGAAAAACCTGTAGAATGGTACAGACAAGTGGAAAGGTTTGTCAAAGTTTCGAAGGTGTTGTGGGTAGATTTGGATGGATTATTTGACATTGTAGTACCAGCTGATTTATGGACAGAGTGTAAAATTACCATCGATTGGCCAACTGTAGAATACCCAAGAGACGCAAAAACAGGAGCGCCAGGACCAGAAGTTATGAGGAAATATGACCAAGTTATTACCTTTTTGAAAAATAAAATTCCACCTAAAGAAACAGATTGGGTAAAAATTGATAGAACTACGCAGGAGAGTAAGGAATCTGTACATGCCTATTATGAAAGGCTACTTCTGGTTTTCAAACAGTATAGTGGCTATGAGACTTTAAATGAGAAGGACATTTTGTATATAGATTTGTCTATGGGTTAAAGCCAGAAATAAGTGAAATGATCAAACAGCATATGATCTTTTGGCAGAATAGTACAGTGGACGAAGTTTTGAGGTATGCTAAATATTGCAGTGAAGACATTGAAAGTATACAACGTAAATTAAAGGAGACAGCAATGTGGGCACAAGTGAAAGTTGCAGAAAAACAAGAAGCTCAACTGAATAATCAGGTTAATGAGGCAGGACAGACTAGATCTAGACCAAATATAGGTAAAGGCAAAGGTCAAATGAGTATAGAAGAAGCAAAGAAAAAGTGGCCATGCCACAACTGCGGAAAGTTAGGACATTGGAGAAACAAGTGTAAATTTCCTCCAAAAGCTAATGCAGAAAATCAATCATTAAATCCACAGGTGCAGAGTGAGGTGAGTTACCAACAGCTGCAGCAACCACAGGTAGTTACTCAACAGAGTCAGGTGCCACAACCACCACTTCCCAAGAGTGTAAACCCTCAGAGATACAGTGCAGAGACAGGATTCTACGGAGGAGAGCAGGTAACACAATTGCCGCGCGCAGCTGCGATATCGCAGTATTGGTTACGACAGGATGGTAATGAGTCGGATGAAAGTTTATGACGGTGGCTAGGAGAGGAGGAAGAGTGCGTACTTGGCGCAACTCTAGAGGTAGATCAAGCAGGTCCATTTGTGGATGGAGAAGTGAATGGTGCAAATGTGACATTCCTTGTCGACACTGGAGCTACCCGTTCTACTGTTAGGTCAGTGGAAATTCCAAACCTTCCTCTCTCAGGTGAACATATCCAAGTCGTAGGTGTCTCAAACCAGCAAATTAAGGCGCCTCTTACCAAATTAGTAGAGGTAAAGATTGGACCATTCAGAGAAATGCACCGATTTGTGGTGTGTGATTGCAGTCCTGTGAACTTATTAGGACGCGATCTGCTTTGCAAAATGAATTGCACCATCTATTGTACTCCGGATGGGATTGCATTTCAGACCCCCGATGAAGATGTCCTGTATAAAATGACAATGGTAAATTTAGAATCAGAAGTGAATGATTTATTTCCTGTGTTTGATGTAGAGAAAATCCCAGTTGAGCTGAAAGAAACAGTGAAACAGGAGGTATGGGATTTTACAGGCGAAGATATAGGGTTAATGAAAGGAGTAGACCCTGTTAAAATTTCTGTTAAAGAAGGAACAAGTTACCCAAATACTCCACAGTATAAATTGACGCCAGAAATCATTGAAGGAATAACACCTGTAATAAATAAAATGATTGAACAAGGAATTTTGAGAGAAATAATGAGTAGTCCATGTAATACGCCTATAATGGGACTGAAAAAGCCGAACGGAACATATAGAATAGTACAAGATTTAAGAAAGGTCAACAAAATCGTTGTTCCTTGTTGTCCAATTGTACCAAACCCTGCTGTAATTCTGTTTCAGATTCCACGTGAAGCAGAATGGTACACAGTAATTGATTTATGTCATGCATTTTTCTCTATCCCATTACATCCAGATAGCCAGCTATTATTTGCATTCAGGTTCGGAGAGCGTATTTTGGCATGGTGCCGAATTCCTCAGGGGTATACAGAAAGCCCCTCGATCTTTAATCAGATTCTAAAGAAATCATTGGAAGATTTGAAAATGCCCGAAAAATCTGTGATGGTTCAGTATATTGATGACCTATTGGTGGCATCAAAAACAAAAGAAGCATGTGTTACCGACACAATTGCTTTGCTGAATCATTTAGCAAAAGGAGGACATAAGGTAGCCCCATCAAAATTGCAGTTTTGCCAACAGGAGGTCCAATACTTAGGACATAAGATTGAAAAGGGAGTGCGAAAAGTAACGAGTGAGAGAATAAAAATAATTCAAGGAATGAGAGCTCCAATGACACAAAGAGAGGTCAATCAATCAATCAATCAATCACGGCATTTATAGAGCGCGCTACTCACCCGGGAGGGTCTCAAGGCGCTGGGGGAGGGGGTAAGTTACTGCTCGAACAGCCAGGTCTTGAGCTGCTTCCTGAAGGAGAGATGGTCCTGGGTTCGCCGAAGGTGAGTGGGGAGGGAGTTCCAGGTCTTGGCTGCCAGGTAGGAGAAGGATCTTCCTCCGGCGGTGGCTCTGCGGATGCGTGGTACGGTGGCGAGGGCGTGGCTGGTTGATCGTAGCTGGCGGGTGGGCGTGTAGAAGGTCATGCGGTCGTTGAGGTACTTGGGGCCCAGGTCGTGGAGGGCCTTGTGTGCGTGGGTGAGGAGTCTGAACGTGATTCTCTTGCTGACGGGGAGCCAGTGCAGGTCTTTCAGGTGTCCGGTGATGTGGCTGTGCCGGGGGATGTCCAGGATGAGTCGTGCGGAGGCGTTCTGGATGCGCTGGAGTCTTTTTTGAAGTTTGGCTGTGGTTCCGGCGTAGAGGGTGTTCCCATAGTCCAGTCGGCTGGTGACGAGTGCCTGGGTGACGGTCTTCCTGGTTTCAGTGGGGATCCATCTGAAGATCTTGCGGAGCATGCGCAGGGTGTTGAAGCACGAAGATGAGACGGCGTTGACTTGTCTGGTCATCGACAGGGAGGAGTCCAGGATGAAGCCCAGGTTGCGTGCGTGGTCCGTTGGCTTGGGCGCGGTGCCCAGGGCCGGGGGCCACCAAGAGTCGTCCCAGGCGGAGGGTGATGAGCCCAGGATGAGGACTTCCGTCTTGTCTGAGTTCAGTTTAAGGCGGCTGTTCCTCATCCAGTCGGCGACGTCTCTCATCCCGTCGTGTAGGTTGGCTCTGGCGGTGGTGGGGTCGTTGGTGAGGGAGAGGATCAGCTGGGTGTCGTCGGCGTAGGAGATGATGTTGAGGTTGTGTTGGCGTGCGATGGCTGCGAGGGGGCTCATGTAGACGTTGAAGAGGGTTGGACTGAGTGAAGATCCTTGTGGAACGCCGCAGATGACTTCGGTGGCCTCGGATCTGAACGGGGGAGGCGGACTCTCTGGGTTCTTCCGGCGAGGAACGAGATGATCCATTCCAGTGCTTTCTCTCGGATTCCGATGTTGCTGAGGCGCTTCACTAGGGTGCGGTGGCAGACGGTGTCGAACGCCGCGGAGAGGTCCAAGAGGATGAGGGCTGCTGTTTCCCCGTTGTCGGTTAGGGTTCTGATGTCGTCGGTGGCTGCGATAAGGGCGGTCTCGGTGCTGTGGTTGGCCCGAAACCCGGACTGCGAGGGGTCGAGGGATCCATTCGTCTCGAGGAAGGCGGCAAGCTGTCTGTTGACGGTCTTCTCGATGACTTTGGCCGGAAACGGAAGGAGCGAGATGGGACGGTAGTTCTTGAGGTCGGTGGGGTCCGCCGTTGGTTTCTTCAGGAGGGCGGTAAGCTCGGCGTGCTTCCAGCTCTCCGGGAAGGTGGCGGTGTGGAAGGAGGAGTTGATGATGTCCCGGAGATGGGGTGCGATGGTGGCGTCGGCTTTGTTGAAGACGTGGTGTGGGCAGGGGTCGGTTAGTGATCCGGAGTGGATGGAGTTCATCGTGCGGGTGGTGTCTTCGGTGCTGATCGGGGTCCAGTTGCAGAGGGTGGTGGTGGCGGGCGTTGGTTCGGCGGTAGGGTGCGTGGTCTGTGCGTCGAAGCTGTTATGTATGTCGGTGATCTTGCGGTGGAAGAACGCGGCGAGTGAGTTGCAGAGGTCTTGCGAGGGGGTGATGTCGTTGTTTCCGGCGCTGGGGTTGGAGAACTCTTTGACGATGCTGAAAAGTTCCTTGCTGTCGTGGGCGTTGTTGTCCAGTCGTTCTTTGAGTGCCGACTTCTTGGTGGCACGGATCATCTGGTGGTGTTTGCGGGTGGCGTGCTTGAGGGCGGTCCTGTTGTCTGTGGTCTGGTCGAGTCGCCAGGCTTTCTCGAGAGTGCGGCAGTTCTTCTTGGATTCCTTGAGTTCGTTGGTGAACCAAGGGGTTTTCTTGCTTCCGGGTCTGCTGGGAGGGTTTTTAGTGGTGCGAGGTCGTCGGCGCAGGCGGTCAGCCACTTGGCGAGGTTGCTGGCTGCTTCGTTTGGGTCCGTTGTGTTGGTGGGTGTGTTCTGGCTGAGGGAGGCGGTGAGCTGCTCGGCGGTGATCTTGCTCCAGCTCCGGCGGGGAGCCTGTTGCGGGTGGTGGTGGGTCGCAGTCTTTCTGAAGCTGAAGTGGACGCAGCTGTGGTCGGTCCAGTGGAGTCCGGTGGCGTGGCTGAAGGAGATGTGCTTGCTGGAAGAGAAGACGGGGTCAAGCGTGTGGCCGGCGTAGTGGGTGGGCGTGTTCACCAGTTGCTTGAGTCCGAGGTTGGCGAGGTTGTCCAGCAGGGCGGTGGTGTTTCTGTCGTTGTTGTTCTCCAGGTGGAAGTTGAGGTCCCCTAGGAGGATGTAGTCGGCGGAGGGCATGGCGTGCGGGCTGATGAAGTCTGCGATGTCTTCGCTGAATAGTGTGCGTGGTCCCGGGGGTCTGTAGATGAGGGTGCCTCGGAGGGTGGTCTTGGGGTCAGTGTGTATCTGGAAGTGTAGGTGTTCGGCGGCGGTGAAGGTCTCGTCGGAGTTAGTCGAGATGCGGATGGTGTTCTTGTGTACGATGGCGATGCCTCCTCCCGTCTGGTTGAATGTTCCTGGGAATGGTTGGATATTGTCGACAATGGATAAGTGGATTTTCATTAATTGCAAAACCATTACAGCGTTTGACAAAAAAGGATGTTAAAGATCCTTTTGAATTGAATGATGAAGAAATGAAGGCGTTTAAAGAATTAAAAACGAAACTATGTGAAGCTCCGGCATTGGGAATGCCTGACTATGAAAAAGATTTTGAGCTGTATTGTAGTGAGAGAGATGGGTGTGCGTTTTCAGTCTTAGTGCAAAGACATGGAAACATGAAAAGACCTATTGCGTATTTTTCAGCTGTTTTAGACCCGGTAGCAAAAGCGTTGCCTGGGTGTCTGAAAGCAGTAGCTGCTACTTGCGTGAGTCTGGAACAGAGTGAAGGCATTGTGATGGGTTATCCATTAAGAGTATATGTTCCTCATTCTGTGGAAATTCTTTTGACAAGAACCAAAACTCAATACATGACACATAGTCGGCTGACTAGGTATGAAAAAGTGATTTTAAGTGCAGATAATGTAACCATTGAC
The DNA here is from genome assembly GCA_963921515.1 of Calotriton arnoldi. NCBI lineage: Eukaryota > Metazoa > Chordata > Amphibia > Caudata > Salamandridae > Calotriton > Calotriton arnoldi. The sequence goes on from CAWUFW010004063.1 coordinate 320,258, forward strand.
AGATGCACAAATGTAAATCCTTCGACATCATTGCCGGATGAGGAGAGTATGATAGACATGGATGAAGTTGATCATGATTGCCTGAATGTACTCGAGTATTGTACAAAACCAAGGCCGGACATCAGAGACGAGCCTTTAAAAGAATCAGATTATGTATTGTTTGTGGATGGCTCATGTTTGAGAACGAGTGAAGGAGGTTTGAGTGCGGCGTATGCAGTATGCACAGTTGCTGCCATAATGGAAGCATCGTGTTTGAGAGGAATACGTTCCGCCCAAGTGGCTGAACTAGTTGCTTTCATTCAGGCATGCAAATTGGGAAAGAATGTCCGAATCACAGTAATCACGGATAGCCAATATGGCTTCGGAGTGGTTCATGATTTTGGGCAGATCTGGTCCTAAAGAGGTTTCTTGACATCTGCAGGAACTCCAATCAGAAATGGTGAGTTTGTGAAAAGTTGCTTGAGGCGATACAGCTGCCTAAACAGATTGCAGTGGTGAAGTGCAATGCACACAAAAATGGGGAAGACTACATAACAGTGGGCAACAAGTTTGCCGATGAAATAGCTCAGTATTGTGCCAAAAATGTAGTCTCATTGAACCGAGGTAGGGAAAGAGAGCATATTTCGTGTCCTTTGCTTTTTACTAACCCTGTCGAGACATGGGATGAGGTGAGACAATTACAGGAAGCAGCAGATGATGAAGAAAAAGATAGCTGGATAAAAGCAGGATGCAGGAAAAGGGAGGAAAATGATGTTTGGGTTTACAGAGACGAAAGACCAGTTATGCCTGATAGCATGATTTCTGACATGGCACGGATGTACCATGGACAAGCTCATATTGGAAGAGATGCAATGATCCGACTTTTCAGACAAACCTGGTATAACCCAAAATTCAGAGCGATAGCTGAGAGTCTTTGTCAAAGATGTCTTATTTGTCAACAGATAAACCCAGGAAGGAAGACAGTAGTGAGTCTAGGAACAATAGGACGAGAGGGAGGTCCTTTCACGAGAATGCAGATGGATTTTATAGAAATGCCCCCAAGCAATAGACTAAGATATGTTCTTGTAGTCGTCTGTTTGTTTTCCCGTTGGGTGGAAGCATACCCGACCAGAAGGAATGATGGAATTACAGTAGCAAAACTCATGCTGAGAGAATTCATTCCAAGGTATGGTTTTCCAGTAACGATTGAAACAGATAGAGGAACACATTTTCAGAACGAATTAATTCAATTGATATGTGAAGCACTTGGTATTAAACAGAAATTGCATTGTGCATACAGACCAGAGGCTTCTGGAGTAGTAGAACAAGTGAATGGAACAATAAAGAACAGGTTAGGGAAAATGTGTCAAGCCGCAGGACTCAAATGGCCGGATGCCCTTCCACTGGTACTAATGACTGTCAGAAGCATACATGAAAGAAAACAGGTCTGAGTCCCCACGAAATAATCATGGGACGAGCAATGAGACAAGCACATGTACCTGTCAACAAACTGCTGACTATAACTGATGATCTCGTGTTGGATTATTGCAAAGGATTGGCTGATGTGGTACATTCTGTGTTTCATCAGGTTGGACCGGATGCGACCACTCTTGAAAGAAAACCAGCTCACGACTTGAATCCAGGAGACTGGGTCCGCATAAAAGTCCACAGGAGAAGAAACTGTTTGGTTCCCCGCTGGGACCAACCACGACAAGTGATCCTGGTGACGACAACTGCAGTCAAATGTGCAGGAGTGAAACACTGGGTACATGCCAGCCACACCATCAGAGTCCCAGATCCTGAAACTCGACCTGTAAGTCGACATCTGGAAATATCTGATACCAGTTCAGCATCCGATGCAGAAGAAGAAACGAACAGGGTTCCAGATCCTGAAGATCGACCTGTAAGTCGACATCTGGAAGACCCAAGTACAAGTTCAGCAACAGGAAGAGAAAATGAAATAGCAAAGGTTCCAGAACTTGAAGATCGACCTGTAAGTCGACATCTGGAAATATCAGACACCAGTTCAGCATCTGATACAGATCACTCAGATTGTGATGAAAATCTGAAACAGGACTGGAAAACTGATATCATAAACGAAGAAACTGAGCAAAAAGACTGCAATAGTGAGCAACCAAGTACAAGCTATGGTAAAAATCCTTCAGAAATTATTCTAATAGATGAAGAAGGGATAGTTTCAAATAAAGAGATAGAAGAATCAGAAAAATCCCGAGGAGTAATAGGGACAGACCGGCGAAAAAAGGAACAGGGAAATAGAGAAACAGAAAGAGAGATCGACGCGAATTCGGAAGAACCTCGAGGAGGGACAGAAGTAGGTGATCAAAGAAGAAAAACACAAGAAGGATCAGAACTAGATGAAGGGAGTGAAATCATAAAGTTCAAGATAAGAGACAATAAAGAAAGGTCTGAAACAGAATCAGAAGAGAGTGGAGAAGAAAAAAACAGAAATTAGAAACAAGAAAGAGAACTTGGAGAGCAGAAAGAGAAGAAAAAGAAAGTGAACCGAAAAGGCTGAGAAAAGGAGATAATTGGCCCAACGAAGTTAAGAGATTGAGATACAAGATTATAAACCTAAATGGAAATCATGCAGAACAAGTAAATGAAATAACCAGTCAAAAGGAACAAGAAAAACAAGGTGGAAAACAATTGCAGAAAACAAAAAGAGTAAAGAAAGCAAATCTGAAATATAAATCACCTGAATGGCTATACATTGCGTTGACTGATATCAAGGAAGAAGAAAACACTCACGAGGACCCTGAACAAAGGGCCATATGTAGGTAATTTCTATTTACCGATTCCTAAATACCGAATTTTACTGATTCGGTATTTAAGAATCGGTAAATAGAATGTAGTAATCGGTAATAAGGAATACCTTCCCATTCATACCAATGGGCCTGGAGGCGCATAGGAATGAATGGGAAGCCATTCACTATTACCGATTCAGTAAATACCGAATCGGTAATAGGGGGAGCATATTCAAGGGTGGCAGGGTGTCAAATTGACACCCTGTTGCACCCCTGAATCGTGCATGTGTGCACATGTGGCGCACATACATGCCCTAAGGGCATGTATGTCTGCCACATGGCACTTTAAAAAAGCACAAAATTGCTTTTTAAAAGGTATTCAGTATTTACCACCAACTTGTAGTTGGTGGTAAATAACGAATCCTTAAACGAAAAATGCACTCACTTGAGTGCTACCTACATAGGATTTAAGGAATCGGTAATTTACCGATTCCTTAAAATAACGAATCGGTAAATTACCGACTCCTTAAATCCGGCCTCCTACATCGCAAAGGGCTAAATACCGGTCGGTAACGGGAAATTTACCGATTTTCGGCCATTACCGACCGGTATTAGCCCACCTACATATGGCCCAAAGTTACAACCTAATGGGTTAAAGTGAAGTGCAACAAGTTTAAAGAAATTAGAAAGAAATTTCTACCGGACTGGACAAAACCCCGAATAAGACAAGAAAGAGTTCTGAAAAGAACTAAAGAAAGTACCAAACGAGACAAAGTGAGAACGTAGGGTGGCTAAGACGTCATTTCTGAGGTGTGGTGACACATTTTCTGTACATATATATATAGACAATAGAACAAGATGGTAGATACTAAAAATAGAACATGTAGATGTGAGTTCTTACGTAGATGGTGTAAGATGTGCTTCTTTTGTACAGGATTATTAATGATCGTATGGTTTATCTTAGCAATCACCATTCCAATTAAATTAGCTGTAGAAGAAACGCCCATATTAGAGAATAACACAGAGAAGGATAAGGAAGCTAACCTGCAGAAAACAGCCATATTAAAAGATAGTGCAGAGTTACATAAAGATAGATCAATAAATGATTTTTCTAAAAATGTTTTCACAAAATTATTATATGAATATGTAGAAACGATGGATGTGAGAGATTGTTATGTTTGTATGCAATTGCCTGCATCTGTTGTAGAAGGTGTGACCTACCATCACCTTCCCTTGACGTATGGAATAACATGTAGTGTTTTAGCTAGTCTATTTTATAGAACAGGAAGGTTAGAATATTATTATACTGACATTGATAAGGTTTTTGCAAAGATTCCTATAATATCTGAATTGAATAAGGTGAAAGAGGCAAGAATATTTGGAGAATTTTTCTTAGAAAATAAGGTTTTAACATCAGATGACATAGTTAAGCACAACCTTACCTGTGAGTTAAGGAAGGAGGAAAAGGTGTTTTTAGAAATGGTTGAAAATAGAAGAGTAAAATTTCAAAGAAAAGTGATAGAAGAGACAAAAACACCTCGTTGGGCAATTGAAGAAGAAATTAATGATAAGAAAAGGACAAAAGCAGCTATGACTCTGGATTGGCCACAACAGGGAAAGTTGTGCATTAGTAGAAATAGAACAAGGTATGATAACTATTTCGTGGGTTCCAGTGATTGTCAAGACAATTATAAAATTTTAGGAGGTTGGGGATTCAAAGGGGAAAAGATCCAATATTTCCTGGGATCTATTATATTTGCGGAAACAGAGCTTATTACAGGTTGACGGACCATTGGTATGGGACGTGCTACTTAGGCCTGGTCTTTCCAAAGATTTTTCATGTAGATAGAGAAGAAAAAGGAACACACGAGATGGGTAAAACATTCACACGAAGAAAAAGGGAAAGTTTTTCAGAAATAGTGGGTGATATTTTTGGAGCATTGATACCAGCAGTGGGAATATCTTTGAATGCATTTAAAATTCGGAAGTTATCCACAGTAGTAGATCGTTTATCTACAGATACTGCTGGAGGGTTCTTGATGGTAAATACCGAGATGGTTGCCATGAGAGCTATGGTGATGCAAAATCGACTTGCCCTTGACATTCTGTTGGCAAAAGAGGGTGGAGTCTGTGGGATGCTGAAAGTCCAACATTGTTGCACTTACATTCCAGATAAAAGTGAAAATATACAAAAGAATATTACAAATTTGCACAAAGAACTTGTTCCACTGGAGGTTGAAAATGCCTGGGAGAAACTTGGTAAGAGTTTTTCTTCAGTATCAAAATGGTGCAATAAAATAAGTAGTTTTATTTTAGGGAAAGTTATGATATCAGCGACAGTAATAATCTTAGTAGCATTATTCGTGAGATTTGTTATTATATGTATCAAAAGAAGAAAAAGACAAAACAAAATAGAAAGAGAAAATAAGATAAATAAAGAAAGAGAGCGAGAAATAGGTGAAATAGAACTGGAAGAACTGAAAGAAAGCATGTATAAGAAAACAAAAAGACAAGATGAAAGGGATACAGTTGTGTAAAACTAACAAAGAAGCAAAAGGATAAGAAATATGCTATCTGACAAATTTGTGTAACATGGGTTTTTGTGGTGATATTAAAAATCACCAAAGGGGCGAGTTGATGGAGCAAGGTAAACGAGAAAATTTTGAACCCCCTAATAGTAACGTTAATAATTAACACAATTGTCCGTTTCAATAAATAACCAACAACGTATGTTTTCCTTATAAATGTTCTTGGTAACATGCAGTATCTGTGCAAACTAATCTACTTACAATTGTTAATGTAAATAAGTGATAACCTAATGATTTGCGTACTAATTAGAATAATATTGCATGATTTGTGCTATGTAGTAAATTGTATGGTGGCAAAAGAAAGTGGTTGGTAAGTAAGAAATAGCTTTATATGTCGCTTTTGCTAGGTAACACCTAACTGGGGAACGTAGAATGACGGGAGGGAAACGAAAAGGCTTATTTTCTTTATTCTTAACTATTATCTGTTTGTTTCTATGATAGTTTGTTCAAGCCTGCTAGGCCGTGCTGTAAAAATGGCTGCTGAGGCAAATAAAGCTTAAATGCGCAAGTGCAAGATGGCTTCCAAGCGGAAGAAAAGGCTGTGAACAAATGCATCACGTGGGTGCTTCCAAAGCTTAGGATGAAAGAGGGATCACGGTTGTGATGACCTTCTTACCCAAGCGTGTGCCAAGGGGGACTCAGCGAAAGAGTGTGAGAACCAGAAGTGTGTCCGTGAATTGACAATGAACTGTTTAAAATTAAGTATCGGAAAGAAGATACAAAGAAAGAATGTCAATTGGATTTGGTAATGTCCTGAACCCGTGAGAAAGGACAAAATTATAAACATTTTCCAGAACTGGTTTGAGCAAGGAGGGTAATGGGGAGATGTTTGCCACCCCTCCAATGGACCAATTAGAGTGAATCTCGCCCCAACAAAATGAAACATTTCTGTTTAGTAAGCTAGTATTAGGGTATAAGAGGACCTACTCTTAAGTAGGAGGCGCTGCTTTTTACATATTTTTATTGAGCACTGGACGCTGACGCTGGAGAAGCCGCTGCTATTTTCTATAGGCCTTTATATTTTAATATGATTAATCTCTTACTCTTAATTTTGATTGAGAAAGAACGAGATTGTGGCGGAAAACCTGTATAGGTGGTCCGTCGAGGAAGCCTATTTAACAGGACATACAGTCAGTTTTGGGAGTTCTATGCTGAGATCTGAATTTAACTGCTGTGACGAACTTTATTTTTCCATCTAAAAGGGTATGCATTAAAAATTCAATTTATTCCTTATAATGATAATAAATGTATTGATCTGATTAATAAAACTGATTTTATTCATGCTTATAAAATTTAGATAAACTATATTATAATTAAAACTACGAGTCTGTGGTTCTTTAGCTCAATAATAAATGTAAATGTTTAAAATGAGTTATAGTGATTGAGCTGGTCTTGATCACCATCAACTGATTCCTACTAGTTGGTCCATCGACCAATGAGCGGAATACCTTAGAAATTTGAGAATTATCATGTTGATTTAAAAGGTATCTTGTCTCCTTCCAGCAAGTCATTAACTTTTTCTCCTAAGTAAAGGCGGATGAGTTCCAGGGAATATATGAGAGAGTGAATGTTTATGCGGTGTTATGGGCCCCACCGTCATATTGGTATAGTTGTGAAGAAGAATGTTTTTCAACCTGGATGTAAATGCCTAGAGGAGAAGAAATGTTATTGATAGCGCTGGATCACTGCTGTTCCTAAGACAACAGGACCGCTCCTTGGCGTTGTACTGATTGCTGCCGTTCCAGAGACAACAGGACCGCTCCTTGGCGTTGTTCTGATTGCTGCAGTTCCGGAGACAACAGGACCGCTCCTTGGCGTTGTTCTGATTGCTGCCGTTCCGGAGACAACAGGACCGCTCCTTGGCGTTGTTCTGATTGCTGCCGTTCCTGAGACAACAGGACCTCTCCTTGGCGTCGTTCTGATTGCTGCCATTCCTGAGACAACAGGACCGCTCCTTGGCGTTGTTCCCATGGCTGCCGTTCCTGAGACAACAGGACAGCTCCTTGGCGTTGTTCCGATTGCTGCAGTTCCTGAGACAACAGGACCGCTCCTTGGCATTGTTCTGATTGCTGCAGTTTGTAAGACAAGAGGACCGCTTCTTGGCATTGGTTTGATTGCTGCAGTTCGTAAGACAATAGGAACGCTCCTTGGCATGGTTCTGATTGCTGCAGTTCCTGAGACATCAGGACCGCTCCTTGGCGTTGTTCTGATCGCTGCCGTTCCTGAGACAACAGGACCGCTCCTTGGCGTTGTTCTGATCGCTGCCGTTCCCGAGACAACAGGACCGCTCCTTGGCGTTGTTCTGATCGCTGCAGTTCCTGAGACATCAGGACCACTCCTTGGCGTTGTTCTGATTGCTGCCATTCTGGAGAAAACAGGATTGCTCCTTGGCGTTGTTCTGATTGCTGCCGTTCCTGAGACAACAGGACCGCTCCTTGGCGTTGTTCTGATCGCTGCCGTTCCCGGAGACAACAGGACCGCTCCTTGGCTTTGTTCTGATCGCTGCCGTTCCTGAGACAACAGGACCTCTTCTTGGCGTTGTTCTGATCGCTGCAGTTCCTGAGACAATAGGACCGCTCCTTGGCGTTGTTCTGATCGCTGCCGTTCCTGAGACAATAGGACCGCTCCTTGGCGTTGTTCTGATCGCTGCCGTTCCTGAGACAACAGGACCGCTCCTTGGCATTGTTCTGATCGCTGCACGTCGTAAGACAATAGGAACTCTCCTTGGCATCGTTTTGATTACTGCAGTTCCTAAGACAGTAGGACCGCTCCTTGGCGTTCTGATTGCTGTCTCAGTTAAATAATCTGCTCTTGACAATAATGTCACAAATGGCGTAGTTTATATGTCAAGAGTGTTTCTCACTTTCTTATTTTAACTTTGAGCAAGACAACATGGGGGTATTTCATTAAACGTTGGAGGTTTCAATTAAAAACATATCAGATTTTTTGGCGGTGGGGCAAAATGACAGGTGGTGGGCCTGGGGAGGGGGTGGGGGGGCTCCATGTACTTTGCAGGGGGGGTCCCCTCAGGTCAAGTTTTGTTACACCGCTGCAGTGGTGTACGCGAAATGATGCACCCCCCATGCCCCCCCAGGCAGAATATAATGAGGGGCCCATGAGTCTCCATACCACAACTCATAGAAATTCATTCCTAGTGCTGAATGGGGCCTCCCTGATGGTTTGGGGGCCCCCTGGAGGGTAAGTAGGGGCCCGGAGAGTAACAGGCTGTTTTCAACTCCTATGTTTACAAACAACTTTGGTTAAGAGACACCTCTTTTGTTGAGGTTTGGTCGAATGCTTGGCTATATGTTCGTTATTCCACACTGTTCGGCCCTGCTCTCTTCTTATCGTGCACTCCAGCCCCCCCACCCCCTCCCCCCTGCATCACTTGTACACCAGAGTGCCTAGAGGCTGCCGGGGGACACTGTGGCGCTGCACGGATGCCATTATGTGAAGTGTTCAAGGTGCTCTCAGGTTCAACTGACCGCCCAGAGGGTGCATTGAAGTTCGCAATGATTAACTGAGGGAGCTGCAGCTGGGCTGGCGAGTCCAGGTTGCTATGGCAGGCCCTGCCAGTCTCTGCACCTCTTCACCCCAGTGGTCATGTGTGCCCTCCACGCAGCTGCAGAGGAAGTAGCAAGGTTTCATGGGTAGCTTGTTACTCCAGACCAGGAACATTGGACCCTGCCCCCCCCCATCACTTCACGTCAATCATTAACACACCCCTGCCCTCCAGTATCAGGGCCTCTGGTGTCAGCTGGGCACAGCCTGGCATAAGTGCACACTGAACTGGCACAGAACGGACTGTGCTGAGTGCACACTCGTCTGGGCTCACACCACCCACCGCCCAGAGAGAGCTCAGATTGAAGGGAAGGGGGAGGGGGGGCGGGAGGCAGGAGAGTGGCAGGCTCCTGTCATCGCTCGCGGAAGCCCGGGCACCTGAGCTCAGCTGGTTCCTTTCACCCCCCCCCCCCTCCCTCGCCTGACTCAGTGCACCCCTCCCTGCCTGAATAAAGTTCAGGAGGTTATCTATCTAGTGACCTCTGCAGACAGAGGAGGAGAGAAAAGACGCAGATGATGGAGGGGAAGAAAGAACAGGGAAAAGAAAATGGTTAGACGAAAGTGAGGGTGAAAGGAGGAGCTAGAGGAAGAGGACATAGCAGTGTGAGGAGGGGTGAGGGTGAAAGGAGGAGCTAGAGGAGGGGGACACGGCAGTGTGAGGAGAGGTGGAGGTGAAAGGAGAAGCTAGAGGAGGGGGACGTAGCAGTGTGAGGAGGGGTGAGGGTGAAAGGAGGAGCTAGAGGAGGGGGACACAGCAGTGTGAGGAGGGGTGAGGGTGCCGAAGAAGGAATGAAGGCAGAGGCTGTGCACCAGTGGAAATGCAGACGAGGGCTTACGCCGAATCGTTCCTCAAGGTGTGTGTGTCTCAGCCTCTTAACTGGTGAGGGTGAAAGGCTGAGCAACTCTGTCCACTACATTTATTATACATCTTCACAGAGTGTGAACTCAGTCACCTCGGGGTAGCGGGCTGCCTGGCAATGAAAAGGGAATGGTAAAGTGCGTTTAACAGAAGGAATGTCGAGGTGAATCTTGAAGAGGGAATGTGCAGGTGAGGTATGAAGAGGGAGTGTTGAGGTGAGCTGTGTACAGGGAGTGTTGGGTGCATCGAGAAGAGGGAATGTTGAGGTGAGGTATGAAGAGGGAGTATTGAGGTGAGCTCTGTAGAGGGAGTGTTGAGATGAGGTGTGAAGAGGGAGTGTTGGGGTGTATCGAGAAGAGGGAATGCACAGGTGAAGTATGAAGAGGGAGTGTTGCGGTGAGCTCTGTAGAGGGAATGTTGGGATGAGTCTTGAAGAGGGAATGTGGTGGTGAGGTATGAAGAGGGAGTGTTGCGGTGAGTTCTGTAGAGGGAGTGGTTGGGTGAGTCTTGAAGAGGGAGTGTTGAGGTGAGCTCTGTAGAGGGAGTGTTGGGATGAGTCTTGAAGAGGGAATGTGGTGGTGAGGTGAGCTGTGTAGAAGGAGTGTTGGGGTGAGTCTTGAAGAGGGAATGTGGTGGTGAGGTATGCAGAGAGAGTGCTGAGGTGAGCTGTGTACAGGGAGTGTTGGGTGCATCGAGAAGAGGGAATGTTGAGGTGAGGTATGAAGAGGGAGTGTTGCGGTGAGCTCTGTAGAGGGAGTGGTTGGGTGAGTCTTGAAGAGGGAGTGTTGAGGTGAGCTCTGTAGAGGGAGTGTTGGGATGAGTCTTGAAGAGGGAATGTGGTGGTGAGGTGCAGCTGTGTAGAAGGAGTGTTGGGGTGAGTCTTGAAGAGGGAATGTGGTGGTGAGGTATGAAGAGAGAGTGCTGAGGTGAGCTGTGTACAGGGAGTGTTGGGTGCATCGAGAAGAGGGAATGTTGAGGTGAGGTATGAAGAGGGAGTATTGAGGTGAGCTGTGTAGAAGGGGTGTTGAGATGAGGTGTGAAGAGGGAGTGTTGAGGTGAGCTGTGTAGAAGGAGTGTTGGGTGTATCGAGAAGAGGGAATGCACAGGTGAAGTATGAAGAGGGAGTGTTGAGGTGAGGTCTGTAGAGGGAGTGTTGGGGTAAGGTGTGCAGAGGGAGTGTTGAGGTGAGGTGTGAAGAGTGTTGAGGTGAGTCATTAGGAGTGAATGTAGAGGTGATGTATGAAGAGGGAGTGTTGAGGTGAGCTGTGTAGAAGGAGTGTTGGCGTGCACCGAGATAGGGAATGTTGAGGTGATTCTAGAGGAGGGAGTGTTGAGGTGAGCTGTGTAGAAGGAGTGTTGGGTGTATCGAGAAGAGGAATGTTGAGGTGAGGTATGAAGAGAGAGTGTTGAGGTGGGCTGTGTAGAAGGAGTGTTGGGGTGCACCGAGAAGAGGGAATGTTGAGTTGAGTCATAAAAAGAGAATACTGAGGTGAGTCGTGATGAGGGAGTGTTGAGATGAGTTGTGAAAGGGGAGTGCTGAGGTGAGTTATGAAGAGGGACTATTGAGGTGAAATGCAAAGAGACAAAGCTGAGGTGAGTCATGATGAGGGAAGGTTGAGGCAGGTTGTGAGGAGTACATGTTGGGGTGAATCTAGAAGAGGGAGTGTTAAGGTGAGTCTAGCAGAGGGTTGGGAAGGGGGAGTATTGAGGTTAGTCTAGAAGAGGGAGTGTTTGGTGATTCTAGAAGAGGGGATGTTGAGGTTATTTCAGAAGAGCGAGTGTTGAGGTGGGTTTTGAAGGGGAAGTGCTGAGGTGGTTCTAAAAGAGGAGTGTTGGTGTGGGTTGTGAAAGGAAGTGTTGAGGTGAGTTGTTAAGGGGGAGTGTTGAGGTGAGTTGTGAAGGGGAGGGTTGAGGTGATTCTAGAAGAAGGAGTGCTGAGGTGAGTTGTGAAGAGCGAGTATTGAGGTGAGACTAGAGGAGGGGGGAGTTGAGGTGATTCTAGAAGAGGGAGTGTTGAGGCAGGTCTAGAAGAGGGGGTGTGGAGGCGAGCCGTGAAGACAGAGGTGAGCTTTGAAGAGGTTGTGCTGAAGTAGGTTGTAATGAGTACCTGTTTGGTGATTCTAGAAGAGGGAGTGTTGAGGTGATTCTAGAAGAGGGAGTGTTGAGGTGAGTCTAGAAGAGGGAGTGTTGAGGTGAGTCTAGAAGAGGGAGTGTTGAGGTGAGACTAGAGGAGGGGGGTGTTGAGGTGTTTCAAAAAGATGGAGTGTTGAGGCGAGTCTAGAAACGAGAGAGTTTGGTGATTCTACAAGAGGGAGTGCTGAGGGGAGTTGTGAAGAGCGAGTATTGAGGTGATTCTAGAAGAGGGAGTGTTGAGGCGAGTCTAGAAGAGGGGGTGTGGAGGCGAGCCGTGAAGAAAGAGGTGAGCTGTGAAGAGGGAGTGCTGAATTAAGTTCCGAAGAGGGAATGTCAGGGTATGTCTGAGTGCTCAAGAGGGAATGAATGTAGACGTGAGTCCTTAACAGTCATTTTAAAGTCAGCCAGACTTTTCATATCGGTCAGTCCCTCGACTGCCTAGGGGTGGGTTGTGAAATCCTGGGTTTGGGGAGGGTGGGTGACGGGCTTATGGGGGGCTGCCTGCCGGGAAGAGGTGGAGGGGGGGTTGAAGAGGCGCTTTGGCTCGTGCTGACAGTAGCCACAAGGAGCCTTCGAGGGATGAGTTTTGCTCCAGAGTGCAGGCCGCCTCTACAGCGCCAGAAGGGGGTTCATCGAGAGAGCTGCAGCTCAGGCGGTCCTGCCCCCACTCCGGAGGAGAGCAGCAGAGCCGCCCCGGACACCGCCAGGAGCTGTGGGTGGGGAGGGGAGGGACGGGGTGGGGCGTAGGGGGGTCAGATCTCAGAGAAGGTGTATGTGACAGCAGCACTGAGGGCGCCTTTGGACTCTGGAGACACCAGGCACACGCAGCAGAGCTCAGTCTGGAGGGAGCTCCATCTGCAGGTGAGAACAGAGTGGGGCATCGGGTGTGGGGGGAGGGGGGGTGTATGCTGGGGGCAGGAGACGCACTGTGCGAGGAGTGGGAAGGTGTCACCTGAAGAAAGCATCACTTACTATAAACTGCGGAGAGAGCTCCCTTTCACCCGTGCCTGTGTGAAATGTGTTAGTGTGAGCTCCGCAAAGAGCTTCCTCTCACCCCAGACTGTAAGACTTGTTACTGTAATCCCTGCAGAGAGCTCCCTGTCATCCCTGACTGTATGACTTGTGTTACTGTAATCCTTGCAGAGAGCTCCCTCTCATCTCGGACTGTATGACTTGTGTTACTGTAATTTCTGCAGGGAGCTCCCTCTCACCCCTGTGTGTATGACTTGTGTTACTGCAATCTCCGCAGAGAGCTCCCTCTCGCCCCTGACTGCATGACTTGTGTTACTGTAATCTCCGCAGGGAGCTCCCTCGCACCCCTGACTGTATCACTTGTGTTACTGTAATCTCCGCAGGGAGCTCCCTCTCACCCCTGACTGCATGACTTGTGTTACTGTAATCTCCGCAGGGAGCTCCCTCTCACCCCTGACTGCATGACTTGTGTTACTGTAATCTCTGCAGGGAGCTCCCTCTCATCCCGGACTGTATGACTTGTGTTACTGTAATCTCTGCAGGGAGCTCCCTCTCATCCCGGACTGTATGACTTGTGTTACTGTAATCTCTGCAGGGAGCTCCCTCTCATCCCAGACTGTATGAACTGTGTTACTGTAATCTCCGCAGGGAGCTCTCTCTCACTCCTGTTTGTATGACTTGTGTTACTGTAATCTCCGCAGGGAGCTCCCTCTCATCCCGGACTGTATGACTTGTGTTACTGTAATCTCTGCAGGGAGCTCCCTCTCACCGCTGCCTGTATGACTTGTGTTACTGTAATCTCCGCAGGGAGCTCCCTCTCATCCCTGACTGTATGACGTGTGTTACTGTAATCCCTGCAGAGAGCTCCCTCTCATCCCTGACTGTATGACTTGTGTTACTGTAATCTCCGCAGGGAGCTCCCTCTCACCCCTGTTTGTATGACGTGTGTTACTGTAATCTCCGCAGGGAGCTCCCTCTCACCCATGTGTGTATGACTTGTGTTACTGTAATCCCTGCAGGGAGCTCCCTCTCACCGCTGCCTGTATGACTTGTGTTGCTGTAATCTCCGCAGGGAGCTCCCTCTCATCCCTGTTTGTATGAATTGTGTTACTGTAATTTCCACAGGGATCTCCCTCTCACCCTTGTTTGCATGACTTGTGTTACTGTAATCTCTGCAGGGAGCTCCCTCTCATCCCTGACTGTATGACTTGTGTTACTGTAATCTTTGCAGTGAGCTCCCTCTCATCCCTGACTGTATGACTTGTGTTACTGTAATCTTTGCAGTGAGCTCCCTCTCATCCCTGACTGTATGAACTGTGTTACTGTAATCTCCACAGGGAGCTCCCTCTCACCCCTGTGTGTATGACTTGTGTTACTGTAAACTCCAAAGGGAGCTCCCTCTCACCCCTGACTGTATGACTTGTGTTACTGTAATCTCCGCAGGGAGCTCCCTCTCACCCCTGTGTGTATGACTTGTGTTACTGTAATCTCCGCAGGGAGCTCCCTCTCACCCCTGTGTGTATGACTTGTGTTACTGTAACCTTTGCAGGGAGCTCCCTCTCACCCCTCACTGTATGACGTGTGGTAATGTAATCTCTGCAGGGAGCTCCCTCTCACCGCTGCCTGTATGACTTGTGTTACTGTAATCTCCGCAGGGAGCTCCCTCTCATCCCTGACTGTATGACGTGTGTTACTGTAATCCCTGCAGAGAGCTCCCTCTCATCCCTGACTGTATGACTTGTGTTACTGTAATCTCCGCAGGGAGCTCCCTCTCACCCCTGTTTGTATGACGTGTGTTACTGTAATCTCTGCAGGGAGCTCCCTCTCACCCCTGTTTGAATGACTTGTATTACTGTAATCTCTGCAGGGAGCTCCCTCTCAACCCTGACTGCATGACTTGTGTTACTGTAATCTCCACAGAGACCTCCCTCTCATCCCTGACTGTATGACTTGTGTTACTGTAAGCTCTGCAGGGAGCTCCCTCTCATCCCTGACTGTATGACTTGTGTTACTGTAATCTCCGCAGGGAGCTCCCTCTCACCCCTGACAGTATGACTTGTGTTACTGTAACCTCTGCAAGGAGCTCCCTCTCACCCCTGACTGTATGACTTGTGTTACTGTAATCTCCACAGGGAGCTACCTCTCATCCCTGACTGTATGACTTGTGTTACTGTAACCTCTGCAAGGAGCTCCCTCTCACCCCTGACTGTATGACTTGTGTTGCTGTAATCTCTGCAGGGAGCTCACTCTCACCCCTGACTGTATGACTTGTGTTACTGTAATCTCTGCAGGGAGCTCCCTCTCATTCCTGTCTGTATGACTTGTGTTACTGTAATCTCCACAGGGAGCTCCCTCTCACCCCTGACTGTATGACTTGTGTTACTGTAATCTCTGCAGGGAGCTCCCTCTCATCCCTGACTGTATGACTTGTGTTACTGTAGGCGCAGGGAGCTCCCTCTCACCCCTGTGTGTATGACTTGTGTTGTTGTAATCTCCGCAGGGAGCTCCCCCTCACCCCTGTGTGTATGACTTGTGTTACTGTAACCTTTGCAGGGAGCTCCCTCTCACCCCTCACTGTATAACGTGTGGTACTGTAATCTCTGCAGGGAGTTCCCTCTCATCCCTGACTGTATGACTTGTGTTACTGTAATCTCTGCAGGGAGCTCCCTCTCATCCCTGACTGTATGACTTGTCTTACTGTAATCTCCGCAGGGAGCTCCCTCTCACCCCTGACTGTATGACTTGTGTTACTGTAATCTCCGCAGGGAGCTCCCTCTCACCCCTGACTGTATGACTTGTGTTACTGTAATCTCCGCAGGGAACTCCCTCTCATCCCTGACTGCATGACTTGTGTTACTGTAATCTCCACAGGGAGCTCCCTCTCATCCCTGACTGTATGACTTGTGTTACTGTAATCTCCACAGGGAGCTCCCTCTCACCCGTGTCTGTATGACTTGTGTTACTGTAATCTCGGCAGGGAACTCCCTCTCACCCCTGACTGTATGATTTGTGTTACTGTAGTCTCTGCAGGGAGCTCCCTCTCACCCCTGACTGTATGATTTGTGTTACTATAATCTCTGCAGGGAGCTCACTCTCACCCCTGACTGCATGACTTGTGTTACTGTAATCTCTGCAGGGAGCTCCCTTTCACTCCTGTGTGTATGAGTTGTGTTACTGTAATCTCTGCAGGGAGCTCCCTCTCACCCCTGTTTGTATGAGTTGTGTTACTGTAATCTCTGCAGGGAGATCACTCTCACCCCTGTTTGTATGAGTTGTGTTACTGTAATCTCTGCAGAGAGCTCCCTCTCACCCCTGACTGTATGACTTGTGTTATTGTAATCTCAGCAGGGAGCTCCCTCTCACCCCTGACTGCATGACTTGTGTTACTGTAATCTCTGCAGGGAGCTCACTCTCCCCCTGTTTGTATGAGTTGTGTTACTGTAATCTCTGCAGAGAGCTCCCTCTCACCCCTGACTGTATGACTTGTGTTACTGTAATCTCAGCAGGGAGCTCCCTCTCACCCCTGACTGCATGACTTGTGTTACTGTAATCTCTGCAGGGAGCTCCCTCTCACAGGTGTCTGTATGACGCTTGTTACTGTAATCTCTGCAGGGAGCTCCCTCTCATCCTTGACTGTATGACTTGTGTTACTGTAATCTCCACAGAGACCTCCCTCTCACCCCTGACTGTATGACTTGTGTTACTGTAATCTCTGCAGGGAGCTACACAGGGAGCTCCCTCTCACCCCTGACTGTATGACTTGTGTTACTGTAATCTCAGCAGGGAGCTCCCTCTCACCCCTGACTGCATGACTTGTGTTACTGTAGTCTCTGCAGGGAGCTCACTCTCACCCCTGTTTGTATGAGTTGTGTTACTGTAATCTCAGCAGGGAGCTCCCGCTCACCCCTGACTGTATGACTTGTGTTACTGTAATTTCTGCAGGGAGCTCCCTCTCACCCCTGACTGTATGACTTGTGTTACTGTAATCTCCGCAGGGAGCTCCCTCTCACCCCTGACAGTATGACTTGTGTTACTGTAACCTCTGCAGGGAGCTCCCTCTCACCCCTGACTGTATGACTTGTGTTACTGTTATCTCCACAGGGAGCTACCTCTCATCCCTGACTGTATGACTTGTGTTACTGTAATAACTGCAGGGAGCTCCCTCTCATCCCTGACTGTATGACTTGTGTTACTGTAATCTCGGCAGGGAGCTCCCTCTCATCCCTGACAGTATGACTTGTGTTACTGTAATCTCTGCAGGGAGCTCCCTTTCACTCCTGTGTGTATGACTTGTGTTACTGTAAGCGCAGGGAGCTCCCTCTCACCCCTGTGTGTATGACTTGTGTTGTTGTAATCTCCGCAGGGAGCTCCCCCTCACCCCTGTGTGTATGACTTGTGTTGTTGTAATCTCAGCAGGGCGCTCCCCCTCATCTCTGTGTGTATGACTTGTGTTACTGTAATTTCTGCAGGGAGCTCCCTCTCACCCCTGACTGTATGACTTGTGTTACTGTAATCTCCACAGAGACCTCCCTCTCACCCCTGTGTGTATAACTTGTGTTACTGTAATCTCTGCAGGGAGCTCCCGCTCCCTATCACCCCTGTGTGTATGACTTGTGTTACTGTAATCTCCGCAGAGAGCTCCCTCTCACCCCTGTTTGTATGACTTGTGTTACTGTAATCTCTGCAGGGAGCTCCCGCTCACCCCTGACTGTATGACTTGTGTTACTGTAATCTCTGCAGGGAGCTCCCGCTCCCTATCACCCCTGTCTGTATAACTTGTGTTACTGTAATCTCCGCAGGGAGCTCCCTCTCATCCCTGTGTGTATGACTTGTGTTACTGTAATCTCCGCAGGGAGCTCACTCTCACCCCTGTGTGTATGACTTGTGTTACTGTAATCTCTGCAGGGAGCTCCCGCTCACCCCTGACTGTATGACTTGTGTTACTGTAATCTCTGCAGGGAGCTCCCGCTCCCTATCACCCCTGTCTGTATGACTTGTGTTACTGTAAGCGCAGGAGCTCCCTCTCTCCCCTGTGTGTATGACTTGTGTTACTGTAATCTCCGCAGAGAGCTCCCTCTCACCCCTGTGTGTATGACTTGTGTTACTGTAATCTCCGCAGGGAGCTCCCTCTCACCCCTGTGTGTATGACTTGTGTTACTGTAATCTCCGCAGGGAGCTCCCTCTCATCCCTGTGTGCATGACTTGTGTTACTGTAATCTCCACAGAGACCTCCCTCTCACCCCTGTGTGTATGACTTGTGTTACCGTAATCTCTGCAGCGAGCTCCCTCTCACCAGTGTTTGCATGACATGGGTTGACCTCTGTGCCTGTATAATGTGTCACAGGAAGGTGTTTTTGCGATTCCTTCTCACCTATTCATATGTATGAAATGTGTTATGGTGTTCTCTGCAGAGAACTCCTCTTGCCCTCGCACCTGTACATTATTTTGTCACTGAAATCTCTGAAGGAAGCCCCCCTCACTCCTGTGTGAGTATAACTTGTGTACTGTGAACCCTGCAGGGAGCTTCTCCTAACCCCTGTGCCTGTATATGATGAGTCACTCTGAGCTCTGTGGGGAGACCCCTCATCCCAGTGTCTGTATGAGTTCTACTGCTATAGGCTGTTCAGGGAGCTCTCTTTCACTGTTACTCTGAGCTCTAAACGGAGCTCCTTCTCAACACTGTGCCAGTGTGATGTGTCGTACTATAAACTGTGCAGGGAGCTCCATTTCACCTGTGTGTGTGACTTGTCTTAGTGTAAGCTCTGAAGTGAGCTCTGTTTCACCCTTGTGTATGAGGCTAGTCTTACTGTAAGCTGTGCTGTTAGCTCCCTCTTACTGCCTTTGCCTGTACATGTTGTAATGCCATTAGCCCTGCAGGAACCTCCCTGTAAACTCCTCTGCCCGTATGGCTTTTCTTACTGTAAGCCATGCAGTGAACTTCCTTTCACTCCTGTGCGCATGACGTTTACTGTAAGCTCCAAAGTGAGCTCCATTTCACCCCAGTGTATGAGACTTGTCATACTGTAAACTGTGCAGGGGGCTCCATTTCACCCCTGAGTGTGACTTGTCATACTGTAAACTGTGCAGGGAGCTCCATTTCACCTAAGTGTGACTTGTCTTAGTGTAAGCTCTGAAGTGAGCTTTCTTTCACCCTTGTGTATGAGGCTAGTCTTACTGTAAGCTGTACCGTGAGTTCCTTTTCACCCCATTTGTGACTTGTCGCATTGTAAGCTCCGAAGTGAGGTCCATTTCACCCCTGCGTGTGACTTGTCATACAGTAAACTGTGCAGGGAGCTCCATTTCACCTGTGTGTGACTTGTCTTAGTGTAAGCTCTGAAGTGAGCTTTCTTTCACCCTTGTGTATGAGGCTTGTCTTACTGTAAGCTGTACCGTGAGTTCCTTTTCACCCCATTTGTGACTTGTCGCACTGTAAGCTCCGAAGTGAGGTCCATTTCACCCCTGCGTGTGACTTGTCATACGGTAAACTGTGCAGGGAGCTCCATTTCACCTGTGTGTGACTTGTCTTAGTGTAAGCTCTGAAGTGAGCTTTCTTTCACCTTTGTGTATGAGGCTTGTCTTACTGTAAGCTGTACCGTGAGTTCCTTTTCACCCCATTTGTGACTTGTCGTACTGTAAGGTCCGAATTGAGGTCCATTTCACCCCTGCGTGTGACTTGTCATACAGTAAACTGTGCAGGGAGCTCCATTTCACCTGTGTGTGACTTTTCTTAGTGTAAGCTCTGAAGTGAGCTTTCTTTCACCCTTGTGTATGAGGCTAGTCTTACTGTAAGCTGTGCAATGAGCTCTGTTTCACCCCCGCATGTTAGTTGTCTTCCTCTAAGCTCTGAAGTGAGCTCCGTTTCACCCTTGTGTTTGAGACTTGTGTTACTGTAGGTGTGCAGTGAGCTCCCTCTTACTGCCTTTGCCTGTACGTCTTGTGTTGCCATTAGACCCGCAGGAAGATCCCTTTCAACTCCTCTGCCCATATGACTTGTGTTGCTGTAAGCTCTGCACAACGCTCCCTCTTACCCCTTCTACCTGTATGATTTGTTTCACTGTTAGCTCCACAGAGGTATCCCTCTAGTCATCTATTTATCTTAGCCCTCACCTCTCCTAAACTCCACCCAACCCAGAATCCTAAAAAAACCTCTCCACCTCTAAACTACAACCATCCCTAAACTCTAAAAAGCACCTCACCAGCTCTAAACTCCACCCATCCTTGAACCTTAAAAAAGTCCACCCCTAAACTCCATCCATCCCTAAACTAAACCCTTCCCCACCAAAAGCTATGTCCATTCAATATATATATATATATATACATATATATATATATATATATCTATATCAAACTGCTGCTCTGCTTCTCCCGCCCCCCCGCTCATGGTAGTTGGTGTGCTGATGCCGGCGAAGCCCACTGGACGTAATTGCAATTCAAATTCGACCAAGTAAGCGCTCACTCAGGGGATCAGTACCAGGCTATAGATCTTACTACCAAATATATATATTCACTGAAAAAAACAAAGGTTACAGAGACATTAGAGTTAGGCTCAGATTTCACTCATACAAAACCAGTGAAATTCAACAATAGTTACCTGAGCTAACTATAACTTATGCCTCCACAATGCACTGCTTATGACTTTAAATATTACATCACTCATGACATGGTCAGTAACATCACTGATGACATCTCATATGACATCACTGAGGAGTGAGTTGGGGCGTCAGTCTCTGAATGGGTCTGTGAGTGGGTGCATGAATGTCTGAGTGGGTGTGTGAGTGGGTGCATGAATCTCTAACTGGGTCTGTGAGTGGGTGCATAAGTCTGAGTGGGTTTGTGAGTGGGTGCATGAGTGTCTGAGTGGGTCTGTGAGTGGGTGCATGAGTGTCTGACTAGGTCTGTGAGTGGGTGTGTGGGTGTGTGAGTGGGTGCATGAGTCTTTAAGTGGGTCTGTGAGTGGGTGCATGAGTGAATGAGAGGGTCTGTGAGTGGGTATATGAGACTGAGTGGGTATGTGAGTGTGTGCATCAGTGTCTGAGTGAGTCTGTGAGTGGGTGCATGAGTGAATGAGAGGATCTGTGAGTGGGTATATGAGACTGAGTGGGTATGTGAGTGTGTGCATCAGTGTCTGAGTGAGTCTGTGAGTAGGTGCATGAGTGTCTGAGTGGGTCTGCAAGTGGGTGCATGAGTGAGTGGGTGTTTGAGTGTCTGAATGGACCTCTGAGTGGGTGAATGACTGTCTGAGTGGGTCTGTGAGTAGGTGCATGAGTGTCTGAGTGGGTCTGTGAGTGGGTGCGTGAGTGTCTGAGTGAGACTTTGATTGAGTGCATGAGTGTCTGATTGGGTCTATGAGTGGGGGTGACATCCCGCTCATTCGGGTGCAGATCCCTCCAGAAAGTCTCCAACATCAGGGCCCAGAATGAGGGGGCTCATTAGGGCAAGTAATGTGCTCGGAGCCCCCTCTTCAAAGGGACCCAGGCACCAACCCCCTCCTCTATGCCCGACAATGGGTGACAAGGCACATGTTTAGGCCTCTTAAGTCCTAAGCAGGTGCCATTAGCATTTTACAGCAAGTGCCCCATCGGAGAGTCAATGTGTCTGATATTTGCAGTGTGTGGAAGATGTGCGGGAAGGCCTGGCCCCTGGTCCCTTCGGGGGTGTGAGGGTACACACACGGAGGGCTGCTGCTGTGGTGCGTCCCATTGCACCAGGGCAGGTAGTGAACAGAAGCACAGGTGGAAGACGTGGAGACAATGCATGAAATAATCATTTATTAAAAAATAAAAATAGATGTTTACCACTCAACATGGCGCGAGGAATTGAGATGAACACAAATTATAAAGGGCATCTTTTTTACACAAAAATCTATTTAGGTAACACCAATGAACATGAATGTCGCCCGAAAAAAACAGTTTATATAGAGCAAGTGTGCACATAACATTATATTCACATGTACTACTTCAGTTACAAAAGTTCAGCTTAACTTGGGTATCGCCCCTGGGGGCGTGTCCAAGATGGTGACGTGAGCGGACGCTTCCACAGCTCGCTCCGCATCGAACCGCCAAAAATCCTGTCCCGAGTAACCCGGGGCGTAGTGGGCGTAGCGGGGCTACGCGGAGGTCCACAGAGTTGCAAACAAACTCCGTGGAACTCCGCTACGCCACCCACCTCCACCCCCCCTATATTATCAAGTAAATCTACATTACGTGATAGTAAATTAAAACCACTTACCTGGCATGCGGCGTCCCCGGTCTGCCCTCCTCCTCTTCCTCGCAGTATCGGTAATCCTTGAGAAGACTGCGCATGGCAATCCACATTCCTTCAGACATTAACCCCAGCGCTTCTCAGAGACCCGTCAGTACCTGCCTATTGGGGGGGCAACTACAATGGCGTCTCCGATCTAGTCTTGGATCGATCTTGTCCTCCACTCCCTGGGGCACAGGCTATTGGGCTCGCACACCACATGTCGACTTGGGCTTCCCAGATGCAATTGACTGATGGCTGGCGCGCTAAACACCCCACGGAGCGAACATACTCACACTATTCTAAGCTCCACAACCTGTTCACAAGAATAGATGGTATTTATTGCACGGAATTGGCTTTGGCTCAGGTAACCCATGCTGAGTACTTAGCCCGCACACTGTCGGACCACAGCCCCCTACAAACTGGGGAATATCCAGACCTAATATACCAACCTGGCGCCTCCCCCTGGAGGCACTTCGCGACCCTGCTCTGAGCGCCACCATATCGCAATCTGTAACGTCATACTTTCAAACTAACGAGGAGACAGCTACACATGCAGGCATTGAGTGGGATGCCCTCAAGGTTGTTCTGCGCGGACAGGTCATTCAAGCAGTTTATGGCTCCCGCATGTCTCTCTCTAGGGAACTACAAGAACTAGAAGCCGAAATACAACGTTGTGAACACAAAGCCCCTATGGACCCGCACATAATACCTTTGCTTATTAAAGCCAGATTGGCCCACAAGGAAACACAGGATAAACTGTGTGCCCTAGACTATAAGCAATATTTGGCCAGGCGACACGCAGAAGGTGACAAGGCAGGCAAGACATTAGCATGGCTGTTGAAAAGTAATTTTACGCAACCACCCATCACCGCAATATACGCCTCGGAAGGCAATTTAGTGAACACACAGGAGCAGATAAACAACTCCTTTTATAAATATGACACGACCCTTTATAAGGCCCCTGACCCCGGCGACCCTCAAGCATTGCAAATGTTCCTAGAACAAGCGGTCCTTACGCAGGTGACACAGGCCCAATACACAGAGCTGGAGGCCTCCATTACAGAGGCTGAAATCTCTGAAACCATTAAACAACTAGCCAGAGGTAAAACCACCGGAATGGAATGCTGGCCCACAGAATTTACACCACATACTCAACACAGTTGGTCCCTCGGCTGCTTACCATCTACAAGGAATCATTCGATAGGGGCATATAACCTCCCTCTCTCCGCGAAGCAATACTAGTGTGTTAGACCTGTCAGCCCTAGGGTGGTCTTGCCCTGTTTTTTTCCCTTTTGCGCCTCATTTTTGCCACCATATTTTTACTGGACCTAGGTCTCCGGGCGCCTTGCCACTGCCGGTCAGTGCTGAGGTGCAGGTGCTCTCTCACTAAAGATGGCTGCCACAGGCCCCTGCTACTGCAGAAGGGCCTTCCACACATACACGCTAGTAGCCAGAGTCAGGCTGGGACATAGGGATACAGTATTCATCCCGTCCCCGCCTCTGGGCCCCATAGCTAGGTAGGTGGAAGGTTCCAGAACCTTCCGGGCTGTGGGAGGAGTTACGTTTTGCCGCCTTTAGGAGGGTCACCTGACCTAGGGGTATAAGAGGCTTGGAGGGAAAACCTTTAGTTAGTTAGGTTGAGGCACCGCTGAACCTGGGAGAACCTGCGCCGGAGTATAGGCTTTAGGGCCTAGGGGGAGACCTACACTACTGCTGCTGACAGGGCTGAGGCCCTGCTGAAGTAAGATAGCTGAGGAACGCCCACCACCCACTGACCTTGCCCAGTGTGAGGGGACCCAGGGAACCACCTTCAGCGTGCTGGGAGGAACATCAAGCAACCCCAGAACCATCAACTCACAACCCCCCCCCCCTCAGAAGCAGGAACTTTTCTGACAAGAAACATTGGTCACGGACATTACCCTAAGCCACTTCTGACAAGAAGCTCCTCGCAGGAGCCTGAAACCAAGAGTAACAGGAACCCAAGCTGAATCGTCGAATGGGGATCACGAGGCGAAGCGCGTGTCCTAAGCGCTAGACCTTCACCCCCCTATCTACCCAGACCGACAGCTGGACTGTCCCCCACGAACCCTTCCCACACAGCCCTGTGAATAGGCTGTCAGCGCGCCCCGCGCTTCAACTCCACGTGGGAGAAATTGACACCCCAGTCACTGACCTTGTGACTGGATCACCGCTGCGGCCGCCGCCGCGTGAAGAGAGGTGCTGAGGTGAGGGAGACCTCTCCCCCTTTCGTGAGTGTGGTGAGGTGCGCCGTCCGCGCCCTCACCGAAGCCCCCAGAGATCACCGCCGGGCCCGAGACCCCTACCGCTGCAATCGCGGCCAAGAAAGACACCGCCGCAGCCCAGGAGGGCCGCGTGAAGAGAGCTGAGGCCCACCGCGGCCTCCAGGCCCGCGGACGCCGTTGCCGTGGGGCCGGGGACGCCGACCGCGTCATAGGTCGCGCCCCCGAAAAGGCCGCGACGTGATTGGCCCCGCCGGAGCCAGCAGCAGAGGAGCAGGAGGCGGGAGGCGTTGCCCGGCAACAAGAGAAGGCCGCGACGCGATTGGACCCCGCCCGGAGCCGAGAAGGAAGACGTCGGAGGGGCTCCACTGCCAACGGGAGCCCCCAGAAGAACTCCAGGGCCGCGCTGGGATTGGGCGGCGTCGAGAGCCCGCCCCCCCAGCACGTACGGAGGAGAACGAACTCCGTGTGCATCAGAGGAAGCGGGGAGCCGTCTGGAAGGACTGCCGGCTCCCGCTCCCTTTACCCTCACTCACCGCTGACTCCGCTGGGGCCGGAGGAGTGCAATACCGGCCCCCCAACGACCCGAAAAGGGTGAAGAGAGGCTCCACAGCCTCGGCGGAGGCCAGCCACTCACCGCAATCGCCACGAGGCCAGCCACTCACCGCAATCGCCACGAGGCCAGCCACTTCACCGCAGGTGAGCCCGGGAGGCCCCTAGGGCTCTAGATCAAGCCCCTGGGGGCCGGGGGCCACAATTCACCGGGGATTAACGAGGGAAGCCCCCACTGACATTTTGTACCAGGCGAGGCACCTGGAGAGAAGGGGGCCAAGCCTAATTTAACCCTCACCTCCCCTGAGAGACAGAGGAATTCCCCATCATAGGGAAACCCCAGGTTGCTGGACATGTTGAGGGGTTCCCTCTAGGATTCCCTCCCGCATATTGTCCCGCATGCTGTACTGATTATCTAGGCCTGATGTATGTGCCTATTTGCAAGGGATGTTAATATGCCTGAAGTGTTTTACATGTTCTAGGCCCTGATTTAGTAGTGCACCCGGTAATCATTATTGGTGCTGTGTTTTTAGGAGCTGATTCCTGCGGCCTTTTAGTGGCCAGAACTGTTGAGGGTCCTGTTAGAAGAATGTGCACCAGTTAAAGAAATGCAATGTAAAATTGAAATAATCTGCCTAATCTAATGCAACCTTGATTGACATAAAAGAACTTGATTTTTAATTACGCAAGCCTGGTGTGGTGTCCGGTTATTGCTTCGCATTGCTGAGTCAAAGTAAGAGTGTGCTGCACAACTGCCTTACACATTGCCTTCGCGTGCCTTCCCCGCTTTGCGCCATGCTACCATAACGGACTCGGTAACCCCGTTTCCAACATAGTGCTTCTCCCGAAACCTGGTAGAGACCCTCTCCTTATGAGCTCCTACCGTCCGTTGTCTTTATTAACTTTGGACTATAAAATTTTAGGTAAACTGCTAGCCAATAGGCTATTGGACGCTATCCCAATACTGGGACACACGGACCAGAATGGGTTTATCCCTGGCAGATGCATGGGGCTAAATCTCTGTGTCTATTTAAACTGCTGGAATGGGCTCAAACAACAACCGAACAGTACTGGATCGCCGCCTTAGATATCGAGAAAGCATTCGATACCCTGGGATGGGATTATTTGTTGGCATTGTTGGCACGGTGTGGAATAGGTCCCAAGTTCTTACGTTGGGTAAAAATACTATACACCAGCCGACTGGCCCGGGTGAGAACAGGCCGCATTGTCTCTCCGTCCTTTGTAATTGAGCGGGGCACCAGGCAGGGTTGCCCGCTCTCGCCAATTCTTTTTGCCCTGGCCATGGAGCCTTTAGCGTGTGCACTTTGCAGTCGTGTCTTGGACTGGGGCATAAGGGTACATACACAGTGGCACATAGTCTCCCACTACGCGGATGATGCGTTGATTTATCTCCGCAACCAGACCGAGGCCCTTCGTGGTCTAATAGAATTATTGGACGCTCATGCACGATTATCTGGCCTGAAAATAAACTGGGCTAAGTCTGTATTATTTCCAATGTCGCCCATATCCGCGGTACAGAGGCAGCAGCAACCTCACGCCCCACTTATCAGAGCATTTAGGAGTCCAGATCTATCACTCCTCATCTGATGTTATAGACGGCAACCTGGGTTAGGCGATCGCCAGCGCTAGGGCCACACTCCCGTTCTGGACCAATCTTCCACTATCCCCCATGGGCCGGATAGCCATCTCCAAGATGCTTCTTCTTCCTAGGCTTCTTTACTTTTTTACTGTACTTCCTTACAGATTACCTCAGAAAATATTTAAGGACCTGTGGTCGCTGCTTGTGTCCCTGATATGGGGCAGTTCCAGGGCAAGGGTAGCACTTCCGAAGCTACACCTCCCCCTATCGGAGGGTGGTTTAGGAGCGCCCACCTATGAATTATACTCCGCAGCTGCACAACTCCAATGGCCTATGCGCTGGCTTGCAAGAAATAACTTATCCGAACTGGATAGCTGGGCAATAGCACTAAAGCAGCCAGCCTTGCTTGAATGGTTGTCAGGGTCTAAAACGCCACTACAGAGGAAAAACGGATGTATCCTGATGTTGGCAGCCCGTGGCGTCTGGACGAAATATGTATTATCCAGACAACGTCCCCCACCATATGCTCCAGATCTCCCCCTCGAGACGATGCCAGGCACATATACTTGCCTAAAGCGCCCAGAACTGGCTGAGTGGCAGACAGCCGGCCTAACAACGCGGGGGGACCTGTTCACAGATTCAACCCTATGTGATTTTGATACTCTGATGGACCACTACGGCGTGTCGCCAGGAACATTCCTTCTATATGCGACATTAACGCAACAGGCAACACAAATTTGGGGGGACATAAGCACTGCACCCACAACCTCCGGAGCCCTACAGACATTATTGACACACGGGACGGGCAGGAAAGCCATCACAGCCATCTACAACTCCCTTAGAACAGACACAGCCCCCTCACGAACTCCATTGCGGGAATTCTGGAACGTGGCACTGTCCATCGAAATTACCGACGAACAGTGGGTGCAATGCGTGGGAAATCCCAAGATAATATCCACAAATGCCAGATTAAAATTTACCGAATTCAATTATATACATCATACTTCTCTGACCCCGTTTAAATTGGCACGTATGTACCCATCATCCACAGATATATGCCCTAGATGCCAAAACTCGGACGCCAATTTTTTACACATGGTCTGGGCACGCCCTCACATCAGGACATTTTGGGGAAAAGTCTCAGAAATATTAACAGCAGCAACGGGAACTCCAATCCCAGCCCAGGGTGCACACTACTTGCTCGGCCTTACAAAACGTAATGCACGTCGCAAGAATTTCAATAAGTTCCTAGACTTAGCGCTGGCCTTGGCTAAACGTGCACTTGCTATGGCCTGGAAATCTCCGGCGGGCCCCTCCACCCAGGTTTGGTTGGTGGCCCTCCGTCGGGCCCTGGTGGCCGAACATGAGATACAGGCATCCCAGGCTCCACGACCGACGTCTAGGGTGCAACCTGTGGAACGGCAACATTATTTGACCACCATAGAATCCAGTCTGAGCGAAACACGCAATAACCCGTAACATACCAGTGGTATCACCACTATAGCCTGAGGGTACACCTAGGATCCTCGCACACACATCTAGGTGCTTTATTAAGGGAAGCGCTTAGGTATGCGCGCGCACACTCGGCACATGGACTCCGATGTCTTTCACTGAAACCCGGCCCAGTCGCATCTAGGTTATTGTACGGAAGATAAACCGAGCAGCCTCCCTCCACCCCCATCATCGAAGTTAGCACCGGCACATATACCTGGCAGATTGCACTATTAACAAGGGGCACAGATAGTGGTATCCCTTTTGGTTGCCTCAGGATGTTGCAGCGCGGAGATACCCCGGTTGGGGTGATTCATGCGCTCTATAAATGATATAAATAAAATAAATAAACATGAATAATAATTATTGGACATGCGCACTAGTTATGTTGGATTCAGTTTGACATTATGATTTGACTCAGCTCTGTAACGCAAAATATGTTGATAAATCCTAGGGTGGATTAATGATGTCGTCATTTGATTGTAGTATTGTACATGATCTGTCGCCCCCACCAGGAGGGCACAAAAATGCAAATTGAAATGAACAAAACAAGACATGTATCCTACTGTGATTCATATACTGCTGTAAGTTGGTTTAGAAAAATGTCAATAAATATCATTAAAAAAAAAAAAAAAACTTGGGAATCGCCCCTCAGTGACTGACAGACTCGTGTTGTGATCAGGTTTCTGAGGAAAAGCAGCGGTCCGACCTTTAACACATGGCGCGCGGGCAGGGGCGTAACACAGGCCCCCGCGGTGCGGGGGGCCCCCAAGCTCCAGGGGGCCCCCTCAGCCCAGCACTCTGGCTGCAGAGCTCCTGATTGAGCCCGGAGGGGGCCCCTCCACGTACCTTGCAGGGAGGCCCCCTCGAGTTTCGTTTCGCCAGTGCGCGCGGGTTCTGCGATGTAAATACCTTTGCTTATCACCGCTATTCACGAAAACTCACCAAGACATGACATCAGATGTGCGGAGAGAGTAATGCCCTGGTATGCACTGAGGGCCTTTCAGCGGACACTTGCTTGTCTAGTCGAGTGCTTTAAGAGAGAAATTCCAGCCTTAAAGAATTCTCCATTTCTAAATAGCGGCTCGTGTGGAGTAGTATTAGATTTCTGAATGGGGGCATTGGACCTAGTGCAGCTCACCCGAGCTGGATCTAAAAATACTGCTAGAGGTGGGGTGGGTGGGCCCGGGTGCATGGGTCCCGTGGGCCCTGGTGCTGCAGGTGGGTGGGGCCAGTGGGCCCTGGTGCTGCAGGTGGGTGGGGCCAGTGGGCCCTGGTGCTACGGGTGGGTGGGCCCTGTGGGCCCCGGTGCTACTGCACCTGATGCATAGTTCATAACAGTGTGTTGTAATCTACTGTTTAGTATAATGCATCCTTCCCATTGGTGTTCATAGCTCTTCTCTTCCCTGCTGCTCAGCCAGTGTGTGAGGTCATTGGAATGTTTAGAGTGTTTGGAGGAGTTTGGAGGAGTGGATGGGCTGAGCAGCTAAGAAGCTGCTCCTGGTGGGGCTTCACCTGTAACCTAGGTAAATAAACCAATATTCATAACCTGCAAGGATCCATCTTCACTGTAGCTCTTGCAGACTGGTCCTGATCCCTTCACAGGTGGGTCTCCGGATCCCAAACACTGCAGGTTCTGATACCTTTAATTGGACTGATTGAACATGCTCCACCTTCAGTCTGCAGTGCTGCAGCGGGCAGTCAGAGGTGCATGCCCGGGCGGCAGTGGGGGTGGTAAACTAGATGCCAGGATCTATGAAACTGGCCTGTGACTGGCATATTAAAGTATTCATGTTGTGGTCTGTTGTGTGGCGCGTGCCGCCGTCAAAGTGGCTTCTAGGCGCTGCAGGACGGAGGCAGCAAGGGGTGAAGCTGGGGACCACACGGGGCCTATTTGTGAAGCACAAGTATTGCACTGTGCCCTCTGGATGTGTCTGGCAGTGCCAGTGTACTACCACCGGTACTGGGAGCAAGAACAGGATGCGTGCTCAGGGGACCAGTTATGCCACCGCTCGCTTCCTAGCGCTATACCTCAAACACGGGGCTGGAAACTCATGCATGGATAGCTGAATCTGTCTGTCTTTAATGCAAGACCCCGCTCCCCTCTAAGCCTCGGGCCGGGCCTGCTGAGATGGGGCTCCCCAGCCGTGCTGTGCTCGGTGCCTTTTGCAGTGCAGAAGTCAGGGTGGCCCCAGGCTGCAGGCCAGTGCATGAGACTGTCTCAAATGCTATGGAATGACAGGGGCCATTGGGTGTTTCCCTGGCCCATTCATAGTACCAGCATTGGCAACCTACCCCACCCCTCCAACGTAACATGCATGCTCATAAATAATCACACAACACATTTCTTGTTTGGGTAAAAATTGCTGCAGGTTTATTACATACACCGTTATGTAATATGGTGGGTTATCTTACGGGCGATCCAAGGGCAGGCAACCCTCTAGGCCGCCTGCCCGCCTGATGAGCCAAGCAGCACTGGGGCGTACCCCATCTGTGCTGCCACTTCTGGTGATCCTCTTCCCGGATCACGTGACACATGGTTCCTTATTACTCACGCCCCTTTCAGGGCGGAGCGTAGCATAGCAAACCCCCCGGTTGTTCAGGCCCACAACCGCCCGAAGGACTAACGGGGCGCCGACACGGTTTTCTAGGAACCTCCCATGAGGCTCCTAGGATTTGGCTCTGGCACCCACCATGGTGCCGCGCAGAGGTACCCTTCTGTACCCCTCTGCTTCCAGATCGCCCTGTAACTCCGCCTGCAACGAAAAAGACAACATTACAACATTCTCTGCCTCCTGCCTGCCACGAACCACGCCGGGTAAGCGGTAGGGTGGGAGACGGCGTGTCCGGGCGCGCGAAAGAGGACGACAAGATGGTGGGGGAGGCCTATATACCCCTCCCCCTGTCCTCGCGACCCGGACGTGATTCTAGCCTATCGCGCTGCGACCAGGCTTGGGGGACTCCTCCCTGAGTCCCTGCCCCTACGGGGGTGTGGGGTGCCCAGCTGGCACTAGAGGGCTGCCCTCTTTAGTGGCCCCCTGCGGGGGCCTCAGACAGCCGCATAGTACCAGCATTGGCAACCTACCCCACCCCTCCAACGTAACATGCATGCTCATAAATAATCACACAACACATTTCTTGTTTGGGTAAAAATTGCTGCAGGTTTATTACATACACCGTTATGTAATATGGTGGGTTATCTTACGGGCGATCCAAGGGCAGGCAACCCTCTAGGCCGCCTGCCCGCCTGATGAGCCAAGCAGCACTGGGGCGAACCCCATCTGTGCTGCCACTTCTGGTGATCCTCTTCCCGGATCACGTGACATGGTTCCTTATTACTCACGCCCCTTTCAGGGCGGAGCGTAGCATAGCAAACCCCCGGTTGTTCAGGCCCACAACCGCCCGAAGGACTAACGGGGCGCCGACACGGTTTTCTAGGAACCTCCCATGAGGCTCCTAGGATTTGGCTCTGGCACCCACCATGGTGCCGCGCAGAGGTACCCTTCTGTACCCCTCTGCTTCCAGATCGCCCTGTAACTCCGCCACAGCTCTGGAGGTGGCCACCGTCGCCGCCAGAGCCCCCCACCAAAACAGCTCCTTTCTCACCTGCAACCTCTCATTTCCAGGCCTCCTGCAAAGCTAGGGAAGAGATCCCTCCCACTGGTGATAGATGAACTCCATCTATATCCCAATAGCCCTACTGCTAGCCTGGATCAGCTAGTGTCTAATGCAACACAAAGGCCCTTCTGCCCTGTGAAATTGTGGCAAGAACTATCCACCCTCCTGTGGGAAAGTTCCACTACTTCACATAACTCAGCCCTGTGTCAACTCTCGGCGGGGCAGATCCGATTCCCTGGTTCACATTGCCCCATGAATTTGCTGAGCTCACCTAGCTGCCGTCCATCTAGGACGGTGTGTCTAGCACACCTGTGTCCCCACTTAAGGGACAGCTGCCCGCTTGTTGGGAGACCGCTCCTACACCCACCTGCCTACTTTAGGCTATTCGGGCGAGAAGGATTATACTTTAACCTTTGCACCGTCCATTTGCTTTCTACTCATGACGCACAGGGCTGTCCATAACTAGATGTGTGTGACGATGAGCCCTTGTCATGCATCCCTTATTTCTTATGGGAATTTCGCAAGCTCAGCTCCCTTCGTGGTGAACCCCCCTAGGGATACCAGCTAGAGAATCCGTCTGATTAATGCAGTGCGCACTGGCTGCCATATGGTGCCTAACTTTAAGGATTGGCTAAGTCCTACTTTGCCCTTTATCCCAGCATATTCCCGAATAGGGGGGGGGGGGGGTTCACACTGCTCGCCTTGCCTTTTGTGCTTGGCACCTTGTCCCCCCCTTTCTTGGGGACGCCGCACAATGTGTTAGCTGACGGCACCACCGCCCAGTGAGACTAATATAGCTAACCGGGCAGGGCATTTGACCTGAACTGCAGGAAAAGTCGACAGGCTAGAACCCTCCCTGCGAGGGCCCCCGAATAGGGGGGCAGGGGCGTTCGCACTGCCCACCCGAGGGCAACCCCAGCGGTGGAAAATTACCAGCTCAGTTAAATTTAGCTTTTTGTTGATCACTGGACATGCCAAATGTTCTTTTACATAGTAGCCTTTTGTGCTTGACACCTTGTGTCCCCATTACTTGGGACAGCAGCCCACTGTTGGCTGACAGCGTCACCACCCAGCGTGGCATCTATTACTGACCGGGCGGGCGTTTGCGCCTAACTGCAGGATCACAGTCAACTGCCCTTGGCTCTGGGGTGCACTTGTTTCGCCCCGTTGCCCAGACGTATGCACAAACCCCTATGCTTGCTACCCTGGTGAACACCTTAATAGTATCGAAGCTGGTTTGAAACAATGTATGTCTTGCGCCCACTACTGGAGACACCTCACCCTTTCGTGCAATTACAACTTACGCAGCGCACCCCGCTTGCCTAACTGCCATCGGATCACAGATGCACAGTACCTACTGTGCCTCTCCGACCTTGGATGCTTTAAACCTGCCACAGTGACGGAAACCAATCTTCCCAGTTCCCTGTTTAGCTGCAGTACACCTTAAGTGGGTCCGCTAGGAGATGCCACAAACAGACACACCTATATGTATTGTGCCCACTATTGGAGACAACTCACCCCTTCGTGGAGTGACAACTACACGGTGCCTACCCAAGTCAGACACACCTATATGTATTGTGCCCACTATTGGAGACAACTCACCCCTTCGTGGAGTGACAACTACACGGTGCCTACCCAAGTCACCCAACCGGCAAGTTGGCCCTGACTACCTTGTGTTCTGGTGCCAGGTTAGGGAAGAGCCTTGCCTTCACTACCTGCCCCCTGGGAAACACAAAGACAGTGCTCTGGCCGCAGCGCAGCGGTGCCCTCGTGTAGCGTCGAACCCCTGGTCAAATAAGAGTGACAACTCCAACTTACTTAAGACTACACCATGACCATGGGTGGAGTTTAGCTCTTCCCCAAACTTCTGCTAGCGTAACCCACGGTCACGCCTCCTGTTCAGTTCACTTTAGTGATTCATGGCACTGACCCACAAGGGCCTGATACTGGGCTGTGTAAATGGGGCCCAGGGTGACCTTAACAGTCGGCTTGGTGTAGATGGGTGCTAACAATACCTGGCTGAAGTGCAATACCTTTAACAGTCAATCCTGACAAGATGTGCCAATGCAGGTAGAAGCAAGGGATATCCAGCCCACCTTACTTCATGTCCCAGTGATCTGAGTAACTTAGTGAAAGATGCACCTTTGGACTGGTAGCGGAAACTGTTACTTACGCCTGCAAATGCTCTGCTCAGCGCAGCCCGCCAGACTAACGAAACGTTGTCAATTTGGCTGTCAACTTTGCTGCCTGTGCCACCCTTCCGCCCCATGGAAATTGTTCTGGGCTCTCGCTTACTACCCTGCTGAGTGATCCCACTGTATTCACAAGATTCATTAACAATTTCCGCTTCTGACTGTACTTGGTAACACGTTCACCCCATGGTATCTTGGCGCTGCATAACATGTTTGTTACTCAGCTCCATGGTACTTGTTTTATCGACCTCATAAGGATGAAATGCATGTTGATTGCAACCTTGTTGGTGTACATACATAGAAGAGCAGACTAGACACCCGAGTATGAATTACTCTTGTGCAGCTTACTGCTTTTTAAATTAAGCCCCTGCTCGCAAACTGGGAGAGGGATAGTGCAGTGGGCACAGTTAACAATGCTTCCATCAGGGACAAACATCTTGCTAACCCGGTTTGAGGAGCAAGCACGATGATGCTGAACATGGGCGGGCCCATGAAATCCCACCCTTATCCGTCCCCCGCCAAATTCTGGTAGTAGTGATCCTAGCACAATTGCAGCACTTTGGTGAATGTGCCAGGTTTACAATGATCTGTACTCGAAAATACCAGGACTGAGGAAGGTCTGACCTCGTTCGAGTGCCACCAAGATTAACGTGTATGTACAAGTGTGAGCATTTTGTGTTGTACTAATGCGCACACGTCATAGCAGATAAGAGGCTGCTCTGCTTCCGGTGGAGGGTGTTCGAGTTTCTTGGGAGGGAGGGCACAGGGTCTCCAGAGTGGACGCACCCTGGCCGGCCCACGAGCAGCCACGAAGTGGCACACAGGACAGCTGAAATGTGACATCCAAAACAAACAGTGCATACGAACCACCCCTGTCAACTCCCACTCCATGCAAAATCCTCCCTTGGGCTGGCCCCACCATGATCAAACAAGACATCTCGACTGAGCATGTGAGCGCCGAAGCTTGCCAGCTCGCCGACAGCAGAGAAGCGGCCAGCTCCCATCGTCCTCACCAGAGGGCACCGGTTCTAAATCCGGCCCCCTACATAATCTTGGGCAGAAAAGTTAACCGGTGAGGATATCAACTTCCTCATCTGCAAAAGCAGGAGTGCTGGCCCGCATGACCTAGCCCCTTGGTGCTACAGTGGGCAGCCACCCCCTGGCGGCAGTGGTCTTACCAACTCTCCTCCGAATCACACAGCTATAGGGGCTCCAGGTCTAGGGTGTGAGAAAAGTCTTAGTGACGTAGCCCACCGACGGTTTATACGTGTAAGTGGCTGGCCCCCAATATGGTGTGACCAAACCAAGGCTGAAGCAATAGGAGCATGAGGCCTTAAGCAACGGGTGTCTTTGTGTACTGGAAACATTACTTAGCCCCGCCAAGAACCATGGACATCCCCTAAATGCGGGTCACCAGATCGTCAGAAATATTGATGGATTAGAGACCTATGCCCCATCCAAACTGCCGAATTAAAATTGGCGAGAATAGTTCTATGAAAGAAAAGCATTGAGTGACCCGCACTGGCCAAAGGACATATCAAACCACTTATGTCTACTTGGCTGAGAGGATGGAGCGATGCCCCTTATCGGTATAAGTGAATGGAGGCATTATTCATTCATGTACAACTAAGTGGGGGACCCAGCCCCCAAGTGGCCTTCCCACTTAGGGCACCCTGGCAGTACAAAGTAGTTTAAGGGCCTGTCCGTGACTATTGTCTGTCTTGGGACCAGGATGAACCATGATATTATCACGACCAAAGTCTGATGTCACTCCAACCATTGCATTGCAGCCCATGTGCTGTAACACTGCGATACCCAAAACATATAGAACATAGCATAGAATCGCCATACACCCCTTCAGAATAGCAGTGGGATGCACTGTCCGCCGCCGGCCCAAATAAAACAGAACGAGGGAAACCACACACTGTGCTTAATAGCACCCGCCGCATGATGCAGAAAGCAGATACGATACCCAATAGTGTAAGCCTTGGGCGGCGCACAATGAAGGTAGTTGCTGGACAGGCAATTTAGTGGAAACTGTTCAGGTATAGAGAGGGGCCAAAGAATGACATGGGTGTGAGACCCACTTGCAGCGCATCTTCTAATCAAAGGAGCAGCGCCCTGCAAGGAGCATTTAATTACTGTATCCGGAGCAACTGGCATGTCCTGAAATACTGGCAAAGTCGCTCAAGGGTGCAGTTGGCGCCACACCGAAATTACCTAACAAAGCAGACCATGTGCCCCTAGAAGCACTGTGCTGGAGGTGCGTGACACAAACAGCGCCACCCCCGGCGCCAAACAGGGACAGGTTGAGGTTCGATCCGGGCATCCAGCCTCCAGAGGACCAGCACCACCGCGTGTGGCCCGCAGGTTAACCTAGCAGCTAAAAGGGGCTGCATAGGCGGGCATGGGATCACCACAAATGAGAAAGTCAAAGACAGCGAGGCATAAAGAATAGCCTAAGTAAACGTGCACGGGACCAAGTGGGGGCGTGTGTGCCAAGCCAAAGTGATGTGCTATGTCCTCCGCCAGACAAAAGACTTCCTGGATATTTGTACCCAGCAGGAAGAGCGTTCGCAATTTTAGCCTAACCGATGGTAGAACGAACAACCTTCATCCTCATCCCCAGCCGAAATCTTGTGCTGGCAACTCCCCTTCTTCCAGTGTGGAGCTAATGCACACTGTATGCCACGCTTGACCACTGTAACTAAAACCTGTGGTGCACTGATTTTAGACAGCGCCAAGGTGTGCACTACAAGACCCAAGACCCAGAGGGGGGGATATTATAGTCTACAAAATCTAAGCTTAAACCTGGTCCCTCATTCAAACTTAGTTTGGCCCACGGCAAGATCCGGCATCGTGGTGCTTTATTTTTTATTACGTTCAAAAGGACAGGGACGTCCCTTCCGTATATACCCGAGGGTGACGTTGCCTTCCGACACCCGGAGTCGCAGGATGTTACACCGACGCTGAGACTCCACTAGCTCCTTAGTGCGATATTCGGCTGCGTTCGCTCGCCTATGCGCCACATTACCTCCTATTAACCATCTGCCCTGGAACCCAGGCTCCTGTTTATCGGTTGCAGGCTCGATCCCGGAGCCCCCCACAAAAGAGAAATCGATCAGGGAGACCAAGTTGGTAGTGGGGATTGACCTGGCCAGACCCACGGGATGGTGTGCCCTTGAGGACCCCGGTTCGTAGTCCCATCTGGGCTGCCTGGCCGTAACCCCTGGACCGAATCGGCAGGACGCTCGGTACGCGGCATAAGCAAGGCTGCTTGTCCATAAGGCAGGCACCTGACCGGGTTGGTCGTAACATGACCCCGATCCGTTGTTCGCTGGTCCTAGATTACTACACCCCCGCTTTCCAAACTGGTCGTGAGTGTGCAGCGAGACCCAACCCGTAGGGAACTCAACCAAGACATCACAGCTTTTAATATTGCTTTAGGGACTCATTATCTGGTTGTTATATATCGCAACTTATAGCGTTTTACATGGGCACAAGCTACATAGT
The DNA here is from genome assembly GCA_963921515.1 of Calotriton arnoldi. Classification (NCBI taxonomy): domain Eukaryota; kingdom Metazoa; phylum Chordata; class Amphibia; order Caudata; family Salamandridae; genus Calotriton; species Calotriton arnoldi. The sequence continues at coordinate 357,564 of CAWUFW010004063.1, forward strand.
ACAAGGACGTCATACTTTATAAACACAGGATGTTAGGATCGAACCTACTTCCTCCCTCGAAGGTCGGCTGCTCTGTCACAGGCCAACGCCTCGCCCACCACTTGGTGCCCGCGGGCAGACCTCCGGGCATTAGTGCCGCCCCCCAAGGGTTGGGCCACCTCCCTGATAGGACCCGCCGCTTCTTCCGTCCCCAACGCAGCCGCGGGCTGCACCCAGACAAACGGTGCGCCGCCTGCCCGCCACCGTTTAAGGACAGGGGCGGGCACTCTGCCCCTTCCGTTCAAGGCCTGTAAGCCCTGGGCCGGCGCGCCACGGCACTGCTGGGAAGCACAGGCACACACGCGGCCCCCTTGGCACTAACCAGGAGGCTATGACAGCCGCCCGGTGAGCCCCCGCCAACGAGTCGGCAGCCCCCACCATGACACGCAGCGGTAAGCCCGCCCATTTAAGAACTCGCCCCCCATTTAAGAACTCGGCGGCCGCCGGTGTGCCCCCGCGATCGCTGAGGACAAGTAACCCGAGGTGGTCGCCCCTTTAACTCCTACAAGGCGCTGCATATTGGCGCCTCACCAGCAGCGGGCCACAGTCGGGGCCGCTGGCAGACAATATGTGCCGGGAGGTGGGGGGGGAACTCATGAGTGCCCCCAGCCGGGATAGCAGCACCCCAGAAGAGAAAGGGATGGGGGGGCGAATCACCGCGACAACGCTGACGGGGGGCTACCTCAGGCGAGCGCACAGATAATCGCCACCCCCCCCTCCGGCGACCCGGGGGGGGGGAGGGGGCAGCAGTTACACATAGCCCCCAGCGGGGCAGGAACTCTGAGCCGCCCTATCCGTTTTGGACTGGTCAGCTGGATGTGAGCCCCATCAGTTATTTGTGGCGGAGACTGCGGGCCTGCTACTGCTGTGGTCGGGTGCCCTCGTGAGCCCCAGCGACCCAAAGTGTTTTACCTATTAGCATCTAAACGTAATTAGCGGGGGCAGAAAACACGAACGTACAGCCACCTCAGACGGCCCTCCCTGCCGGGTTAGCAGCTGGTAAGGGTGGACACCCCTGTCTTCCGGCAGGCCCGCTCCCTACTCAATGGACACTGGGGCCTCCTACATGCGAGGCATGCTCTCGACTACCGCTCTATCTCCCCACATCTAATGGCAGGAAACCAGCCAGCGTTCAGACCACCCCCTGCGTGGCAGCATTATTCACCAGCGTGGCAGCGTAGCACAGAACACTTCCGCGCCTCGAACCCGGTATCACCCGCATGACAGCATTAAGTGACCCGTTGCGGGGCCCATTACATTCTGTTAAGCACGGGGGACGTTAGCTAATATGCCCAAATCAAAGACCCTGCCGCGCTTCGAACCCTCGCCCCTATTCCACCTTAATTACCATCGGAAAGCCCCCGCCAAGGGGCAGGCGACCCGGGCCTATTCACCCCAACGACGAGCCTGCCACACTTCCCGTGGAGCACTACGTTGTTGTGCCTTGGGAGAGTGTGGGCCTGCACGGCTCCGATCTAATAGCGCAATGCTGAGGGGAAAACGAAGTATGCCCCCCCCAGCTGACCCAGGGCCTCGAGGAGCTCACCCGACAGCGGCCTAACTACCCCCGTGTGTAGGGCCCGAGCCTTAACCTAACCACGCCGACTTGGACGGTTGGGGGGTGGGCGGATGCGATTATAAACTGGGGGCAGACCACTGCCGGTCGCCCCCTTTCTACCACTCCCCCACTGGGCCCGCGCTGCACCTCGGCAGCAATCCCAACCAAATGGGCCTCCGCTGGGCCTAGTCCCGAAATCCACGGAGCCCGCAGCCTCTATGGGCCGAGGCGACCACGGCCAGTGGATTACAGGGGGGGGGGAGGGCGACTCACCTCAAAACCGCCAATGGCTAACGAAACGACCGACCCGATGAAACGACCCCCAACGAAGACGACCACCAACGAGGGAACGATCCTTCGACGGCGTGTCCGGGCGCGCGAAAGAGGACGACAAGATGGTGGGGGGAGGCCTATATACCCCTCCCCCTGTCCTCGCGCCCCGGACGTGATTCTAGCCTATCGCGCTGCGACCAGGCTTGGGGGACTCCTCCCTGAGTCCCTGCCCCTACGGGGGTGTGGGGTGCCCAGCTGGCACTAGAGGGCTGCCCTCTTTAGTGGCCCCCTGCGGGGGCCTCGGACAGCCGCATTTCTGAGGGAGTTTCCTTCACATGGCCCCGCTGTGAGTCAGCCCTGGTGCCAGGGAGCTCGCCCCGGCCTCTGCTGGCCTTTGTGATGCCAAGTGGAAGGTCAGAGCCTTTCTGCAGCCCGATTGTTATGGCCATTTCCTGCACTCCAAAGGAGCAGCGAGGCAGCTGCATGAATGCCCAGGGTCATTCACTTTCAGGTACATAAGCTCCCCACAGTGAGTGCAGACTGACTGTCTGCAATGCGTGCAGCACCCCCCTCCAATTAAAACATGAATCGGCCTGGGCTCAAACTGACCTTGAAGAGTGGGGCTGCATGCGCCCCCTCCCCATTATTTATATTTAAATTTGCCCCCAGGACCAGCTCCCCACCAAGGGCTGAGTTTTTAAAGAAGCACAGGACATCGAGCTTTTTTTTTTTTGCTGCAAGACGGCAAATTGTGATTTTGCAGCAATTTTTTTTTTTTTTAAAGTGCTTTTTGGCCCTGGCGGTGACCCCAGGGGACCCCAGGACCAGGGCTAGGGGGTCAGGGTATTCCTCCCCCTTTTCTTTTTTTTAACGTTTTTATTTGGGGACTCAGCTGAGGCCGAGTCCCAAGATGGCTGCCAACACTTCCTGGTTGAAGTGTTGGCAGCCAATCAGATCTCTGCACAAGATCGGGAGTATTCGCAAATGCTTTGTGACCCTAGATATACAAATTTTAATTTCCTTTAATAGCTCAAAAACTACTGAACGAATTTACACCAAATAGCAAAAAGCATGCTTTTTGGACCAAGAGCTACCTTTCTGCCAAATTTGGGTTGTAGGCGTGTTCAAAAGCCCTATGGAAATTAACATGAAAAAGGCACTTTTTGCCCCCCCCCTTTTTTCTTGGCCCCCGTATCATGAATCACCCCAAAAATTTCCATCCCCATCTAGAATTACCAGAACACTTCTTTTTGGAAAATGTTGTGAAGATTCGTCAAACGGCGCCAAAGTTATTGGCAAGTCAAAAAACGTTTTTTATATGGAAACATGGTCCCAACTATAACTACCTACTGGTGGAGAGAGAGAGAGAGAGAGAGAGAGAGAGAGAGAGAGAGACGGAGAGGGAGAGAGAGACGTATTGTCCTCAAGGGGTTTTCTGCAGGAATTTATAAACCATGAGGCCGGTGTAATCTGTATCCGACTTCCCACACGGTGCCAACCCAGCTTCGTGCTTCACCTAGGTCAGTGTAATCTGTATCTGGCTTCTTTCAAAGCGCCTATCTGTCATAGCGCTGCAAATACTGCAATGTAAGGGGTATTTGGCTTTCCTCAAAGCACAAGTTGGGCTGAGTACTTCCACTATAGCAATGTAATCTGACTTCTTTCAAAGTACCTGTCTAGCTCTGCGCTTCCTCAACTGCCAAGTAATCTGCCCCCCACCCCGGGAGGGCAATGTTGGACCATATTACACCTGTTACGTATTAAGTATGCTTTATGTGACATGATTTATTATTTCATTTTATATTCTTACTAAAACATTTATCTGGGCTGCAAAGGTTAAGAAGGAGACAGATAGTACTGCAGGCTGTTTTTTGCTGCGATGCGTTTTCCATGGAGTGGCCCTGACCCAGCCCTACCCTGCCCTTTGATCCATGGTTAAACAGCTGAAGCCCTCGTCCAATAGCCTCAGTGCTTGGTGACGCCTCCTTGGCTCTCTGGAGCATCCTCCAGTGGGATGTAAAGGTGGCTGCTGTGGGCACATGCTTGGAGGGTACCAGAATGTGCTGTAGCATTTGAGTCAGTGGGTGTCTGCAGATATTGAAGATCAGGAGTCCGGAGCGAGGACCCCTGTGAACCCCCTGTGTGGGTAGACAAACGTTAACCTACAAATCATTCTTTTCAGGTGTGTTAGCTTAATTCATTCAATGGAAGCTAAAGAAGACTACAACACCCAGAAGGCTCCAGGTTATCACAGACTGAAACAGAGTCCCTAATGACCCAGCGGAAAGTGGTCACCTGAGCCCTAGGTACAGCCTAAAAAATGGGCGCCAAGGTTTTTCGAGTCCTTTTTGATAAACGTGCATTTCCTCATGCTTTGTAATTGCAGCACTTGCTAGCTTCTTCTAGCTGGAAATAAGTACACGAGCAAAAAGGGAAAAATGTGGAACACACAAGACCCAAGGGGCGGAAATATCATTGGCATTATTGCCTACTTTCTTGTGCCTTTGAGTAAATCAGTGGTAGAGTTCGACAGGTGCACTGCACTACTGTAGATTCTGTGGTTGATTTTTTACACCTAGGGCCAGATTTATCAATCTTTCACGCAACACAACACAACACAACGCAACACAGCAAGACAACTTGCTGCGCTGCGTGAAAGGGAAAGGGCAGGAACGTGCCATATTTACCAATATATGGCGCATTCCTGCTCTCTCTGTGCGCTGGCGCACAATCTGCTGCCTGGCGCCGACACAGGCACCGTTGCTCCATGGCGCAATCGTGCTTGTGCTGCAGGCAGGATTGTTTTTGTGCAGGAAGGAATACCTTCCCGCACAAAAACAATCCTTAGAGACATTTTTCTCTTTCTGTGTGTGCTGCACAATGCAGCACACATTGAAAGAGGAAACAACGAGGAGAAAAAAGATACATCTCCTCGTCGCGCCTCCCCTTGGAAGGCGCAGCATTTTGATGCGTTCCCAGGTTTGCTAGTCTTGGTAAATCTGGGAATGACCCCAAATCCATGGGTGGCTGCATGGGAACGCCAACACTCCACCCATGGAACGCCAACGCTCCACCCATGGAACGCCAACACTCCACCCATGGAACGCCAACACTCCACCCATGGAACGCCAACACTCCACCCATGGAACACCCACGCTCCACCCATGGAACGCCAACACTCCACCCATGGAACGCCAACACTCCACCCATGGAACGCCAACACTCCACCCATGGAACGCCAACACTCCACCCATTGAACGCCCACACTCCACCCATGGAACGCCAACGCTCCACCCATGGAACGCCAACGCTCCACCCATGGAACGCCCACACTCCACCCATGGAACGCCAACACTCACCCATGGAACGCCAACACTCCACCCATGGAACGCCAACACTCCACCCAAGGCGGCCTTGCGTAGATCTGTAAATCTGACTTTAGTGTTGTGCTGTCCTTTCGACCCCATGCGTGACGCAAGGGCAACGCAATACATTGATGACTTTAGGCCACTAGTTCTTAAGCCAAGGTCTAAATAACCCTGTTAGTGAGGATGGTTCAAGGGCCCTAGACATAATTGAGGGCTTGTGCTAAGGAGGAAAGACAGGATCCATTTTAAGGCACTTGCAGGCACACTGCCCACTCAAAGTCCATCCAACCCATTGAAGTTGATAATAGTCAGTGCTTTATTTGTAATATAATAAGTGCCAGGGCTCTTGTCAAGAGGCCACTGCAGCTTGCACCACACATTGCTCCCGACATCGCTGCCAATGATAGTAACAACACAACTACTAACCATCACACTCATACAAGTGTGACAATTCAGACAATCTCAGGCCCCCAAAGCTATAAGAATGGCTTGGGAGGCACGTAATGGTCATGTATACTGAAATAATAATCAACAGTTGCTGTGGTCATCTCTGGAGTAGCCATGCAGCACCCCCTTGTAGCAGACTGCCACAAGCGCTTGGTGTTGACAATTAAGTGCCAGTGCTGAGCACCAGAAACAACCGGCTCAAATTAAGCACTGATAATAGTGTAATCAAAGTGCCTAGAGGGAGCTCGTTTTATGGCATGTGCTATCCTTTAAAGCTGTGCACAGCTTGAGTGCCAGTAACTGAGCCTGCCCTGGTATATGCATCTCTTGCCCTCGTCCACGGCCATCGCTGCCCCTGGCTCACCCTGCCCCTGGCCCTCCCTGCCCCTGCCCCTCCTTGCCCCTGGCTCACACTGCCCCTGGCTCACACTGCCCCTGGCTCACCCTGCCTCTGGCTCACTCTTCCCCTGGCTCATCCTGCCCCTGGCCCTCCCTGGCTCACCCTGCCCCTGGCCCTTCCTGCCCCTGGCCCTCCTTGGCCCTCCCTGCCCCTGGCCCTTCCTGCCTCTGACTCACCCTGCCCGTGGTTCATCCTGCCCCTGGCCCTCTCTGTCCCTTGCTCACACTGCCCCTGGCTCACCCTGCCCCTGGCTCACCCTGCCCCTGGCTCACCCTGCCCCTGGCTCACTCTTCCCCTGACTCACCCTGCCCCTGGCCTTCCCTGGCTCACCCTGCCCCTGGCTCACTCTTCCCCTGACTCACCCTGCCCCTGGCCCTCCCTGTCCCTTGCTCACACTGCCCCTGGCTCAACCTGCCCCTGGCCCTCCTTGCCCCTGGCTCAACCTGCCCCTGGCCCTCCCTGCTCCTGGCTCACCCTGCCCTCCCTGCCCCTGGCCTCCCAGCCCCAGGCCCACACTGCCCCCTGGTCCTCCAGGCCCTCCCTGCCCCCTGCCCCCGGCCCTCCCTGCCTCTGGCCCTCACTGCCCCCTGTCCTCCCTGCCCCTGGCCCTCCTGCCCCTGGCCCTCACTGTCCCCGGTCCTCCTGGCCCCTGGCTCACCCTGCTCCTGGCTCACCCTGGCCCTCCCTGCCCCTGACTCACCCTTCCCCTGGCCCTCCCTGGCTCCAACTGCCCCTGGCTCACCCTGCCCCTGGCTCACCCTGCCCCTGGCCCTTCCTGCCCCTGGCTCACCCTGCCCCTAGCTCAAACTGGCCCTGGCTCACCCTGCCCCCGGCCCTCCTTGCCCCTGGCTCTCCCTGCCCCTGGCTCACCCTGCCCCTCCCTGCCCCGACTCACCCTGCCCTCGGCCCTCCCTGCCCATGGCCCTCCCTGCCCCTGGCTCTCCCTGGCCCTCCCTGCCCCTGGCCCTCCCTGACTCACCCTGCCCCTGGCTCACCCTGCTCCTGGCTCTCCCTGCCCTTGGCCCTCCTTGCCCCTGGCTCTCCCTGCCCCTGGCTCTCCCTGCCCTTGGCTCTCCCTGGCCATGGCTCACCCTGCCCCTGGCCCTCCCTGCCCCGACTCACCCTGCCCTCGGCCCTCCCTGCCCATGGCCCTCCCTGCCCCTGTTTCTCCCTGGCCCTGCCTGCCCTTGGCCCTCCCTGCCCTTGGCCCTCCTTGCCCCTGGCTCTCCCTGCCCCTGGCTCTCCCTGCCCCCGGCTCTCCCTGGCCCTGGCCCTCCCTGCCCCTGGCCATCCCTGCCCCTGGCTCACCCTGCCCCTGGCCCTCCCTGGCTCACCCTGCCCCTGGCCATTCCTGCTCCTGGCTCTCCCTGGCCCTCCCTGCCCCTGGCTCTCCCTGGCCCTCCCTGCCCCTGGCCCTCCCTGGCTCACCCTGCCCCTGGCTCACCCTGCCCCTGGCTCTCCCTGCCCTTGGCCCTCCTTGCCCCTGGCTCTCCCTGCCCCTGGCTCTCCATGCCCCCGGCTCTCCCTGCCCCTGGCTCTCCCTGCCCCTCCTTGGCTCACCCTGCCCCTGGCTCACCCTGCCTCCGGCCCTCCCTGCCCCTGGCCCTCCCTGGCTCACCCTGCCCCTGGCACTCCCTGCCCCCGGCCCTCCCTGCCCTGGCCCTCCCTGCCCCTGACTCTCCCTGCCCCCGGCTCTCCCTGCCCCTGGCTCTCCCGGTCCTCCCTGCCCCCGGCTCACCCTGCCTCCGGCCCTCCCTGCCCCTGGCCCTCCCTTCCTCGGCCCTCCCTGCCCCTGGCTCTCCCTACCCCGGCCCTCCCTACCCCCGGCACTCCCTGCCCCCGGCCCTCCCTGCCCCCAGCCCCCCTGCCCCTGGCTTACCCTGCCCCTGCCCCTCCCTGCCCTGACTGGCTCACTCTGGCCCTCCTTTCGCCTGGCCCTCCCTGCCCCCGGCCCTCCCTGCCCCTGCCCCTGCCTCACCCTGCCCCTGCCTCTGGCCCTCCCTGCCCCTGGCCCTCCCTACCCCCAGCCCTCCCTGCCCCTGGCCCTCCCTGCCCCCGGCCCTCCCTGCCCCGGCCCTCCCTGCCCCTGGCTCACCCTGCCCCCGGCCCTCCCTGCCCCCAGTCCTCCCTGCCCCTGGCCCTCCCTGCCCCTGGCCCTCCCTGCCCCCGGCCCTCCCTGCCCCCGGTCCTCCCTGCCCCTGGCTCACTCTGCCCCTGGCCCTCACTGCCCCCGGTCCATCCTGCCCCTGGCCCTCCCTGCCCCTGGCCCTCCCTACCCCCAGCCCTCCCTGCCGCTGGCCCTCCCTGCCCCCGGCCCTCCCTTCCCCTGGCTCACCCTGCCCTCGGCCCTCCCTGCCCCCAGTCCTCCCTGCCCCCGGCCCTCCCTGCCCCCGGCCCTCCCTGCCCCCGGTCCTCCCTGCCCCTGGCTCACTCTGCCCCTGGCCCTCACTGCCCCCGGTCCTCCCTGCCCCTGGCTCATCCTGCCCCTGCCCCCGGCCCACCCTGCCCCTGGCCCTCAGGGCCGGACTGGCCATAGCGGGCACCGGGCATTTCCCCGGTGGGCCGCCAGGGTTGGGGGCCGATTTTGTACAGGGCCGTTTTTGCAGCATAACTGCAATATCGGCCGCTGTAACGAAATCAGCAGAAACCGGCCCTGGTAAACAGCTCGGCCGCACCCCCAAACCCCTGGGGGGCTGGCCAAGCACTTTGCCAGGGCCGGTTTTGGGTCCCAGTCCGGCCCTGCTGGCCCTCCCTGCCCCTGGCTCACCCTGCCCTTGGCCCTCCCTGCCCCTGGCTCACCCTGCCCCTGGCCCTCCCTGCCCATGGCTCTCCCTGCCCCCGGCCCTCCCTGCCCATGGCCCTCCCTGCCCATGGCCCTCCCTGCCCATGGCTCACCCTGCCCCTGGCCCTCCCTGGCTCACCCTGCCCCTGGCCCTCCCTGGCTCACCCTGCCCCTGGCTCACCCTGCCCCTGGCTCTCCCTGCCCCTGGCTCTCCCTGCCCCTGGCCCTCCTTGCCCCCGGTTCTCCCTGCCCTTGGCTCTCCCTGCTCCTGGCTCTCTCTGCCCCTGGCTCCCCCTGCCCCTGGCTCACCCTGCCCCCGGCCCCCCAGGCTCACCCAGTCCCTGGCTCACCCTGCCCCCGGCCCTCTTGCCCCTGGCTCTCCCTGCCCCAGGCTCTCCCTACCCCAGGCTCTCTCTGCCCCTGGCTCACCCTGCCCCTGGCCCTCCCTGCCCCTCCCTGCCCCTGGCTCTCCCTGCCTCTGGCCCTCCCTTCCCCTGGCTCTCCCTGCCCTTGGCCCTCCCTGCCCCCAGCCCTCCCTGCGCCTGGCCCTCCCTGGCTCACCCTGCCCCTGGCCCTCCCGAAACCTGGCCCTTCCTGCCCCTGGCCCTCCCTGCCCCTGGTCCTCCCTGGCTCACTCTGCCCCCGACTCTCCCTGCCCCCGGCCCTCCCTGCCCCTGGCCCTCCCTGCCCCTTGCCCTCCCTGCCCCTGGCCCTCCCTGCCCCCGACTCTCCCTGCACCCGGCTCTCCCTGCCCCTGGCTCTCCCTGCCCCTGGCCCTCCCTGCCCCCGGCCCTCCCTGCCCCTTGCTCTCCCTGCCCTCGGCTCCCCTGCCCCCGGCTCTCCCTGCCCCCGGCCCTCCCTGCCCCCAGCACTCCCTGCCCTCGGCCCTCCCTGCCCCCAGCACTCCCTGCCCCCAGCACTCCCTGCCCCTGGCCCTCACTGCCCACTGGTCCTCCCGGCCCCGACCCTCCCTGCCCCTGGCCCTCACTGCCCTCGGTCCTCCCAGCCCCTGGCCCTCCTGCACCTGGCCCTCACTGTCCCCGGTCCTCCTCGCCCCTGGCTCACCCTGCCCCTGGCTCACCCTGCCCCTGACCCTCCCTGCCCCTGACTCACCCTGCCCCTGGCCCTCCCTGGCTCACACTGCCCCTGGCTCACCCTGCCCCTGGCTCACCCTGCTCCTGGCCCTTCCTGCCCCTGGCTCACCCTGCCCCTAGCTTAAACTGCCCCTGGCTCACCCTACCCCCGGCCCTCCTTGCCCCTGGCTCTCCCTGCCCCTGGCTCACCCTGCCCCTGGCCCTCCTTGCCCCTGACTCACCCTGCCCTCGGCCCTCCCTGCCCATGGCCCTCCCTGCCCCTGGCTCTCCCTGCCCCTGGCCCTCCCTGCCCCTGGCCCTCCCTGGCTCACCCTGCCCCTGGCTCACCCTGCCCCTTGCCCTCCCTGCCCCTGACCCTCCCTACCCCCAGCCCTCACTGCCCCTGGCCCTCCCTGCCCCTGGCTCACCCTGCCCCTGGCCCTCCCTGCCCCCGGTCCTCCCTGCCCCTGGCCCTCCCTGCCCCCGGCCCTCCCTGCCCCTGGCTAACTCTGCCCCTGCCCCTGGCCCTCCCTGCCCCAGTCCTCCCTGCCCCTTACTCCCCCTGCCCCTGGCCCTCCCTGCCCATGGCTCTCCCTGCCCCCGGCCCTCCCTGCCCCAGGCTCACCCTGCCCCTGGCCCTCCCTGCCCCTGGCTCACCCTGCCCCCTGCCCCCGGCCCTCTTGCCCCTGGCTCTCCCTGCCCCAGGCTCTCCCTGCCCCTGGCTCACTCTGCCCCTGGCTCAACCTGCCCCTGGCCCTCCCTGCCCCTGGCCCTCCCTGCCCCTGGCCCTCCCTGCCCCTGGCCCTCCCTGCCTCTGGCCCTCCCTGCCCTTGGCTCTCCCTGCCCCTGGCCCTCCTTGCCCTCAGCCGTCCCTGTCCTCAGCCGTCCCTGCCCCCGGCCCTCCCAGGCTCACCCTGCCCCTAGCTCACCCTGCCTCTGGCTCACCCTGCCCCCGGCCCTCTTGCCCCTGGCTCTCCCTGCCCCAGGCTCTCCCTGCCCCTGGCTTTCTCTGCCCCTGGCTCACCCTGCCCCTGGCCCTCCCTGCCCCTGGCCCTCCCTGCCCCACCCCCTGCCTCTGGCCCACCCTGCCCCTGGCTCTCCCTTCCCCTGGCTCTCCTTGCCTTCAGCCGTCCCTGCCCTCGGCCCTCCCTGACCCCAGCCCTCCCTTCCCCGGCCCTCCCTTCCCCGGCCTTCCTTGCCCTCAGCCGTCCCTGCCCTCGGCCCTCCCTGCCCCCGGCCCTCCCTGCCCCCAGCCCTCCCTTCCCCGGCCCTCCCTTCCCCGGCCCTCCCTGCCCCTGGCTCTCCCTACTCCCAGCCCTCCCTACCCTCACCCCTCCTTGCCCCCGGCCGTCCCTGCCCCCGGCCCTCCCTGCCCCTGGCTCACCCTGCCCCTGCCCCAGACCCTCCCTGCCCCCGGCCCTCCCTGCCCCCGGTCCTCCCTGCCCCCGGTCCTCCCTGCCCCTGGCTCACTCTGCCCCTGCCCCTGGCCCTCCCTGCCCCCGGTCCTCCCTGCCCCCGGCCCTCCCTGCCCCTGGCCCTCCCTGCCCCTGGCTCACCCTGCCCTTGGCCCTCCCTGCCCCTGGTTGCCCCTGCCACTGGCCCTCCCTGCCCCTGGCTCACCCTGCCCCTGCCCTCCCTGCCCCCGGCCCTCCCTGCCCCCAGCCCTCCCTTCCCCGGCCCTCCCTTCCCCGGCCCTCCCTGCCCCTGGCTCTCCCTACTCCCGGCCCTCCCTACCCCCACCCCTCCTTGCCCCCGGCCCTCCCTGCCCCCGGCCCTCCCTGCCCCTGGCTCACCCTGCCCCTGCCCCAGACCCTCCCTGCCCCCGGCCCTCCCTGCCCCGGTCCTCCCTGCCCCCGGTCCTCCCTGCCCCTGGCTCACTCTGCCCCTGGCCCTCCCTGCCCCCGGTCCTCCCTGCCCCTGGTTCACCCTGCCCCTGCCCCTGCCCCCGGCCCTCCCTGCCCCTGGCCCTCCCTGCCCCTGGCCCTCCCTGCCCCTGGCTCACCCTGCCCTTGGCCCTCCCTGCCCCTGGCTGCCCCTGCCACTGGCCCTCCCTGCCCCTGGCTCACCCTGCCCCTGCCCCAGGCCCTCCCTGCCCCTGGCTCACTCTGCCCCTGCTCCTGGCCCTCCCTGCCCCCGGTCCTCCATGCCCCTGGCTCACCCTGCCCCTGCACCCGGCCCTCCTTGCCCCTGGCCCTCCCTGCCCCTGGCTCACCCTGCCCTTGGCCCTTCCTGCCCCTGGCTCCCCCTGCCCCTGGCCCGCCCTGCCCATGGCTCTCCCTGCCCCCGGCCCTCCCTGCCCCCACCCCTCCCTGGCTCACCCTGCCCCTGGCTCTCCCTGCCCCTGGCCCTCCTTGCCCCTGGCTCACCCTGCCCCCAGCCCTCCCTGGCTCTCCCTGCCCCTGGCTCTCTCTGCCCCTGGCTCACCCTGCCCCTGGCTCACCCTGCCCCCGACCCTCCCAGGCTCACCCTGCCCCTGGCTCACCCTGCCTCTGGCTCACCCTGCCCCCGGCCCTCTTGCCCCTGGCTCTCCCTGCCCCAGGCTCTCCCTGCCCCTGGCTCTCTCTGCCCCCGGCTCCCCTGCCCCCGGCCCTCCCTGCCCCTTGCTCTCCCTGCCCCTTGCCCTCCCTGCCCCCACCCCTCCCTGGCTCACCCTGCCCCTGGCTCTCCCTGCCCCTGGCCCTCCTTGCCCCTGGCTCACCCTGCCCCCAGCCCTCCCTGGCTCTCCCTGCCCCTGGCTCTCTCTGCCCCTGGCTCACCCTGCCCCTGGCTCACCCTGCCTCTGGCTCACCCTGCCCCCGGCCCTCTTGCCCCTGACTCTCCCTGCCCCTTGCCCTCCCTGCCCCCGGCCGTCCCTGCCCCCGGTCCTCCCTGCCCCCGGCTCACCCTGCCCCCGGCCCTCCCTGCCCCTGGCTCACCCTGCCCTTGGCCCTCCCTGCCCCTGGCTCCCCCTGCCCCTGGCCCGCCCTGCCCATGGCTCTCCCTGCCCCTGGCCCTCCCTGCCCGCACCCCTCCCTGGCTCACCCTGCCCCTGGCTCTCCCTGCCCCTGGCCCTCCTTGCCCCTGGCTCACCCTGCCCCCAGCCCTCCCTGGCTCTCCCTGCCCCTGGCTCTCTCTGCCCCTGGCTCACCCTGCCCCTGGCTCACCCTGCCCCCGACCCTCCCAGGCTCACCCTGCCCCTGGCTCACCCTGCCTCTGGCTCACCCTGCCCCCGGCCCTCTTGCCCCTGGCTCTCCCTGCCCCAGGCTCTCCCTGCCCCTGGCTCTCTCTGCCCCCGGTTCCCCTGCCCCCGGCCCTCCCTGCCCCTCCCTGCCCCTTGCCCTCCCTGCCCCCACCCCTCCCTGGCTCACCCTGCCCCTGGCTCTCCCTGCCCATGGCCCTCCTTGCCCCTGGCTCACCCTGCCCCCAGCCCTCCCTGGCTCTCCCTGCCCCTGGCTCTCTCTGCCCCTGGCTCACCCTGCCCCTGGCTCACCCTGCCCCCGACCCTCCCAGGCTCACCCTGCCCCTGGCTCACCCTGCCTCTGGCTCACCCTGCCCCCGGCCCTCTTGCCCCTGACTCTCCCTGCACCCGGCTCTCCCTGCCCCTGGCTCTCCCTGCCCCTGGCCCTCCCTGCCCCCGGCCCTCCCTGCCCCTTGCTCTCCCTGCCCCTTGCCCTCCCTGCCCCCGGCTCTCCCTGCCCCCGGCTCTCCCTGCCCCCGGCTCTCCCTGCCCCCGGCCCTCCCTGCCCCCGGCCCTCCCTGCCCCCGGCCCTCCCTGCCCCTTGCTCTCCCTGCCCCTTGCCCTCCCTGCCCCCGGCTCTCCCTGCCCCCGGCTCTCCCTGCCCCTGGCTCTCCCTGCCCCTGGCCCTCCCTGCCCATGGCTCTCCTGCCCATGGCTCTCCTGCCCCTGGCTCTCACTGCCCCAGGCTCACACTGCCCCTGGCTCTCCCTGCCCCCGGCCCTCCCTGCCCCTTGCTCTCCCTGCCCCTTGCCCTCCCTGCCCCCGGCCGTCCCTGCCCCCGGTCCTCCCTGCCCCCGGCTCACCCTGCCCCCGGCCCTCCCTGCCCCCGGGTCTCCCTACCCCTGGCCCTCCCTGCCCCTGACTCTCCCTGCCCCTGGCCCTCCCTGCTCCTGGCTCACCCTGCCCCTGGCCCTCCCTGCCCCTGGCTCTCCCTGCCCCTGGCTCACCCTGCCCCTGCCCCCGGCCCTCCCTGCCCCTGGCTCGTGTCCTATGGATCACCAGTTCCGAGGCCAATTACTGAATGAGTCAGAAAACAATTAACCCATACTTGAGTTATCAGTGATTGAGGGCTGTGAGCCCTGGACTTTGCAGTGGACTCTGAAGCTTGGCTGCCTCCACCACAGCCCAGTGGGTGCCAGAGGCGAGGCCTGTGGGCACTGGACTCCCCTTTTATCAGCAGGGCCAGGCACCGCTGGGGCCAGTGCCTGCATTACTGGCCCAGTGACAGCCCTTTACTGCATTCATCCTGGTGTATTTAAAGCCCAGATAAGCGACTTCCTCAAAAGGCTGCCTTCAAATGCCTGACATTTTTCACATGTGAGTGAGATTTTTTTTAACTTTAGTTATATTTTTTATTTTAAAAACACATATAAACATAAGTAACAAACAATAAGAAAGAAAGCTGAGCTGGACCAGTCGCTTTCCCTCATCTCGCTCCCATTAATACAGCATTATCCCCCCTTTTAAAAATATCCTAACCTAGACCCTGGTAACTTGGCCAGTTTACGCCCCATCCCCCAACTCCCCTATTTGTCTAGACCGCTGGATAGATACGTTTTCCTTCAGTGACGTGATCGCAAGGATGCCCCCAGCTCTTGCGCCTCCTGCAGGTGGGTTCCGCCCTGGCTGTGGTGAGTGCCCTGGACCGGTGGTGCAGAGGTGCTGCTAGTAACATCCCACTGCTCTGGTGCTGCTGGATCTGTCTGCTGCATTTGATACTATGAACCATGACGCTCTCCCTGGGGTCTTAAAGACACAGCGTTCCTCTTCCAGCAGACAGAACCCAACAAGAAGCCATCTCCGCTCTCGCGTCTCCGGTCACGGGGTTACTCGCGGAGTTCCACACAGCTCTCTAGAGTCTCCCCTTCTTTCCAATCTGTACACGATCCCTTTTGCCCATAGAATCTGGTCCTTCAGCTTCAGACTTTTAACGTACGCAAACCTAATCACCTTAAACATCTCCTGAGATGTCTTCAATGTCGCTTCCGCCTCATGCGACTGGCTGCCCAGCGTCCACATCTGGATGTCCTCGAACCACTGGAAGTTGAACGGCGATAAGACAGAGATTCTTTGCTCGCTGCGACCGTCCCCATTTTGGGAGCGACCCTCCTGGCCATATTTCTTGGATTTGGAACCAAGGGCCCGATTTAGAGTTTGGGGGACAGGATACTCCATTGACAACGGGATGGACAGTGGCGTAATGAAACTTGAGGGGTCCCCCCTGCAAAGTACATGGAGGGGGTCCGCCTCCCCTGGACCGAGTCAGGAGCTCTCAGGCCAGGGGCCTTTGCACAGTGCTCAAGGGGGCCCCATGGAGCTCAGGGGCCTCCCCGCACTGCGGGGGCTGCGGGGGCTAATGTTATGCCACTGGGGGTACCAATTCCCCAGGTCCCCCGAGGATATACGGGCGAACCCCTATTTGCAGCACCGTCCTTCTTCACCATGTCAATATCCATTTAATCAACGCAATCATTTGAAGATTTCCAACAAACAAATCAACATTCCACAGCGAAGATGATGTTCAACAAATACTGAATTGTTTTATAACAAATTCATGGGATTACCACTTTAAATAGATTTGACACTCAACAGAATCACAAAACAACAAAAACATTATTGTGTGCATGCAAAGACAATCTTATGACCTGTAGACAGCATTTTTCTAAATGTTTAAGACATTTCGTATGTGAACACTCCCCGACCCATCCCCAATGGCGATAAAATGGCGTCCTTGTGTGGTGTAAACGTTCTTGAAGAGGGTCCCCTGCCCTGGTGCTGTGTGGTGACCTCAAGCATATAATGTTCCGTCTCTTAGTAATAAGGCAACTACGCACCCTAGAAAATCATCACTTTGGTGTCCCCGTTTATGCAACAGCGCGCACCTACCAGTTCCCCTCAGTGTGGACCTTGGAATACTGTAGACAAAAAAAACCCATAACAAACGGGCCTTGTGCCACTAAATAATATGTTAAAAAATGTTGATCCCTTCACCAAACACCAAATGATGATAACTAAATAGGGCTCTCACCCAGTTAATGGGCCAATTTTCACTGTGAGAGGAGAAGACACAGAGAAATGCTCCTGTCACTTAGCACAAACTTCAATGCTCCGAGTCCAATCCCCAGTATGGTTTCCCAACCCTCCCTGCCCCGCTGTGAATGGCATCATTATTTGGTTGGAGGCTTTTGGAAATAGGATGTGATTAGGGTGGACTTCCTTTTTTAGGTCGAGCCTCGAGTAGCGTGCAAGCGCTGCTAGGCGAAGACTTTAAGTAAGTGAGTTTCAAAAGCAGTCCAAACGCTCGTGCGTCGTGGCTGGCCTTTTTGGGATGGGTACGCGCGGCAAACATGTGTTTCCAATTATCGTGCCCAGACGCGTGCGCGATAATTGTAAACACATGCCGGCAAAAGGCCATGACGCACGAGCGTCTGGTCAGCTGAGCAGGCTGCCGCGCTCGCTCGCCCCCGCTCCTCCGTTTCGATTCCGTGCTTGTTAGTGCAGGGTTCTAGTGTTCCATAAGAAATAGTGAGTGTTCAGGTTTTCGCGCGCAGCGCACTTCAACCTTCGTTCCCGAGGAGAAGGCTGCATTCCTGTGCTGCGCATTCTCCATGACAAAAATTCTCATCAGGGGATTAGCGTTTCAATGTGTTTCTCCGCCTGATACCTCCCGCTGCCTAGAAGGAGTATTCCAGAGCAGTTAGAGTTCCTTCGCCAGTACGAATGTTCTGCAGAAAGGTTTGTCTCCAGTCGGCGCTTCAGTGAAATTCTGACTGAAAGGGTTTTTCTGAAGGTAAGGAAGAAACGAGTAAGTCCAGCCTTTCATTACTTTAAATGTCCACCGCGCTCTACAGTTCTACAACTCCAGGCAAAAGTCACCCGGTTAGCGCCACTTCGTATTGGGACTCATTAAGCGCTAGTCAGGCTTTTGCAGATGAAAGAGAGGTTAAGAGTTGCGCAATTTTGGTGACTCTACTCCACGCTTTTCAGTTGCTGCGAAGCTTGTTATGAGCGCCAGGGATACTGCGGGATATCAGTTTTGCTTTAGTGCTGTAATAAACCTGATGATTTGAAGCCATTATGAGCGATATTTTGAACATTAGTGGTGCGTGGGAGCACGCTGGGGTGTTCATTACATGCACGAGGTTACATCAGATATGCTGCAGGTGCGGCAGGTGCGGCAGGGAGAGAGTGCCCCCCTCCCCCGTGCCACAATTACAGACATCGAGAGGGGAATGGGCCAATCAGATCTCGCGCAGGCTGGAGGTTCGGCATTTCAAGCCATCTTCTGTAGTGGGCAGAGTCCCTGGCACGGGAATTTGTACTGGCAGGCGCGAGGGTGCTTGTGTACAGTTTACACCTTTGAATGCGTCCGCAGTACCGTGTGCCCAGCAGATGCGCGTGACAGCAGACCTGCTGCCAGCCTGCAGCAGGGCATGCCCCCTGCATTCCAAGGGCACGTGTGTTTCTATAGATGTGGTAGGCAGTGCGAATGTGCTTCCCCCCCTCCACCCCCTCCCCTAGTGTGCTTTTTCACCAGGAGTTTGGTTGGGCGGCGTTCTCAGCAAAAAGCACTTATGGCCACACTTTTCAATACCACCTTAGGCAGAATGTGACATATAAGGGTATTTACAGAGGTAAACTAACCCCCTAGCCAAAGAATAAAAAAATCCATACGTATTTCTCTCTGTTTCTCTCTCTCTCTCACACACACACACATGATGTCTCCCCTTTCTCTTCTCTCTCACACACATTTACTCTCGCTTGCACACACACACACCCCTTGTGTATGCGTGTCTCTGCTTCCCACTCAAACATACGAACAGAATCAATATGGCTTTTGCACACATGTAAATACATACATACTTTGTCTCGCTGTCACACACACACAAACACAGATTTGCACCTCTGTCTCGCTCTCGCACACTAACAAAGACACATGTACTTCCCTCCCTCTCATTCCCCACCCCTTCTACACAGTGAAACACCTGTATGTCTGAGCCTGGCCTGCCATTATTACACATACCGTATGGTAATGCTCGTGATATCTGCACGGATCAAACCAGACCCAGTGTCGCAAGGACAGTTTCTGGTCGCACAAGCATCTTTCTTCCCCACTGGCTGAACTACTGAGGCAAATCACGTTTATGTGACTTCTGAGTTTAATTGTTGAACATTAAAGAATGTATAATTTTCGACCATAACACACAGCAGCCATTTCTGCATTTTTAATACAACCATTCGGATTTTGAGAGGAGTAAACATCTAAACATTTTTTGCCTTTGGAACCTGAATGGCATTTACCCCATCTGCTGAGAGCTAAAGGCGTTTACAGAAGCAGGAAGAGTTTCTCTCATAAACGGAGAAGTGGCATCTGGAAAACAAGCATTTGCAATGCAATAGGTCTCGCATTTGCTAGAGTTTAAGCTATTGGCATTATAAATGACAATGCCTTTTATTTATCTGTTTTGAAAACCAACACATAAATAAAAGGCATTCTCATTTGCAACGCCAGTAGCTCAAACTCTCGCAAATGCGAGACCTATTGCATTGCAAATGCTTGTTCTACTAGGCGTGCCACAAATGACATTTCTCAATTTATGGAATCAGGACCTGTGGATATTTAAGGCTACTGATGTATAGCAAGACTCAAGAAAATGCATCAGTTGGATGGATTTTCATTAGTTGTAAGTTTAGACAAGAGGTTAAAGTATACAAGACTGGTGTGTCCATAAGGTGAGATAAAGAAGCTTCCTTACATCATTACCATCGGGATGGCAAAAAGACTGCATTGTAATGCAGAGCTACACATACAGCTATTGTGCTGGTGTTGCAGAAGATGCAAGGAAAAATGTGTACCCCAAATATCTCAATAGATCCTGGTGGAAACTGGAGGGATGCAGACATATTGAACAGACACAAAATGGACCATAATCGTTTGTTATTCAAAATGTTGGAACCTTTCCATGGTCTATGCAGATGAGATGGAATACATGCCCCTCTGAAGTGGATGCGTCCTCAAATATATGTTTGGATGATACTACATTTCACAAGTTTTTTAAAGCAAATGATACTGAAAGTAAGCACACAAAAAGAATATTAACTTCTTCTTATTTTTTTTTTTACTATGAGACTCACAGGCCAAGAAAATATGGGTCAGTTTCTGGGAGAAACTATAGAAAAAGAAAAAAACCTTTACTTGCATGGTCAACTCCTTGATAAAGTGTCAGCAGCAACATTTTGTGAGCTACGAAAGCTGAAGTACAGAAATTGCCAGCAGGTAGTTATAGTTGGGACCTAGTTTCCATAGGAACCATTTTTGACTTGGCTATAACTTTGGCGTCGTTTGACCAATCTGCATGAAATTTTGCCAAAAAAGTGTCACAGTTGGTACTATTGATTGGGATAGTTTGGGGGTGATCTGTGCAGTGGGGACCGAGAATTTGGGCCACGAAATAAGTTTGCGTTTGTAATGTTAATTCCCATAGGAACCTTTCGCCACCTCTACAGCCCAAACCGCTGAACGGACTTACACCACATTTGGCAGGGAGGTAGATGTCTGTTCAAGGAAGTGCCTTTTGATTATTTGGTGAAAATCCGTTCATTAGTTTTTGAGAAATGTAAGTTTAAAATTATAGTGATCTCTAGCCATGGATATTTTGCGAAGGTTTCGCGATTACTCACAAATGCACGAGCCAACGGAAATGCTCTGATTGGCTGGACGCAATCGGAATATAAAGCTGCGGCTGCCATTTTATCTATGGGGAACGGTTCCCGGGTCTGAAAATCTGTGTGAAAGCCCACATAAGGGGTCAGGGTGGAGATACTCTGACCCCATGGTTGAGAAATGGAGGTGTTAGTGACAGAAGTTATGTGTCCAAAATTGATTTTTTTAATAGCTTGCGATATTCGCGACCATGCCGCGACTGCCAGCACGGCTTCCCATGTACCATCACAGGAACATCGCGACTATCAACATCATCATGAATATTGGTGAAAATATTAAAAAATATATCAATGAATCATTAGTATTCATTGTTATAGAGATATTGATAAATGTTTTTAATAGAGTTATGTATATAGTGAGTTATCTACTGTGATGGTTAGAATGAATTATATAGTTATTTTTTTATGTGGTGGTGGCTATTGAATTTCTGCTTTTGCTTTCTGCATTCGAGACGTAACAGTGGGGATCGCGATGACCAACGTCATTGCGATCTCCGATTTCTGGTTGTTCTAGAAATACACTAGAAAAACATGAGTTTGAAGTGTACAATAATAAACCTCTAGTGTGTTATATACTGTAATGTGTGTGCATATATGTGTTTTCACTTTATGGAAAAGTCGTGATCGTCACGGTCAACAACGTCAGTGCGACATCCTCAATAACCGCGAAAATGGAAAATAGGTCTGAAAGTTTTTAATGAAACTTAGTACAAAAATATTAGTTTAAACCTGCTTTGAAAGAAGTATGTATATAGTAATGTGTGTAGGGCAATGTTCATAATGGATTTTTTACATATTATTTTTGGATGTGTTGGTGGTCATTGAATGTCTGCTTTTGTTTCCCGTTTTCGCAACGTGTCCGGGGGAATTGCAATTACAGATGTCATTGCGATCTCCGGAGTCACAGCAAAAAAATAAAATAGGTTTTAAAGATGGTTTTTATAGGAAACTCTCTACAAAAACATGACTTTAGAGAATGTAAGAAACCCCTAGTGTATAAAATAGTGTAGTATGTGTGCACATATGTGTTTTCACTTTATGGAAAAGACGCGATTGTCATGGCGAATGACGTCCCCGTGACTTCCTGAAGAACCGTAAAAACAGAAAATAGGTCTGAAAGGTTGTTTTTAAAGAAACTTAGTACAAAAATATGAGTTTAAACATGCTTTGAAAGCAGTATGAATATAGTAATATGTGTCGGGCAATTTTCAGAATGGATTTTTTTACATATTTTTGGATGTGTTGGTGGCCATTGAATGTCTGCTTTTGATTTCCGTTTTCGCGACGTGTTCACTGGGATCGTGACACTGTCACGAAGATTCCCAAAAACTAAAGAAAAAAACCTTTTACTGATGACAGAATCTCCACAGTAAATGCAACAATGTTGTGCCGACGTACAAAATTGTTACAAATAAAACCAGTTATTAATGTATTTTCTGATAAACACATGAAATCAAAAAATGAGTAGTGTATTATAAAAATATAATACACAATATCCAATTATTGAAAGAAAGTACGAAAATCTTAGCGGTTCACTTTAAAAAAAAAAAAATGAACGTTACAATTAAGAAAAAGAATTTAAAAAATCTTAGAAATTGAAAAAATCCAAAGGATACAGGAACGTTATAGTTAACAATTAGCATTTAAAAAACACTTAGAAATTCACAAAAAAAAACAAAGGTTACAGAGACGTTATAGTTAGGAAATAACATTTAAAAAACCTTAGAAAATCACTGAAAAAACCAAAGGTTACAGGGACGTTATAGTTAGAGTGATATTTTACTCGTACAAAACCAGGGAAATTCAGCAGTTATACTTAGATGAGCTAACTATAACCCGCGCCCCGCAATGCACGGCTTATGACCTCTCATATTACATCACTCATGACATGGTCAGTGACATCACTGATGACATTTTAAATGACATGGTTGTTTTCCAAACTGTGGTAAAGGAAAAAAAAAAAAACTTTACGTGCATGGTCAACTCTTTTATAAACAAGCATTGGCATAGCCAATAGGTCTCGCCTTTGGGACCTTATAAGTGTTTAGCCATGCAACAGTTGATGTTGTTGCACCAAGGATATTGTGCTGCAGAACTAAATACTTATAAGGTCGCAAAAGCGAGACCTATTGGCTATGCCAATGCTTGTCTGTCATGTAGTGAGAAGGGGAAGCCCTCCATATTGGAGGGATGGGAGGCTAGTACACTAACGTTTTAACTTGGGAGTTTCTGTAGGGAGGTTAAAGCACACTGTGTAAATACTGTGGCGAGGAGGTAATGACATTTTAGAGTTGCAACGGGTTCGATCACTTTTCAATACACTATGACACTTATTATGGTCCTTGTAAATGTCCACACCTTCTTCTCCTCTCGAATTCCACGTAGCTATCGTGGAGCGCTACGAGCGGTTCCACTTTCGTCCGGACGCGCAAGTGTCTGTTGCGCTTTCCAAACCTCCCCTGCTTTGCCATAAACTTGTTATTCCCACCTGATGTCCAACGTAGCTAGTTTCCAACAGATCACATAGGTGCAGGTACACATGGAAAATGTAGTTTCAGTGCTCTGTGTGTACAGGGGATCTCTAAAATGATAGGATGTGTCATTTCAGCGTACAGTTATGTTACGTACAGTTATTGTTTGGGTGATTCCTCAGCCATTATCAAGTCCTTTAATGACATACTTTTCCATCAATTTATTACCCCGTCTAATGTTCCTACGCACCTAACGCCCAGCGGGTCACATGAATACCTTATTCAGCAGTATGTGTTCACAGCGACATTTAAGACCCTGGGATATGTAGTTTCAATGTGCGGTTATTCAATTTCTTCTTAAAAACGTCACGTGTATACATATGCTCATGGGAAATGTAGTTTCAGCATTCTGTGTACACAGGGGCATTTTGGACCCTAGAATATGTAGTTCCAAGGTACATTTTATCTCATGAAATTATATCCCTTAAAAGTGTCAGGTGGGGATGCTGGGATAATCTGTATTAAATAGAGTGTGTAATTCCCAATAAATTTGCAGTATATTCCCAAAAGATGCAAAATAACGATAATTCATCAAGAAGATATTTATTGAATAACCTTAGTTTTATTTTCCTTTTATCAGTATTACAAAGATCTTCAGTAATATCATATAAGTATCCATTATATAATTTTCTTCTCCGATATGTGTAGAACAGTTCCAAATACATCCTTTAATATCAAACTTGGTTGTATTACTTTATGGTCCAATTCAGTTTGGTCGCTGAAGATTAATGAATACAATGAAGCCCGATGGAGGCGGATCCCTTCCGTCCGCGCTCCGCTCCCCTAGCGAGCTGCCCGATGGAGGCGGATCCCTTCCGTCCGCGCTCCGCTCCCCAAGCGAGCGGCTCGATGGAGGCGGATCCCTTCCATCCGCGCTCCGCTCCCCTAGCGAGCGGCCCGATGGAGGCGGATCCCTTCCGTCCGCGCTCCGCTCCCCAAGCGAGCGGCTCTCGCACCGGCCCGGAGGTCGGCTATCTCAGGCCAGCCGAGACCCCACGGCACTGTTGGGATGTTTACTCTTGGTTTACATGTTGTTGATCTCAGACATTTCATTAAGACCTGCCTCATCTGTCCGTACCTGCAGGATCATTCTAGCTTCCACTCTCAGAAGTTCCACCTCCGTGTCATTGTTTCCAGCAGTTACATGTTTGAGGACACTCCATGCCCTATCGGTTTCATTGTGGTTTGGATCAATATAAGGCTGGACTAATGGAGCACTCAATACTGTCTTACAAATCCAAGATTTGTGTTGGGTGATGTGTGCCTTTATTTCCTGTGTGGTCTTCCCAACATATGTCTTATTGCATGGACATTTAATTATGTAAAATAGTTTTTTTGTGTTATTGATTGTTCATCGTTTCTGTTTCTTCTATGGTCAGCGGCATTCAGAACAGTTGCCACCTGTATGGTGTCCCTTAAGGGGTGGCAGGCCAAACACTGTACGTAGCGTAGTTGGTTCCTTTTTCTTTTCCGTATTGGAATATACAATAATATCTCGGTTGTTTTTATCACGCTTGAGCGCAAACAGAGGGTCTCCAATTGTAGGACATTGATTCTTTATCAGGTGCCAATTCTTTCTGACGATTTTCTTTATGTGATTAGTATGAAAGTTACATGTTGTCCCGTACACCAGCCTTTCATTGTCTGGTTTACTCTTGGAGTATACCATGCCCTTTTTAATGATCTGTGTAGGAGTTTCTTTGGGTAACTTCTAGCCCCTAAATTCTCAAGGAGTTCATTTGCATGCTTAAAGTAGCCATCTTTTCTACTACAATTTCTATGAATTCTAAGAAACTGACTATATGGCAAATTGTCTTTGAGATTGCATTGATGAAAGGATGAGTAATGGAGAAATGAAATCCTGTCAGGAGCCTTTATATAAGCAGTGGTAAAGATTCTTCCATTCTGGTGTTTTAAGGACAGGTCCAAAAAGTTTATTTCATGTTTACTGAAGTTAATCACAAATGTAATGTCACGGGCGCATGAGTAGATCCATTCATGGAAGTTTATTAATTCCTCCGTTGTTCCTCTCCAGATTAACAGAATATCATCCATGTATCTTTTCCACAGGGTATCTTCTCCCGCTGTGGGTTGTAGTTATAGACCCATTTTTCTTCATACTATGCCATAGAGAGCACCTCCAGCTCAACCGTGCCATAGAGAGCACCTCCAGCTCAACCGTGCCATAGAGAGCACCTCCAGCTCAACCGTGCCATAGAGAGCACCTCCAGCTCAACCGTGCCATGGAGAGCACCTCCAGCTCAACCGTGCCATAGAGAGCACCTCCAGCTCAACCGTGCCATGGAGAGCACCTCCAGCTCAACCGTGCCATAGAGAGCACCTCCAGCTCAACCGTGCCATGGAGAGCACCTCCAGCTCAACCGTGCCATAGAGAGCACCTCCAGCTCAACCGTGCCATAGAGAGCACCTCCAGCTCAACCGTGCCATGGAGAGCACCTCCAGCTCAACCGTGACATGGAGAGCACCTCCAGCTCAACCGTGCCATGGAGAGCACCTCCAGCTCAACCGTGACATAGAGAGCACCTCCAGCTCAACCGTGCCATAGAGAGCACCTCCAGCTCAACCGTGCCATAGAGAGCACCTCCAGCTCAACCGTGCCATAGAGAGCACCTCCAGCTCAACGGTGCCATAGAGAGCACCTCCAGCTCAATCGTGCCATGGAGAGCACCTCCAGCTCAACCGTGCCATAGAGAGCACCTCCAGCTCAACCGTGCCATGAGAGCACCTCCAGCTCAACCGTGCCATAGAGAGCACCTCCAGCTCAACCGTGCCATAGAGAGCACCTCCAGCTCAACCGTGCCATAGAGAGCACCTCCAGCTCAACGGTGCCATAGAGAGCACCTCCAGCTCAACCGTGCCATAGAGAGCACCTCCAGCTCAACCGTGCCATAGAGAGCACCTCCAGCTCAACGGTGCCATAGAGAGCACCTCCAGCTCAACCGTGCCATAGATAGCACCTCCAGCTCAACCGTGCCATAGAGAGCACCTCTAGCTCAACGGTGCCATGGAGAGCACCTCCAGCTCAACCGTGCCATAGAGAGCACCTCCAGCTCAACCGTGCCATGGAGAGCACCTCCAGCTCAACCGTGCCATGGAGAGCACCTCCAGCTCAACCGTGCCATGGAGAGCACCTCCAGCTCAACCGTGCCATAGAGAGCACCTCCAGCTCAACCGTGCCATGGAGAGCACCTCCAGCTCAACCGTGCCATGCAGAGCACCTCCAGCTCAACCGTGCCATGGAGAGCACCTCCAGCTCAACCGTGCCATGGAGAGCACCTCCAGCTCAACCGTGCCATGGAGAGCACCTCCAGCTCAACCGTGCCATGCAGAGCACCTCCAGCTCAACCGTGCCATGCAGAGCACCTCCAGCTCAACCGTGCCATGGAGAGCACCTCCAGCTCAACCGTGCCATGCAGAGCACCTCCAGCTCAACCGTGCCATGGAGAGCACCTCCAGCTCAACCGTGCGATAGAGAGCACCTCCAGCTCAACCGTGCCATGGAGAGCACCTCCAGCTCAACCGTGCCATAGAGAGCACCTCCAGCTCAACCGTGCCATAGAGAGCACCTCCAGCTCAACCGTGCCATAGAGAGCACCTCCAGCTCAACTGTGCCATGGAGAGCACCTCCAGCTCAACCGTGCCATAGAGAGCACCTCCAGCTCAACCGTGCCATAGAGAGCACCTCCAGCTCAACGGTGCCATAGAGAGCACCTCCAGCTCAACCGTGCCATAGAGAGCACCTCCAGCTCAACCGTGCCATAGAGAGCACCTCCAGCTCAACGGTGCCATGGAGAGCACCTCCAGCTCAACCGTGCCATGGAGAGCACCTCCAGCTCAACCGTGCCATGGAGAGCACCTCCAGCTCAACGGTGGCATGGAGAGCACCTCCAGCTCAACCGTGCCATAGAGAGCACCTCCAGCTCAACCGTGCCATAGAGAGCACCTCCAGCTCAACCGTGCCATAGAGAGCACCTCCAGCTCAACCGTGCCATAGAGAGCACCTCCAGCTCAACGGTGCCATGGAGAGCACCTCCAGCTCAACCGTGCCATGGAGAGCACCTCCAGCTCAACCGTGCCATGGAGAGCACCTCCAGCTCAACCGTGCCATAGAGAGCACCTCCAGCTGAACCGTGCCATTGAGAGCACCTCCAGCTCAACCGTGCCATAGAGAGCACCTCCAGCTCAACCGTGCCATAGAGAGCACCTCCAGCTCAACCTTGCCATGGAGAGCACCTCCAGCTCAACCGTGCCATGGAGAGCACCTCCAGCTCAACCGTGCCATAGAGAGCACCTCCAGCTCAACCGTGCCATAGAGAGCACCTCCAGCTCAACCGTGCCATGGAGAGCACCTCCAGCTCTGGTGCGAAGGGACATCCCTTCGCCGTCCCCTTGATGTGACTGTAGTATTCTTGATTAAAGATGAAAAAAATCTTTTCTAGACATATTTTGGCCAAGTGTAATATGATTTCAGTAGGGACCGGGTGGGGACAAGGCCTCTTATCCAGGAACCACCCCACAGTTTCCAGAGCCGTATCTTGTGGGATGTTAGTGTATAAACTTTCCACGTCCATGGTTACGAAAGCGTCGCGTTCCTCATCATAGTCCATGTTGTCAATTTTATTGATCTATCTGTTGTGTCTTTGATGCATGATTTGACTTCTTTTATGAATGGCTTTAAAAAAGTGTCAGTACACTTGCCAAGGGGCTCCGGGGCGCAATGTGCTCCTGATATGATTGGTTTTCCAGGAGGTTTATTGGGGTTCTTATGAATGTTCTGGCAATGTATATTGCGGGGGTCCTTGGATTGCTGCTAGTCAAGTATTGGGCTTCATTTTGTGAAATCCATCCTTCTTGAAGTGCATTGTCAATGATAGTTTTAATCTCCGCCTGTATGGCTTTTGTGGGGGTTGGGATCACATTGTTTAGTTGATCAATTATCTCTGCTTCATAATCCTGTCGATCCTAAACCACAATAGCCCCCCCCCCTCCTTATCTGCCGGGTTTATTATAATATTGTCCAATCTCCTCAAGTTACGCAAGGCATCCAATTCAGAGTTAGTTAGATTACATTTATTGTACTTCTTTCTGGTTCCACTTTGTCTGCTTCCTTGAGGACTGTATAGTCTCAACTGAAACTTTATTGGTTGGTGGGCAGAGTCTCGCCCAGGCCCCTATAGCTTGTGTCTTGAAATAGGTCTGTGTTACCAAAGAATTCACAAAGTCTAACTGAATTGATCCCTTCTGACCTGTGTGAAATCCATATATTGGACCGGAACAAATGAAGCCATCCCTCCAGAACCTTCATTGCTTGAGCATCCAAGATTCTGCTTGACATATTGATTCCGGCCGTTCCTTGGGTCTGACATCTTTTTCCACATCCTCTCTTTATACCTCGTCCTGCAGAACCTCTTTCTGAGGGTTTCAATGCGCTTTGGTGTTTATCCGAATCACTGTTTGAAACAGAGTACGATGAACGTTCAGAGAAATTAATAAACCGTCTCCGACTGTGACCCTGGAATTGGTGCAACGCCGGGGCATTCTCCGGTGTAGTGTAAATATTTTTTGAATATATGGGTAACCTTTTCCACAGTAAAGTTGGTAATTTCCTTTTCAAGTATTTTATAGTTTGAAACTTTCTGTGTTTCTCTTGAAATCCCCAGCCTCCTTTTCAATCGTTGCTAACAGCGCTTTGGAGTCTTTAATTCCAGCACTGGTTCTTATCTCTTCCTCTAGTTCTTTTCTGGCTTTAAGTTTCTTTTTGACCGAACGTCTGCTGTTTTGATCGACAGAAGCATCCAGTCACGAGAGCACTTTGTGCCAATCCCACTGAGGTCTCCTGAGTATTTGCGGAATGTTATTAGCTCTCAAATGCTCCAACAATACCCATGTGATAGTGCTTGGGTATGTTCCCTTTTTAGCAAGAACAACAGGATGATGGACGGAGCGCTGAAACGTTTCAGACACTCACCCCCAGTCACAGATCTGGGTTAAATTCATCCTTCTTCAGCTCACTTCGCCACCTCAGTTCAGACCCAGCTATATGCTAATCAGTCTTGACCCTGTGCCTCATGGGAAGTGTCGAGCCCAAACTACCAAGCCAGGTCTTCCCTGGCCTGGAAACAAGCATCCTGGGACCGGTTTCGGGCTAACAGCCCTCATCAGCCAGGCTAGCTTGAATACAGGGGCAAAGTGAGGAAGGGAACCACGTCTGTTCATACCCTGCCAACTCAGGGCGAACAAAGCAAACACAAGGAGATGATGGACAGAGCACTGAAACTTTTCAGACAGTCACCCCCAGTCACAGATCTGGGTTGAATCCATCATCATTCTTTAGCTCACTTCGCCACCCCAGTTCAGACACAGCTATATGCAAATCAGTCTTGACCCTGTGCCTCATGGGAAGTGTCGAGCCCAAACTACCAAGCCAGGTCTTCCCTGAACCAGAAACAAGCATCCTGGGACCGGTTTCTGGGTAACACCCTTCATCAGCCAGGCTAGCTTGAATCCAGTGGCAAAGTGAGCAAGGGACCCACGTCTGGGCATACCCTGCCAACTCAGGGCGAACAAAGCAAACACAAGGAGATGATGGACGGAGCGCTGAAACTTTTCCACCACTCACCCCAAGTCAAGAGATCTGAGTTTAATTTATCGTTCTTTTGCTCACTATTCCACCCCACTTTGGACCCAGCTATATGCAAATCAGTCTTGACCCTGTGCCTCATAGGAACAGTCCAGCCCGAACTGCCAAGCCAGTTCCTCCCTGGACCGGAAACAAGCATCCTGGGACCGGTTTCGGGTTCGGTTTCAGGGTATTATAATTTGCTGTCGTACGTTAGTAGTTGCTGTGCTCGTTTTTAATGCTGAGGGACGTCGAAGGAGTTCTTCTATATCCGCCAACTGATGTATATTGTGCACTAGCACAGGAGGGCAAGATTATTAAGTAGCGATTAAGTATTGCTACCTAAGTACTATAAAATAACTTAATGGAACTCGTCCCTTTGTCAAGGACCAGAGAAGTGAGGAAATGACGGAGCTTAAGATTATAAGTTACTCGGAGGAGGATACAGAGGAGACACATCTTTCTAAACCTTATCCTGCAAAAGGTCCCTGGCACTGAGCCCCCGGTGCCCACAGACACATCTCTGTGAAGGGTCCTGGCACTGAGCCCCCGGTGCCCACATACACATCCGTTAGAATCTTATCCTGTGAAGAGCCCTGGCACGAACCCCCTCTGCACTACAGACCCATATCTCTGAAGGGCCCTGGCACTGTGCCCCCGGTGCCCACAGACACAGCTCTATGAACCCTATTTTGTGAAGCGCCCTGGCACCAGGCCCCCTGTGCACTATATACACATCTCTCTGAGCCTTACCCTGTGAAAGGTCCCTGGCACCTAGCCTCTTGTACCCTACAGACACAGCTCTGTGAAGAGCCCAGGCACCGAGCTCCCAGTGCCCTACAGACAAATCTCTCTGAGCCTTACCCTGTGAAAGGTCCCTGGAACCGAGCCCCTGGTACCTACAGACACATCTCTCTGAAGGGCCCTGGCACCGAGCTCCAGTGCCCTACAGGCAAATCTCTCTGAGCCTTACCTTGAGAAGGGCCCTGGCACCGACCCCCGGTGCCCTACAGAGGGAGCCCGTCTGAGGCCACGTGCGCCAGGGTTACCAGGTGGTCCCGCACTGACACTTCTCTTTGAGTCTTACCCTGTGATGTTCCCTGGCACCGAGCCCCCGGTGCCCACAAACACATCTCTCTTAAGGGCCCAGGCACTGAGCTCCCGGTGCCCGCAGACACATCTATTATAATCTTATCCTGTGAAGAGCCCTGGCACAGAACCCCCTGTGCACTACAGACCCATCTCTCTGAAGGGCCCTGGCACCGAGCCCCCGGTGCCCACTGACACATCTCTCTGAAGGGCCCTGACACCGAGCCCCTGGTGCCCACAGACACATCTCTGTGAAGGGCGCTGGCACCGAACCCCCTGTGCACTACAGACTTATCTCGGTGGAGGGCCCTGGCACCTAGCCCCTAGTACCCTACAGACACATCTCTGTGAAGAGCCCTGGCACTGAGCCCACTGTGCACTACAGACCCATCTCTCTGAAGGGCCCTGGCACCGAGCCCCTGTGCACTACAGACCCATCTCTCTGATGGGCCCTGGCACTGAGCCCTCAGTGCCCACAGACATATCTCTGTGAAGGGCCCTGGCATGGAGCCCCCGATGCCCACAGAAACATCTCTTTGAAGGGTCCTGGCACTGAGCCCCCGGTGCCCACATACACATCCGTTAGAATCTTATCCTGTGAAGAGCCCTGGCACCGAACCCCCTCTGCACTACAGACCCATCTCTCTGAAGGGTCCTGGCACTGAGCCCCCGGTGCCCACATACACATCCGTTAGAATCTTATCCTGTGAAGAGCCCTGGCACCGAACCCCCTCTGCACTACAGACCCATATCTCTGAAGGGCCCTGGCACTGTGCCCCCAGTGCCCACAGACACATCTCTGTGAAGGGCCCCGAAACCGAGCCCCCGGTGCCCACAGATACATCTCTCTGAAGGGTTCTGGCACCGAGCCCCCGGTGCCCACAGATACATCTCTCTGAAGGTCCCAGGCACCTAGTCCCTGGTACCCTACAGACACATCTCTGTGAAGGGCCCTGGCACCGAGCCCCCGTGCCCACAGATACATCTCTCTGAAGCTGGCACCTAGCCCCTGGTACCCTACAGACACATCTCTGTGAAGGGCCCTGGCAAGGAGCCCCCTTGCCCACAGACACATCACTCTGAAGAGCCCTGACACCGAGCCCCTCTTGCCCACAGACATATCTCTGTGAAGGGCCCTGGCACCGAGCCCCTGGTGCCCACAGACACATCAGTCTGAAGAGCCCGGGCACCGAGCCCCTCTTGCCCACAGACACATCTCTGTGAAGGGCGCTGGCAGCGAGTCCCGGTTACCACAGACACATCTCTCTGAAGGGCCCTGGCACCGACCCCCGGTGCCCTACAGAGGGAGCCCGCCTGAGGCCACGTGCGCCAGGGTTTCGAGGTGTTCCCACTCTGACACATCTCTCTGAGCTGAGAAGGAACCTTGGCACATGCAGGTCCCGGGAGCCCCTGTGCCCCAAGGCGGGACTGTTACTGTTACTTTTGTACAAAACACGTATTATTAGTCACGTCCCCGCGAGGTGTCAAGTGTAGACAGCACCCCCCTCTTCCCCCACCCCGCACCCGTCTCCTGCACAAACAAGACCTTCTGCAACTTAATTTGTCTCTCACAGCTCTTTCATCCCACAAAATAACATCAGAATTTAGATGTGGGTGGATGGACGGAAGGGACAGACGGACAGACGGAGAAGAGGATGGCTGGGGGGAGGGATGGAAGGTCGGACGCGGACAGATGGCTAAGCGGTGGCTAGGGGATGGATGGGTGGGTGTGTGGATGAGTTGGTGGGTGGGGTTGGATGGATAGATGGATAGATGGATGGATGGATGGAACAATGGGTGGGTGGATGGATGGGTGGGTGGATGGATGGGTTGCATGGTGGGTGGATGGATGGATGGGTGGGTGGGTGGGTGGGTGGATGAGTGAAAGGATGGATGGATGGATTGATGGGTGGGTGGATGGATGGGTGTGTGGGAGGGTGGATGGATGGGTGTGTGGGAGGGTGGGTGGGTGGATGGATGGATGGGTGTGTATGGGTGGGTGGATGTGTGTGTGGGTGGGTGGGTGGGTGGATTGGATGGATGGGTGGGTGGATGGATAGATAGATGGGTGGATGGATGGATGTGTGGATGGATGGATGGATGGGTGGATGGATGGATTGTAGCTGGGTGGATGGATAGATGGATGGATGGAACGATGGGTGGGTGAGTGGATGGACGAATAGATGGATGGATGGATGGGATGGGTGGGTGGAGGGAATGGGAGGATGGCTGAGTGGGTGGATGGATGGGTGGTTGGGTGGATGGATGGGTTGCTGGGTGGGTGGATGGATGGATGGACGGATGGGCAGATGGATGGATGAATGGATAGATGGATGGGTGGGTGGGTGGGTGGGTGGGTTGATGGATGAGTGAAAGGATGGATGGATGGATGGTTGGATGAATGGGTGGGTGGGTGGGTGGGTAGTTGGATGGGTGTGTGGGTGGATGGGTGGGTGGGTGGATGGATGGATGGGCAGGTGCATGGATGGATGGATGGGTGGGTGCATGGATGGATGGTTGCATGGGTGGGGTTGGATGGATGGATGGATGGGGTTGGATGGATGGATAGATGAGTGGGTGGGTGGGCGTAGTACTAGGTGGGTGTGTGGATGGATGGCTGGATGGATGGTTAGATGGATGGTTGGATGGATGGATGGACGGATGGATGGGTGGGTGTGTGGGAGGATGGATGGATGGGTGGGTGGATGGATGAATGGTGTGTGGATGGATGAATGGTGCATGGATGGATGAATGGTGCGTGGATGGATGGGTGGGGTTTGATGGGTGGGTGGGCTGGTGGGTAGGCGTGGTACATCAGGGTAGATGGATAAGCAGGTGGCTAATGTATGGGTGGATGGGTGGATGAGTGGGTGGGTGTATGGATTGATCAATCAGTGGGTGGATGGGTGGGTGGATGAATGGATGGGTTGGGTGGGTGGGGTGGATGGGTAAACGGATTGCTAGGGGGATGGATGGATGTTATGACATTAAAGACATGCCTATTGGCTTTACCAGTGCTTGTTGAATGAATTCATCTTGCTGGTGACACAAGAGTCTTTCCTGTTCTTTTCATCCGCCTATCCTGTCCCCTCCGCCTGGATTTCTAACAAATGCAAAAATAACAGTTGATGGACAGAATGCAGAACAATGTCATACATTCACCCCAGTACAGAGATCTGGGCCAAAATCCATCGTTTTTTTGCTCACCATGCCATTCCAGTTTGAACCCAGCCATATGCAAATCAGTCTTGACCCTGTGCCTCATGGGAACAGTCCAGCCCGAACTGCCAAGCCAGGTCCTCCCTGGACTGGAAACAAGCATCCTAGGACCGGTTTCGGGGTTTCACCCCTCTTCAGCCAGGATAGCTTGATTCCAGTGGCATGGAGAGCACGGGACCCACGTCTGGGCATACCCGTCCCACTCGGGGTGACAAATGCAAAAATAACAGTTGATGGACAGAATGCAGAACAATGTCATACATTCACCCCAGTACAGAGATCTGGGCCAAAATCCATCGTTTTTTGCTCACCATGCCATTCCAGTTTGAACCCAGCCATATGCAAATCAGTCTTGACCCTGTGCCTCATGGGAACAGTCCAGCCCGAACTGCCAAGCCAGGTCCTCCCTGGACTGGAAACAAGCATCCTAGGACCGGTTTCGGGGTTTCACCCCTCTTCAGCCAGGATAGCTTGATTCCAGTGGCATGGAGAGCACGGGACCCACGTCTGGGCATACCCGTCCCACTCGGGGTGACAAATGCAAAAATAACAGTTGATGGACAGAATGCAGAACAATGTCATACATTCACCCCAGTACAGAGATCTGGGCCAAAATCCATCGTTTTTGCTCACCATGCCATTCCAGTTTGAACCCAGCCATATGCAAATCAGTCTTGACCCTGTGCCTCATGGGAACAGTCCAGCCCGAACTGCCAAGCCAGGTCCTCCGTGGACTGGAAACAAGCATCCTAGGACCGGTTTCGGGGTTTCACCCCTCTTCAGCCAGGATAGCTTGATTCCAGTGGCATGGAGAGCACGGGACCCACGTCTGGGCATACCCGTCCCACTCGGGGTGACAAATGCAAAAATAACAGTTGATGGACAGAATGCAGAACAATGTCATACATTCACCCCAGTACAGAGATCTGGGCCAAAATCCATCGTTTTTTGCTCACCATGCCATTCCAGTTTGAACCCAGCCATATGCAAATCAGTCTTGACCCTGTGCCTCATGGGAACAGTCCAGCCCGAACTGCCAAGCCAGGTCCTCCCTGGACTGGAAACAAGCATCCTAGGACCGGTTTCGGGGTTTCACCCCTCTTCAGCCAGGATAGCTTGATTCCAGTGGCATGGAGAAGCACGGGACCCACGTCTGGGCATACCCGTCCCACTCGGGGTGACAAATGCAAAAATAACAGTTGATGGACAGAATGCAGAACAATGTCATACATTCACCCCAGTACAGAGATCTGGGCCAAAATCCATCGTTTTTTGCTCACCATGCCATTCCAGTTTGAACCCAGCCATATGCAAATCAGTCTTGACCCTGTGCCTCATGGGAACAGTCCAGCCCGAACTGCCAAGCCAGGTCCTCCCTGGACTGGAAACAAGCATCCTAGGACCGGTTTCGGGGTTTCACCCCTCTTCAGCCAGGATAGTTTGATTCCAGTGGCATGGAGAGCACGGGACCCACTTCTGGGCATACTCGTCCCACTCGGGGTGACAAATGCAAAAATAACAGTTGATGGACAGAATGCAGAACAATGTCATACATTCACCCCAGTACAGAGATCTGGGCCAAAATCCATCGTTTTTTTGCTCACCATGCCATTCCAGTTTGAACCCAGCCATATGCAAATCAGTCTTGACCCTGTGCCTCATGGGAACAGTCCAGCCCGAACTGCCAAGCCAGGTCCTCCCTGGACTGGAAACAAGCATCCTAGGACCGGTTTCGGGGTTTCACCCCTCTTCAGCCAGGATAGCTTGATTCCAGTGGAATCGCTTTGTTCGCCCTAAGTTGGCAGGGTATGCCCAGACGTGGGTCCCTTGCTCACTTTGCCACTGGATTCAAGATAGCCTGGCTGATGAGGGTTATGAACCCGAAACCGGTCCCAGGATGCTTGTTTCCGGTCCAGGGAAGACATGGCTTGGCAGTTCGGGCTGGACTGTTCCCATGAGGCACAGGGTCAGACTGATTTGCATATGGCCATGTCTGAACTGGGGTGGTGGAGTGAGCTAAAGAATGATGATGGATTAAACCCAGATCAGTTGACTGGGGGTGAGTGTTTGATTTGCTCTAACGCTCTGTCCATCATCCCCTTTGGTATTGCTTTGGATTTCTAACATGCATCGTTGCTGGGGCGGGGCCCCGAGCCCATGTAGCTTGTCACCTATAGATCTATACATGAACAGACAGAGACGGATAAAGTGAACAAGCGTCAGAAAAACCACCGACAGGTCACGTGGGCAAAGCAAGAGACATCCAGAGGAACAAACAGGAGCATTGAGGGGAAGGACTAGAGGAAGGACAGATGGACAGAGAGACAGTCAGAAGGAAACGCAAGCAATGCAACCGAGATGTAAGCAAGGGACTCACGTCTGACAGAGAGATCTGGGTGGACAGAGGGATGGCAGACGGACAGAAGGATGGAGAGACAGACAGACATGAGAAGAGACAGGAATGTATAAGACATACATTCTTACTGCAGAACCTTGCCTGTAGGCATGTCAAAACAGACCCCTGCCACACTAGGAGCCTCTTATTCACAGCCCTTTATGCCACACTCGTTCTAAGCACTCTGAGTAACGGGCGATACTGCAATCCAGTCTAACGAGAGCCAAGTTACCGACCTTGGAATGATGGAAGGCTGAGATAACTTTTCCCTTGATTCAAGTTCACGGCCTACAGCTCACTGCAGACATCAGGGGCGAGTGGTTAACTCAGTGTGCCATCCTGCAAGCATGGATGTAGGAGGACACCGTCCAGGCAGCTATCCATCCCCGCCCAACCCACACGGTCCTAAGATCTGAGCCTTCCTCTGAGCCAGGACCAGACTGGGAACCAAAGCAGCCCTGGCAAACGGTGCATAGTGGGTGAAGCGAGGGAGCCTGAGCACTACAAGGAGGGTTTGAGGGGTTCCCCCGCCCCAGAAAATTTGAGTAAAAATCATGCATTCCACTACCCATTTATCATTATATATTTAATTGTATTCGTTTTTAAACCATAGTAAATGATGACCTTAATGTGCACCAGGCTATGACAGTCTTTTATGGGGCTCTTCAATGATTCCTTCACTATCACCCTCCAACAGTGCCCCTCATCTCTCCATAGCCCCACTCTCACATGTATTGCATGTGCTTTATAGCACCTCTCATACCAGTGTAGGGTGTCAGAGCACTTTACATGACACACATACAGAGACAATGAATCACATGTGTAAATCAGTGTATAGAAAATGTTACAAAGACAAAGTCAAATACAAAGTGTAGGATTCACATATCATCCATACTGGTAGGCATTTCTTTTTAACTAATTTTATTAAAGTTTGAGTAAAACAAAAAAAAATACACAGCGCAATTCCTGTAAAGCTGACAATAAGATCACAGAATGAAATGAGGCATAACAAACATAACAGATAATGTTCATATGTAAATCCATAACATATTATCTGAAAGAGTGAATACAATCATACGAGGAATCATAAAAACAATCTTGAGAGGGGCATGAAATGAAGTTTTCTGAACGGCAGACAAGCTATTCTTAGTAATAAGTGTCCTTTTAACAATTAAAAACAAAGACAAAAGGTAAGAAAGTAAGAAAAAATAGACAGGGGGGGGGCAATAGTCCAATGTAGCTGGGGCGGCAGGCCCATCGGCAAATGTACCATGAAGATGCCTGAGTTTTCCAAGTAATCAGACTGTACATAGGAATTATATTGAAGGACCATTAGGGCGGTTTAGATTTCTGCAGATAGACATCAAAAGAATCCCATAAGCGTCGATCGCTAGTCGTGGTATGTCGTTTTTATACATCATATTATCCTGGTAACACATAACATATTCCACCATTCATTAAAAGGGATTTCTGAAGTTGATTTCCACTCAGATAAAACAATTTTTGTGCCAAGTGAAGTTAAGAGATCCAGTAACGGCAATGCTAGCGGATGTGGGTGGGCCTAAGGTTCGCGTAAGGAAATCGATCGTGAACGGGATCATGAAAATGTGACATATTGTATTTTGTAGCCTGATCCAGAAGGAGTAAGTTAGTTTACATGTAAAAAAGTTGTGTTCCAGGGACCCCGTCTCTTCCCTACAGCGCCAGTATGTGCTAGGGGCAATAATGCCCAGTTTGTGGAATCCCGAGGGCGTCCAGTATGACTTATGTATAGACAGAGGAGAGGGGAGAGGAGTTGGCCTAAGGGCTAGGGCGGTCGACCTCGAATCTGGGGAACCGGGTTCGAGTCTCAGCAATGACACTTGAACATCTTGTGATTCTGGGCAAATCGCTTAATCTCCCCGTGCCTAACAAAAAACAAGCATTGGCATAGCCAATAGGTCTCGCCTTTGAGGCCTTATAAGTGTTTAGCCAGAGCTATTGACTTTGCCAATGTCTTCAAGCTGTGCTGTAGAGAAGTGTGGCTGCTGTGCGGCATGCTGAAAAGTTATAATAAAAAAGTGTCAGAAGCATTTTTGTTACTTTATATATGACCAAGAAGGCATTATGTAAAACTGAACGACCATATTAAAAAAGTATTTACAATAAAAAATTTCCTCAGTTTTCTTTTGTTCTTGCAATGCTGGCAACTTGTTTCTGCCTATTGCAATGGTTGCTTGTTAAAGCTTTTTTTTTGAGGGGACATAAACAATCGGAGGGTGAAGGTTGGGAACTAGTACCTGTATTATAACACTAGCAGCGGCCAGATGCTAGGGGAGAATCAACAGATGCCAGATTCCGAGAGCAGGCTGAGGTGGTGCTGAGTGATGCTGAGGTGGTAGTGGTGGTGGTGGTGGTGGTGACTGTTGCGGAGACGATGCTGAGGTGATGCTGAATGATACTCAGGTGTTGCTGAGTGATACTGCTGTTGTGCTGAGTGATGCTGTGGTGGTGCTGAGTGATATTGACTTGGCGCTGAGTGATGCTGTGGTGGTGCTGAGTGATATTGTCTTGGCGCTGAGTGATGATGTGGCGGCGCTGAGTGATGCTGTGGCGGCGCTGAGTGATGCTGTGGCGGCGCTGAGTGATGCTGTTGCGGCCCTGAGTGATGCTGTGGTGGCCCTGAGTGATGCTGTGGTGGTGGTGAGCGATGCTGTGGCGGTGCTGAGTGATATTGTCTTGGCGCTGAGTGATGCTGTGGTGGCCCTGAGTGATGCTGTGGTGGTGGTGGTGAGCGATGCTGAGTGATATTGTCTTGGCGCTGAGCGATGCTGTGGCGGCGCTGAGCGATGCAGTAGCGGCGCTGAGCGATGCAGTGGCGGCGCTGAGCGATGCTGTAGCGGCGCTGAGCGATGCTGTGGCGGCGCTGAGCGATGCTGTGGCGGCGCTGAGCGATGCTGTGGCGGCGCTGAGCGATGCTGTGGTGGCGCTGAGCGATGCTGTGGTGGTGCTGAGCCATCCTGTGGTGGTGCTGAGTCATCCTGTGGTGGTGCTGAGTCATCCTGTGGTGGTGCTGAGTCATCCTGTGGTGGTGCTGAGTGATGCTGTGCTGGCTCTGATTGATGCTGTGCTGGCTCTGATTGATGCTGTGGTTCCGCTGAGTGATGCTGTGGTGTTGCCGAGTGAGAGATAGAGTGAAGATATAATGCCCAATTAGAGAGGGTGGTGAGAGAGAAAGAGAGAGAAAGGGTGTACATAGAATAAAGAGTGGAGCGGGATAGAGAGAGAGAAAGAAGGGAGAGAGAGTGAATGAAGGAGTTTGAAAGAGAAACAGATAAAGGGGTGAGAGAGAATGAAAGGCTAAAAAAGATAGAGAGGGAGAGTTAATTAAGTAGAGAGAGAATTAGAGAGGGAGAGAGAAGGAGAGAGACAATTAGAGTGGGGGTGTGGAGTTTAAATAGAGTGAAGAAGTGACGCGGAAAAAGTAACCTTAAATATAGCTTTGCGCGAATAAATATAAAAAAAAAAAAAACAGTGAGAGACAAAAATACTGGTAATTAGGCTGTGACTACCAATATAAAACAAATAGCGATATAAGGTGAAATCAACCCACCGAAGCAATATTTCTAACTAGACAAAAAAAAGCTTGCATTTCAATGCTAATCGCTGTTGTTTTTCATGTGACTGTAGTCCAGGGCCCTCAGTTGGTAATGTGAGCTGCTGCTGCGATTGAAACATCAGAGTCCAGAGAGTTAATGAGCCATGACGAGGAAATGAGGAAGAGATAGGAAACCCAGATGGCAGCTGCGCGTGCTACGCTATCGTGAACGCAAGCTGGTCGCCAGCCGAAAGCCAGTGTTTGCACTTCCAAAACCCGCTTACTAAAACTCTCGGCCAGACCAGCGCAAGCGCTGGTGCAGGCCGAGACCTAATGAATGTGTCCTCATGTAACGCAACTGGTGCTATGTAAAGCGCTCTGATACCCGATACGGGTCAAGTTTGCGCTATATAAAACTCTGTAAAAAAGAATCTGGACTGAGCCAATGCAGGAGTAAATTCTTACCTGAAGGTAGATTGGCAAATTCGACTCCAAATCTCGTTGGTGAAGTAAGACGAATAAGGAGGCGGGATGAGAAGTTGCCATTTCTTTATTAGACTCTTAGAATGGGAGGTCTGAGGTCATTCTAAGAACTTGTGTAAATGTGAGTAAGAGTGTCCTAGTCTCCTAAAGTTACCCACAAGGAGGAAAGATCAGGAGACTGAGGGCGAGGAACTTTCTCTTAAAAAGTTATAAAATTCCATGCCAGGGGGTTATGAGGGGCACGCAATGTAGAAAACGGAATAGGATTGGATGTGTTAATACCTTTGAGGGCCCAAAAATCTAAAATAGCGTTTCCCATCTAACTTAATTTTGTTATTGTGCCACAAGGATGTTAGGAGTGAACGTGACATATGATTACAAAGGCGCTTGTTTACTTGTAGCAAAGCAGCGATTGTGCCAAGAACAATAGGTTTAGAGTGGGTTATATGCAACTTTTTGGCACGCTTGATGGTTAGCAACGACGACAGGTAGGCATTTTCTAAGAGTGACTGGTGTGCAGAAGCTCAAACTCAAGATTCAGAACGTAACACGGAGGTTAGGGTTGGCTTTACTAATAAAAATGTATTTTTACCCAAACAAACCCTTTTT
Organism: Calotriton arnoldi; assembly: GCA_963921515.1. Taxonomy (NCBI): domain Eukaryota; kingdom Metazoa; phylum Chordata; class Amphibia; order Caudata; family Salamandridae; genus Calotriton; species Calotriton arnoldi. The sequence continues at coordinate 397,987 of CAWUFW010004063.1, forward strand.
AGCAACATTAGGATAATGAAAGACTCGAAAAGAATATAACTTTTTAACCTGTACCGTGCAGTTTGCATGCAGCTCTTTGATGACACTTCATGGCACACTGTGCTAAATTAGGATTGTAACTTATAAACTGCACAGTAACAAAAGGGTCTCTGTGACAAAAGCACTAACCCACTGAGCTATGCACATCGTGGTCCCTCCGTCCGGGAGACGCGAAACCGATGTTGGTGTTCTGCAAGATGCCTTCTTTGGAGGGCATGAGGCCCGCAATCATTCCAGACCCTATATGGCCTTTCTATCTGGCAAAAAGAAATGTGGGGGAATACTGGTGCGGAAGGATTTTGTGATGACCGCAGCACACTGCAACGACAACTACATTGAGATCATCCTGGGAGCTCACAACATTAAAAAGAAGGAGGAGACGCAGCAAAGAGTCAAGATACTTAACAATTTTCTTCACCCAGAGTACAACCCAGTGACGTTTGCTAATGACATCACGCTTCTTCAGATTTTGGATGTTATTACGTTATCGTGAAGCTAATTGAAATGTATACAACTTTCGCCAGACTGTATGTTTCTTGAGCATAATGACAAGCCTTGAGAAAGCCCTGGCTCAATTAGCCACATAGGGCGAAACACGTGTCGGCTGTTCCCTTCTCTCAAAAACCTTTTCACAAAATAAACTAAAAAAGAGAGAAATATATTCATAAAGCGGTGTATGAAAATCAAACCAACTTGGACTACTGTGCTGTGTCAAAAAAAGGAATCATCCTATTGGCTAAAACAGATCGGCTGAAAGGGAGGAACATATGCTTACACCCTTACCCCCAGCTATGCACATTGGTGCCTAAAGAAAGAAAAACATGACACAGCTTCTGTTGGCAATTTAGCATAGAGTTTATAAAAGGTGTGCGGAAGGTCAGTCAGCTCCGGGGAACTGGAATCTGAGCTTCAACTTACAATGTGGCAGAAAGTTTCTTTTATACCTATGTAACTGCAAATACATCATATATTTGCATATTAAATCAACATGTGCTCAATCACAACATTATATCAAAAGGTAATATTTCTGCAAAAAACAGCTAATCACACGTTTATGGAATACGATTCATGTGAACGTGTTATAGTTACATTTCCACACCACCTCTGTACTACTGGTGTCATTGGTTTGTCTCGTGCTTTGAAGCCTAGCAGTGCTCTACTCCCTACAAGTCTACGGCTCTGCAAGGCTGAACCTCCCACCTATTCAGTGCCTCTGTGCTACTTTATCTGCATATTTTCTCAGAGACGTATTCTTGTATGCGGTCCTGTAACCTTCTATTTCTGCTATGTCTAATTATAGTCTCTTTTCTACTAAAGCTCGTGTCTACTTCCTTCCCCCAGGTCCTGCCTCCATTTGTGCAGCTTTTTAGGTCAAGCCTAGGCAGCGCGCATGCGCTGTCTGGAAGACTGCTGTAGTCGATGTGAGCTTACCTCCCGCCTGCGTTTACCAAAGCAGTCAACGCTAGTTCTGTAATAGGAAGTAACACCATGACATGCACACTCGTCGCAATATACGCCGACTTTTTAGAAATATTCTATGTGAGTAGATAAGAACAATAATTACAGCCCAGTTTATGGAAGAAGCCTGGAGTGAGTGCTGCGGGGATGAGGGGGCGCGGTAGCGGCTGAATGTCTTTAACCTGACACGACAAAGATGAGCAGGAAAGGAATATAAAAATAGTCCCAGATGTGAACAGATAAGCACTAAAGTGGAATGTTACCAGAAGTTGGCCAGTCCTCTGTGGGAGTAAACAAAGCACAAAAAGGAAGGACAAAGAGGAAGGATTAACCAATAGCAAGCAAGTATTTTTGAAGGACAATCAAAGAGACGAAGAACTAGGGAATGGGCAGGCTGTAAGCCCAAAGTGGAGAAATCATGTCTCGAAGAGACAGTGCATGCGCTGCCTAGGCTCGACCTAAAAATATTCACATGTAAGGAATGACTGTGAGGAGAGCATTTAGTGGTCATCCGCTCTCCTTGAGGCCACCCACTTGTATTCTCTGATTGGAAGCTGGCTGGTCATCCGCTCTCCTCGAGGCCACCCACTCGTATTCTCTGATTGGAAGCGGCCTGGTCATCCGCTCTCCTCGAGGCCACCCACTCGTATTCTCTGATTGGAAGCGGCCTGGTCATCCGCTCTCCTCGAGGCCACCCACTTGTATTCTCTGATTGGAAGCTGGCTGGTCATCCGCTCTCCTCGAGGCCACCCACTCGTATTCTCTGATTGGAAGCGGCCTGGTCATCCGCTCCCCTTGAGGCCACCCACTCGTAATCTCTGATTGGAAGCGGCCTGGTCATCCGCTCTCCTCAAGGCCACCCACTCGTATTCTCTGATTGGAAGTGGCCTGGTCATCCGCTCCACTTGAGGTCCCTCACCACTGACACCAGTATTTCCTGAGTGGAAGCTGCCCCACTGGAATTGCAGCTACAAATCCTTTATAGATGCACTGCAACTCAGAAATAGCAGGTGGACACCCCTTTCGCTGCCCTCCTGTTTTCAATACAGAATGCGTTGCAAAAGGCATTTTCCAAGTTGGAACGACATTCCTGACATGCACAATGGTTTTAGTACCTTGCAAGCAGTGATTCTGAGGTCACAAAGTCTGTGATTCTGGGAATCTCCAGCAATTGAAGCTGGAAAACCATATATACCTTTTGCTTCAATGGAAGAAAGTTAAGAATACAACTCCCAGAATGCACCTTTCTGCACAATGGTAGACCAGGATTGGAAACTTCATACATGGGTGTCACGATAATAAGGCTCAGGAAGGCACGTGGCTTTGGTGACTTGAAGAGGACGTCCTGCTGGGCCAGCCCCTAGGCAGACTCTGACCTCGGGGTGCTCTAGGCGCGTTGAATTTAAGAGTAGGCCTAAGTGTGGTCGGGCCGGACAGGCCTTTTATTCCACCGGGCATTGCCCCACTGGGTTGGAGCACTGGAGTCCGGTTTAGAAAGCCCAGGGCCGCTCCCGGTGCACAGGTTAATTGCAGCAGACAGGGGTGGCTTCAAGAGCGAGAGACACAGAGGGGGTAGGGGGGGAGAGATGGAGAGACAGCCATCAGAGAGGGAGAAGAAACAGGAGAGAAGAAGAGAGACAGAGGGGGAGGAAGGGGAGAGGTGGAGAGGTGGAGAGACAGCCATCAGAGAGGGAGAAGAAACAGGAGAGATGAAGAGAGTCAGAGGGGGAGGAAGGGGAGAGGTGGAGAGACAGCCATCAGAGAGGGAGAAGAAACAGGAGAGATGAAGAGAGATAGAGGGGGAGGAAGGGGAGAGGTGAAGAGACATCCATCAGAGAGGGAGAAGAAACAGGAGAGATGAAGAGAGACAGAGGGTGAGGAAGGGGCGAGGTGGAGAGACAGCCATCAGAGAGGGAGAACAGGAGAGAAGAGGAGAGACAGAGGGGGAGGAAGGGAAGAGGTGAAGAGACAGCCATCAGATAGGGAGAAGAAACAGGAGAGATGAAGAGAGACAGAGGGTGAGGAAGGGGAGAGGTGGAGAGACAGCCATCAGAGAGGGAAACAGGAGAGAAGAGGAGAGACAGAGGGGGAGGAAGGGAAGAGGTGAAGAGACAGCCATCAGAGAGGGAGAAGAAACAGGAGAGATGAAGAGAGACAGAGGGGGAGGAAGGGGAGAGGTGGAGAGACAGCCATCAGAGAGGGAGAAGAAATAGGAGAGATGAAGAGAGACAGAGGGGAAGGAAGGGGAGAGGTGAAGAGACAGCCATCAGAGAGGGAGAAGAAACAGGAGAGATGAAGAGAGACTGGGTGAAAAGAGAGAGATTGTGCGAGGAGACGAAGGGAGGGGGCTGGTTTGGCCATTCTTATACAGGGTTGCTGTTGGGCCCCCAGTCAATCCCTGAGTTAGGCCGGACCTGGCATCCTTGCTCTCATCTGAGAGGACGACAAGGTCGTGGACTCTGCACTCTCCTGGTGAACAGCTGCACTGACCACACGAGCGGCTCGTGGGCACGACTGACACATTGCACCAGTGACACGGGGGGCTCCGAGTAATGAAGGGGGGTAACGGAGGCGCGGGGGTGACTAACTGTTCAGGGGTACCCACCCAAACCCTCTAGGGGGCCCTTATGAAGCCAGAGGCTAGCCAGTATCTGTGAGATATGGGAGACTCAGCGCCCCCTTATCCAGGGCACAAGTCCTAAAAAAAGAAGTGGGGGGACTAACCTAATTAATCAGTATGCAAGTGGCATCGCAGCGCGTGGCATCGCAGCGTGTGACATCACGGCGCGTGACATCACAGCGCGTGACATCACAGGAACTGGCATCACAAGAAGTGACATCAGATCTTAAGCCCTCACATATATGTTTAGCAGGTCTATCATGAGTACATTTGAGCCCATTTCGAGCATACTTGCAAACCCTCCTGATTTAGGCAGAAGATTCACACTTCTGTAGCTACACATAAAACTGTGTTACCTTTTGTCAGCGTAAAGCTTTCTATAGCCATAGTGCTTTAAAAGAAAAAATAGTGATATTTAAATTATTACACCTCCTCCTCAGGGTAGTAAGCGCTAAATAAATGCTATTTATTTTGTGCAAATACTGGGAAAGATGGACACATCTGACGTTCTTACAGTGCATGCATATCTCCTAAACAGAGCCTGAACAAAGTGAAAAGCTGCCTCTCTTAAGTATGTGTGAAGTGCTAACAGGTGTGTGCCTTTGTTTCCCCTCTGTGGCATTTGCTTCTAGGTGTGAGGCTCCTGACTGCTGCCAGCCAGGAGACTCGAACAGAAGGAGGCCTGATGACCCCTCAGGATAGGCCATTGTTATGGGCCCAGCAGGAGTTAGAAATAAGAAAGCCCCGTCCCCGCCTGCACCTTGTTGCTTGTTGTGATCGAAAGCAGATAACAACGTGCAGGCGCTGCTGAAAGTGTCCCGGTGTTTGGAAAATACACCGGGACGAACTCAGCATCTTTTTCACTTGGGCCATCTTCTTGGCAGGGTGGACGGTGTCCACCCTGTGAAATAAGTGGGTGGACGCCGTCCACCCGCGTGTACCCCCGACTCGTGCCCTGCCCTTATCCCATTGTGCAGGGGGGTCCATCTTAGTGGGTTGCACCCCTGCCGTTAAGGGGACACCGAAGACACCGATTCAAGCAGGAAGATGCATACTTTATTTTACAAAACTCCAAAATAAATAAGAAAATAAACGCCTTTGCAGAACACAGCCCAAATAGGACCCGGAGCCCCCAGTTGTCCCCCGGCCCCGCCCCATCAGAACCCACAGATCAAGACTGGACGACCAGAGCTGTGGGTAAAATAAACCATGTTTATTAGAAACCATCACATATAAACATGACAAAATATCATCAATCCACTTCAAATCTCAGACGGCATATAGTTATCAACTTTACTTTAATAACTGCACGATATTTTCCATGCTACACATAACTTCATCATCCCTCAGCAGAAATAACAGAACTTAATTCATCGACAAAGAATGTTCTCTATTGCTCCAGCACTAAGGGGCTTTCTGGCTTGCGCCACCCCAACCTGAGAACCACGCGAGGCGCAACCCACCTGCGTCCTTGAGAAGGTGGGCCCCTGCCATCTGGTCCTTGTCCGCGACCCGAGGGGCCCACCCCTCCAACCACCAGGCTGCCCATCGGGGCTCGTAGGGTATAACCAGGAGCGGATGCCCCCTGCCCTATTTTGTAAACTGGCGCCCTTGCCCCCAGCCGGTGTCTCCATTCTCTGGGGTGAGCTTACCGTATCTCCCCCTCAGTGCGGGCCTAGGGAGTATGCAGGAGGACTCCCCTTAACCATGTAAGGCAATTTAAGTGGCCTCCTTACCGCCACAAGGGCGACCAGGGCCAACCGCCCTTCGCCCTCCCCACCACCAGCCTACCTCTGAAACCACTAAGTTCCTTCGGTCTCCAGGCTCAGAGCCATGTCCAATTCCATACCCGGCTCCACCAATCTGGGTCCCAGGTAGCCGTGTGCCCACCAATGCAGTAAACCCTGCCATCCACATACCCCCTTTGTGGGTGTTTTACCAAGCCAGCCCCAGCCCCGGGTACTGCTAGGCCGTTCCGGCCTTCTAGGCACTTGGCCGAAACCTTACCAGGCATTTTAACCGTAGTCTGGACTCCCACTCTCACCATGAGACCATGCTATCATGGGACCGTCCATTCCCAATTGAGCGTAACCAGACAGAGCCTCCCTCGCAGCTCTGTGTCCCAGCCCCAACATATCTTTACCTCCTAACTGTAGGATAACCAAGTCTGGGAACTGCAGTCCCCCATGGCTCACTGAGTCTTCCACCAGCTGGCGAATATGTGCGATCTGGAAGCCTGTTGCTCCCATACAGTTAAAGGGAGACACTCTACGCCCCCAAGCTTCAACCCTCGCAACTGCTGCCAACCATAAGTGGCCCATTGTACGGGCAAGTAACCCACACGCCTTTGGATGACACATTACCCTAATCTCGTCCAGTAGGTACCCAGTCTGCTGCGCCTGTCGCACCCCCTTCTGTTTGAGTAAACGACTAGATCCATCCTCCACTGCCATAGGTAGTCCAACTATGCTACGCACCACTATGCAAAATAATTCCACCTGAAGACAGATTCACGTGTACTCCCCAAGATCCTCTACAGGCCCCCTCTACCCCTTTATGTTGACTCGCGCTCCCCCACGAGTGGGGTCATGTTCGAACCTCTCCCTCGTAGTGAGCCCGACTGACTATCCCCGGAGTCCCAGAACTGCAGACCCTCGTCCTAATGGCCAGCCCCCTACAATGCCACCGCCTGTGCTGCGGAAAATAAGGTAAGCTTGTTAGCGCACCACTCCCTAAGGAGATGTTAGCCCATATATATCCTGCTATGGTCGTACTCCCCACGGAAGGATTGCCCTCATTTATTATCACCCAAGGTTGGCAAAGACCCATCACCGCCCCTAGGGCTTTCACGTAAGACAAAGCCTCGCTTTGCGATCCCGCTAGATGCCATCCCCCTACGTGGGCCTGCCTGCGTGCCCCCCGCACTTTTTGCTTGGCCACAGGGTGCGCTCGTAGCGAGGCCCCTACCAACTAAGGTAGGGCCGGCATCCCATTCGAGAACCCAGGCATCTGAGCTTTTGCCTGACAGGAATCCTGATGGCCCCTTGATTTCCGCCAATGTTATGGGTAAAGCTGGAACCAGCTAAGCCTAGTCTCTGGCTGGAATTGCCCCTCAGAACAAGCACAGAAAACTTGCCGATGCAGCTGAAACTGTCCAAGTGTTCACAACTTCCCCTAGCCCAGCAGGTTCTGCATATTCCCGCGGAACCCCACCTCTTGGACGGGTGAACCGCGTCTCCCCTCCCAGAATAATGGATCGGTGTCGTCCACCCGCGTGCCCCAACCCCTTGTGCCCTGTAACCGGCAGCAGCTGTCAAATCCTACTCATTGGCTGCCAGAGGGACTAAAACAATATGATGGACGGGGTTCACCAGAGTGTATTCCGTGCACTGTTCCACTAAAGGGAAAATTTCTAGCCTGGCCATGTGAATTAACTCGAGCAATGGACCCATGCACGGTCCCCTCCTGCGTAGGCTGTGTGGGCCCGACAATTAAGAAACAGAAGAGATGGGGCTAAATGAACCGAATTAAATGCTGTTTAGATGAGCAAACGCTGTCACGCATGGCGGCCCTCGTGACAAGGGCGCCCCTGGAACCCATAAAAGAAAGGTACTGATCATGTTCCATGCCAGCCTTCATGCCTGCGTAAGATCCCCATCGCAGCCCTAACAAATGAGCGCTCTACACGGAAGGGACAATGCGGCAGATGAGAATGGGACCCTCAGCATGTTCCCTGCCAGCATGTACACCTGCTTTTAGGTCTCCATCGAGCCCCTAGCACAAGAACACCCCCCACCCTAGTGGGAGTAATGCAGCGGATGGTGCTAACAACAGGCCGGAGCACTGTGCTGACTGCTCGCCCTGACTCCAGCCGGCCCTGCTAATGCAGAGGCTACATTGAGTAGTAAATCCTGTCACCCTCGCCTGTACTGAGGAGCAACTATTGCTAAGCCACTAAAATTCGGCTCGCCCCTAGCAATACCCACTGCTGATACTAAATATCGCATTCAGTAGTAATCGCTGATAATCTGGTGGCCCGGGGCCGTAGATACCTACTGTACCACTGCCAATACCACCGGAAATGACAAGCAAACAGCATGGAACATGGCCCACAATGCACCCGAACTATATTGCAATACCACTAGTACCCTGCAATAAACCCCTGTTAATGCGGTTCCTGGTACTACTGCAAGCTCTGATCAGCAAACCCACTGCTCTTACAGCCTGTCCTACGGAGTACCACCATGCTAATACTTCTAGCCCTGAGCAGTAAATACACTGTTAACACTGTGGGCCAAGTGCCGAAGACCGTGCCGAGCAAAAGGACCCTGCAGATACCACTCGCTCTAAGCAGTATGTGTATTAATAGCTACTGGCAGACCAACGACTCCTAACCCTGTCTGCGCCAACCTGCAGCATAACTCTTACTACTAAATCCGTTCAGTAAACTCTCCACGCACGGCACACCGACCGTGATAAACTTCCAGCACCAAGCAGAACACGTATCGCTGCTGAAGCACTCCGCAGTAACCACCCTGCAAGTCAGACATGCCCCGGGCAGTAAGCGTGCTGCCAATACAGTCCGCCCTGAGCAAACAAATTATGAATTTCGATGTGACTGAGCAGATGACGTGCTGATGCTACTGTCGCCCCCAAGTGGCAAACACACCTTGCTCATACTGTCCTCACTGGGCAGTATACATCCCGCTGATACTGACAATATCCACCAACCCGCTCCTAATGCCGCCTGTGCTACACAGTGCTACTGCGAGAACCAAGAAGCACACTGCTTAACTTGCCTGCACCGAGCAGTAAATACCCTGCTCATACCGCCCCCTCTGAGCAGAAACAACACCCTGCTGATACTGCCACCCTTGAACAGTAACACACTGCTAATACCTCTACCATTGAGCCGTAACGCCCTATTACTACCGCCATCATTGGGCAGTAACACACTGCTGAAACCGCGTTGAGCACTCAACCCACCGCCAATATTACCCGCGCCGAACGGTACGAACTCTGCCCGCCCCTACCTTAAGCACACTGCTAATGCTGCCGCCCCTGGGCCGTTATATACACACTGCCCATAACGTCCGCCCGGAGCAGTAACTCCTGCTGCTACTCACAGCCCCAAGCAGCCAATACTCTGACAATAGCACATGCCCGTATAGCATGCCCATCCCGGGTCAAGGCAGGGCCTCTGCTCAGAGGTAAGGTTGCACCTGTGATCCGCTAGAGGCACCCCTCGACCCCCACCACAATCTGCATTCCGACCCACGGGCCTAAGGCAACGCCGACTACCATTGTATTGCACTTCCCACGTGGGCCAACTGCCCCCCCTTACACACTCCACGCCCCTTAAAGGCTTGTCCCTCCGAGGACAGTGCACCAACGCCAGTTTTGAGAGGGGGGGGATGTACCCAGCCACCAGGGCCCTACCTAGATCCAAGGGAAACTGAAGTTATGGGAACAAAGGGGGGGGGGGGTTTCCTCTGCACACCGCCCCCTATCCAACATAATTGACTACCGTTGTTGGTTCACTGCTGGTTCACCGTGAGATCGCCTGCTCTGAGTATGTAGGGTGACCGATTCAAACCCACTGGCCCTTTCGGCATAGCGCACCGACCCCTGAGCCCCCTAATGTCAGATCGCCTCAATTCGTCCCCCAAGACTCGTGCCCATTACCGAGCTATTACCTCGATCTCCGAATCCTATGGCCTGATTCCTCCACATCAAAGAATAGCCGTCCCGTGAATAGCGAGCGCAGAGAGCTCCCTGCCCAAGCGCTGATACTACAGCAACCACCCGTGGTCATGGCCCTTGTACCCCGATGCACTATTCCGCGCAAAACACCAACAGTCTCCCTGAAATGGGCCCCAGGTCAAATGCCTACAATCGGCAAGGCGCGCGACGCCAGAATTCCCTCCGCCCGTTCTGAAACCCCGACATCGTACAGCTGCCAGACGATATTCCCCGAGCGGTCAATGTTAAAAGGAACACATGTCCACACAACATTACACAGTACGATGTACCTTATTCCCCTTTCCATCATTAATAGCAAGAACCTGCATTAAGCAGAGTTCTTACACTGTACTACAGACAAGAAATTAAAGGAAAAGTCAGCCACCAGGAACACCCTGCCTACATCCTGAGGACTATGCAGTCAACACGGGTAGGGGCAGAACCGTCGCACTCCTCCCGGCAACCCATCCCAATTTACCAATACCTTGCTTATCTTCCCCAGATCCCGCCCGACGACCAAACTGGGCCAACCTATCCCCGCATGACGCCGCCACGATGCTTAAAGCCCTACGAGGAAGGAAGGAGAACGAAAAACTCCGACACGGCTCCGGATTCCTTGCCGTCCTCTCCCGATTCTGGTTTCTCGCCACTCCTGCCTCCTCCGCTCCGCGCCGGCGTTGAAAAGTTTCTTGAAGTCCCCTGCACTCGGGGCCAGCGCTGTAAGGAAGAGAGGACGAGGGCCTGGGCAAAGTGCCCTAAATAGGCCCCCATCCTCTCCTCCCCCATTACCGGCCCCGGCAGGCAGTGGCGTCCTTCTTGCCCCGGAAGTAATTCCTCCAGGCCGCGTTGACCAATCCCTCGGCCAGGAACCACGAGGGCGTGGCCAGGATCCCGGGACCCCGCGTCCTAATGGCGCGCTCCCTTATAGTACGCGCTTTCCAAACACAGCTGTATTCCAAGTCTTTGCAGCCAAGGCATGCTGCATGCCCGCCGGCGCGAGAGGCCACGAGCAGCGGAAGCTTTATTTGTACAAGACACTTCAGGGGATATGTACAATGAAGTGGCGGAGCGTGTCGTTAGCCTCCTTGGTTTAACGACACGCTCCGCCACTTCGGAAACGCAAGGCTGCGCCATATTCACAAGAACGTGGTGCAGCCTTGCGTTTCCCCCTGCGATGGCGCTAAGTTTAACAACTTAGCGCCAACGCAGGCACCCTTGCACCAGAGTGCAAGGGTGTCTGCGTGCAGGGGAGGATTGTTTATGTGTAGGAAGTTGTCCCTTCCTGCACATAAACAATCCTAAAATGCAATTCTATCACTTTCATGAGTGCTGCTTCATGCAGCACACATGAAAGTAACAGAATTGCATTTTTTTTAAAGGTTTGTTTATGTACAGGAAGGGACACCTTCCTGTACATAAACAAACCATGGCATTTTGCTTTTTCCATGTGTGCTGCACAAGGCAGCACGCATGGAATAAGCAAAAACGAGGAGAAATAATGCATTTCTCCTCGCTTCGCCAACTTAAGACCAGGGTTTTCCTGGTCTTAATTTTGGCGCTGCCTCCTATGTACCCCACCCTTGTACATAGGGGGCAGCGTCAAATACAATGGGTGTTGCGGTGGAATGCCCACCGCAACACCCACTGCCCACCCCTTTCACGCTAACCATAGCGTGAAAGGGTGTCTTATGTATAAGGCAGCGTTAAGCCACGTTAAGTGGCTTAACGCTGCCTTGTACATAAGGCAAGACCCCTATCGCCACAGGAACGTCACAAAAAGTGACGTTCCCATGGCGATAGGGGCTTGTACATATGCCCCTTCGGGTTTCACTCCTTCTTTGTGTCAGGACAAAGGGCCCTGCACGGTGCCATCGGATGCCCCACCTTTATATCCTGCCTTTTCTACCCTTGTGTTCCTGCATCCAGAGGCCTCCCCGGAGGCTCCGCCCACCTGCTCCCATAACCCCCCATGCGAGCTGAGGCCTCATCGGCCATGGGATGGTATCATGGGCACCAGGCAGCAGCCGGGTATGTGAGCCCCCTGTCCCGGTGACCGGTCGGAGGGACCCCCTCTGCCCCCACCTTGCCCTGTTCTCATAGAGGAGCCAAAGACCCCTGTCCTTACACTCCACACGCACACCTCTTTTACGTACCAATGCTTGTGCGACTGTCTAGCAGGGGCCACAACAGAGTCCACGCCACTGCACTGCTTCCCTTTGGCCTGATGTCTCCTAAAGAACAAGGAGAGCTAACAAGCATTTGCAACGCAATAGGTCTCGCATTTACGAGAGTTTGAGCTATTGGCATTTACAATGCTAATAGCTTAATCTCTAGCAAATGCGAGACCTATTGCGTTGCAAATGTTTTTTGTGTCAAAGCACCCAATGCAGCGCTTTCACGTAAACGGAGGCCACACCCTTTTCTTTAGGCAAACTGCGTGTAAAGAAAGGGGCGTGGCCGATATTAAAGTGAAACCGCGGCATGGGGGCTTTGACAAAAAAAAGCATCTGTTTGTGAAGTTGAATAAATTTGTACTTTTATGATCTATATGTCTTTAGATCGAATAAAGTATTCTGACTGACTGACAAACAAATGCTTTTTTTTTTTTTAAAGGGCCCCATGCCGCCCTTTCACTTTAATAGCAGCCACGCACCTTTCTTTAGACGCAGCTTGTCTAAAGAAAGGGGCGCAGCCTCCATTAAAGTGAAAGGCGCTAGTAAACAAAAATAAATAAATAAGTGCAGCCGCTATATTAAAGCAGACCGCGCTTGTTAGACCTGTCAGCCCTAGGGTGGTCTTTCCCTGTTTTTTTTCCTTTTTCGCCTCCTTTTTGCCACCATATTTTTACTGGACCTAGGTCTCTGGGCACCTTGCCACTGCTAGCCAGTGCTGAGGTGCAGGTGCTCTCTCTCACTCAAGATGGCTGCCACAGGCCCCTGCTACTGCAGAGGGGCCTGACACGCATACACACTAGTAGCCAGGGTCAGGCTGGGGCATAGGGATACAGTATCCATTCCATCCCCGCCTCTGGGCCACATAGCCAGGCATGTAGAAGGTTCTAGAACCTTCCGGGCTGTGGGAGGAGTTATGTTTTGCCGCCTTTGGGAGTATCACCTGACCTAGGAGTATAAAAGGCTTGGAGGGAAAACTTTCTAGTCAGTTGATGAGGCACCACTGAACCTGGGAGAACCTCCGCCGGAGTATAGGCTTTAGGGCCTAGGGGAGACCTACACTACTGCTGCTGACAGGACTGAGGCCCTGCTGTAGTAAGATAGCTGAGGAACGCCCACCACCCACTGACCTTGCCCAGTGTGAGGGGACCCAGGGAACCACCTTCAGCGTGCGGGGAGGAACATCAAGCACTCCCAGACCACCAACTCATTCCCCCCCCCTCATGTCAAGAAACTTCTGACAAGAAACTCTGACAAGAAACTTCTGACAAGAAACTCTGACAAGAAACTTATACTAAGGAACTTCTGGCAAGAAACTCATCACCAGAAGCGCCTAAGAAGCAACCAAGCTGGAGCAGTCGCAAGACACCTTAACTTGAGGAGGCCTGACCGTCCTGCCAGGCCTGAAGCCTAAACTGCCCAACTGGGGATCACCAGGTAAAGCGCCGTACCCTGTAGCGCTAGACCTTCACCCCCTCACTATTCCTGCCTACTACTGGGCTGCCCCCAAGTACTTTCCCAGTCAGCCCTGCCCACAGGCTGCTGGTGCGTCCTGCTTTCTGGCACCCCCAGGTCACTGACCTTGTGTAGAGATCACCGCCGCGGCCGTCGCCGCCTGAGGAGAAGTGCCGTGAGGTGAGGTGCGCCGTCGCGCCCTCACCGAGGGGAGCGCTGAGGTGAGGGAAGCCCCTCGAGTTTCTGTGGTGAGGTGCGCCGTCCGCGCCCTCACCGAAGCCTCTGCTTATTGCCCCTGCCGCCGTCGCGGCCGAAGAAGTGCCCCTGCCACCGTCGCGGCCGAAGAAGTGCCCCTGCCGCCGTCGCGGCCGAAGAAGTGCCCCTGCCGCCGGCGCGGCCGAAGAGATTGCCCCCGCCGCCGTTGCGGCCCAAGAAATCGCCAGCGCGATCAACGCGGCCTCCAGGCCCCGCCGACGCCGTCTCCAGGCAACCGAGGTCGCCGGGCGTGACCCCAGGAAGGCCGCGCAACGATTGGGCGCCGGCCCCGGTCACGCCCCCAGCGCCGACGGAGGCCCGGGAAGAGCCGGCAGTGCAGAGGGAGACGGGGAGCCGGCCGGAGAGGACTGCCGGCTCCCGCTCCCTTTCCCAAGACCCCGAGCCTGCGCACAAGCACTTACCTGATCCCGGGGGCTGGAGGAGTGAGATCCCAGCCCCCGCAACGTGCCGCAGCTGCATCCCCTTGATCCCGGGGGCCGGAGGAAGGTGATCCCGGCCCCGCAACGACCCGTCATTCCGGCCAGAAGGCCGAGGTACCCCGACCGGGCCCCGCCCTCCAGAATACGGGCCGGGCCTGGAGCTAGCCAGTCGCTAAGAAGCGCGACCAACGACCGAGCACAAGGTGAGCCCAGGAGGCCCCTAGGGCCCACAAAACGCCACTGGGGGCCGGGGGCCACCGTTAACCCCTAAATGAACCGTGTAACTTTCCCCATGAGGCGAGGCCCCGGAGAGGAGTGGGCCTAGCCTAGAATTAACCCCTGAGGGACACAAAAGCCCCAGAATACGGGACATGTTGAGGGGTTCCCCACAGTGTTTAGTCATTTAATGCAGATGCCTATTGTAATTACTACCTAGGCCTATGTTGATAACTGCCAAGTCTTTACCACAGGGGAAAGTGATTAATTGAAGTAAGCTGAAGTGTACACCGCCAAGAGTTGCAGTGTTTTATGTTGCAGGTGTACTGGAATTGCGACGCCCACTGTACTGAATGTGGGCACGCCTAGATTAATGCAGGCCTATTTCAATGCAAAGTGAAAAGCCTTCTTTTAAGTAAATTGAATATGCTAAAGTGAACTGCATGTCTAGGCCCCTGTTTTATTAACGTACCTTGAGATCATTATTAAGTGCTACGTGTAGGAGATAATTCCTGCGGCCTCTTAGTGGCCTACAATGTTGATGAGCTATGCAGCTTTATTTAAAATGTGCACCAGTTGAATAATTTAATGAATTTGAATGTAGATCTGAATTAACCTGCCTTAGCTGATGCCAACTTAATTTGTTTATAAAAGATCTTGATTTTAAATACAAAAGCCTGGTGTGGTGTCCTGTTATTGCGTTCGCATTTGTGAGTCAAAGTGAGAGTGTGCTGCACAACTGCCTTACACATTGCCTTCGCGTGCCTTTCCCGCTTCACGCCATGCTACCGTGTCGGACTCGGTAACCCCGGTTCCAACATTTGGTGTTCAGCGGTTGGATAAGGACTGGTGCTTGTGCAGCACCCTACAGTGACTCAATGTGCGCCGCAATTAGACACCTATATTAATGAGAGTGCTAGGAATTCTATGGTAATTGCCGACTGTGTACATTCCTGTGTTGGACCTGTTACCTACAGTTTAGAACCCCTTCCTTGAATTGTCTGGGACCCCACCTAGGAGGATGGAGTTTGAGTTAGCCAACCTAGAAAGGTATACGGTGACACAGCTCAAGGAGTTCTGCCTAGAGAGGGGGTGGCCGTCAAGCGAGGCGCCAGGAAGGAGGTGTTTCAGAAAGCTTTGAGGGCATGGGTAATGGCCCACCCGGAGGAAGAGGGGATGAGGAGCAGGGGGAGACAGACAACCCAGGAGAACTGGACCTACTGAGCATTGATGTTAGCGAGAATGTGTTGCCAGGAAGCCGTTCCAGGGCAGGCAGTAGTGCGTCAGGGGGAAGTTTGTCACAAGAGGAATTGGAGGACAGAAGGGAGCAGAGGCAATTAACATTAGAACTTGCTAGAATGGAAAGAGACGGAGAACAGGCAAGGCTAGCCATGGAGGAAAGGAAGCTGGTACATGAGCTTAGCCTGAAGGAGCTAGAGCTCCGGACCTTGCAGATGGAGATGCAGGGCAAAATGAATGGTGGCAGCGTACCTGCTGGGGTTCCACAGGAGCCCAAGTTCTATCTACCTAGAGAGGTGATAACCAGTTTTAGTGTAGGTGATGACATCGACAAGTGGTTGGCGGCCTACGAGGTGGCTCTGGTGGCCCATAGAGTTCCTGAGAGCTACTGGGGGGGAGGTCTTTATAGGTACATACCTCCACTAGTAAGGGACACACTTTTAACTTTGGATAAGGGGGAGCAGACTAACTACCCTATCATGAAGGAGGCCCTGCTCAAGAAGTTTGGCCTCACCCCAGAGAAGTACCGCCAAAAGTTCCGCAACAGCCACAAGCTTCACACACAAAACTGGGTAGATTTTTTGACTATGCCCGGAAGGCATTGGAGGGTTGGGTGCGTGGCAGCAACGTTGACAATTACAAAGGGCTGTACGACCTGTTCTTGAGAGAGCACCTCCTAGAGAAATGTTTTCCGGAGCTGCGCCAGTACTTGGTGGACCGCAAGCTGACCAATCCTAGGGAGCTTGCGGAGGAGGCAGACACGTGGGTCAGCACTCGGGTGTCCCACAAGGGAGCCGGGCGGACCCCCGAAAGGTGGACAGGGGCTCCCCAGAAGAAAGAGGGGGAGATAAGAAGAGGGAGTTCTTTAAAGGTCCCCAAAATAAACCGCCTGGGAGAGGGGTAGGTTCCCCATCCCAATCTGGATCTCAGAAACCCACTTATCCTGACAGGAGTCAGCAGCCCAGAACTGTCCGGTGCTACGAGTGCGGGGAGGTTGGACATTATAAGGGGGATCCCAAGTGTCGCAAGAGAACCCCAGCCCCCACAGGAGGTAAGAGCCCCGGGGTGGCCAGTGTAGCGCTTGGGGAGGAGTTGTCCCTAGGTAGGGGAGGTGAGTGGACAGGCTTGACCTTAGTTTCCCTGGGGGATAGAGAGATCATCCCACGGGTTCAGGTACCCGCGAACACTGCCAAGTATCGGCAGAGGGTCCTGGTGAGCAGGGAGGAGGTGGAGGCTCTGAGGGACACAGGTGCCAGCATGACGATGGTGAGACGTCAGCTGGTGTCCCCAGAGCAGGTGATTCCTGAGGAATTCCACCCGGTTGTTATGGCTGATAATAGCCTGGGTCATTACCCTGTGGCCCAAGTTCCCTTTCAGTGGGGAGGAGTATCAGGTCTGTTGAAGGTTGCGGTGAGCCCTGCCATGCCAGTTGACTGTCTGCTGGGCAACGACTTGGAACATACTGCCTGGAGGGAGGTAGAGTTCAATGCCCATGCTGAGATGTTGGGATTACCAGGATGGACTTGCGTTGTCACGCGGTCCATGGCTGCCCGACAAGGAACTCAGCTGGGGTTGGAGCCTGGAATAATGGCCCAGCCCACTGCTGGACGAGGAGACGTCCAGGAGGAGACACCCGGTGTGATGGATGGGGAGCCCGCGGAGGTGACCCCGGAATCCGCTGAGGTGGTTGGTGTTCCCGTGGGGGACCTGCCGACCCCTGCAGAGTGGCAGGTGGAAGGAGGGCCTACCCGGGAGGAATTTTGCCAGGCGCAGAAGGAGTGCCCTACGCTTGAAGGCATGCGGCAACAGGCCGAAGCCCAAGCAGCTGGAACAGAGACTGGTAATTACCATGTCTACTGGGAGGATGGTCTCCTCTACAGTGAGCCTAAGGCTCCGGTGCATGGGTCCGCCCGAGCAGTGGTGGTCCCCCAATGCTACCGAGCCTTTCTGCTAGAGTTGGCACACGAGATACCACTAGCAGGACACCTGGGCCAAGACAAGACGTTTGCGCGTCTAGTCCCACATTTTTACTGGCCCAGGATGCGCGTCACTTCTGACACTTTTTGCAAGACTTGCACCACTTGCCAAGCGGCGGCAAGACCGGGACTAAAGTGAAGGTCCCTCTAGAACCTCTCCCAGTTGTCGATACCCCTTTTGAGCGGGTAGGGATTGACATTGTCGGGCCATTGGACCCGCCGACTTCTGCAGGACATAGGTTCATTTTGGTGCTGGTAGACCACGCCACCCGGTACCCGGAGGCAATCCCTCTGAGGACCATCACTGCACCGGTGGTGGCGCGGGCCCTGATGGGGATTTTTACCCGAGTGGGATTCCCCAAGGTCGTGGTGTCAGATAGGGGCACGAATTTCATGTCGGCCTACATGCAGGCCATGTGGAAGGAGTGTGGAGTGACCTACCGGTTCTCCACTCCTTACCACCCCCAGACAGAACGGGCTCGTGGAGCGCTTTAACAAAACCTTGAAGGGGTGATCAGGAGCCTACCCGAGGACTTGAGAAGAAAGTGGGACGTCCTCTTACCCTGTCTGCTCTTCTCCTACCGAGAGGTGCCGCAGAAGGGGTCGGTTTCAGCCCCTTTGAGCTGCTCTATGGCCACCCCGTTCGGGGGCCCCTCAGTCTTGTCAAGGAGGGGTGGGAGAAGTCTTCCTCAAAGCTTCCCCGTGATGTGGTCAGCTATATGCTGGCATTCCGCAGCCAAGTGGCCAAGCTGTGGAAAGAGGCCTCGGACAATCTAGAGGCAAGTCAAGCCGTCATGAAGAAATGGTATGACCGGAACGCGCGGACGGTAGAGTTAGACGCTGGACAGAAGGTGTGGGTCATGGAGCCAGGAGAGCTTAGCGCCCTCCAGGACCGGTGGACTGGGCCATTTGAGATCTTGGAAAGGAAAGGCCAGACCACATATGTCGTCGATGTGAAGACCCCACGTCAACCCCACAGGGTGTTCCACGTCAACCGCCTGAAGCCCCATCAGGAGCGTTCAGAACTCACTCTCCTAATGATAACTGATGGAAGTGAGGAGGAGGAGAGTGAGCCTCTTCCAGACCTTCTGGCGGCCCATGAGAAGGATGGTTCGGTAGAGGGAGTGGTCCTCGCCCCATCCTTGACCCCAGAGCAACAGAGGGACTGCCGCCAGGTCTTGGGGCAGTACGCCTCGTTGTTCTCCCTCACGCCTGGAAACACGCACATGTGTACCCATGATGTGGACACAGGGGACAGTCCGCCAGTAAAAACCAAGTCTTACCGGCTGTCCGATAAAGTCAAGGCTAGTATCCAGGGTGAGGTTACCAAGATGCTAGAACTGGGAGTGATTGAGCCTTCCAGTAGCCCTTGGGCTAGTCCGGTGGTGTTGGTGCCTAAAGCGGCCCCACCGGGCACCACACCAGAACTTCGGTTCTGTGTGGATTACCGTGGACTCAACTCAGTCACTAAGACCGACGCTCACCCGATCCCTCGGGCGGATGAGCTCATTGACCGGCTGGGAGCAGCCCGGTATTTGAGTACCATTGATTTGACGTCAGGCTATTGGCAGATAGCCATGGCGGAAGGAGCAAGGAGAAGACTGCGTTCTCCACCCCCGAGGGCCACTTTCAATTTCGGGTGATGCCCTTCGGGTTGAAAAATGCTCCAGCCACTTTCCAGCGGTTGGTGAACCAGGTGCTGTCTGGCCTAGAGGCCTTCTCTGCTGCCTACCTGGATGACATAGCTGTCTTCAGTAGCAGCTGGGAGGACCATCTGGAGCACCTCCAGGAGGTGCTACAGGCTTTGCAACGGGCTGGTTTAACCATCAAGGCCAGCAAGTGCCAGATTGGACAGGGATCTGTCGTGTACCTGGGACATCTGATGGGCGGAGGTAAGGTGCAACCCCTCCAAGCCAAGATTGAGACCATCTTGGCCTGGGAGCCCCCCAAGACCCAAACAGAGGTCCGGGCTTTTCTCGGCCTCACGGGGTATTACCGCCGGTTCGTCAAGGGTTATGGAACCATCGTGGGCCCATTGACGGAATTGACTTCAAAGAAGCAGCCACGCAGAGTCATCTGGACGGCTACCTGCCAGGAAGCCTTTGAGACCCTCAAACGTGCAATGTGCACCGCACCGGTGCTCAGGACTCCAGACTTTGGACGGGAATTTATTGTACAGACAGACGCTTCTGAGCATGGCATAGGAGCTGTGCTCTCGCAGCTGAATGAGGATGGCCAAGACCAGCCAGTGGCCTTCATTTCCGAAGACTACTCCCCGGGAACAGCGGTGGAGTACCATCGAACGAGAAGCCTTTGCTGTGGTTTGGGCTGTAAAGAAGTTGAGGCCATACCTTTTTGGTTGTCACTTCCTGATCCAGACCGACCACAGACCCCTTCGCTGGCTCATGCAGATGAGAGGCGAAAACCCCAAATTGTTGAGGTGGTCCATTTCCCTCCAGGGGATGGACTTTCGGGTGGAACATCGACCCGGTGTAGACCACGCCAACGCTGACGGTCTCTCCCGGTTTTCCGCCTTAGCGAAGAGAACTCCCTAGAGGTTGGGAAGCTCTCCCCTCTTTCGGCTGGGGGGACGCGTGTTAGACCTGTCAGCCCTAGGGTGGTCTTTCCCTGTTTTTTTCCTTTTTCGCCTCCTTTTTGCCACCATATTTTTACTGGACCTAGGTCTCTGGGCACCTTGCCACTGCTAGCCAGTGCTGAGGTGCAGGTGCTCTCTCTCACTCAAGATGGCTGCCACAGGCCCCTGCTACTGCAGAGGGGCCTGACAAGCATACACACTAGTAGCCAGGGTCAGGCTGGGACATAGGGATACAGTATCCATTCCATCCCCGCCTCTGGGCTACATAGCCAGGCATGTAGAAGGTTCTAGAACCTTCCGGGCTGTGGGAGGAGTTATGTTTTGCCGCCTTTGGGAGAGTCACCTGACCTAGGAGTATAAAAGGCTTGGAGGGAAAACTTTCTAGTCAGTTGATGAGGCACCACTGAACCTGGGAGAACCTCCGCCGGAGTATAGGCTTTAGGGCCTAGGGGGAGACCTACACTACTGCTGCTGACAGGACTGAGGCCCTGCTGTAGTAAGATAGCTGAGGAACGCCCCCACCCACTGACCTTGCCCAGTGTGAGGGGACCCAGGGAACCACCTTCAGCGTGCGGGGAGGAACATCAAGCACTCCCAGACCACCAACTCATTCCCCCCTCATGACAAGAAACTTCTGACAAGAAACTCTGACAAGAAACTTCTGACAAGAAACTCTGACAAGAAACTTATACTAAGGAACTTCTGACAAGAAACTCATCACCAGAAGCGCCTAAGAAGCAGCCAAGCTGGAGCAGTCGCAAGACACCTTATCTTGAGGAGGCCTGACCGTCCTGCCAGGCCTGAAGCCTAAACTGCCCAAC
The DNA here is from genome assembly GCA_963921515.1 of Calotriton arnoldi. Taxonomy (NCBI): domain Eukaryota; kingdom Metazoa; phylum Chordata; class Amphibia; order Caudata; family Salamandridae; genus Calotriton; species Calotriton arnoldi. Next base: position 419,015 of record CAWUFW010004063.1, read on the forward strand.
TGGGGATCACCAGGTAAAGCGCCGTACCCTGTAGCGCTAGACCTTCACCCCTCACTATTCCTGCCTACTACTGGGCTGCCCCCAAGTACTTTCCCAGTCAGCCCTGCCCACAGGCTGCTGGTGCGTCCTGCTTTCTGGCACCCCCAGGTCACTGACCTTGTGTAGAGATCACCGCCGCGGCCGTCGCCGCCTGAGGAGAAGTGCCGTGAGGTGAGGTGCGCCCGTCGCGCCCTCACCGAGGGGAGCGCTGAGGTGAGGAAAGCCCCTCGAGTTTCTGTGGTGAGGTGCGCCGTCCGCGCCCTCACCGAAGCCTCTGCTTATTGCCCCTGCCGCCGTCGCGGCCGAAGAAGTGCCCCTGCCGCCGTCGCGGCCGAAGAAGTGCCCCTGCCGCCGTCGCGGCCGAAGAAGTGCCCCTGCCGCTGGCGCGGCCGAAGAGATTGCCCCCGCCGCCGTTGCGGCCCAAGAAATCGCCAGCGCGATCAACGCGGCCTCCAGGACCCGCCGACGCCGTCTCCAGGCAACCGAGGTCGCCGGGCGTGACCCCAGGAAGGCCGCGCAACGATTGGGCGCCGGCCCCGGTCACGCCCCCAGCGCCGACGGAGGCCCGGGAAGAGCCGGCAGTGCAGAGGGAGACGGGGAGCCGGCCGGAGAGGACTGCTGGCTCCCGCTCCCTTCCCCAAGACCCCGAGCCTGCGCACAAGCACTTACCTGATCCCGGGGGCTGGAGGAGTGAGATCCCAGCCCACGCAACGTGCCGCAGCTGCATCCCCTTGATCCCGGGGGCCGGAGGAAGGTGATCCCGGCCCCCGCAACGACCCGTCATTCCGGCCAGAAGGCCGAGGTACCCCGACCGGGCCCGCCCTCCAGAATACGGGCCGGGCCTGGAGCTAGCCAGTCGCTAAGAAGCGCGACCAACGACCGAGCACAAGATGAGCCCAGGAGGCCCCTAGGGCCCACAAAAACGCCACTGGGGGCCGGGGGCCACCGTTAACCCCTAAATGAACCGTGTAACTTTCCCCATGAGGCGAGGCCCCGGAGAGGAGTGGGCCTAGCCTAGAATTAACCCCTGAGGGACACAAAAGCCCCAGAATACGGGACATGTTGAGGGTTCCCCACAGTGTTTAGTCATTTAATGCAGATGCCTATTGTAATTACTACCTAGGCCTATGTTGATAACTGCCAAGTCTTTACCACAGGGGAAAGTGATTAATTGAAGTAAGCTGAAGTGTACACCGCCAAGAGTTGCAGTGTTTTATGTTGCAGGTGTACTGGAATTGCGACGCCCACTGTACTGAATGTGGGCACGCCTAGATTAATGCAGGCCTATTTCAATGCAAAGTGAAAAGCCTTCTTTTAAGTAAATTGAATATGCTAAAGTGAACTGCATGTCTAGGCCCCTGTTTTATTAACGTACCTTGAGATCATTATTAAGTGCTATGTGTAGGAGATAATTCCTGCGGCCTCTTAGTGGCCTACAATGTTGATGAGCTATGCAGCTTTATTTAAAATGTGCACCAGTTGAATAATTTAATGAATTTGAATGTAGATCTGAATTAACCTGCCTTAGCTGATGCCAACTTAATTTGTTTATAAAAGATCTTGATTTTAAATACAAAAGCCTGGTGTGGTGTCCTGTTATTGCGTTCGCATTTGTGAGTCAAAGTGAGAGTGTGCTGCACAACTGCCTTACACATTGCCTTCGCGTGCCTTTCCCGCTTCACGCCATGCTACCGTGTCGGACTCGGTAACCCCGGTTCCAACAGCGCTGCTAAAATAAACAAAGAAAGAAACACGGCCGATATAGTTAAAGCGGACCGCCATTAGTAATTATAATTAAAATAAAAGCGGGCGGCGTGCTGCAACGTAGTGGGTGGAATAGGGGCAAATCATTGAACAAAATAGTGCTCACAGCCAAGATGAAGCAGACCGTGTAACAAGACAAGTAAAAAGTCCAGTCCTCATGGGAGGTTACAAATGCAGACAAGGCGGTACCAAGGAAGGACTAACAAGCCTATTCAGGAATGAAAAGCAACGATTTCGCAAGGACGGTAACAGAAGCCAATTGAAATGATGGGTGGGACATGGGCGGAGCTTCAAGTCCATACCTCAATACCTCAACCGGATTCAATAAGGAAGGCAAATGCATATGTATGTACACAACATTACAAAGCAGACGTAAAAAAAAAAAAAGAGGGAGACTCCCGATCTTCTTTCAAAAGTGCTCATGGCATCATATATTTAAAATCTCAATTCATACAAAACAGTTATAACAGCACTGTAAGCAAAAATTGCGAAGGCAACCCAAGAGGACTTAGTGCACGTTGTGCTCGTGATGCAATGAGTGACGGCGCAAGTGACAAGTGAAAAACACAGCGGAAGACGCAAGGTGACAAGGTGAAGAAAAATTAGGTACAAGAATCAATGGTTCAATCGATATTGATCATCTTAGTAATTTACACATGATATATAATTTTGTGAACCAGAGCTGAATGTGCGCCATAAGTTGCGCTGTAAGATCGGTCGACGAGCGTTTCGATCCTATTTAGTCAGGATCATCTTCAGGACCGGGTTGCCAAAAAATTTTTGGGGTGCTGTAAAAGGGAGAAAACAATAGTTGACGGAAGGAACAGGGAAAAGAGAAATAGTGCATAGACAGGGATGGCGGAGGGGTCGTTGGAACAAAGCCTACCTGGAAGGTGACCAGGGCAGACTAACTCGTAAGTAGTCAAGTTAATTGAGGGACCCGTGTGGAAGGCGGTCCCGTGTACACAATGTATCCGGGGTCAATCAGGGCAGAGTCCCACCCTATGGAAAAGCCGAAGAATCAGAAAGGGAAAACAAGGAACAACCAAACTTGACTAATTGTGTGCCTGAAGGAAAGAGAGAAAACTCACATGCTAATCTCCGCAATACAGCTGGAGAATGTAGGCAGCAAGGTCGGGTACCCGATCCAATGCGGTGGGCCCGGAGTGGGTACCTGAGTGTAAGGAAGGACACAAGATCGTGTTAATGGGCTCCTAGTGTGTCGGCTAGTTGGCCGAGGTCACGATCAATGGTAATGGGCTTACCTTGGGGAAAAAAGTTCAGGCTCACAGGATCGGGAGCCCGAAACCAAAAAATGGTGGTCCCGGAGAGGGTACCTAAAAATAGGGGAATACATGCGTTAGAGCTAAGGGACTAAGGAAATTAACGGCGGAGACGGCAATCATCCAGATCAGAGAGAACGTGAGCTTACCTAGAGGGAGGGAGAATCAAAGCCGTGAGTGAAACACGGAGCCGCAGAGACGCTGTGATTAGGTCCTGGCCGCCACGCTCGTGTGCGGTCTCGTCCGGTCAATCCGTTAGCAATGAAAGCTGGTAGAGGTGAAACTACAGAGTTAAGGGGGAAGGGCCTGTAAGAATCACATGACCGGAAATCAGTCAAGTGACGGGACAGTCGGTGGGACGAGGTTAGTGACGTTCGAACGTACGATGACGCGCGCTAAACAAAGGGGAACAAGTGAGGAGGGACAGGGTAAAGAAAAGAAAGACAGACCGGGCAACTGTTCAGTTGGACTTGAACAAACGAATGAAGGGTAAAAAATACAACATGTGCAGACATAAGACAAACAAAATAACAAAGACTAAAACATTCGTCATTTTCATGACAGTAAGTCTACAAACTAATACAATAATAGGTAAAAACATTTGGCAATTGAAGAACAATTAATTTAACAAGCTGCTACAAAAACATACCATAGTTGTGTATGATAATGATAATTATGTACGAGGCAACCCAAGTCTGTATATCAGAGATATAGAAAATGAATATAGCGCAAAAGGTAGGACTCTGGATGCAATGAACAGCAATGTTATAGAAGATGTAGTGAAATAAGATACCAGGCGGTCAATACTGGCATCTGAAGGGGGTGAAGGAAGGGGAGAAAAGGGGGAGGGGGGGAGGGGGAGGGAAAAAGGCCGAAATAGAAGGGTACAGAAACAAACCACAGCCTAGAGAAGTTGATGGTCAAGTAGAAATAGAGGACCAAACAACGGGATTAAAAGACAGGATAGCACTGGTACTATACTGAGGTCCCACATAGAAATCTAGGGGACATCACTAGTAGACCGGGTAGGCAGGTGGACAAGGAGGGCCGTACAAAAGGTTTAAGATTCAGAGTTATATTTGTACTGTACTATTCCATTCATCAATGGTGTTAAGTCCCTGTTCTACTGAATTACAGCGCGTGATCCATTTACATTCGCTTCTGTTCAGTAGGGTCTGGAGGTTACCACCCCTGAGGGTAGTGAAGGTTGATCAATCACTTGCCAATAGATTTCTGATTCACTATGATTTTTTTCAATATAGTGTGACACCAGTGGGGCAGTCAGTACTTTGCAGTGGATTCTGCTTTTATGTTGTATTAATCTCTGTTTGACCATTTGGGTGGTTTGGCCAATGTAAATGAGGTCACAGGGACACCGAATTGCATAGATCACATTTTGAGATCTACAGTTGGTCAAGGTCTTGAGAAGATAGGTTTTGTTGTTAACCTTGAAGTCTTTAGTATTTGATGTGAGGTCACACACGATGCAGGATTGGCATTTGTAATGTCCGATTAGAGATGGTAGACCCCATGCGGCAGTAATAGAGCTCTGTTGCACTGGTTTGGTCGGCCAAGTAATGGCATGAACAAGATGATTGGCCAGATTGTCACCTCGTTGGTAGGAGAAAAGAGGAGGGTCTCGGAACATCTTTTGGGTTCTTAAAATAGACCAGTTTCGTGTAATGATTTTTTTAACTTGGTTGCTACTCGGGCTGAATTTAGTCACAAAGGGAATTCGGGTATTAATTTTCTTTGGCTGAGGTGTGAGAAGATCTTCTCGGTGGCAGTACCAAGCCCTTTTACGAGCACGTTTGACCAAACGGGCTGGGTAGCCTCTGGAAATAAGTTTGTCACGGAGAATGTCTGATTCTCTGAAATAGTCTTTCCGCCATTTACAATTTCTGCGAATACGCAAAAATTGACCGTAAGGTAAACCATCCCTAAGGCCACGCGGGTGGTAGCTAGAGTAGTGTAATAGCGTATTGCGTTCCGTAGGTTTCCGGAATAAGACGGTTCCAATTTTTCCGTCTTCCGCGTGGATGGTAACATCTAAAAAGGGTAGATCATTGGGTCTGCAATCCATGGTAAATTTGAGGTGTGGTTGAGAATGATTCAACCAATCAACAAAGGAATTCAAAGAGTCAGATTGGCCGCTCCACAGCAGAAGAATATCGTCTATGTAGCGTCGCCAGAGACAAATCTGTGTATGAAATGGATTGGTGGGGGTAAGTATATGTGTCATTTCCAGATTGTACACAAAAAGAATAGCAAAATTAGGGGCAAAACAAGCGCCCATGGAAACCCCTTTAGTTTGTAAATAAAATGAGTCCCTATAAAGAAAATAATTATTTTCTAGGGCGATATGCAGAAGATCCATGATAAAGGTAGTAGGGATCAAGGTGGGTCGGGGTCTTCTCTCGAGTAATTCTTCGATGACTAGGAGACCCTCCTCATGGGGGATGTTGGTGTAAAGAGACTCTATATCGAGTCCCACCATGAGTTCCGTGTTGATATCGAAGGGCCTATCCTCAATGGATTTGATAAGGTCCATGCTGTCACGTATGAATGTCTCTGTCAATGGAACAAATTCTTTGATGACACCATCAATGTATTTGCCCAGTGGTTCAAGGATGGAACCACAACCGGACACAATTGGGCGTCCAGGAGGGTTATTACTGTCCTTGTGGATCTTAGGGAGTACATAAATCACGGGCACTCGAGGGTGCGGGTTGTTTAAAAAGGCAAATTCCTTCTGTGTGATAATACGGTCAATTTTTGCGTATTCGCAGAAATTGTAAATGGCGGAAAGACTATTTCAGAGAATCAGACATTCTCCGTGACAAACTTATTTCCAGAGGCTACCCAGCCCGTTTGGTCAAACGTGCTCGTAAAGGGCTTGGTACTGCCACCGAGAAGATCTTCTCACACCTCAGCCAAAGAAAATTAATACCCGAATTCCCTTTGTGACTAAATTCAGCCCGAGTAGCAACCAAGTTAAAAAAATCATTACACGAAACTGGTCTATTTTAAGAACCCAAAAGATGTTCCGAGACCCTCCTCTTTTCTCCTACCAACGAGGTGACAATCTGGCCAATCATCTTGTTCATGCCATTACTTGGCCGACCAAACCAGTGCAACAGAGCTCTATTACTGCCGCATGGGGTCTACCATCTCTAATCGGACATTACAAATGCCAATCCTGCATCGTGTGTGACCTCACATCAAATACTAAAGACTTCAAGGTTAACAACAAAACCTATCTTCTCAAGACCTTGACCAACTGTAGATCTCAAAATGTGATCTATGCAATTCGGTGTCCCTGTGACCTCATTTACATTGGCCAAACCACCCAAATGGTCAAACAGAGATTAATACAACATAAAAGCAGAATCCACTGCAAAGTACTGACTGCCCCACTGGTGTCACACTATATTGAAAAAAATCATAGTGAATCAGAAATCTATTGGCAAGTGATTGATCAACCTTCACTACCCCTCAGGGGTGGTAACCTCCAGACCCTACTGAACAGAAGCGAATGTAAATGGATCACGCGCTGTAATTCAGTAGAACAGGGACTTAACACCATTGATGAATGGAATAGTACAGTACAAATATAACTCTGAATCTTAAACCTTTTGTACGGCCCTCCTTGTCCACCTGCCTACCCGGTCTACTAGTGATGTCCCCTAGATTTCTATGTGGGACTCAGAATAGTACCAGTGCTATCCTGTCTTTTAATCCCGTTGTTTGGTCCTCTATTTCTACTTGACCATCAACTTCTCTAGGCTGTGGTTTGTTTCTGTACCCTTCTATTTCGGCCTTTTTCCCTCCCCCCCTCCCCCCCTCCCCTCCCCCCTTTTCTCCCCTTCCTTCACCCCCTTCAGATGCCAGTATTGACCGCCTGGTATCTTATTTCACTACATCTTCTATAACATTGCTGTTCATTGCATCCAGAGTCCTACCTTTTGCGCTATATTCATTTTCTATATCTCTGATATACAGACTTGGGTTGCCTCGTACATAATTATCATTATCATACACAACTATGGTATGTTTTTGTAGCAGCTTGTTAAATTAATTGTTCTTCAATTGCCAAATGTTTTTACCTATTATTGTATTAGTTTGTAGACTTACTGTCATGAAAATGACGAATGTTTTAGTCTTTGTTATTTTGTTTGTCTTATGTCTGCACATGTTGTATTTTTTACCCTTCATTCGTTTGTTCAAGTCCAACTGAACAGTTGCCCGGTCTGTCTTTCTTTTCTTTACCCTGTCCCTCCTCACTTGTTCCCCTTTGTTTAGCGCGCGTCATCGTACGTTCGAACGTCACTAACCTCGTCCCACCGACTGTCCCGTCACTTGACTGATTTCCGGTCATGTGATTCTTACAGGCCCTTCCCCCTTAACTCTGTAGTTTCACCTCTACCAGCTTTCATTGCTAACGGATTGACCGGACGAGACCGCACACGAGCGTGGCGGCCAGGACCTAATCACAGCGTCTCTGCGGCTCCGTGTTTCACTCACGGCTTTGATTCTCCCTCCCTCTAGGTAAGCTCACGTTCTCTCTGATCTGGATGATTGCCGTCTCCGCCATTAATTTCCTTAGTCCCTTAGCTCTAACGCATGTATTCCCCTATTTTTAGGTACCCTCTCCGGGACCACCATTTTTTGGTTTCGGGCTCCCGATCCTGTGAGCCTGAACTTTTTTCCCCCAAGGTAAGCCCATTACCATTGATCGTGACCTCGGCCAACTAGCCGACACACTAGGAGCCCATTAACACGATCTTGTGTCCTTCCTTACACTCAGGTACCCACTCCGGGCCCACCGCATTGGATCGGGTACCCGACCTTGCTGCCTACATTCTCCAGCTGTATTGCGGAGATTAGCATGTGAGTTTTCTCTCTTTCCTTCAGGCACACAATTAGTCAAGTTTGGTTGTTCCTTGTTTTCCCTTTCTGATTCTTCGGCTTTTCCATAGGGTGGGACTCTGCCCTGATTGACCCCGGATACATTGTGTACACGGGACCGCCTTCCACACGGGTCCCTCAATTAACTTGACTACTTACGAGTTAGTCTGCCCTGGTCACCTTCCAGGTAGGCTTTGTTCCAACGACCCCTCCGCCATCCCTGTCTATGCACTATTTCTCTTTTCCCTGTTCCTTCCGTCAACTATTGTTTTCTCCCTTTTACAGCACCCCAAAAATTTTTTGGCAACCCGGTCCTGAAGATGATCCTGACTAAATAGGATCGAAACGCCGTCGACCGATCTTACAGCGCAACTTATGGCGCACATTCAGCTCTGGTTCACAAAATTATATATCATGTGTAAATTACTAAGATGATCAATATCGATTGAACCATTGATTCTTGTACCTAATTTTTCTTCACCTTGTCACCTTGCGTCTTCCGCTGTGTTTTTCACTTGTCACTTGCGCCGTCACTCATTGCATCACGAGCACAACGTGCACTAAGTCCTCTTGGGTTGCCTTCGCAATTTTTGCTTACAGTGCTGTTATAACTGTTTTGTATGAATTGAGATTTTAAATATATGATGCCATGAGCACTTTTGAAAGAAGATCGGGAGTCTCCCTCTTTTTTTTTTTTTTACGTCTGCTTTGTAATGTTGTGTACATACATATGCATTTGCCTTCCTTATTGAATCCGGTTGAGACATTGTTGTAAATTACGCTTAGTTACCCAGATCTCAACCTGGTCTATGGGTTATACTCCTGTTGCTTTTTACCATACCTCAATACAGCACGCCACACAGAGCAGTGCATGCGCTGCCTAGGCTCGACCTAAAAACATATCCCAGTGGGTTTGGATTCTGCTGCTGAGTTTTACTAAAACCCCACCTCAAACGGAGCCCGGACTGGCCTGGAGCCGTGATCTGTGCTCCTCTTCTCAGGGCGGTGCCAGCAGGGCCAAGAGGTTCACCAGGCCTGCTCCCAGCCTCCGCTCGTCTCTTACGGTGTCTGTGAGCTCCCCGGGGTCCAGCTGCACAAGCATTGGTACAACCCTGCATGGAGTTACTTTGTTAGGCTGCTCCTGGCCCCTTCAGGAAGCCTTGGCTGCTCAAGGAGGCTGTCATTGGACGGAGCACCAGTGCCCATGGCCCTGAGGGTCTAGTGATGAACAACACCCCCTGAGGGCGCCGATCAGTACTCAGCATCTGCCTCAGAACAGGGAGAAACAAGCTGACATTGTGGTAGAGGGTTGGCCTTAGGAAGCGCACAACATTCCAGCAGAATCCCACACTCCCGCTGACCTTGAGTCAGGGTCAGTACTTGTTATGACCAATTCAGTCCGGTGATTAAAAGGAGCGCAGGGTCAGGGCACAAGTCCTAAAAAAAGAAGTGGGGGGACTAACCAGGTTAGGCAGTATGCAAGTGAAATCATGACGCGTGACATCACAGCGCATGATGTCACGACGTGTGACATTGCACGTGACATCACAGGAAATGACCACACTGGAAGTGACATCATAAGAAGTGACATCAGATATGAAGACCTCACACATATGTTTATCAGGTATATGATGAGTACATTTAAGCGCATTATGTGATTTAACAAATGAGATTTGGCGTCAGGGTGTGCCAAAAATGTGGCGCAATCCCAACGCAAAATCTGGGCCTCAACTAATACATATATTTTTTTAAGCCCTGCCACAAAGAAATTGGCAACAAGGAGAAGCAGGTTAGTAGATCTGTTATGCTTAATTGGTTGCAAAGTCTACATTGTATAATATTTGATTGGGTTAATGCATCTGCAGTGAAGGTGCCCAGTAAATCTCAGGGAATAGTAATAATGGTGAGGTAACTCTGGTGGTTAATGCACTTGCTGGAGAGATCTGTGTTTTGTAAAGTCCCAGATTTGAATCAAAGTAGTAGAGAAGGTAAATGTGTCTCCTGCAAAGCACGTCACGTAACATGCAGATGACAGATTTTTATTTTATGTAGCTATGTAAGTGGATTACTGCTTTTAGCACAGAGATCCCTTTGTTTCCTGCAGTTCATAAATTATAATACTTCTAAAAGGCCAGAGTGAGGTATGAAGGACATGTGACTCCTACACCGTGTAACCCTCACTGTCTCATGTAACTCATCTTGTACATTGATTCACACACCTGATTTATTGTCAATGTATAATGTGTATTTTAGGTAAAGAGCTCTGACACCCTGCATTGGGTTGCATAGCGCTGTAAAAGAAATAAAATAGTGCTATTGAAAGTGATATTTGTGTAAATACTGGGACAGACCAACACACCTGACATTCTTACAGTGCATGCACTTATATACAGGGACTGAACAAAGTAAAAGCTGCCTCTCTTAAGTAACTGCGAAGAGATAACAAGCTGTGTGGCTTTGTTTCCCCACCATGGCATTTACATTTCAGTGTGAGGTTCCACAGCGCCTCCAGTCAGGATATTCAAACAAAAGGAGGCCTGATGGCCCCTTAACTTCGGCACAGCTGGAGGTGAAAAAAAGCTCCCCTGCTGTCTGCACGTTGCTGCTGGAAAAGCGCGAAATATAAGGAAGCGCGCCATTAGGACGCGGCCCCCCGGGAACCCGGCCACGCCCTCGTGGTTCCTCTTCAAAGGATTGGGTGTATCTACAGCGTGAATCACTTCCGGGGCAACGTCGTGACGTCACTTCCGGCCGGAGCAGGCAACAGCGAGGGGGAGGAGTGGGCGTGGGCCTATTTAGGGCAACTTGCCCTGGTCCTCGCCCTCTCTTCCTTACGGCGCCGACCCCGGTATGCAGGGGACTCCGTGAATCTCCTCTCTTCCTTTACGGTGCTGGCCCCGAGCTCAGCTGAATCCAGTGAATCTGGTGCGGAATCTATTGCGGGCGTCGTGCCGTCGGAGGATCGGGAGCCGCAGGGGCTTGAGGGCGACTCGCCCAGCTCGAGTGAGGTGCTTGATGGAGGCTCCATGCGGGGGCTGGCAGGCTCGGTTTGGCGTCGTCGTTATCTGGTGAACATACAAGCATTGTTATGGCCGTCTGGGCGGTATTGTTTGTCGCGGGTGAGTGCCATGGTTGCGGTCCCTTCTCGGCTTCATGACGCTCCCGGTCGTGGATCAGGGTTGCGGTTGGGCCTAGTAGGCGTGGGGGGACCGAGTGGTGTCGGATATTAGTTGGGGGCGGGAGGCACCCCCCCCCCTCTGTTTTTCTGGTGTGGAGGGAGTGATGGTTTTCATCGGAAAACTTGAGTGACTCTAGACGTTCGGAGCTGTGCTGATCGGAAACTTCTAGTGTACGATTGTGGCTGCACGTGCAACTGGAATGAGCTGGTGGTTTCTCTAAGGTCTGCAGGGTTCCAGCACTCGGTTTGTACGTTATTCCAAAGTATAGAGCTGCATAGCCTGGCCTGTGTAAAACACTTGTGTGTTGTGTGTTTTTACGGTTGTGCCTTTAGATGTTTCTAAGTTCAGTGTGTGCTGCACGTGCAACTGGAATGAGCAGGTGGTTTCCCTAAGGCCGGCACTCGGTTTGTACGGGATTTCAAAGTATAGAGCTGTATAGCCTGGCCTGTATTTCTAAGCACTGTATCTGTTTACGCTCTGTCGGACTTTGGCAAACAGAGAGTGGGGTTGTTTGGGCGCTTGTCGCCCCGGTTTTAGCGCCTAGAAGTGGATACGGAGGCACTCAGCAGGTGATCATCAGATGCTTTACAGAGCTCAGTGCTTCCACGTGCCAGATGTGGTGCGATGGAGCCAGCGCAGCGGCGGGTCACCGGGCAATGTGATGTTGTACGAGTTCAAGTCAAGTCAAAAATAAGTTTATTATGACCAATTGGTCTTTAAACTACATAAAACACCATAAAACAACTAAAATACAATAGGTTAAAAATTATAAAAACACCATAAAACCGGATTGGGCTACTATAACAAGTTCATTATTTCTTTGTCTCATAAAACTTGTTCCCCTAGTATCAGTTATCATAAAACAATTCCAGATGCATAAAAATCCAGCATTTAGTAACTTCGTTAAACAACTAAAATTGTCCAATTAACTCTGTTTGTCACTCCCTTGTCCACTCTTTCATTCCCTATTCCATAAGTAATCTCTTTACAGCTTGGATAAACTTCGCCAATGCAATAGCAATGTCAAGGAACTGCATATCAATAAGAAGTTCGATTGCTTGCGGCCTTGACCTTATACCATATTTTAAAAAACTGGCCGTAAAAACAATCGCCGTAGAGTTAACAGTTTTTGACAATCCATTAAAATATGAACACAAGAACATTTTACTCCCATTCCGCATGTACATTTACCATCACCATCCATTAATATACTTTTTATTTTCCCATTTGTACGTGCAGGATTGATGCCTACTCTCACCTTTAACAGTTCCATTCTCAACCCTTGATTTGGTAGGGTGTCTAAATACGGGTACCAGTTATCATTTCTCCAGCTATTTAACATAAAATGCACAGACTCTTTTTGTTTCAAATAATCCATATCAATTTGTCTAGATTTTTCTTTTCCCAAGATTTTTAGAACACTCATCCGTTCTTCAATAAGTAACGACTCCGGGTCAATTCTCACCTTTAAATTGTCACAAATGGAGTGGAATTTCTTTCTTGTTACTTTTGCCCACTTCAATTCACTCTGTTGGATCTCCCTCATACACCAACATGCCACTTTCTCCTCCTTACTTGACCCTAGCCGTTTCCAAAATCTACATAAATTAACTTGGACCTGTATGTTCCATGCTAGCAAATCTAGTTCTAACCTAATGGCCTGTATCATAGATGAGCTGGGCAATGACAGGAGGGTTTTTAAACATTTCCCTTCCTCATTGTCCCAAGAGCATTTCCCCCTAAACACAAAATTTCTGCTCCGTATTGCATCTGAGGGGGATCATAGCATTGAAGGCCTTCAACACAGGTCTGTGCGACATAGCACCATAATTACTGTTACATTTTTTCAACCCACATACTGCAGCTAAACCTTTTGTTTTCTGGGCCTGTAAATGTATACCCCAATTTAAAGCTTTATCAAACCATATTCCCAGGTATTTGTATTCATTAACAATTTCTAATTTTGTTTGCCCCAGGAACCAACTGCATTTTTGATCTCTCTTTCCAAAGCACAATATTTTAGTTTTTTCCATATTTACTGTTAGATGTTTGGATGAGCAATATGTATTAAATGCATTTAACTTTCTTTGCAGGCCTAGTTCTGTTTGATCAAGGATAACTAAGTCATCTGCATACAATAGGTAGGGCAAATGCTTCCCATTTACCTTTGGGCTTGCCCTCTTTTGATCATTAAGGAGGATGGCAAATCAGCGAGAAAGATTGAAAAAAGAAGAGGTGCCAATACACAGCCCTGTCTTAGGCCGTTATTGATTACTATCTCATGGGTCAAACCCCTACTGTATCTTTGATCACCTGTGCCCAATTCTCGCTATGCAGCTCTTGGATGACTACTAGGAGTTCTTCTGGGATATTATATCTTTTAGCGTCTCCCATAGGCATCCTCTATCTACCAGGTCAAATGCGGCCCGGAAGTCAACAAAACAGCAGCACAATTTACCTTGCTGTTCTACCGACTTCCGAGCCACTGCCCACAAGGCGAAACAATGATCGAGGGTTGAGTGCCCCTCCTTAAACCCTCCCTGTTCTACCGGGACAATCGCTTGTAACTCAACCCAGTCCTTCAGTCTGCCCAGAATTATTTTGGAGAACACTTTCACACCAATATCTAGCAGATTGATTAATCTATAATTCTTTGGGTCCTTTCTGTCCCCTTTTTTATGTAAAGGCCTGATTACCGCTCCCCTCCATGATTTTGGGATAGTCCCTGTGGTTAGTACTGCGGTAAACATCTTTGAAAAAAATTGGGCCCACCAATTTAGCTCTGTTTTAATTATAACTGCAGGTAAGTTATCTGGCCCTGCAGCACGGGTTAAATTTAATTTCCTAATGGTGTTCTTCACATTTTCAAGGGAGCATAAGGGAATTAGATCTTTTACTACCTGCCGCATGGGAGTTCTTTCCTCACTTAATACTGTCCCATTACCAGCCATATATAATTGGCTTAGGTGCTCCTCCCAGGATGCCTCATCAACTTCACAGCTCAAGGTTCCCGGGGATCGACCCGCCGCGTCTTGAATCAGCTTCCAAAATCCTTTAATATTTTTAGTTTCAATCGTTTCCAGGATGGAGTCCCAACATTTTTCTTTAAAACTCCTTTTCTTGGCTCTCACTAACATTTTATATTCTTTCCTCAATTTTAACAAATTATTGTAACCCTTCTGATCATAGCTTAGCCTCATACTTCTTTCTTCTCTCCTCAGTATCTTTTTTTCCCTCTACATACAGAATCAAACCAGCCCATTTGCTTTCTACCTCCCCTTTCAAAATTTTGCCACCCTTTTCCATCTTTTTTAGGTTGACACGGAGGCATTGTACTACCTGGGAGATTTTTTCTTCAAACCATAGGACCCTCAAATTCCCTACTACCTCTAAGGATAGATTTTGTTGAAATCTAGCTAATTTTGTTATATATTCATCAGTTAGTTTTGTGGTCAATCGTTTAGGGTAATCCATTGGTTGCGGTAGAACTTTTCCACAGACTCTTGGGGGGCTCTTACTATTTCACAATAGAGTGGGTAATGGTTGCTTTCTTTACACTTAATTACCTTAAACATTTTTACTAAGGCAAAATTCCATGCATGTACAAAGCAATAATCTATGGGACACAATTGATTGCCTCTTCTAAATGTTTGCACCGCAGGTCTATCAAATTCAGATCTGCCATTTAAACTAATTAACCCCTGTGCCCCTAAGAAGTTCCCTAGAGCTTCATCTTGCATGTTCATATTACAACTAGGATAAAGAGCCGGCATTATCTCATATGCTTTTAGAATTTCCTTCAGCCAAGGATCCAGCTTTTCGGGATTTAATTTATGATTAAAATCTCCCGTAATAATTAGGAAATCCTTACCATATTTATCATTTAGGGATTTCATTTAATCTTTAAAGAGCCCCATTTCTTTGACATATTCTTCTTGGGAACCCCACTGTATATATATATTTACCACAATCACACGGTCATTTAGCCTTCCCGGGCCCTGTAAGCGTACCTCACTGGCCAGCATCCATTTACAAGAAGTATTTATCAGAGTCACCTTATTTACTGTTCTTGTAGAAATTAGTGTCATAATCCCACCAGATGGACGCCCAAATCTTGTTTTAGAGGCGACTTTATTAATCTGGGTACAGCCTTCAACTACGAGGGTACTGTCGCATAGCCAAGTCTCTTGCAGACAAATAATATCGGCCTGTCGTGAAACATTTTTTACACAATCAATCTTTATTTGTTCTTTAAAACCATTGATGTTCCACGAAATTATTCTTAGTCTATGCGACGACCCATTTCCCTAATCTATTTCGCTGAGATGGCTAGACACATTTAATGCCCACCAAGATGGATTTAAGTCGCTATCCTCTATACTCCAATTTCCCCAGTTCTTATCAGGCTCATGATTTTCAACAACTATTTTAATCTTTTCTCTTAGCCCACAAGCCCCTGCAATCAGTCTTGCTTGTCTTTTCCCCAAGCCTGCGTGACAATTCAAGAAGACGCTATCTGGCTGTTTTACACTTTCTAATTCGGCCTCTGTAATTAGTCTTATTCCTTCCTTTAATATTTCTTTCTCGGCACTTACTATTGCGGATTTAATCATCCCTGAATATACTTCAACCTTTGTCAATTCCTTACCTTTACTACTTGGTAAAAATCCGACCTGCCTCAAATCCTTTGATTCAATTTCGCGCAGACTCGGACATTTTGAGAAGGAAAATAAAAGTTGAGCTCGATTTAACGGAATAATTTTCCTCAACTTTTTCCTTCCCTTGGCTACATCCAGGGGTTCAAAATATAACCACTTTTTATCACTTGACTCTATTACTTCACATTCCCTATTCTTTTTTTCACATATGGTTCTTTTTATATTTGGAATGTTTGACTTAACGCCCTCTTTCCCTGAGCTCTTCTGGTACATTATTTCCTCCCTTGAATTTACCCTTTTTTTAACCATTTCTCCTCCCTTTCTACTTCCGGAGGGTTTTTTTGTTGGACACTTTGTTTTCTTGTTTTCTCCTGTCTCGCATCTTGGAGGCTGTCCGGCTTCTTCCTTTCCTTTTTAGTAACTGGAGGAGAGCCTCTTCTTACTGTTGTTACATGTGTTACATGAGATTTACCTTCTTTACCCTTTGCTTTTGTACAGCCCGTTTGTTTCCCTTTATGTTTCCCTTTATACTGGGTGGGTTTCCTTAACGGAAATCTAGACTTTTGCCACCTATATCTCCACTGATCACTTCTTCTCCTAATTAACATTGGGTGTCTCGAGATATACACATCATGGCCATTTTTCATTTGATCTAATTCCCCAATATCCCCAGTGTCCCCTAGGGTTGAACTACCCAGCACTGGTCTAACCACAGACGGCATTAGACCCCTAATGCCCTGTAGTTCACACACAGTGAGCTTTAGACTCATCTCCTGGGCTTTTAATATTTTATTATTTGAGAGTGTAACCTCTAACAGGCCTTGCAGGATCTTTTGCAACATTAATATCAAGTCCAACATTGATGCCGAAGGTGTTACAGACAAGTCCAGGTTCTCCGCGCTATTACGCAACGTGTCTTCCAATAACTTGGGTCCTTGATTTGCCCATTGACCCAGACTTTTATCTGCATTCGCTCTTTCATCCAAGTCTATACTATCTTTCTGTACTTGTTGCTCTTTTAAAATGCTCTCCTCATACTCTCCATCTGCGGTGCCGAGTTCAGAGAAAATCCTAGGCGATGACGAAAGTCTAGGTTCCAAATTGATGTTTATTTGGCTTAAATTACAAATATTACAGGATGAATCTTCTATACATTGGGCACTTTGATCATTTGTTTCCTGAATTAAGTCCCTCTCCAATACTTGAATTTTTTTGGGCGTAGGTTTCTTGGTGAAATGTTTTCCCACAAAGTCTTTTATTGATTTAGATACCGTGCCCCGTCCTTTTGTACTTGCATGCGATGTGTTCGGCGTCTGTTTCTTCTCCATTACTTTATTTTGTCCCCTTGTAACGTTCCCATCCATAAACTCCACAGGGGTTCCAATTGACTCACTTGTTTTATTAGTTATAGTCTGAGTGTCTTTTCTTATTTTGCTTATTTTTTGCTTTTTAGGTGCCATTTAAAAAGACAAAAAAAGTTCTGATGCCAATATAATTTTAAAACTCAAAATTCAATAGGATATGACTAGGACAAACAGTGAAGTAATGTTAAATCTAGTCTAAGGAAGAGGTCCCAATGAGATCCGACTAAAAGGCTCCGTCTCCACTCCTACACACCTTCATGCAATTGCTTTTCTCTCACTTAATGAGTCCAGCGCTGCTTCCGTTTACTAGGACCAAACCAGCGCAATAGGGCGAGATTTTTGCCAATTAATCACCAGGATCACTTTCACTTACCTCTGCTGTGACGTAAAGTGGTGCATCGGGCTTGCCGTAAAAATAACCTTCACTCCGGCAAGGTTATCTTCTTAACCCTGTTCGGGTTAATTCCCCTTTTTTCAGACCTTTGCCCCCCACCGGGGGCTCCCGCAGATTGTTTTTTTTTCTTTTACCGGGGGCACCCGCGGGATTTCAGGCAGGTCTATCTGCAAAAAAAAAAATAATAATTATACGGGCTCTTTTCCCGCAATCCTCGATCTTAAGCGTCTTTTCGAGCACCATGCACCGTGCTCCGTGCTCCGTGCTCGAATCTCCAACCTCCGAGGATCCACGGAATCTGGTTTCCGGAAATGACGCGCGCAGCCTCACGTCGCGTCGCGTCTCCGCGTTGTACGTTGTACGGCAGCCCGGAACCACAATCACAGCAGAGTAATCAAAGTTGTACGAGTTACAAAATCACGGTATGTTGGGCGAATGTAATTAATTCTGCCCGTATTCTTAGATATGTAAAGGAGTTCCTCTGCCTTAGCATTTGTCTTACTTCATGATCATTTTGATTAAGTTTTCTGCAGTTTTGCTGGGTTCTCTGTCTACATCATGAAGGGGGTAAGACGCAGGGCGGGATGCAGCAACCTGTCTATTGCATTGTTATGACTGTTACATTGAAAATACTTTTTCAGACATCAGCACCATCCGGAACATATCAAAGCATCAGCAACAGAAATGCTGATATTCCCAACGCCAGTTGGCATCCATGAGTTATTAGCGCATATACTCGACCCTGGTGGTGAAGCCATAAAGTTAAATACAGACTTTGCATTCTCGTGGTGGATGTAGCAATTGGTGATACCGACGGCTGGGATCGGGAGTTGGGGGGCACGCAGGTTCCTGCGATCCCGACGCGCAATTTTTGAGGTAGTTCAGTTGTCCGTGAAGTTGAGGAGCCGGGTTCGAGCTTCGGCGGGAACGCTCGAAGTTTGTGATTCTGGAATAATCACTTAATTGCGCATTAGGTGGGTCCATCTGCGGCGCGATTGGTGATCATGCGGGGTGCTTCGTGGCCCACATCGCTCATCGATTTTGGTTTGGTGATTTGGCAAAGTTCATTGTGCTGAGGTTGGACGGGGCACACCGATGATGTGGTGCCCCAGCGGGCGGCTCAAGGCTCGGTGCATTTAGGGCAGGGCGGCTTGGCTGCATCTCAACAGGGTTGTAGTTGAGCTATGGTAGAGGACCCCGTGATTGGGTGCGAGTTTCGGCGGGGACGCTCAACAGTCTGTGATTCGGCGACAAATCACTTAATTTCGCCTTCTATGTGTCCCTCCGTAACGCAATTGGATTATGTAAAGGGCTTGGATACTCCCAAGGCTAACTGGTTGTTTGGAGTGGATATGTTGACACGGTTGCTAGTGCTAAATTCTCTGTAAACTTATAGTTCAACGCAGGTCATTGGTACACGCTTTGAAGGGGTTATGGGGCAATTCGGTGGCTTGGTCCTCTGTGAGGTGGGCGTTACCAGCATCATAGAGTGTTGCAGCGGGAAAGGAGTGAGTGGGAGTAGGATGGGATGCGCTGCATGACCCTGTGAGGGGTGAAGCGAGCAGATAGGGAGGTCTAATGGGGTAAAACATAATGAGGCTCAGTCCTAGGAGAGACGAAAGTATGGTAATGTCTGAAGAGTTACTGTCAGTGTTCCTACAATACAGAAATGAACGTATGCCTGAAATCACGCTGCCCAACTGTGCTGAGAAATGACACATGCGGTGAAACAACCTCTTTCTCTGGCCCAAATTGGTAGTGAATAGAAGGAGAGCTAACACAAGTGCACGCTGCTCTTGGGGAAAGACTGGTATCTGCTTAGAGCACGAGAGTATTAGTGTGGTCATTTCTGCCAGGCACTACGTTATCAGTGGAGCGTTGTTATTAGCGGATGTGGCGTCTTCCTGAATGCACTGTCCATGTTTGCTGCATTATCCCCTCCAGCATAGAACGCTCGGGTGCTAGGGGAACGAGGTATACTTTGCGCATGTATGCAGGCTGACATAGAACATGCTCAGTCCTTTGCATTCAGGAGTCAGAGCCGCCCTTATCACGGGGTCTTCTAGGCATTCAGGGGTGGCAGCGCGTAGACAGTTAACATACTTTCTCAAAATGGGGCTTCAAGGGCAGCATGTTCAGGTTACACGATTCCGGAATTTCCCCTTTCTGAATACTAGGCGGCCGTGCTGCCTTTCTTCGGGTAATTAGGGTTAGGGAAGGGTCCGGCTTGGCCACCCATCTAAGCATTATTGAATTCAATCTGATTAACCCTCACCTCTTCTGTTACCTGTATTTCCCGTGCCTACGCAGGGACCAGATCTCCCATAGATGCATTGGGGGTTGAACCCTTGTCTCCGGGCTAGGAATCCTCCCCTAGGCTAACAGGGGGCGCGGTGTACTGTGCGCTGGCAGACTTGCTGGCATGGAACATTCGCTATCGCTTTCTTTCATAAGTCAGAGGCACCCTTAGTACAGGGCTGCCATGCGTTCCGGTGGGGGCAGTGTACAGACAGGCGGCATACTTACATGATTGCCTAATAAAGGGTGCTTACGGGGCAGCATGTTCTGGTTACAGGATTCAGTTATTGTCACTTGCAGGATGCCAGTCAGTCGGGTACCTCGCATTGGTTAATGGGGTGAAGTTGAGTGTCCTGCGAGGCCACCCATCGGTGCATCAGTTAGCTGTCATGATCAGCCACCCCTCTTCTTTGTTTGGGGTTTTCCGCGTTTAATCATCTTACTACTGGATGAGGCCCGTTAGTGATTCATGACTCAATGTAGCTTCCCATTCATTGCCTGGCCAGAAATCCTTCCTTTGGAGTAAGAGGGAATTTACCTGGTTAAAGTGACGCAAAAGCGGCGCAAGGGGCTGGTAAATCTGCCCCTTGATGTGACCAGGCATAACAAATTGATTGTGTTTGTCTATAACGCAACTGGTGCCCGGGACAGCGCTCTTATCCCTTCGGGTGGAGTTCGCGCTATATAAATCTTCGGGAAAGAGGTTGGGCAAGGGGGCTTTCGGCACACCTGCATTTATAATACATCACTAATTTTGGGCCGTTCAGGTCCCTTGCCACGTGACACATCTGTGAAGATGATGATGGCTGTTCATTATTGGTGCATCTCCCTGTTCTATTTCAAACCGACAGTACCAAAACTCTTCAAACAATCGATATAACCGAAGGCAGAAAAGCTGACTTAATTGGGTTTCAGCTCCCTGTGGGACAAGATCCTAGCAAGTTACATGTGGAGTGACCTCCACTTTGGGGGTAGTCATCCGAGGGATTGGCCTTATTTCCAGCAACAGGTGCAGGGTTATTTTGGGGACCCCTCCAGGGGGAGCAAACTGGTAGGGACATCGCATCCCGGGACAATGGGGGGGTCTGCAGTTCCTGCTCACTGGGTTTGGAGGTAGATGGACTCACTCCCTAGGGGAGGTTATAACCTGAGCCTACTAGGAATGGATCTGTAGCGGCTGGTTGATGCTCAGGGGGGCGTACATGCCCACCGATTATCAGGTGCAGACTTGTGTATAGTTAGGGCAAATCGCGTGCTGGACTATTTCCCGCAGCTGGGGGATCGAGGTAGGAGGTCACTCTAATCAGAATCGGGGCAGCGACATGCGCAGCAAGCCAGATATGTCACCGGACAAGATGGAGGCAGTATATTTGCCAAAGCGATGTAGATACTGGGTCGCTTGCCCGTGCGTTGGGCCCGTATGGCTCTTTTGCAAGCAGCAGCGCGAGTGAAGCTGGGGGCAGTGAGAAGGTCTCCCTCGGGTGAGTGACACAGGTGATCCTCGGATCCCCCACATTGGCAGCTGGCGGAAGACACCATGTGGGACTACAGTTCCCTGAGTTGGTTTATCTTGCATTACAGAGGTAATGATACTGTTGGATTGGGTCAACAGGCCTCGAGGGAGCTCGGTCTGGGTTACCCAAATTTGGATAGGACGTTTCCAAGGTAGCGTGGTCTCATAGCGCCAGGACGAAATTAAGAGCCACGACTAATAATGGGTCGCTTGCCCGTGCGTTGGGCTCGTATGGCTCTTTTGCAACCAGCAGAGCGAGTTGAAGCTGGGGGCGGTGGAAAGGTCTCCCTTGGGTGAGTGACATGGGTGATCCTCGGATCCCACACATTAGCAGCTGGCGGAAGACGCCATGTGGGACTGCTGTCCCCTGAGTTGGTTTACCCCGCATTACAGAGGTAACCAGACTGAGGAACCCATGCATTTGAATTCGACATGGCTCTGAGCCTGAAGATTGATAGGAAGGGTTGCCTTGTGGTGGTGAGGGCGAAGGGCGGTTTGCCCTGGTCACCCTTGTGGCGGTAAGGAGGCCACATAAATTGCCTTACATTGTTAAGGGGAGTCCTCCTGCATACTCCCTAGGCCAGCACTGAGGGGGTGATACGGTAAGCTCACCCCAGAGAGAATGGAGACACCAGCTGGGGGCAAGGGCGCCAGTTTACAAACTAGGGCATGGGGCATCCGCCCCTGGTTATTCCCTACGAGCCCCGATGGGCAGCCTGGTGGTGGAGGGGTGGGCCCCTCAGGTGGCGGACAAGGACCAGATGGCAGGGGCTCACCTCTCAAGGACGCAGGTGGGTTGCGCCTTGCGTGGCTCTCAGTTGGTTGGGGGACGCGAGCCAGAAGGCCCCTTAGTGCTGGAGCAATAGACAACATTCTTCTGGTATATAAATTAGGTTCTGTCAGACTTGCTGATGGATTATGATTTTATGATCAACTTAAATGTACATATTGCTTAACGATTGAATTTGATAAATCCATATCGTATTGAATTGTATTAATTATATATTGTCATGTTTGTGTGTTGGTTTGTAATAAACATGGCCTCTTTTACCCACAGCTTTGGTCGTCAAGTATTGATTTGTGGGTTTGGATGGGGGCGGGGCCGGGAGCCAACCTGGGGGTCCGGGTCCTATGGAAAAGCGCGAAATATAAGGAAGCGCGCCATTAGGACGCGGCCCCCGGGAACCCGGCCACGCCCTCGTGGTTCCTCTTCAAAGGATTGGGCGTATCTACAGCGTGAATCACTTCCGGGGCAACGTCGTGACGTCACTTCCGGCCGGAGCAGGCAACAGCGAGGGGGAGGAGTGGGCGTGGGCCTATTTAGGGCAACTTGCCCTGGTCCTCGCCCTCTCTTCCTTACGGCGCCGACCCCGGTATGCAGGGGACTCCGTGAATCTCCCACCCACCCATCCCTAGAGGTAGAGCTTGAAAAGGTGTTGGAAGTTGAATAGAGAGTGGCGGTAAGGAGGCCACATAAATTGCCTTACATTGTTAAGGGAGTCCTCCTGCATACTCCCTAGGCCAGCACTGAGGGGGTGATACGGTAAGCTCACCCCAGAGAGAATGGAGACACCGGCTGGGGGCAAGGGCGCCAGTTTACAAACTAGGGCATGGGGCATCCGCCCCTGGTTATTCCCTACGAGCCCCGATGGGCAGCCTGGTGGTGGAGGGGTGGGCCCCTCAGGTGGCGGACAAGGACCAGATGGCAGGGGCTCACCTCTCAAGGACGCAGGTGGGTTGCGCCTTGCGTGGCTCTCAGTTTGTTGGGGGACGCGAGCCAGAAGGCCCCTTAGTGCTGGAGCAATAGACAACATTCTTCTGGTATATAAATTAGGTTCTGTCAGACTTGCTGATGGATTATGATTTTATGATCAACTTAAATGTACATATTGCTTAACGATTGAATTTGATAAATCCATATCGTATTGAATTGTATTAATTATATATTGTCATGTTTGTGTGTTGGTTTGTAATAAACATGGCCTCTTTTACCCACAGCTTTGGTCGTCAAGTATTGATTTGTGGGTTTGGATGGGGGCGGGGCCGGGAGCCAACCTGGGGGGTCCGGGTCCTATGGTAATCGAAAGAAGATAACGTGTAGGCGCTGCTGAACGTGGCCCGGTGTCTGAAAATTACACCGGGACAAGTTCAGCATATTTCTGTGGGTCCAACTCCTTGGCATGGGGGGACGGCGTCCACCCTGTGAAAATAGTGGGTGGACGCCGTGTACCCGCGTGTACCCCCGACTTGTGCCCTGCTTAGGGTACACTGCAGCTCAGCACTGCCACTTACAGGAATAGGTCTTGTAATTTACTGACCCCAAAAGCTTCCCACAGGTGAAAAGCGTTACACTGCACTGCAGGGCCGGACTGGCCGTAGCAGGCACCGGGCATTTCCCAGGTGGGCCGATAGGGTGGGGGCTGGTTTTGGGCCCCCTGGGGGCCGTTTTTGTTACCGGGGGCCGGCAATATCGGCCTCCTGTAACAAAATCGGCCGAAACCGGCCGTAGCAAACAGCTCGGCCGCACCCCCTCTGCCCCCTCCTGGGGGCCGGCCGAGCAGTTTGCCAGGGCCGGTTTCGGTTCCCAGTCCGGATTGGTATAGCGCTTTTCTACCCCCTGCGAGGCCCTAAGCGCCTTCTGACCTGCTCAGTACGTGGCTATTCATATGCGTCATTTACACCGCGCAGTCACACAGGACCCCAGCGTGCACCGAGCTCCCGGGCGCCCTCAGGGTTCATGGCTGCAGGGGAGATGGTTGTAGTGTGTCCTAAATGCACTGCTTGAGGTGTGAAGCCAGGGGGCACAGGCCTTCTCTGCTGTGTAGAGTGTAGGAACAGGCACCGTCACACAGCAGGCACCATGGGTAAGGCACAGCGCCTTGAAACGTATGCTTCTGGGGACAAGCAGTCACTTCAGGCTCCTGGGAGCAGGGGACATGTGGCTGCGCTTCTTCGGGCTAGGAGCTTGTCTTGCAGGGAATTCTGGACTTGCTGATGTTTCTTGGTTAAATACTTTGTATGCCCCACAGAGAGTCCATTTGCTTAGTCAAGGAGGGGACAGCACTAGGGCTGTTTAGGCCCTGACCCTATGTGGGTGTCCCGCAGTGCT
Organism: Calotriton arnoldi; assembly: GCA_963921515.1. Classification (NCBI taxonomy): domain Eukaryota; kingdom Metazoa; phylum Chordata; class Amphibia; order Caudata; family Salamandridae; genus Calotriton; species Calotriton arnoldi. The sequence continues at coordinate 443,524 of CAWUFW010004063.1, forward strand.
TAATTTGAGCCGGTGGTTTCTGGTGCTCGGCACCGCACTTAATTGCCAACACCACACTTATGACAGTCTTCCACATGGTGTCGCTGCTCATGTAGTTTAGAGATGAGCAGAACAAGGGTTGTTTATGAATACAATATACACTTAAAAGCGACCCTTGACCTTGCCAGGTAGGTCGCTCCCCCACCACACAGCTCCGCCTGTGTTGGTACTGCCCGCTGCTGCTGCTGGTAAGCTCGCCCCTCTGCTTGTTGCCTCTGTGCCCCGTTTTTGCCTTTTGTACCCCTCGCTGCCCCTGTTTTCCTCTGTGCCCCGTTTTGCCTTTTGTACCCCTCGCTGCCCCTGTTTTCCTCTGTGCCCCGTTTTGCCTTTTGTACCCCTCGCTGCCCCTGTTTTCTTCTGTGCCCCGTTTTGCCTTTTGTACCCCTCGCTGCCCCTGTTTTCCTCTGTGCCCAGTTTTGCCTTTTGTACCCCTCGCTGCCCCTGTTTTCTACTGTGCCCCGTTTTGCCTTTTGTACCCCTCGCTGCCCCTGTTTTCTGTGTCCATCTTTGCCTCTGTACCCCTCGTTGCCTCTCTCCGATCCCGCTCCAGCCGCTGCGTCCCCTGCGGCCCCGCCCCCTTGACTGCCCATTCGCTGCCCCTGCCTCCCGCCTCCCAGCTGCTCCTCCCTCCCACCTCCCCATATATGGCGGCCGCTGCGCAGTGAGGAGAGCGACCCTTGACCTTGCCAGGTAGGTCGCTCCCCCACCACACAGCTCCGCCTGTGTTGGTACTGCCCACTGCTGGTAAGCTCGCCCCTCTGCTTGTTGCCTCTGTGCCCCGTTTTTGCCTTTTGTACCCCTCGCTGCCCCTGTTTTCCTCTGTGCCCCGTTTTGCCTTTTGTACCCCTCGCTGCCCCTGTTTTCCTCTGTGCCCCATTTTGCCTTTTGTACCCCTCGCTGCCCCTGTTTTCCTCTGTGCCCCGTTTTGCCTTTTGTACCCCTTGCTGCCCCTGTTTTCTTCTGTGCCCCGTTTTGCCTTTTGTACCCCTCGCTGCCCCTGTTTTCCTCTGTGCCCCGTTTTGCCTTTTGTACCCCTCGCTGCCCCTGTTTTCTTCTGTGCCACGTTTTGCCTTTTGTACCCCTCGCTGCCCCTGTTTTCTGTGTCCATCTTTGCCTCTGTACCCCTCGTTGCCTCTCTCCGATCCCGCTCCAGCCGCTGCGTCCCCTGCGGCCCCGCCCCCTTGACTGCCCATTCGCTGCCCCTGCCTCCCGCCTCCCAGCTTCTCCTCCCTCCCACCTCCCCATATATGGCGGCCGCTGCGCAGTGAGGAGAGCGACCCTTGACCTTGCCAGGTAGGTTGCTCCCCCACCACACAGCTCCGCCTGTGTTGGTACTGCCCGCTGCTGCTGCTGGTAAGCTCGCCCCTCTGCTTGTTGCCTCTGTGCCCCGTTTTTGCCTTTTGTACCCCTCGCTGCCCCTGTTTTCCTCTGTGCCCCGTTTTGCCTTTTGTACCCCTCGCTGCCCCTGTTTTCCTCTGTGCCCCGTTTTGCCTTTTGTACCCCTCGCTGCCCCTGTTTTCTTCTGTGCCCCGTTTTGCCTTTTGTACCCCTTGCTGCCCCTGTTTTCCTCTGTGCCCCGTTTTGCCTTTTGTACCCCTCGCTGCCCCTGTTTTCTTCTGTGCCCCGTTTTGCCTTTTGTACCCCTCGCTGCCCCTGTTTTCCTCTGTGCCCCGTTTTGCCTTTTGTACCCCTCGCTGCCCCTGTTTTCTTCTGTGCCCCGTTTTGCCTTTTGTACCCCTCGCTGCCCCTGTTTTCCTCTGTGCCCCGCTTTGCCTTTTGTACCCCTCGCTGCCCCTGTTTTCTGTGTCCATTTTTGCCTCTGTACCCCTCGTTGCCTCTCTCCGATCCCGCTCCAGCCGCTGCGTCCCCTGCGGCCCCGCCCCCTTGACTGCCCATTCGCTGCCTCTGCCTCCCGCCTCCCAGCTGCTCCTCCCTCCCACCTCCCCATATATGGCGGCCGCTGCGCAGTGAGGAGAGCGACCCTTGACCTTGCCAGGTAGGTCGCTCCCCCACCACACAGCTCCGCCTGTGTTGGTACTGCCCGCTGCTGCTGCTGGTAAGCTCGCCCCTCTGCTTGTTGCCTCTGTGCCCCGTTTTTGCCTTTTGTACCCCTCGCTGCCCCTGTTTTCCTCTGTGCCCCGTTTTGCCTTTTGTACCCTTCGCTGCCCCTGTTTTCCTCTGTGCCCCGTTTTGCCTTTTGTACCCCTCGCTGCCCCTGTTTTCTTCTGTGCCCCGTTTTGCCTTTTGTACCCCTCGCTGCCCCTGTTTTCCTCTGTGCCCCGTTTTGCCTTTTGTACCCCTCGCTGCCCCTGTTTTCTTCTGTGCCCCGTTTTGCCTTTTGTACCCCTCGCTGCCCCTGTTTTCTTCTGTGCCCCGTTTTGCCTTTTGTACCCCTCGCTGCCCCTGTTTTCTGTGTCCATTTTTGCCTCTGTACCCCTCGTTGCCTCTCTCCGATATCGCCGCTGCGTCCCCTGCGGCCCCGCCCCCTTGACTGCCCATTCGCTGCCCCTGCCTCCCGCCTCCCAGCTGCTCCTCCCTCCCACCTCCCCATATATGGCGGCCGCTGCGCGGCCGTGCCGCTGGCGCGCCAAAGGCGCGCCTAAGGCAAGCCCGTCTGCGCCCGTCCGCGCCTGGACCGCGCCCAGCGCCAGAACCCCCGGGCCGTGCGCCCCCCGTACCAGCCTCGAGGACCGAAGCCGATACGATGCCACCACACTCCACGCTCTCAACCCCGGACGGACGCACAACTGCTTCAAGGCCGCCCCGAAACGCACCCATGGTCCCTTCACCTGCCGGAACTGCAGCTACACCAGCCTCAGAGCCACCGAGGCGCCCGCCAAGAAGGACCTCAACCACCTCCGATGCATCCTACTGAACACCCGCTCCGCACGCAAACACGCCGTCGAGCTCTGGGACCTGCTCGACACATCATCACCAGACGTCGCCTTCCTGACAGAGACCTGGATGAACGACTCCTCCGCCCCCGACATCGCCATAGCCATCCCAGACGGCTATAAGATCACCCGCAGAGACCGCGTCAACGCAGTAGGAGGAGGAATCGCCATCGTTCACAAGAACACCATCAGGGTCTCGACCAGCACCGACGACACTCTCAGTACCGCCGAACACATGCACTTCCAGATCCACACGGACCCCAACACCACCCTTAGAGGCACCCTTGTCTACAGACCCCCTGGGCCCCGACCCCAGTTCAGCGACTCCATTGCCGACTTCATAAGCACGCACGCCCTGACCTCTACCGACTACATCCTCCTCGGAGACCTGAACTTTCACCTGGAGAACAACAACGACAGCAACTCCACCACCCTGATCGACAACCTCGCCAACCTCGGTCTGAGCCAGCTCGTCACAACACTGACCCATTCCGCCGGCCACACGCTTGACCCCATCTTCTCCTCAAGCTCCCACGTCTCCTTCAGCCACACCACGGAACTCCTCTGGACCGACCACCGCTGCATCCATTTCACCTTCCAGAAACCCATCACACACCACCGCACCCAACAGATCCCACGCCGCTGCTGGAGCAAAGTCACCGAAGACCAACTACGGACAAACCTCGCTCTCAGCCCTCCCTCCGACCCATCCAACACCGACGACGCTGCCTGCAACCTCAGACGATGGATGGACGACTGTGCCAACACCCTCGCCCCGCTGAAAAAACTCACCTACAGTGACACCGCCAAAAGAGCCAGCTGGTTCACCTCGGAACTCCTAGCTTCCAAGCGTACCTGCCGGAAACTAGAGAAGAAATGGCACAGTGATAAGACACCGGACAGCCACGCAGCCCACAAAGACGCCATCCGTAACCACCACCACCTCATCAAGTCCGCCAAGAGAATCTCCTTCAAAGACCGCCTCGACAACAACGCACACAACAGCAAGGAGCTTTTCATCATCGTGAAGGAACTCTCCAACCCCAGCTCCAACACCAACGACATCCCGCCGTCGCAACCCCTGTGCGATTCCCTCGCCACCTTCTTCCACCGCAAGATCGCCGACATCCACGACAGCTTCAACACCCAGACAGCCCCAGCTAAGATCGATACAACAGACCCACCGCACACCATCGACCACGACCCCCTGCCAGCCTGGGCCAGCGTGAACATCGAGGACACCATCAAGACCATGAGCACAATACACTCCGGCTCCCCGTCAGACCCTTTCCCGCACCACATCTTCAACAAAGCCAGCAGCTCCATCGCACCCCACCTGTGCAACATCATCAATCTCTCCTTCGAGACCGCGACCTTCCCAGAGAGCTGGAAACACGCAGAGATCAACGCCCTACTCAAAAAACCCAAGGCGGACCCGAGAGACCTCAAGAACTTCCGGCCCATCTCCCTGCTTCCGTTCCCAGCCAAGGTCATCGAGAAGATCGTCAACAAACAGCTAACCCGATACCTCGAAGAAAACAGCATCCTGGACCCATCCCAATCGGGGTTCCGCAGCAACCACAGCACTGAGACTGCCCTCATCGCCGCCACCGACGACATCAGGATCCTGCTGGACAACGGTGAGACCGCAGCCCTCATCCTGCTGGACCTCTCCGCTGCCTTCGACACTGTCTGCCACCGCACTCTACGCGCACGCCTCCACGACGCAGGGATCCGAGACAAGGCCCTGGAATGGGCCACCTCCTTCCTCGCCGGCAGAACCCCGAGAGTCCGCCTCCCACCATTCCAATCCGAAGCCTCCGAGATCATCTGCGGCGTACCCCAGGGATTGTCCCTCAGCCCAACACTGTTCAACATCTACATGGCCCCGCTCGCACGCATCGCCAGACAGCACGACCTCAACATAATCTCCTACGCCGACGACACTCAACTGATCCTCTCCCTCACCAAGGACCCCCACGCCGCCAAATCCAACCTCCATGAAGGAATGAAGGCCGTCGCCGATTGGATGAAGATCAGCCGACTTAAACTGAACACAGAGAAAACAGAGGTCCTCATCCTCGGCTCCACCCCCTCAGCCTGGGATGACTCCTGGTGGCCAACGACGCTGGGAGCAGCCCCGACACCCACCGACCACGCACGCACCCTGGGAGTCATCCTCGACTCAACGCTCTCCATGGCCAAGCAAGTCAACGCAGTCTCATCCTCCTGCTTCAACACCCTCCGCATGCTTCGCAAGATCTACAGGTGGATCCCGACAGACACGAGAAGAACAGTCACCCAGGCCCTCGTCAGTAGCAGACTTGACTATGGGAACGCCCTCTACGCGGGAGCCCCGGCCAAGCTCATCAAGCGACTGCAACGCATACAAAACGCCTCCGCACGCCTGATCCTCGATCTACCACGCCACAGCCACATCACCCCCCACCTGAAGAACCTGCACTGGCTCCCCGTCGACAGGAGAATCTCCTTCAAACTCCTCATCCACGCACACAAGGCACTCCACAAGACTGGCCCAGCCTACCTCAACAGACGACTCCTCTTCTACGTCCCCAACCGCCAACTCCGCTCCGCCGACCTCTCCTCGCCACCGTCCCTCGCATTCGAAGAACTACCACTGGCGGCAGATCCTTCTCCCACCTCGCCGCCAAGACCTGGAACACCCTTCCACTAAGCCTACGACAGACCCAAGACCTGCTGACCTTCAGGAGGCTACTCAAGACCTGGCTGTTCGACCAGTAGCAGCACCCCCCCCTTTTTTTCCCCAGCGCCTTGAGACCCTCGCGGGTAAGTGGTGCGCTTTACAAATTCTGTGATTGATTGATTGATTGATTGATTGATTGATTAAAATTAATAATACCTGCCGCCCCAGCCATTCCTTTAGCTTTGGGGACCTGGAATAGTTTGAACTGTCGCACTTGCAGGCGAGAGAGATGGTTAGTAGTTGTTTTGGTAACGATGACAGGCGGTGATGGGTGGGACAAGCTGCAGTGGCCTCCTGGTCAGAGCCCTGGCACTTAATTTTTTACAAATTAAGCACTTCCGTCCCATATAAGAGAAGGACTGCTGTAAGGTTCACACTGCTCGCCTGACTTTGAGTGAAAGTCTGGAGTCCTCGATCACACCCCAATGCTTTTAATGTTGTCGGTGTGTTATGTGGAGATCATTCCCCACTAGACTTGGCAATGGTGGGTCATGGGTTTCACACAGGTCACTGGTGAGAATCTCAGATTTTGTGGTGTTTAGTGTCAAGTAATTTTGTATCACCAGGTATTTACCAACAGCAGGCGATCACAAAGTCTGGGTGTCCCCAGCGTAACTGGACAGGTGGGTTTTTAAGAGGTAATAGGTCCAGGGACAGGTATACTTTGAAGAGGAGATGAGCGACCACCGACTGCTGGGAACACCTACCTAGGCAGAGGCACGACTCGTGCTTTTTGACTGAGGTAGGCACAATTAACTTTGAGGCTGTGTCCTGCACACCTGCATCCTTTACTCTTTGAAGTAGAGTGTGGTGCTCTACAGTCTCAGTCGCTGATGAGACGCTAAGTAGCAGGTGAATGGCGTTGGAGGCGTCTCTGTTCCTAAAGTCACTACAGATGGTGATTAATGCAGACCCGTGCCTCTTGTAGGTTGAGAAGTTGTCTGTTTATCAAAACAGAGGTTCCTTTACTAAAAGAAATCTGAGATCTGAGCGAAAACTGCTTTTTCATTCAGTTCACCCAGAAATAGGTCACTCAGTATTGGTCCGCAAGGTAGAGTCCTTCGTTTCTCAGGGTCGGCCTCACGGAGTCCTTTGTTTCTCCGGGTTGGCCTCACGGAGTCCTTCGTTTCTCAGGGTCGGCCTCACGGAGTCCTTTGTTTCTCAGGGTTGGCCTCACGGAGTCCTTTGTTTCTCAGGGTTGGCCTCACGGAGTCCTTTGTTTCTCAGGGTCGGCCTCACGGAGTCCTTTGTTTCTCAGGGTCGGCCTCACGGAGTCCTTCGTTTCTCAGGATCGGCCTCACGGAGTCCTTTGTTTCTCAGGATCGGCCTCACGGAGTCCTTTGTTTCTCAGGGTCAGCCTCACGGAGTCCTTCGTTTCTCAGGGTCGGCCTCACGGAGTCCTTTGTTTCTCAGGGTCGGCCTCACGGAGTCCTTCATTTCTCAGGGTCGGCCTCACAGAGTCCTTCGTTTCTCAGGGTCGGCCTCACGGAGTCCTTTATTTCTCAGGGTTGGCCTCACGGAGTCCTTTGTTTCTCAGTGTTGAACTCACTGAGTCCTTTGTTTCTCCGGGTTGGCCTCACCGAGTCCTTTGTTTCTCAGGGTTGGCCTCACGGAGTCCTTTGTTTCTCAGGGTTGGCCTCACAGAGGCCTTTGTTTCTCAGGGTTGGCCTCACGGAGGCCTTTGTTTCTCAGGGTTGGCCTCACGGAGTCCTTTGTTTCTCCGGGTTGGCCTCACGGAGGCCTTTGTTTCTCAGGGTTGGCCTATCGGAGGCCTTTGTTTCTCAGAGTTGAACCCACGGAGTCCTTTGTTTCTCAGGGTCGGCCTCACGGAGTGCTTTGTTTCTCAGGGTCGGCCGCACGGAGTCCTTTGTTTTTCCGGGTTGGCCTCATGGAGTCCTTTGTTTCTCAGGGTGGGCCTCACGGAGTCCTTCGTTTCTGAGGGTTGAACTCACGGAGTCCTTTGGTTCTCCGGGTTGGCCTCACGGAGGCCTTTGTTTCTCAGGGTTGGCCTCACGGAGTCCTTTGTTTCTCCGGGTTGGCCTCACGGAGGCCTTTGTTTCTCAGGGTTGGCCTCACGGAGGCCTTTGTTTCTCAGAGTTGAACCCACGGAGTCCTTTGTTTCTTAGGGTCGGCCTCACGGAGTCCTTAGTTTCTCAGGGTCGGCCTCACGGAGTCCTTCATTTCTCAGGATCGGCCTCACAGAGTCCTTTGTTTCTCAGGGTCGGCCTCACGGAGTCCTTTGTTTCTCAGGGTCGGCCTCACGGAGTCCTTCGTTTCTCAGGGCTGGCCTCACGGAGTCCTTTGTTTCTCAGGGTCGGCCTCACGGAGTCCTTTGTTTCTCAGGGTCGGCCTCACGGAGTCCTTTGTTTCTCAGGGTCGGCCTCACGGAGTCCTTTGTTTCTCAGGGTTGGCCTCACGGAGTCCTTTGTTTCTCAGGGTCGGCCTCACGGAGTCCTTCGTTTCTCAGGGTCGGCCTCACGGAGTCCTTCGTTTCTCAGGGTTGGCCTCACGGAGTCCTTTGTTTCTCAGGGTCGGCCTCACAGAGTCCTTCATTTCTCAGGGTCGGCCTCACTGAATCCTTTGTTTCTCAGGGTCGGCCTCACGGAGTCCTTTGTTTCTCAGGGTTGGCCTCACGGAGGCCTTTGTTTCAGAGGGTTGGCCTCATATAGTGCTTTGTTTCTCAGAGTTGGCCTCACTGAGGATGTTTTTAATTCACTGGGGAGTACTCTGGTCTGGTGGAGAGTGATTCACTGGTGACCACCTTGACCGGTGAAGCTCGGAGGACGCTCTTGAATATATTTGGGGGCATGGGTCAGGAGGTGAGCCAGCAATGCTGGTAGTTCACATTAAATTATATCTTCTACGGATAGTATGTTGAACAATCAATCAATCAAGTTGTATTTATATAGTGCTGTGTGTCACCCGTGAGGGTCTCCAGGCACTTGCTGCAGGTCTCAGTTGAAGAGCCAGGTATTGAGTCCCTTCATGAAGTCAGTCTGTGAGGGTGAGGTGCGGAGGTGGAGGTGGAAGGCGAGGGTGTTCCAGGCTTTGGCGGAGAGGTGGGAGAAGGAGCGCCCTCCAGAGCGGCAGCGGCGGATGCAAGGGATCTCTACGAGGGCGAGGTGTGCGGAGTGGAGGTCCGTGGGGGGTTGGTGGTCGGTGGAAGTGTAGGCGGTGGTTCATGTAGGCGGGTCCTTGGTCGTGGAGGGCTTTGTATGCGTGGGTCAGGAGCTTGAAATGGCATCTCTTGTGAACCGGGAGCCAGTGGAGGTCTTTCAGGTGTTAGGTGATGTGGGTTCTCTTGGGCACGTTGAGGATCAGTCTGGCAGCTGCGTTCTGGATCGACTGGAGTCTTTGCATTAGTTCTGTGATGGTGCCTGCATAGAGTGCGTTGCCGCAGTCCAGTCAGCTGGTGATGAGGGTCTGCGTTATCATCTTCCTAGTGCTGGTGGGGAGCCACGCAGAGGTTTGATTGTGTATTGTCGTGGACAGGTTTTGTCCCAGTTGGCAGTGAGATGTGATCACCCACAACCTTTGGTAGAAAATGTCTCTGAAAAGCACTGGCTTTTCTAGTCAAATGATCCTCGAAGGTTGGTGGAATTATTAAGAGTGGGGGTGCAGGCTGAGATGCAGTCTAGCGGTTTAAATTCTTAGATAATTTCGAAAAGTTCTTTGCCCTGTTAACTGACATCCAGATGTGTTAGGAGCAGGGAGTTTCCCGGTTCTTTGATGGTTGTTTGGTACACTCTTAGTGTTGCTGTACCTGGGTTTTCTCTTTATGGGCTGGTGGTGAGTTTCCTCCACTCCCTGTCAAGGCTTCTGGTTTTACTGTTTATTAATTTTGGGTCCAAATGAGGAAGTTGACACTGGGGTAGGGAGGCTTAAAGGGGACCCACTTTGTCCAGGGTCTTCATGACCCTGAGATGGAATCTGTTGATTTGTCCCCTCAGGGATGAGCCGGTGGTAACTGAGCACTTCAGCCATGAGGAGGAGGCCTGATGGAGATTAGGCGTGTCCAAGTAGGTGCTAAGATCACTTTAGAAATAGCTAGAAAGTGCCACTGTGTACACATGTATAAAGTGCGACTGATTCACAAAATGAAGTAAAACTGTGATTTTATGGTGCACAATACACATGGTGCTTGTGATACACCCAGGTGTATTCCAAATGGTTGCTTAACTAGTGCGCGTGCCCACGTGAGTGGCCATGGAGTGACCAGGGACATGCAGTGCAGATCTAGCGTTACCCACAAAATGAGTAACTATTGGGGTTTCAAGAAGGTGTAGGAATTCACTTTCTACTCCCACCAAGGCGCTTCAGCACTCACTCATAGAGGAGCGGGTTGTGACCTGACCCATCAGCCTACCTGCAGAACTCCAGGCAAGGGGCGGACCCGCACACATCTGTGCACACATCTGTGCAATGTAGGGCCGTCTAGATTTAGGAAAGAAAGAATGCTGGCAGGTCCTCGTTTAAGAAAGGTCAGACAAGGAGGAAAGGAATATTCTCAGACCAGAGCCTCAAATCAACAACAGAAATTTCAAAACATATTTCAAAACCTAGTTGCTCTCCATTTGGCCTTCTGGGCTCTGTTAAGCCTTCTACCTCTTGATTGCTGGAGTCTCGAGTTCCCAAAGTGCCTAAAAAGGGTTTCTCCTGACTGGTCCCCCCCTACATTTTAAGTAGTGTGGGATTTGAAACTTCTCATGGGAATAAGGGTTTCTCCTGACTGGTCCCACCTACATTTTAAGTAGTGTGGGATTTGAAACTTCTCACGGGAATAAGGGTTTCTCCTGACTGGTCCCCCCTACATTTTAAGTGAATGTATGACAGAATTCCACATGCGTTTTTCACGCATGCCTTAGGAACTCCGTCATTTGAACAAATGCGTCTTCAGCACGCATTTGTTCTGCACGCAAATCATTTTAACGACTTGCCTTAGGGGGGCGCTGGATATTGGAATAGTTTAAGTTACTATTCCAACTCCAGTCTGCACAACAGTAGGAAAGGTGTTGGACTTTAATTCCAACACCCCTCCACCATTGCACCGCCCTAAAACAAGTTGTTGTAACGACTTGCGTGCAGAACGATTGCATTCTAAAGACACATTCGTTCTGTTGCCAGCGCTGTGAAGGCACAGCGTGATTCCGGCTTCATCCTAAAGGACGTTTCCCTTTTAAGTAGTGTGGGATTTGAAACTTCTTATAGGAATATGGGTTTCTCCTGACTGGTTGCCCCTACTTTTTAAGTAGTATGGAATTTGGAACTTCTCATGGGAATTTGTTTTCTGGCTTCCAAATTCTCTTGCCACACATCCTATTTTTCCAAAATGGCACCAGTCAAACTGTGTGTCTGTGTGACTGTTCACTTGAAAAACACCTCCCTGATACATGAGTGTCTGCGTCACCGTCTCCCCCCTCCGTGGTGAAGGACAAAGACCTAGACCCAGTTTGACTAATAAAGTTCCATCAATTCTCACATAGTATAATGCCGGGTTACTTAGTGGTAATCTCCATTACTCCTAGGTCGACTCCTCCCCCTCACAGTCCTTACCCAATGAGTGTCGGCTCCTCCCACCACAAGGAAGAACATTTGTTGGGGAAGGACTCTGAAGGGGTAGATGCATGAGGCGGTCATGAGCGTGACTGCTGGAGAAGTTCTCCAAAGGTCACCCCTGCATTGAGATGGAATCTTCCAGACAGCTATACGCATGTGCGGGCTCCACAGTGCCTAAGAACTGCCACTCACGTATGAAGCACTTTTCCAGAAACCCAATCTAATCTCAAGAACACAGTTCACTTATGGAAAATTATATTCACGAATCCTAATCTAATCAGAAGAGCTTTATTGATTACTTTATGTGCTGAATACAGTTCTACCAGCATCGACAAAGATATAATCTACCGGCTGACCTTGCGTGACTCGTGCTACACCTGGTGCTGCGTCCTCAAAACTCAGAGAGTTATGACACCAGAGATGCTACTGTTGCCACAAAGTGTACTCAGAAGTTACACCGTTGCATGTGTAACTGGTTGCAGATGGTGTTTTAGGACTCACAGGAAGGCACTTTACCATTTACACCGTAAGAGAAGAACTACTCATGCAGCGCATTGTTAGCCAGCCATCACGCGGAACCTCCCTCATGCTAGAAGCGAGGATTGGTCAAAGTAAACAGCCCTCAATGCTGATGCTAGGCAGATGTTGGTATCAGAAGCACCTGCTCCACTCATGCCCATGGTTCCACACAAGGATTACTTGGCAGCCATTTCAACCACCAGTTCGCTGAGCTCTTCCACACAATGATTACTTGAAGCCGCGGTAGCTGTAGGTCACGGTGGTACATTTCTAGAACTGGCTCCGGCCACTTCGTCTCACCGCTGGCGAAAGGAAGTAAGTTCCTGTGGACATCTGCTTCCGTCCTTTCAGTGAAGGCCCATCCAGAACTTGGTGCACACGTGCCGTGTGAGTTCGAGCGCTCATCACCTCGGCTACGCAGACCATAGTATTGCATCACGACTTGTGTATGAGAGAGGACCAGATAGCCTGCTGGAGAAGAGTCACTGGCCATGCAGTGATCTTACAGAAACTTTTTTTTTAATAGAAAAAATTTATTTTTTTTAAATGCCAAACAACAGCCATGAACACTGCATTCCACACAAATACAGAATGAATTAGCTCCAACCTTGCTATACAGTACCAGCCCCAACCATTGCTTACATTTCGTATTATCTCACAAAATTCCCAGTGAGGGAAAACTAGCCCATCAGTCCACGATAGTCCCACCATTTTCCCCACACCCTTTGGAATTTCTTGGGACATCCCCTCACTTTGTAAATCAGTTCTTCAACTTTTCCACACCAGTCCATGCCCCTCTTTCATGCCTCCAGGGGTGGCGCTGCAGTGGATGTCCAGTGGTGGGCTATGTCCCATTTGGCGAGTAGGGTCTTCAACCCAACCAGCGACCTATCACCACGGGGTCCGCCGACATCTTCCATAATGCCCAGGAGATTTATTCGGGGCTGCAAATCAACGGGGAGATCTTCCAGAAACGTTTAAGCATGTGTGTGTCTTGCTCACACATTGTCCATGTTGACAATGAGCAGTCATTTCTCCATTGTTACTGGTTACCTGTCTTTGGGAAGACCGAGGGATGAAATGGTGTGAGTATAAAATAGCACCTAGAGACAGATACAGATACATCTAAAGCTTCTGCCCCACCCAGAAAACATTCATATTAGTTGTGAGAAGTTGGCCTGGCATATGCTGTCCACTAATTATAGTGGGCACCTTGCACCAGTCCAAATCGACTCTTATGGTAGATAGGTTAAAGACAACCTTATTGAAAGCTATCCTAGTGGTAGCTATGGAGAGCAGCCTTCAGGCTAAGTCTTGAAGGAATGTAAAGCAGCTTGTTTTACCAGTCTATAATCTCTTGAGTGACCAAATGAAAGAGCACCACACCAGGTATATATTCAAAATATATGTATTTATTGCTAAACACACCCCTCTAGTCTCTTTATGAGGCTAGAGTTCGAAGTACATAAGTAATAAGTTATTTAAACACAGTAATAGCACAAATACACGTTTGGGCCCTAGGGGCGTACCAAACCATATACCAATAAAGTGGTATAAGAACCACGACTGAACTAGACACTAGGCCTAGAGCCTCTAGAAGTGCTTGGACCACAAGGAACCACCCAAGGTAGTGACACAGGGGACCCACGGGGACGCGTGCAGTGTAAATACACAACCGCGATACGCCGTTTACTTCTATGGAGAAAGTCGCGGTCAGGAAATTAAAGGAAAGGGACACTTAGAGGAGGACTAGGAACAAACCCTTTGAGATCTAGGACTTTGAAGAGTCTCTACCCACGGGAGCACCGGAGTACTCGTGTTACCTCACCCAGCGAAGCCGGGTGCATAGGTGCCGTTCGGGGTCGGGTTTCGCTGTCGATTCCTATGAAGATCTGCTGCAAAGTGCTGCTGGCGACCAGGAGGAAAGTGTCCGGGTGGATCCAAGAGTGGATCGAGGATCTGAAGTACCTGAAAGCAGAGGGGACAGAGTCTGGGTCACTAGCCAGTGACCAGGAAGGCGATGAGCAGATGCCCACCGATGTCGGGTGCTTCAGGTGCGTCGTCGGTCGTCTTGACTCCGCAGTCACGAGGTCCAGGAGGCGTTGTCGGCGTCCAGGAGCAGGATTCGGACTGTACCACGACGTCTGCTGCTTGCTGAGGTGTCGGCGACCGGATTGGACCCAACAAGCCTTGGCAGCAGCAAATCTCGTGGAAGTGAAGAAAAGTCGATGGCGCAGACCAGCAAGGTCTGGGGAACTCACCCAGCGAAGGTAAGTTAGGGCAGGCCTGGAGCAACCAGGGGAGCCCTTTGGTTTCTTTAAGAAGTCTTCTGGGGACCCATAAGCCAGCGGGCAAGGGATCGCGAAGACACCTCGGGCGGAATCCCTCAACAGGGGCCCACGGTCACTCGGGATAGTGTAGGCCTCTGATCTTCAGAGGGATTCCTGCTGGAGGTCGGGACCACACGTGGTCCAAAGCACAGGTTCGTAGAATGTTGTGAAGGGGTTGCACTCGACAATAGTGCATGGTACCCAGGGGTCGCGGTTCCTCGTCACTCGTGGGGTCCACTTGCCTCAGCTTCGCTGGGGACTCACGATGGCCTTGGAGAAGTCAGGAAATCTACTTCTTGGGCTGCAGGGACTTCGGACTCCGGCGGGAGCGGCGTAGTTTGCGACCGTCGTTGTCGTTTTTGGTGCCTGCCAAGCAGGGGAGTCACTCCTTGACTCCAAGGGAGATTCTTCTGTCTTCCAAAGGTAGTGGAATGTCGAAGGGCCAGGATTCTTCTGTAGAGCGTCGTCCAGGGGTTATCTGCTTTGCAATGGCAAGGTTCCCCTCTTATACTAAAAAGAGGGGATGGACTAGCTCTATGACCCCACCTATGGGAGGGTCAAGGGAGGGTGGCTACACCCACTTCCCTTTGTCCAGTTTTGCGCCAGAGCAGGGGCAGGTAGCCCCTGAGCTGGTTTGAACTGGCATATGCACAGAGGAGCCTTTTGCTCCCCCAGTGCAGGACTTCAAAGCACTCTAAGAGTGCACCCACCCAGCCCCAATACACATTATCCTGTCTGGGGAGGTGGTCACACCTCCCTGCAACAGGAAACCTATTGTCCAGGCCTCCCCTGCCGGAGTTTCGTCCAGCAGCAGGAGGCCAGACTTGTGTCTGTGGCAGCAGCATCCATTTTGTGATGCCAGGGCTTCAGAAAGAAGTTACCGGGTAAGCCAGAGTTAACATGTCTTTCCCTCTAGAAGGGTGGAATGCTACCCCCGCCGCCAGGATTGGCGGGGGGTAGTATTCCAAGATGTTTGACACCAAACACAACATGTTTAGGTGCAGCCATTCCAAAGTTAGCATTTTACCGCGAGGATATAATGCGCTTAAGAGTATATGGTCAGGCTGCACTACAAACAGCATCAGAGATGGTCTCCGAACGCTGCAGAGGGGCCCTGCTCATGCAGGGGCACCCTCTCACATAGGAACCATGCACTCTGCCTTTAGGATTGATAAGGCCTGCCTTAGGAGTGACTTATAGGTTTATATGTGTGTATGTATTTAGTGATATAGGTAACCTATATCACAGTAAGGGGTGCATGCACCACCCTACCCAGGCTGCAGTAGCAGACCTGTGGTGTCAGTTTGGATGGCCTTCCAGGGGTGGCATAATACATGCTGCAGCCCCTGGTAGGCCTCTGAGGTACCTATGCCCTTGGTACATAGTATACCATATACTAGGGACTTATAAGGGCACTCCAGATTCCAATCAGAGATGTGCCTAAGGCACATGGAAACCTTTTACAGAGAAAGCAGATAGACTGGGGCCCTGAATAGCAGGATCCCAGTCCAACTAAGTCATAAACCAGCAAAACACCATAAAAAAAGTGGGGGCAACCATATAGTCAGATTCCACCTTCCTACATAACCCCCCCAAACGAAAGGAGATAAGGCTAACCTTGGCCAGTTGAGCCTTCATTGACTAAGTGGTCATATAAGGAAGCACCTGCACTAGCATGGTTGCCCCCTGTCTTATGGTCCACTAAGCAATCCCTCACCCTAAGGGTATGAGAGGGTCTCCACCATGGGGAATCACTACCTGTGGTGTGCTTAGGTAAAGTACAAGGCTGGTGAGGTGTCTGAGTAGGGAAGTGAGGCCCTAGGAATGTTGGCCTCAGCTTCCTCAGATCACTGGTCACCATGTATGCCTGTCTTTCCATGACTGAGTTGCACTTTGCTCTAAGGGTCAACCTTTGGCTGCCTACAGCTGTGGGTTGGGTCCCTTTGGATGGACTACTGGAGGGACATGGCAGGTTTGGAACCTTCTGGTCCCAGGTTTGCCCTTGCCTACCAGAGTCCTTCTGGGGGAGGTCCCTACATAAAGGTATGGGGGATCCCTCAGTGTGTAGAGGAATTTTCACCTGGCTAGGGCTACTAGATCTGGGTGCCCCTAATCTGCTGATGGGGGCTTCCTCTGGACAGGGGGCCCTGGGGGTCCACTGACCTCCCTGACCTCTGCAGCCCTGGGCTGACTGAGGCAGGGTAGAGAGGGGCAGGTTACCTGCTCCAGACGGGGTACCACCTTGGAAGGGTCCTCTGCCATCAGGGGTGTGGCCAGGCCAGGCCTGACTACCTCTGTGGCAGTTCCTTCACTAGGGGTAGGGTCAGTTCCCTGAGGAGGCTGACCCTTACCTACTGTCTGGGGGAAGAAGACTTTTCTTCAACCCTTGTGCTCTCTTTTGGGGGAGAGTGGGCCATTCTTTCAGGCTCCATCTCTCCAAATTCTTGGGCTGGGGCTGTGGCCATCACAGCCCCACTAACCTTTACAGGGACGCCCAACATCCTAAGATGGGTTTGGCGTTCCACTTCAGCCCAGGCTGAAATTTCCAGATCATTGCCCATCAGGCAATCTACAGGTAGGGTTGGGGACACTGCCACTCTTTTTGGGCCTGTGACCCCCTCCCAGCTGAGATTGACTATGGCCATGGGGTGATCTGTTCTGACACCATCAATGTTGGTCACCTGGTATTTAAACTCAGGTAAAAGCTGGTGAGGGGGGACTAGTTTCCCTGCCACCATGGTGACACTAGCCCCTGTGTCCCTAAATGCCACAGCTTTCTGACCATTAATTATTGGCTCCAATCTGTACCTGCCCAATGCTATGGGACCCATGGTAAAGGTGGCAAATCCTATACCACCATCAGAGTCAGAGGAGTCTGTTGAGGGGTCCCTGTCTAAACTAGGGCCCACCTCTGTTCCTCTTGCAAAAGCACCTAACTTTTTGGGTGCACTACTCCCAACTGGAGGATTACTACTGGTAGTACCAGGAGGGGTGGTAGTAGTTGTGGGAGGAACATTTTCTTTATTGCCAATCCTGGGGCAACTGGGATCAGTTTTCCAGTGCCCAGGCTTTTTACAGACATGGCAATAGGGTTTCTTTTCAGGAGAGGAAGGAGTTTGGGACCCACCCCCAGAAGAGGAATTTTGGGGCCCTGTAGGGGACTTATCCTTAGATTTATCCCCACCTTTCTCTTGGGACTTAGTAGAATCTTTCTTCTGGTCACCACCCTGATTTCTAGTTTTTACTCTGGTTCTGACCCACTTGTCTGCCTTCTTTCCCAATTCTTGGGGAGAGGTCAGATCAGAGTCCACCAGATACTGGTGCAAAAGCTGGTTTTGACAATTATTAAGGATCTGCTCCCTCATAATCAAATTGTACAATCCTAAAAAGTCCTGCACTTTGTTGCCATGTATCCAACCTTCCAGAGCCTTTGTAGCACAATCTACAAAATCAACCCAGTCTTGAGTCTGAGCTTTTGGGTGTCTCTGAACTTCAACCTATACTGTTCAGTGGTTAGGCCAAACCCATCTATCAGAGCACTCTTCAAGACTGTGTAATTGTCAGCATCCTCTTCTCTTACAGTGAGGAGCTTGTCTCTACCTTTGTCTGCAAAGGAGAGCCACAAGATTGCTGCCCACTGCCTCTGGGGGACCTTCTGAACTTTACAGGCCCTCTCCAGTGCAGTTATCCATTTGTGGATGTCATCCCCACTCTGGTAGGGAGGGACAATCTTGTTTAGGTTTCTATGGTCATAAGACCTGTCCCTATCTCTAGGGATATTGCTGCCACCATAGGACTCTAGTCCCAACTTTCTTCTCTCCCTGAGGAGATCTAGGGATTCCCTATCTAAAGCCAGTTGCTTTTTTCTGATTTCCAGCTGAGTTTCCTCATACCGGACCAGCCTGGCTCTCCTCTCATGAGAGGATTCCCTCCTGTGAGAGGAGACAGAGCTCCCTATAGAGGTGCCAGAGTGGTTAGACTCCTGAGAAGGAGATCTAGACTTCCTGGGCACACTCTTAATCCTTCCTGGGGGGACAAAGAGGGCATCATTTTGATCATCCTCATCATCTTCCACAGGAGGGATTGGGTTTTCCAGGTCAGGGTCATTGTCACCCTCCTGGCCAGTTTCAGAGGGGGCTGGGGGTATTGGTACCCCTGGCCTCCTCCTCTTCTTCTGCCCCACCCTCAGCTCCTACCCCTTCAGTCCCTACAGGCTTACTAAGGTCATAAGCCACCAACAACTCCTTGAGGTGTTGGGTGGTGGGGCTTTGGCCTGTCCTTATTTTTCTCAAGTTGCATAAAGCTCTCAATTCCAAGAATGGGAGTGTATCATACTTGGAGGGTGGAAGCTCAATGGCTTCCTGCAAGGATTCTTTGGATCCTCCCCTTAAAGACATTCTAGTGTTGTGCAGTGTTGTACTACCTACACTAGTTTGTGGCGTACTGATCCTAGCTTGAGCTGTGGAAAGGGTGTGCTATCCCTTGGCACCCAGCTCTAAGTTCAGTAGAACTTATTGTTATTCTAAGCTTAAATTATATGTACCTTAGGTACCTTTAGTGGTTTTCAGTTGATCAATTCAATTGAGATTATCTGGTAAAACAATAGCAAGCTGGAATCCCACACGCTGCACACCAATGTGAGAAGTTGGCCTGGCATATGCTGTCCACTAATTATAGTGGGCACCTTGCACCAGTCCAAATCGACTCTTATGGTAGATAGGTTAAAGACAACCTTATTGAAAGCTATCCTAGTGGTAGCTATGGAGAGCAGCCTTCAGGCTAAGTCTTGAAGGAATGTAAAGCAGCTTGTTTTACCAGTCTATAATCTCTTGAGTGACCAAATGAAAGAGCACCACACCAGGTATATATTCAAAATATATGTATTTATTGCTAAACACACCCCTCTAGTCTCTTTATGAGGCTAGAGTTCGAAGTACATAAGTAATAAGTTATTTAAACACAGTAATAGCACAAATACACGTTTGGGCCCTAGGGGCGTACCAAACCATATACCAATAAAGTGGTATAAGAACCACGACTGAACTAGACACTAGGCCTAGAGCCTCTAGAAGTGCTTGGACCACAAGGAACCACTCAAGGTAGTGACACAGGGGACCCACGGGGGACGCGTGCAGTGTAAATACACAACCGCGATACGCCGTTTACTTCTATGGAGAAAGTCGCGGTCAGGAAATTAAAGGAAAGGGACACTTAGAGGAGGACTAGGAACAAACCCTTTGAGATCTAGGACTTTGAAGAGTCTCTACCCACGGGAGCACCGGAGTACTCGTGTTACCTCACCCAGCGAAGCCGGGTGCATAGGTGCCGTTCGGGGTCGGGTTTCGCTGTCGATTCCTATGAAGATCTGCTGCAAAGTGCTGCTGGCGACCAGGAGGAAAGTGTCCGGGTGGATCCAAGAGTGGATCGAGGATCTGAAGTACCTGAAAGCAGAGGGGACAGAGTCTGGGTCACTAGCCAGTGACCAGGAAGGCGATGAGCAGATGCCCACCGATGTCGGGTGCTTCAGGTGCATCGTCGGTCGTCTTGACTCCGCAGTCACGAGGTCCAGGAGGCGTTGTCGGTGTTCAGGAGCAGGATTCGGACTGTACCACGACGTCTGCTGCTTGCTGAGGTGTCGGCGACCCGATTGGACACAACAAGCCTTGGCAGCAGCAAATCTCGTGGAAGTGAAGAAAAGTCGATGGCGCAGACCAGCAAGGTCTGGGGAACTCACCCAGCAAGGGTAAGTTAGGGCAGGCCTGGAGCAACCAGGGGAGCTCTTTGGTTTCTTTAAGAAGTCTTCTGGGGACCCACAAGCCAGCGGGCAAGGGATCGCAAAGACACCTCGGGCGGAATCACTCAACAGGGGCCCACGGTCACTCGGGACGGTGTAGGCCTCTGATCTTCGGAGGGATTCCTGCTGGAGGTCGGGACCACACGTGGTCCAAAGCACAGGTTCGTAGAACGTTGTGAAGGGATTGCACTTGACAATAGTGCACGGTACCCAGGGGTCGCGGTTCCTCGTCACTCGTGGGGTCCACTTGCCTCAGCTTCGCTGGGGACTCACGATGGTCTTGGAGAAGTCAGGAAATCCACTTTTTGGGCTGCAGGGACTTCGGACTCCGGCGGGAGCGGCGTAGTTTGCGACCGTCGTTGTCGTTTTTGGTGCCTGCCAAGCAGGGGAGTCACTCCTTGACTCCAAGGGAGATTCTTCTGTCTTCCAAAGGTAGTGGAACGTCGAAGGGCCAGGATTCTTCTGTAGAGCGTCATCCAGGGGTTATCTGCTTTGCAATGGCAAGGTTCCCCCTCTTATACTAAAAAGAGGGGATGGACTAGCTCTATGACCCCACCTATGGGAGGGTCAAGGGAGGGGTGGCTACACCCACTTCCCTTTGTCCAGTTTCGCGCCAGAGCAGGGGCAGGTAGCCCCTGAGCTGGTTTGAACTGGCATATGCACAGAGGAGCCTTTTGCTCCCCCAGTGCAGGACTTCAAAGCACTCTAAGAGTGCACCCACCCAGCCCCAATACACATTATCCTGTCTGGGGAGGTGGTCACACCTCCCTGCAACAGGAAACCTATTGTCCAGGCCTCCCCTGCCGGAGTTTCGTCCAGCAGCAGGAGGCCAGACTTGTGTCTGTGGCAGCAGCATCCATTTTGTGATGCCAGGGCTTCAGAAAGAAGTTACCGGGTAAGCCAGAGTTAACATGTCTTTCCCTCTAGAAGGGTGGAATGCTACCCCCGCCGCCAGGATTGGTGGGGGGTAGTATTCCAAGATGTTTGACACCAAACACAACATGTTTAGGTGCAGCCATTCCAAAGTTAGCATTTTACCGCGAGGATATAATGCGCTTAAGAGTATATGGTCAGGCTGCACTACAAACAGCATCAGAGATGGTCTCCGAACGCTGCAGAGGGGCCCTGCTCATGCAGGGGCACCCTCTCACATAGGAACCATGCACTCTGCCTTTAGGATTGATAAGGCCTGCCTTAGGAGTGACTTATAGGTTTATATGTGTGTATGTATTTAGTGATATAGGTAACCTATATCACAGTAAGGGGTGCATGCACCACCCTACCCAGGCTGCAGTAGCAGACCTATGGTGTCAGTTTGGATGGCCTTCCAGGGGTGGCATAATACATGCTGCAGCCCCTGGTAGGCCTCTGAGGTACCTATGCCCTTGGTACATAGTATACCATATACTAGGGACTTATAAGGGCACTCCAGATTCCAATCAGAGATGTGCCTAAGGCACATGGAAACCTTTTTACAGAGAAAGCAGATAGACTGGGGCCCTGAATAGCAGGATCCCAGTCCAACTAAGTCATAAACCAGCAAAACACCATAAAAAAAGTGGGGGCAACCATATAGTCAGATTCCACCTTCCTACATTAGTAATTTGGAAAATTCTGCCCTTGATGACCTGAGAAACATAATGAGTGAAAATGTGCAATATAATTTGAACCTCTCAAAAACAAAGAAAATGTCTTGCAAGACTTATGTGGTCATTCTGATGGTGTTTGAAAAACAAATTGGAAATTAAGACGACAACTAAACCATGAGAAATGCTAGAGGAGACAGAACCACATTCCACCAGGGCTGTATAATTTGGAATCAAATGAGAAATTGCGCATGTGCAAAATACAAGGACTTTTAATTGATGAAGAATGCCAATTTCTAAGCACTGGACCTCCCATAACACAGAGTATTTCTCCAAAAAGTCACCAATTCACTAGATAATCTCCTTGGAAGTCCCACATGTTTCAGCAGAGGCAGTAGATATATGTGAATTGTTTCCTGTTTCCATTTGCTTGTACTTTGACATCTAATGTTCAAAATAGTATTGTTATGTTAACAATATTGAATAGATTAGAATTAGAACCACACTGCCTCCCCGGTTCATTTGGACGTGTTCTCCATACACATTCCCTCAGCATGATGTTTGCCCTGCAGCAGTGAAATAATAACTGATGAATTGCTAAACAAGTCTCTTTAGTGCATAAGGGTATGTTCCTACAACCTTTTCACATTTGACGATGAACACTATCTCCAATGGCAGGGGACGGCAATGGGGAGTTGTTTTGTCCCATAGTATGCGAAACTGTTCACAGGGTGATAAGAGGATCCAACAACCTGGGCACCAAACATGGAAACATTAAAAACACATATGCCTATTTGGTAGTTTTTTATTGTGTGGAATCATGAAGTAGGGCTTATAGATCCTGAATGACAACATCTTTAATGCAAAATTTATACATGTAAGATGCAGGGAAGAAGTTTCCATTTTATGTCTGGTGCAGTCAGTCCCTTTTATTTTGAACAAATACAGAGAGAGCAGATCTCAGCTCTCTCAAGCTACTGATCGAAGATAGTGTTGTTCACATCTTGGATGAAGCCAGAATATTTCTCCTTCACCATCACGCTGCTGCTGTCTAATTCCGCATTACATGTATTAGTCCACCCATCGAGACGAGAGAGCTTTCATTGCAAAGTATGAAGTGGACTCTTCGTGGAAGCAGCTGCAAGGGGCAGGATGGACTATTTTCTTCAACATGAAACTCATCTTTCCTGGAAGGTTTATCTCACCAGGTAAAAGGCATTCTGTGTGACAAACAAAAGCCAACATATGACGTGAATAAGTATGTATGTGCACTACAATGTTTTTCAGATTTCATTTTTTAATACAATCTTCTATTTTCGTGAGAAAAAATGATACATGCCATATAGAAAACACCTGTTTGTTTTTCACATGGCTTGTGTTACTTTTAATAGGAAAAGTCACCTTCCAAGAATGGCTTCCCTGACCAATGGCAAGCTTCTTCTTTCTGTGTTAACTGAGAGGGGCTTTCAGTCCCTCTTCGTCCACCATTGCTTGCTTTGAGTCAGGCTGCTTTAGTCATCGCTGTAAGACTGCGTCGCTGACGTCTTGGATCAGACCATAGGGTAGGTCATTCTCAGCACCATGGTATTGATTATTAGATGCAGAGATCCATCTCCTAGGAGTTGTTTTGTTTTAGGATCAGCAGCGGCTCCATGACACTATATAGTGAATGCAGGTTCCTTCTTGAAAAGAAGGCTTTCACCACTGAAATCAATACATGCTATTCTATCTATTTATTTATTTATTTATTTATTTAATGCGAATTTATATAGCGCGAACATTACCCGAAGGTGTCAGAGCGCTTTACAAAAGAACCAGTTGAGTTACATAAGGAATTTGGATTACATGAGTTACATAAGAGATACAAACAGAAAAAAATTGCAAATGTACAAGGTGTAAAGTCACTCAAGGAAGAGAAATAAACAGGAAAAAATTGCACATGTACAAGTTGTAAAGTTACTCAAGGAAGAGATACAAACAGATAAACTCTAAAATCACATAGGAATGGTAGTAAGTACAAAGGTCTACTACATATAATAGTGGTTAGAGTTCTATATATATAAATACTAAATTCACACAGGATTACATTTTAACAGCGATTAGGCTTGGACAATTATATAATACATATATACATATATATATATTTAGGGCAGTCCAGCAAAAAGAGAAAAACGGTCAAGGGTCATCAGGAGGAGTGGGGAGGGAAGAAGTAACGGAACAAAGGTCAAACAAAATGGCGGGTCCGGGTCGTGGGTAAAGACGGAGACCATCTCCAAAAATGGCGGGATGCACAAAGGTCACCAAAGTCAAGAATCCAGAAGAGGAACCCAGAGAGCAGGATTCCATTGAGTAGAGTCAGAGGGGGGACGCAGCCACAAAACCAAAGGCGAACGGAAGGCTGTAAGATGCGTGCACAGTCTCTGGACCACCGGGGCATCGGCGTCGACGATCCGCAAGAAGAAGGTCCGGGGAAGTCAGCATGGGAGTTAGGGAGTAGTCTTGGCGAAAAGGGAGGCAGTAGCGAGGTCCGGAGGGAGGGAGGGGGGTGCGCCCCCCAGGCTCAGAATGGTACGGAAAAGCCCGGGAGCGTCGCACCGCAGCACCCCCATACCTGGAGATGACTCACGGGTCCCAGATGTCCGATCGAGGTTGCTCAAGATAAACATGGTGGCTCTGGAAGAGTTGCGCGAAATGGAGTGCTCGGCTCAGTGCATCTTCCTCCAATCCCGCCAAAACTGAATTCCTCCTCCTCTCTGCCTCTCTCACACCTCCTCCTGTTCAATCTTGGATGGATCAGCTGAACCTACTCAACAACAAACCCATCATTGTCGACAGCGCTAAATCCCTAGGTGTCATTCTTGACAAAAGACTCAACCTAATCTCCCACATCAACTCTATTGCTAAGAACGCACGTTACCAGTTGCGCCTTCTATGGGGGATCCGTCGGTTCTTCCCGGAGAAAGACTTAAAAACCTTGGTACAATCTCTGGTTCTCTCAAGACTGGATTATTGCAATTCTCTTCTGACGGGCCTACCCAAATCCCACCTCTCCCCTCTCAAATCCATCCTCCATTCAGCAGCTCGCTTCATTTCAGGGTCTAAACGAAGCGACCACGTCACACCTATCCTGTCCTCTCTTCGATGGCTTCCGATCGAGGCAAGATCTATTTACAAAACTGCCTGCATCACACACAAAGCCTTACACACGTCCTCCCCTCGTTACCTGGCGAATAAATTGAAATTGTCCGGTGGCTCTCGCCCTTCTCGCAATGCGGAAAAGCTTCTGCTTGAGCCCCCCGTCTTCAAAAGGGAAAGATCGATGGCACAATCCTTCTCAGGCAATGCGGTGAGAATCTGGAACTCGCTTCCCCCATTGCTCCGTGCCACCTCCTCTACCCAGATCTTCAAAGCCGACCTCAAATCTCTTCTCTTCGAAAGACACTTTCAGAACTAATACTTTCATTCTCAGGCCCCTCTAGGAAGTTCGCTCTTCATTGTAAATTTGTTCTTTTTCCTGTACATTCCTCACCCTTGCGTGCTCTGTTGGATTTTTTTGTTTGTGTACACGTCATTTTAAGTCTCCTGTTTAATTCACGCCCTCTCTACTCCATCAAGGAAGTTCTTCCACTATAGGAAATTCTGTACTCCGTGCCTATTGAAGTGCCTTCCCAGTGTGTTATGAGTGACTGCCACTTACTGCAGTATTATACCTCTATTTGTATTTTGTATCTTATGTATCATGCACACCTTTCACTTTTTCCTCTTGTAACGTATACCTCTTGTTGTATCTTGTTTGTTTTTGTTAAATTTGCACAATTGTCCCTTTTCCCTCATGTAATGTAACGCTTGCTTTTGTATTATGCTCACTTGTAACCTTCTCCTCATGTAATGTTACTGTTCCTAGTGTGAAGCGCTCTGACACCTTCGGGTAAAGTCCGCGCTATATAAAAACGCATAAATAAATAAATAAATAAACAGCTTCGTGTAGCAGCGCCTCCTCTCCCTCGCCTGCTCTCCAGAATCAGGCGGCGTCTCCAGGGTCGGGAGGTCGGAAGGGGGCGAGTCTCTTGGGTCGGGGCTCCATGGCTGCTGCTCTGAGCACGGATCCCCGCCGGCCGGTGCCCCTGGTGCCATGGCATTTCAACTCACCAGAAACACACGATAGTTGAGCCCAGGACAAGGGGTCAAGGTAATAAATGTTGAAATTCGGGGAGCAGTTTTGGGGCGCCCGAGCGCGGGTCCTGCTGCAGCTTCCTACCAGTTCGCTCCCCAGTTGTGCACCGCTGCTTCGCGGTGGCATCTGTCGCTGTGCCTTTAGCGGTGCGAGGGCGCGAGGGTGGGGAGCGCTGGGGTTCACAGAGGCACTGGCCTCTGTGAACCCCTGAGATGCCATCCCTGGGGCGCTGCCTAGGCATGCCCGGCCCCAGGGGGGGAAGCCTGCATTCCGACGGGAAGAGAGCAGCAACGAACACTGGCTTGATCTATAATCAAATGATTACTTAAAGTATCAGTGATTTAAGGATGGTTCAAGTGAGCATTTTGGTTTTTTGTGGCATGTGTTGCTTTTAATGAGTAGAGCTGCCTTTCCATTGTGGATTACTTAAACGATGGTACACATCTCGTTTCTGTGTTAGCCAGTGAGGAACTCTGAGTCAACCGTCTTTGGCAATTGGTAGCTTAGCATCAAACCCCCTCAGCCCTTGCGTTCATTCACATCATTTATCTGCACAGAGGAGTAAGTCATCCTCACCCTGCATGGAGTAAGCATGTGCAAGGTGCATCATTAGTCACTAAAACCCTTTAAGAACTGTTTGAAGGATGTTGGAAATAAAATGAAACTAACAATGGAGGGATATTTCCTTGATTGAATGATATCGAGAAGTTTACTACTAATAAGATGATTTGTAGAACGCACGTACACCAGATAGGTTTCTTGGCGCTAAAGTATTAAGTAGGTGAAACACTGTCAGGGGAACTAGCCATATGCTTGTTGAAACAGCCAGGTTTTTAGGAGTTGCTTGAACCTCACATAGTTGGGTGCAGATCTGATGTCAGGGGGAAGACAGTTCCATGTGCGGGGGGCAGTCACCGAAAACCTAGCACCGCCCAACTTTTTCCTTTTATATCTTGGTATAGTCGGGAGGTCCAGGTAGGCCGATCTTAGGTTACGATTGGGGTGCAGCTCTGAATTCTGGAGGATATGAAGACCAGGCTTTTGTTGTGGAGAGATTTAAAGGTGATGCAGGTAGTTTTGAAGATGGCCCCTGGGCTACTGGGAGCCAACGTAGCTTTTTCATCAATGGCTTGATATGGCAGTGTCTGGGTTGTCGAAAGACCAGCCTAGTTGCCTGGTTTTGTGCTATTTGTAATATGCGGTTGCAGTCTATTTGCAATTCGCAAGTAGAGGGTAATTGCGTAATGTATCTGGGAGATAACTAAGGCAATGATGATTTGGATGACGGCTTCAAAGGTAAAGTATTTCCTGGTTTTGCTGATTCTCGGAAGTTGAAGAAAGCAAGAGGAAATCACTGCTCCAACCTGTAGTTTGTTTTACTTAATGTAATGATAACAGACGTGAGAACGCAGTTTTGTATACATTCACATTTTTTGATCTAATACATAAGACATCATTTGGAATTCTTTAGTATGTAAATATTTGAATATGTTTTGTTGAAATTAAGATTACTCATAAGAACAGGAAACCGTGTTTCAGGGCATTATTGTCTTTCCATTCATTTGTTGTATACTTGGTTTTTGATCTATGGAATGCATTGATTGTTAATTCTTCAGATCTCACTGAAGGTGCATGTCTACTTACCAGCTTCCTGCAGGGAATCATTCTGTGTGTTGAGTTACTACACTGATCCATTAATGGTAGAGTACTTGTCTCTAAAGTTCTTAATGGACAACATTGTTACCATTCTTCTTAGATTATCTCTGCTGACGTGGTCTGATAAATGTACTTGTCTCCCCACCAGCCTTAAAGAGGTCCTGGCATGTCAGGCTGCACTCCTGAAATCACATGATGCGCTTGCCCTTCTCTGTCAGAGATCAGTGACCTTTAACATGCATTAACACATTTTTACTATTACACTAAGTGGTGCACCTCATTTACTGGACTCTTTTTTGTCCTTCAGGTTTCCTCCCCACCTTTGGCCATGGATGAAAACGGCAATCAATGGGAGCCAGAGATACTGATCATCCCCCTCCACTCAACTATCGAGACCCCAGAATCACCGACATCGAGGGAAGCCGAGAGTCCTCAGATGCAGTCACTGGAAGAGAATGAGCTTGTCCCAGAGCCCTTGAGTTCGAAGACGAGAACATCACTGACCAACGGAGAACCAGTTAGCTCAATAAAGCAACTCCAATCGCTGTTCGAGAGGGAGAAAGCTCCTCAGCCCAAACCAGTCGCATCCCATAAAAGGACCCCAACATCACCTCCCAATGGGGAGCACACCTCCTCACTGAAGCAGCTGCAGTCACTGTTCGAGAAGGAGCAAGGCCCGCAGGCGGTGCCACTCACCTCAGGTAGGAAGACGTCTACATCCTCTCTCAAGGTGGAGCATTCCGTCGCTCTGAAGGACGAAGAGAAGAACGTCCAGCCACCAACACCAGATACATCAGGTACCAAGACAACTACATCTCCTCAAAAAGCAGAGCCCTCCATCATTCTGATTGAAAACAAAGAGCCAGTGGCATCAAGTAGTAAGACCCCTACAACACCGCCACAAGTGGCGCCTTCCACCACTCTCAAGGATGAAGGAGAGACCATCCTCCTACCAACACCAGTCACATCACCTACCAAGACCTCTACCTCCCCTCAAAAAATGGAGCCCTCCGTCATTCTGATTGAAAACAAAGAGCCTGTGCTCCCACCAACACCAGTCACATCTGGTAACAAGACCACTACCCCCCCTCTACAAGTGGACCATGCCAGCACTATTAAGCAGCTCCAGTCACTGTTTGAAAGAGAGGGCAGAGCTCCACCACAGCACTTCACATCAAAGAGCACGCCCCCAGCATCGCCTATGCATGAGGAGAGCGCTGCATCTGCAAAGGATGATGGGGGTCGTATCCTTCAGCCGCTTTCCACCATGTCGAATGACAAGACCTCGACGCCGCTGGTCAACGGGGAGTCGACTGGAACCCTGAAGGAGCCCAACTCTCCACCTGAAAGTAAGTGCTGCTTCAGACCTGGTTTATGTCTAGGGTAGAATTTGTCTATTCACTTATATATTCCATTTTTTTGCACCCAGATGATGTCACCTCGTGGCCACTAAGTATCTAAGATAGAGGGCAATCATTGAATGACAGTAAAACTGATGACGGGGCATGACGGGTAAAGCAACAACTTTAATGATTGGGTGCCAGTTTGATTCTGAGGCACTTCCAGTTATGGATTCTGTTAGAATTGGGGGTCTCTAGTTGGCACAGGTAGGTACTTGTGACAAATAGGGACCCTCGCCTCTAGTCAGGGTAAAGGGGTACACTCCTAAAATAACCCCTGCTCACCCCCTTGGTAGCTTGGCACGAGCAGACAGGCTTATCTCAGAGGCAGTGTGTAAAGCATTTGTGAACACATACAGTAATCTAGTGACACACTACAGATGGACACCACACAAGGTTTATATCAAAAATAAGTATTCTTTATATAGTTTTAACACAAGACCATAAACGACAAAAATCCACAATACTGTACTTAAAATGGTAGTTTTAGCTTAGTTCAGTTCAGTTCTTAAGATGCGACACTTTAAGTCAATGTACCTTACGATGCGGGACGCTTCCACAACAAGCAATGTTGCAGCGATGGAAATGCGACAAAGTTCTGGTGCAAAGAAATAAAGACGTCAAGTTCTTCCTGATGCGGCACGCTTCTCCGAGGTTGCGAGAAGTCTCGACTCGATGCGTCAGCTACAGCGGCGACACCCTTGTTCCGTGATGCGACGGCAGCGGCTTTGGCGGCGACCCTCTTCTCCGACGTTGCGAGACGCTTCCGCTCGATGCGACAACTGCAGCGGCGACACCCTTGTTTCGTGATGCGACGGCAGCAGCTCCGACGGCGGCACGCTTCTCCGTGGATGCGAGGCGCTTCTCTTGATGCGGTGCAATGCGACAGCTACAGCGGTGACACCCTCCTTCGGAGTTGCGACGGCAGCGGCTGCGACGGCGACACGCTTCTTCCTCGATGCGAGACTCTTCTCTCGATGCGGTGCAATACGACAGCTACAGCGGCGACACCCTCCTTCGGAGTTGCGACGGCAGCAGCAGCGACGGCGACACGCTTCCTCTTCGTTGCGGGACGCTTCTCTCGATGCGGTGCAATACGACAGCTACAGCGGCGACACCCTCCTTCGGAGTTGCGACGGCAGCAGCAGCGACACGCTTCTTCCTCTTGAGTCGCGCTTCCAGCTCCTTGCGACACGCAGTCCCTTCAGAAGGCCCAAAACAGCAGCAGGCACTTCCAAAGGATTCTTGGGGAGCTAGTGGTTGAAGTCTGTTGTCCCTGAGACTTCAGCAGGAGGCAAGCTCTTTTCTCAAGCCCTTGGAGATACTTTACAAGTTGAATAAAAGTGCACACAAAGCCCTTTCTCCTTCCTTTGGCAGTCAGGCAACCACTGCAGGCAGATCCCTCTAGCTTAGGGATAGTCTTCTCCTCAGTTTCTTCTTGGTTCCGCTCCTCAGCAAAGGTTTCTTCTTGTTTTCCCAAAGTGATCTAATTTCCTAGGGGTCTGGGTCCCCTTTTTATACACAGTTTTCCTTTGTTCTCTGAAGGCAGAGAGGCCTCTGCCTAGTCAAAACCAGTTCTGGTCAGTCCTGGAGCACTTTGTTTTTCTGACTCCTTCTTTCCTTTCAGAATGTGGGGCAGAGTGCTCAGCCGCCCGGCAGGAGGTGGAGCCAGCATTGTGGAAGGCAGGCCCAGCCCTATTCAGACCCAGGTGCAACTCATCCCTCCACTCTGGATGCAGATCTTTCTATTCAGCCCTGTGCTGACTCACCCTGTCTCCTGTAGCCACCCCCAGCCCCTGTCACTCAATCTCCAGACAAGGAATACACAACCTAGCAGAGGCAGGCTTGGAAGTTTAGGCAAGAAAATACCCACTTTCTAAAAGTGGTATTTTCAAACACAGAATGTTAAAACCAACTTCACTAAAAGATGTATTTTATCATTCTGAGTTCAGGCATACTAAATTCGTTTTTCTACCATGTTCCCTGGGTCAGTTCTGACTATAAGGTGTAATAGTCAGTCTGCCCATTCTGGCCTATGGGGAGCAGGTAGCCTTGCAATAGTGAAAAACGAAAATGGCTGTAATTCACTATTAGGACATGCCACACACCCCAGGGCATGTCCTACCTTATACTTACACTGCACCCTGCCCTAGGGCCTACTTTAGGGGTGACCAACATGCAGTAAAGGGAAGGTTTAGGGACTGGTAAGTGGGTGTACTCACCAGGTCGACATGGTAGCCCTAGGCTGCACACAGGCTCTGCAATGGCAGGCCTGAGGCACATTTTACAAGCCGCTTCTGTGGGTGGCACAACCAGTGCTGCAAGCCCACCAGCGGCATTGGATTTACAAGCCCTGGGCACACTCAGTGCACTGTACTAGGGACTGACAAGTAAACCAATCATCCAATCATGGAGTCACTAATACATAACACAATTTACAATGGGGAGAGCATATGCACTTTAGCACTGATCAGCAGTGGTAAAGTGCCCAAAGTCATAAAACAGCCAACAACAGGTCAGAAAAAATATAGGAGGAAGGCAAAAAGTTTAGGGATGACCCTGCAAAAAGGGCCAAGTCCAACACAGCCCCCTTCCAGCCAAAACGCAGGGGAGACCAATCACTACCCTGATGGGCTTCTCTGCTTTGGGCGATAGAACCTGGACCCTGGCCCACAACAGCAGGGGCATACTCCACTTCTACGCCAATCTGAACCTATTTGGATCCCTCTGTCCATACTCTCAGGGCCCACCAAGCAAATCCATGGGGAACCCTCCTCCTCACCTGTGGACACCACCTGTGCAGCACCTAACCTTAACTTGCTCACAGGTGTGTCCCAACAGACAGACAGCAAGCCACAGTGGCCACTGACAGTGGTCAGTGATGAGACCCAGGCCTTATGCCTCTCAGGGCTCTCAAACCTCTGTGGCGTCAGAGAGCGCGGGGCAGTAGCCCCAAATGCTTGGCACCCTTTGTCCTCTCTCCCTCCTGTCAGGTCAGGTATGACATCCTAGCGCTGACCCACCAGCCCCGGG
The DNA here is from genome assembly GCA_963921515.1 of Calotriton arnoldi. Lineage (NCBI taxonomy): Eukaryota > Metazoa > Chordata > Amphibia > Caudata > Salamandridae > Calotriton > Calotriton arnoldi. The sequence goes on from CAWUFW010004063.1 coordinate 475,230, forward strand.
CCTATACCCGGCGGCTGGACTGTAGACTGGGGTGGGCTTTCCCACACCCGGTCCTCCTCCTTGGGGCTCTGTACCCTCCCACCTGGAGCGGTACCCCCTTCCAGAATTGTCAGGGCACCTGTGGCCGGTGTCCTGCACACTCCGCCCACCAGTTCAGGGGTTCTATCCTGCAACTGGGATCCCAGCATAGGGTCTGTACCCTTAGACTGGGCAGAGGCCAGGGGTGAGGCTGTCCTCTCCCCGCCCCCTTACTGGGGTCCTGCACCCTCCCACCTGGAGCGGTGCCCCCAGAAGACAAACTGGTAGGGGCACTGTTAGCAGCTGCCCCTTCCTCCAGGTAAGGGGGGACACTCTGAACCTGGCCCTCCAACCCAGGGTCTGAACCCTTAGGCTGGACCTGTGCCTGGCAACCCAGGACTTCCGGGAGGGTACACCAACCCCCCCCAAGGGAAACACACTCCTCTAGAGTTGTGTAATAATCTGCCTGGCGTACCAGGACTTCCTGGGGAGCACGCATGCCCCCCAGAGGGTAACACATCTCTCATGTGTTGTGTGACAGTCCGCCTGGCGCAGATCTCCTGACCCCTGTCCATCTGACAGCGCGGGAAGATCCCCCAGGACAGAAGTGGTGTTACCATGGTCATTCACTGGTGACTCAGCCCTTCTGGCTGGTCCCTGACCCACTGGTTCTTCCACTGGGGACTCTCTCGCCCTCTCACCCCTCACTCTGGACTTCTGCACCCTCCCAACTGGAGCGGCACTGCCAGACACCAGAAACACTGGAGCTCCATTTACAGACGCTCCAGGTTCTCTAGACACTAGGAGATCCTCCTCAACAGGCGGCCCATCAGGACAGCCTAGGCTCCCTACCTGGTGTTCCCTTAAAGAACCATCCAGGCTCTGAGACTGGGTTTTGGGCACCTTGGGACACGCATCCCCACACTCACTCCTTCTCCACTGAGACAGGACGTGAGTCCCTACACCCCTCCCATTACCACGGGACCTAGCTGGGCTACACTGAACCTCTCCCACCACTCTGGGTTGGAAGACACCTGAGCCACTCCTCTTAGGGTCACTCCCCAATGCCTCTTCAGACCCTCTGGAATCCACCAAAAGGTCTGCCTCCAATGTGAGCTCCCTGGGGTCAGAGAACTCACTCTCCAACAGGTGTTGGCATAGCTCTGGAAAACAGGGACTTACAATATGCTCTCCCACAATTGGATCACACAGCCCCCTACAGGGGTCAACCAAACTATCCTTCACCTCACCATCCAGTGCCTCGCACACGTACTCCACACCACTCTCCTGAGATTGGCAAGACAGTAACTGACTGTCTCTGTCATTCAACCCACACTCTTCTGGGCGGTCTTCACACTCACATACCAGGACTTCAACCATGGGGGAACCCCTCTCCCTGCACCTCTCATCTAGAGTCAGTAGAGTGTCCCTCCCACCACTAGGACCATGAATCCCTGCGTCAGTTTCCCTATTCCTCTCAGGGACACTGCGCACTACTGGAGCTACCTCATGTCCTTGAACCTCCTGGTGTATGTTAACCCCTCCAAGTCAGGCGCCACATCTCTGGGTGTGTGCACTACTCTCTCAGCACTGAATAACTTAATTTTGCTGCCACCATCTGAGCTGGACTCCACCTCCAACTCAGCAAAGCTCACTTCCTGAGCTGCCCAAATTTCTTTTCTTGGGCTAAGGCCCTCTGAGCCTCATCAAGCTCTCTCAGCTCTTCGTCAATTTCTCTCAGCTTCTGCTCATAAGCCAGAAGCCAGCTTATCTTTTTCTGTTTCTCCCTCACTTTTAGGGAATTCCTCCTTCTCAGACTCAACTGGTAGTGTTGCCTTCCAGCTGGGTAACTCATACTGGAATAGGGATGCCTCTAGATCCTCCCTGGACCTTCTCTTCACAGGCAGCCCCCTTTCCTTGCAAAACACACGTAGTTCCTTCATTGTGTAGACAAACATGTGCCAGAAGTTGAGTTCCATTTTGCAACAACTAACCAGAGTCATGGTATCAAAAATACTTCCAGGAGGACACCATAAAACAGAAAAACAGTATGTGGTTGCGTTTGGTCTGCACTCACTAGTAGTGTTCACCAATCACTGTACATGAGTCACAAATGCAAGTCCAGAATCCTCACCGCTGCCCACCAATGTTAGAATTGGGGGTCTCTAGTTGGCACAGGTAGGTACTTGTGACAAATAGGGACCCTCGCCTCTAGTCAGGGTAAAGGGGTACACTCCTAAAATAACCCCTGCTCACCCCCTTGGTAGCTTGGCACGAGCAGACAGGCTTATCTCAGAGGCAGTGTGTAAAGCATTTGTGAACACATACAGTAATCTAGTGACACACTACAGATGGACACCACACAAGGTTTATATCAAAAATAAGTATTCTTTATATAGTTTTAACACAAGACCATAAACGACAAAAATCCACAATACTGTACTTAAAATGGTAGTTTTAGCTTAGTTCAGTTCAGTTCTTAAGATGCGACACTTTAAGTCAATGTACCTTACGATGCGGGACGCTTCCACAACAAGCAATGTTGCAGCGATGGAAATGCGACAAAGTTCTGGTGCAAAGAAATAAAGACGTCAAGTTCTTCCTGATGCGGCACGCTTCTCCGAGGTTGCGAGAAGTCTCGACTCGATGCGTCAGCTACAGCGGCGACACCCTTGTTCCGTGATGCGACGGCAGCGGCTTTGGCGGCGACCCTCTTCTCCGACGTTGCGAGACGCTTCCGCTCGATGCGACAACTGCAGCGGCGACACCCTTGTTTCGTGATGCGACGGCAGCAGCTCCGACGGTGGCACGCTTCTCCGTGGATGCGAGGCGCTTCTCTTGATGCGGTGCAATGCGACAGCTACAGCGGTGACACCCTCCTTCGGAGTTGCGACGCCAGCGGCTGCGACGGCGACACGCTTCTTCCTCGATGCGAGACTCTTCTCTCGATGCGGTGCAATACGACAGCTACAGCGGCGACACCCTCCTTCGGAGTTGCGACGGCAGCAGCAGCGACGGCGACACGCTTCCTCTTCGTTGCGGGACGCTTCTCTCGATGCGGTGCAATACGACAGCTACAGCGGCGACACCCTCCTTCGGAGTTGCGACGGCAGCAGCAGCGACAGCGACACGCTTCTTCCTCTTGAGTCGCGCTTCCAGCTCCTTGCGACACGCAGTCCCTTCAGAAGGCCCAAAACAGCAGCAGGCACTTCCAAAGGATTCTTGGGGAGCTGGTGGTTGAAGTCTGTTGTCCCTGAGACTTCAGCAGGAGGCAAGCTCTTTTCTCAAGCCCTTGGAGATACTTTACAAGTTGAATAAAAGTGCACACAAAGTCCTTTCTCCTTCCTTTGGCAGTCAGGCAACCACTGCAGGCAGATCCCTCTAGCTTAGGGATAGTCTTCTCCTCAGTTCCTTCTTGGTTCCGCTCCTCAGCAAAGGTTTCTTCTTGTTTTCCCAAAGTGATCTAATTTCCTAGGGGTCTGGGTCCCCTTTTTATACACAGTTTCTCTTTGTTCTCTGGAGGCAGAGAGGCCTCTGCCTAGTCAAAACCAGTTCTGGTCAGTCCTGGAGCACTTTGTTTTTCTGACTCCTTCTTTCCTTTCAGAATGTGGGGCAGGGTGCTCAGCCGCCCGGCAGGAGGTGGAGCCAGCATTGTGGAAGGCAGGCACAGCCCTATTCAGACCCAGGTGCAACTCCTCCCTCCACTCTGGATGCAGATCTTTCTATTCAGCCCTGTGCTGACTCACCCTGTCTCCTGTAGCCACCCCCAGCGCCTGTCACTCAATCTCCAGACAAGGAATACACAACCTAGCAGAGGCAGGCTTGGAAGTTTAGGCAAGAAAATACCCACTTTCTAAAAGTGGTATTTTCAAACACAGAATGTTAAAACCAACTTCACTAAAAGATGTATTTTATCATTCTGAGTTCAGGCATACTAAATTCGTTTTTCTACCATGTTCCCTGGGTCAGTTCTGACTATAAGGTGTAATAGTCAGTCTGCCCATTCTGGCCTATGGGGAGCAGGTAGCCTTGCCATAGTGAAAAACGAAAATGGCTGTAATTCACTATTAGGACATGCCACACACCCCAGGGCATGTCCTACCTTATACTTACACTGCACCCTGCCCTAGGGCCTACTTTAGGGGTGACCAACATGCAGTAAAGGGAAGGTTTAGGGACTGGTAAGTGGGTGTACTCACCAAGTCGACATGGCAGCCCTCGGCTGCACACAGGCTCTGCAATGGCAGGCCTGAGGCACATTTTACAAGCCGCTTCTGTGGGTGGCACAACCAGTGCTGCGAGCCCACCAGCGGCATTGGATTTACACGCCCTGGGCACACTCAGTGCACTGTACTAGGGACTGACAAGTAAACCAATCATCCAATCATGGAGTCACTAATACATAACACAATTTACAATGGGGAGAGCATATGCACTTTAGCACTGATCAGCAGTGGTAAAGTGCCCAGAGTCATAAAACAGCCAACAACAGGTCAGAAAAAATATAGGAGGAAGGCAAAAAGTTTAGGGATGACCCTGCAAAAAGGGCCAAGTCCAACAGATTCTGTATCAGGGAGTTGGTGATTTGTTGGTAAACAGCAAAGGAGCGTCAAATGGCGCGGCCAGTAGTATACCCGGCAGGAGGGCCCTGTATAACGTGATGTTGATAGAAAGCTTCCCTTCGGGGCGTAGCTTCAGGGGGGTTGTGTGGCGTGGTAAACCCCCTAATAAATGTATTCTGTAGTAAATAGTTGGGTACAGGGGCTTTAAGTCAGGTATGGTGAGGTGTTTGCCGGATTTCACTTGGGAATTTTACCCACACATGCAGATAAAACACAGAGACACACACACACACATGCACACACACACACACACACATACACACTCTTATCAGTTTTTATAGGTCTTAAAAATTGTTATTTTACAAAATATCGAGTTAAAAGTATCTCACAATCTGCATTCCTCTCTCTTCCAACTGCTCCTCAAGGCCTCCCTCCTGCTTTGCTTCTCATATAATGTATTTTAACCTGCGCGATTGTTGGAAAATATAAAGTTCACCCCCCCCCATTCCTACTGACCAAGCTACGCCCATGCTTCTCTGCCTTTGTTATGTTATGTTATCTGAGTTTATATAGCGCACAGCTGCCCCAGCAAAGAGGCGTCCCGGCGCTGCCAGTGTCAGAAGGAACAGGGCTAAGAACAGAACAGGTAGACGTAAGGAATATGCAGAAAGACAAAAAGGACTAAGCAGAGGGAAAAAGGAAAGTTTTAATTGCTTTCCTAAAGTCCAGCATGCGATCCAGGCTGCGGGTCTGAGGAGGCAGGGAATTCCATAGCTTGGCAGCCAAGTAACGGAAAGATCGACCCCCGGCCCGAAGGCGCTTCACACGGGGGGACAATTACCAAATGCTGCCCCAGGGAGCGCAGCTGGCGAGTGGGGGCGTATGGGGCTAGTAAATTAGCCAGGAGGCTGGGCGAGGCAAGTTTCAAGATCTTAAAAGATAAACAAAGAGCCTTAAATTGGATCCGTTTGGCCACTGGAAGCCAATGTAACCTCCGGATGGCATTTGATGGTTCTCAGTTCTTTACTGAACCAAACGCATTATGTTCTGTGTGTTCGTAAAGCGCACTATCACCACGAGGGTGTCCTGGTGCTAAGCAGCTGTGTGTGCCTAGCCCTGTCTAGTGTAGCATGGATATTTTATGTTATGTGTATTTGTAAGGCTCACTATCACCCACAAGGGTGTTCTGGTGCTGAGGAGGTGCGTGTCTAGCCCTGCCCAGGGTAGGATGGATATTTTATGTGTATTTGTAAAGCGCACTATCACCCATGAGGGTATCCTGGAGCAGAGCAGGTGTGTGTGCCTAGCCTGGCCTAGAGTGGGTTTGTTAATCACCCACGAGGGTATCCTGGAGCAGAGCAGGTGTGTGTGCCTAGCCCGGCCTAGAGTGGGTTTGTTAATCACCCATGAGAGTATCCTGGAGCAGAGCAGGTGTGTGTGCCTAGCCCGGCCTAGAGTGGGTTTGTTAATCACCCATGAGGGTATCCTGGAGCAGAGCAGGTGTGTGTGCCTAGCCCAGCCTAGAGTGGGTTTGTTAATCACCCATGAGAGTATCCTGGAGCAGAGCAGGTGTGTGTGCCTAGCCCGGCCTAGAGTGGGTTTGTTAATCACCCATGAGGGTATCCTGGTGCTGAGCAGGTGTGGGCCTAGCTCTGCCTAGAGTGGGTTTGTTAATCACCCATGAGGGTATCCAGGTGCTGAGCAGGTGTGTGTGCCTAGCCCGGCCTAGGGTGGGTTTGTTAATCATCCATGAGGGTATCCTGGAGCAGAGCAGGTGTGTGTGCCTAGCTCTGCCTAGGGTAGGTTGGTTAATCACCCATGAGGGTATCCTGGTGCTGAGCAGGTGTGTGTGCCTAGCCCTGCCTAGGGTAGGTTGGTTAATCATCCATGAGGGTATCCTGGAGCATAGCAGGTGTGTGTGCCTAGCTCTGCCTAGGGTAGGTTGGTTAATCACCCATGAGGGTATCCTGGTGCTGAGCAGGTGTGGGCCAAGCCCTGCCTAGGGTATGTTGGTTAATCACCCATGAGGGTATCCTGGTGCAGAGCAGGTGTGGGCCAAGCTCTGCCTAGGGTAGGTTGGTTAATCACCCATGAGGGTATCCTGGTGCTGAGCAGGTGTGTGTGCCTAGCCCTGCCTAGGGTATGTTGGTTAATCACCCATGAGGGTATCCTGGTGCTGAGCAGGTGTGTGTGCCTAGCCCTGCCTAGGGTATGTTGGTTAATCACCCACGAGGGTATCCTGGTGCTGAGCAGGTGTGTGTGCCTAGCCCTGCCTAGGGTATGTTGGTTAATCACCCACGAGGGTATCCTGGTGCTGAGCAGGTGTGTGTGCCTAGCGCTGCCTAGGGTAGGTTGGTTAATCACCCACGAGGGTATCCTGGTGCTGAGCAGGTGTGTGTGCCTAGCGCTGCCTAGGGTAGGTTGGTTAATCACCCACGAGGGTATCCTGGTGCTGAGCAGGTGTGTGTGCCTAGCCCTGCCTAGGGTAGGTTGGTTAATCACCCACGAGGGTATCCTGGTGCTGAGCAGGTGTGTGTGCCTAGCCCTGCCTAGGGTAGGTTGGTTAATCACCCATGAGGGTATCCTGGTGCTGAGCAGGTGTGTGTGCCTAGCTCTGCCTAGGGTAGGTTGGTTAATCACCCATGAGGGTATCCTGGTGCTGAGCAGGTGTGTGTGCCAAGCCCGGCCTAGAGTGGGTTTGTTAATCACCCATGAGGGTATCCTGGTGCTGAGCAGGTGTGTGTGCCTAGCTCTGCCTAGGGTAGGTTGGTTAATCACCCATGAGGGTATCCTGGTGCTGAGCAGGTGTGTGTGCCAAGCCCGGCCTAGAGTGGGTTTGTTAATCACCCATGAGGGTATCCTGGTGCTGAGCAGGTGTGTGTGCCTAGCCCTACCTAGGGTAGGTTGGTTAATCACCCACGAGGGTATCCTGGTGCTGAGCAGCTGTGTGTGCCTAGCCCTGCCTAGGGTAGGTAGGTTAATCACCCATGAGGGTATCCTGGTGCTGAGCAGGTGTGTGTGCCTAGCTCTGCCTAGGGTAGGTTGGTTAATCACCCATGAGGGTATCCTGGTACTGAGCAGGTGTGGGCCAAGCCCTGCCTAGGGTGGGTCTGTTAATCACCCACAAGGGTATCCTGGTGCTGAGCAGGTGTGTGTGCCTAGCTCTGCCTAGGGTAGGTTGGTTAATCACCCATGAGGGTATCCTGGTGCTGAGCAGGTATGTGTGCCAAGCCCTGCCTAGGGTAGGTTGGTTAATCACCCATGAGGGTATCCTGGTGCTGAGCAGATGTGTGTGCCAAGCCCTGCCTAGGGTAGGTTGGTTAATCACCCACGAGGGTATCCTGGTGTTGAGCAGGTGTGTGTGCCTTGCCCTGCCTAGGGTAGGTTGGTTAATCACCCATGAGGGTATCCTGGTGCTGTGCAGGTGTGTGTGCCTAGCTCTGCCTAGGGTAGGTTGGTTAATCACCCATGAGGGTATCCTGGTGCTGAGCAGGTGTGGGCCAAGCCTGGCCTAGAGTGGGTTTGTTAATCACCCATGAGGGTATCCTGGTGCTGAGCAGGTGTGGGCCAAGCCTGGTCTAGAGTGGGTTTGTTAATCACCCATGAGGGTATCCTGGTGCTGAGCAGGTGTGTGTGCCTAGCCCGGCCTAGGGTATGTTGGTTAATCACCCATGAGGGTATCCTGGTGCTGAGCAGGTGTGGGCCAAGCCTGGCCTAGAGTGGGTTTGTTAATCACCCATGAGGGTATCCTGGTGCTGAGCAGGTGTGTGTGCCTAACCCGGCCTAGAGTGGGTTTGTTAATCACCCACAAGGGTATCCAGGTGCTGAGCAGGTGTGTGTGCCTAGCCTGGCCTAGAGTGGGTTTGTTAATCACCCATGAGGGTATCCTGGTGCTGAGCAGGTGTGGGTCAAGCCCTGCCTAGGGTGGGTCTGTTAATCACCCACAAGGGTATCCTGGTGCTGAGCAGGTGTGTGTGCCTAGCTCTGCCTAGGGTAGGTTGGTTAATCACCCATGAGGGTATCCTGGAGCAGAGCAGGTGTGTGTGCCTAGCCCGGCCTAGAGTGGGTTTGTTAATCACCCATGAGGGTATCCTGGTGCTGAGCAGGTGTGGGCCTAGCTCTGCCTAGAGTGGGTTTGTCAATCACCCATGAGGGTATCCAGGTGCTGAGCAGGTGTGTGTGCCTAGCCCGGCCTAGGGTGGGTTTGTTAATCATCCATGAGGGTATCCTGGAGCAGAGCAGGTGTGTGTGCCTAGCTCTGCCTAGGGTAGGTTGGTTAATCACCCATGAGGGTATCCTGGTGCTGAGCAGGTGTGTGTGCCTAGCCCTGCCTAGGGTAGGTTGGTTAATCATCCATGAGGGTATCCTGGAGCAGAGCAGGTGTGTGTGCCTAGCTCTGCCTAGGGTAGGTTGGTTAATCACCCATGAGGGTATCCTGGTGCTGAGCAGGTGTGGGCCAAGCCCTGCCTAGGGTATGTTGGTTAATCACCCATTTGGGTATCCTGGTGCAGAGCAGGTGTGGGCCAAGCTCTGCCTAGGGTAGGTTGGTTAATCACCCATGAGGGTATCCTGGTGCTGAGCAGGTGTGTGTGCCTAGCCCTGCCTAGGGTATGTTGGTTAATCACCCATGAGGGTATCCTGGTGCTTAGCAGGTGTGTGTGCCTAGCCCTGCCTAGGGTATGTTGGTTAATCACCCACGAGGGTATCCTGGTGCTGAGCAGGTGTGTGTGCCTAGCCCTGCCTAGAGTGGGTTTGTTAATCACCCACGAGGGTATCCTGGTGCTGAGCAGGTGTGTGTGCCTAGCGCTGCCTAGGGTAGGTTGGTTAATCACCCACGAGGGTATCCTGGTGCTGAGCAGGTGTGTATGCCTAGCCCTGCCTAGGGTAGGTTGGTTAATCACCCACGAGGGTATCCTGGTGCTGAGCAGGTGTGTGTGCCTAGCCCTGCCTAGGTAGGTTGGTTAATCACCCACGAGGGTATCCTGGAGCTGAGCAGGTGTGTGTGCCTAGCTCTGCCTAGGGTAGGTTGGTTAATCACCCATGAGGGTATCCTGGTGCTGAGCAGGTGTGTGTGCCAAGCCCGGCCTAGAGTGGGTTTGTTAATCACCCATGAGGGTATCCTGGTGCTGAGCAGGTGTGTGTGCCTAGCACTGCCTAGGGTAGGTTGGTTAATCACCCATGAGGGTATCCTGGTGCTGAGCAGGTGTGTGTGCCAAGCCCGGCCTAGAGTGGGTTTGTTAATCACCCATGTGGGTATCCTGGTGCTGAGCATGTGTGTGTGCCTAGCCCTGCCTAGGGTAGGTTGGTTAATCACCCACGAGGGTATCCTGGTGCTGAGCAGGTGTGTGTGCCTAGCCCTGCCTAGGGTAGGTTGGTTAATCACCCACGAGGGTATCCTGGTGCTGAGCAGGTGTGTGTGCCTAGCCCTGCCTAGGGTAGGTTGGTTAATCACCCACGAGGGTATCCTGGTGCTGAGCAGGTGTGTGTGCCTAGCCCTGCCTAGGGTAGGTTGGTTAATCACCCACGAGGGTATCCTGGTGCTGAGCAGGTGTGTGTGCCTCAGCTCTGCCTAGGGTAGGTTGGTTAATCACCCATGAGGGTATCCTGGTGCTGAGCAGGTGTGTGTGCCAAGCCCGGCCTAGAGTGGGTTTGTTAATCACCCATGAGGGTATCCTGGTGCTGAGCAGGTGTGTGTGCCTAGCCCTACCTAGGGTAGGTTGGTTAATCACCCACAAGGGTATCCTGGTGCTGAGCAGGTGTGTGTGCCTAGCCCTGCCTAGGGTAGGTAGGTTAATCACCCATGAGGGTATCCTGGTGCTGAGCAGGTGTGTGTGCCTAGCTCTGCCTAGGGTAGGTTGGTTAATCACCCATGAGGGTATCCTGGTACTGAGCAGGTGTGGGCCAAGCCCTGCCTAGGGTGGGTCTGTTAATCACCCACAAGGGTATCCTGGTGCTGAGCAGGTGTGTGTGCCTAGCTCTGCCTAGGGTAGGTTGGTTAATCAGCCATGAGGGTATCCTGGTGCTGAGCAGGTATGTGTGCCAAGCCCTGCCTAGGGTAGGTTGGTTAATCACCCATGAGGGTATCCTGGTGCTGAGCAGGTGTGTGTGCCAAGCCCTGCCTAGGGTAGGTTGGTTAATCACCCACGAGGGTATCCTGGTGTTGAGCAGGTGTGTGTGCCTAGCCCTGCCTAGGGTAGGTTGGTTAATCACCCATGAGGGTATCCTGGTGCTGTGCAGGTGTGTGTGCCTAGCTCTGCCTAGGGTAGGTTGGTTAATTCCCATGAGGGTATCCTGGTGCTGAGCAGGTGAGGGCCAAGCCTGGCCTAGAGTGGGTTTGTTAATCACCCATGAGGGTATCCTGGTGCTGAGCAGGTGTGGGCCAAGCCTGGCCTAGAGTGGGTTTGTTAATCACCCATGAGGGTATCCTGGTGCTGAGCAGGTGTGTGTGCCTAGCCCGGCCTAGGGTATGTTGGTTAATCACCCATGAGGGTATCCTGGTGCTGAGCAGGTGTGGGCCAAGCCTGGCCTAGAGTGGGTTTGTTAATCACCCATGAGGGTATCCTGGTGCTGAGCAGGTGTGTGTGCCTAACCCGGCCTAGAGTGGGTTTGTTAATCACCCACAAGGGTATCCAGGTGCTGAGCAGGTGTGTGTGCCTAGCCCGGCCTAGAGTGGGTTTTTTAATCACCCATGAGGGTATCCTGGTGCTGAGCAGGTGTGGGTCAAGCCCTGCCTAGGGTGGGTCTGTTAATCACCCACAAGGGTATCCTGGTGCTGAGCAGGTGTGTGTGCCTAGCTCTGCCTAGGGTAGGTTGGTTAATCACCCATGAGGGTATCCTGGTGCTGAGCAGGTGTGGGCCAAGCCTGGCCTAGAGTGGGTTTGTTAATCACCCACGAGGGTATCCTGGTGCTGAGCAGGTGTGGGCCAAGCCCTGCCTAGGGTAGGTTGGTTCTTTGAAAAGCCAGGTCTTCAGCTTTTTGCAGAATTCAAGAAGAGAGCGTCATTTGTTGTTCTCACTTCCAGGCCGAGCGCATTTCAAAGCCAAGGCCCTCTGTCCTGATAATTCTTCTGTCATGCCGGCTCTTTTCTCCCTGGTACATGATCTTCTGAACAAGGTCCCATATCCCAATAAGATTCAGGAAGTGATGTCAGCATGGGAGCCATGTGGTGCTTTTTTCCCAGATTCAAGCATGTTCTGGCTGCTTCAGTGTGGATTCTTGGTTTCTCTGCCGTTTACTGGATAGGGAAGTGTAAATGTCCCGTGTCAAGAAGTGCCACAGATCTCATCAGTTTCAGGTGGTGCTTGGATTGTGACGAGGCAAGCAGCTTCTAGAGTAGATAGCGTGGTAGATCCATTCCCTTACCAGACTTGTATTTGGGGCAGACAGCGGGTAGGAAGAGATGAGATTGGTGGATCACAGTGAGAGTGGATCCCGAGGCTTTTGCTTTGTTTCTTGGATGTGAACTCCGATAATGAATGAATGAATGAATGAAAGGCATTTGTACAGCGCACAAATACTCCAAGCAGTGTCTCTAAACCATGAACACCAACAGAAAGACAATACTCCAGCTCCTGGTGAGGATGCTGCTGGCGAGAGTACACTCAGAGCCATCCTTCATCTACGCGTATACGGTCCAGGCATCTCAAGATGCTGGTGGGGTCCCTGGGTCCTCTCCATCCAGAGGTGAATCTGGATCTCTCCAACATATTTCTGACATTAAAGGGCGTGTTCAATCGCCTGGGTCAGAGGTCACATGCAAATGTTAGACCTCAGGAGGTAGAGTCACTGCTCCCACGCGTCTCCCCACAGCTCTCCCTCCTCATGAACGGGTGGACGAGTCCAGGCGCATTTGTCGGCTGTAGAAAGATGGGTGGGCTTGTACCTGTCCCAGGACTCTGCCAGAATCCTCTGTCTGGTCACACCTTCATCACCCAAGATGCACTGTCCTGCTGTATCGTAAGCTGCTGACCACGGTAGCAGGATAGGGGTTGTTAGATGGACGCCATTATGCAGGGGGTGACCCCCCTCTTACGCCTCCCCCAGACTCAGTCCCTCTAGGTGGTCTGAATAGGGTGACCAACCGTCCGTAAATTTCACGGACAGTCCGTAATTTTCGCCTTCTGTCCGTTGTCCGTGACAATATCTTTAACGGACGCCATTTGTCCGTAATTCTGCTGATTTTGGGAGACAGCCAATAATTTTGTGGCTTTCACTCTCCAATGGTTGCCCAAGACGTTGTGTGGAGAACCTAGGATTGGCTTGAAAGCCTTCAGCCAATCCTAGTGCTTCAGGCTCCACTGCAGGACTGTTTTCATTGGCACCGAGCTTCAGGGCCAATGAGAACAGCTTTAGGGCACCAGCCTTACATTACTTTAGTAGTGCAGAAGCACACTTTTGGTTTTGTGTTTATAGGCATTTTGGGAGAGTGACGTCGTTTGCCAGGCCTGCAGACTCTTTCAGCCCCAGTCTCTGGACCACAGAGTCAGCCATGGGCTCCGTTACCCTTAGAACTTCTCAAACGGTCGGTAAATTGAATAAATGTGCTTTTCATCATTCTTTTACATGTGTGTGCGTTTATTTCCAGTTGATCGAAATTTGCCTGCCGTTTTCACTGTTTCCACTAGTGTACTCGTTCCTAGGCTCTCTCTAGCTTTCTCTCACCCTTTTCCCCTTCAAACTATGCCTCACTCTTTAGATAAGAGGAATGCTTGTTAACGAGATGAGGGGATACTGGGCCGAAGTTAATGTCTTCAGTCACTGTCTTCCCCAATTACAAGGAGTCACGAGTTATTGGGCCCAAAATTGGAGAAATCATGCTTAATATGGAATTACCAAGTTCAGTTTTACATGTGTTTCCCGATTCGAGGCCTTGTGCCTGCACATTCAACAGAAAGACATTTGTTTTTACCATTTGCATTCTGTACCCAGTAAAGCTGGAATCTGGAGAACAACATCCCGTCTAACATAAAATGGCCCCTCAGTCTTCCTCAGAGCAGGAGCAAAATATCATATCAGTATCACAGAGTGTTATTCTGTACATGTTGTTTATGATTCAAGAAACCTCATCAATGGTTTCGTCTCTAAAGGTGAAGATGTTCAGCCTAGCTGTGAATAAATGTTGCATGTTCATCCTGCCTCGGTTTGTCATTTATCAGCTATTGAGCGGATGATAGTTTGAATGGATTTAAAAACAATATTTGAAAAAACCTGTTCCGGTGGGCACCACTCGGCACTAGTAGAATTGCCTGCCACTTGGATGTGGTTGGGTGAAAATATTTGATGCCATTTTGCAGATCTGTATCTGTAGGAGTCTCAACTGACTTTCTTACCTGCTCTGTCACTTTTTCACCTCTTTCACTTGTCTGTCTCTTTCGCACCAGTCTTAATATCAGGTTGTAGAGATGAGGCTTCAGCCGGTGAGTATAAAATGAAGATTTATTGGAGATGAGGCACAGCACATAGGCATTGAACAACGCTGAACAGTAACTGCCTCAACGAGCTCTGGAACATGGAACGTAAATTGTACAGCGCAGGTACTGCGTTCCATGTTCCAGGCAGGGAAAGGCAGGAAACGGGATACAGTGATGAAATACCACCAGGGAATGTAACACATCTCACCCTTATCAAAAAGTGAAAAGGGGAAAAGAAAACACAAAATACAATTTAAGACACAAACCTGGCAGGTAAAACTCTAGGACGGTCATTGCTCTTAACTCTGGATGCTACAGATTGAGTGACATGATAAGAGTAATCATCCGGGTTAGAAACCTCATGTTGAGTGGAACCATGAGAGTTATTATCCGGATTAGGAACATCATATAATGACGCATCGTCATTATTGACAGAGGACCCTAAGGACTTGCATTTAGCCACCCTCCTTACATTCCATACTCTACCATCCTGAGTAATAACTGTGTTCTTACAAACCTTAACAACTTTAATGGGATGACTGAACTTGGAAAAACCCTTCACCAAAAATCCAGGTTTTTTAATTCTTACCCAGTCTCCAACAGCAAAATCCGGAATTTTAACATTCATTTTGGAGTCAAACAAAATTTTCATCTTGTCCTGCCTACTCTCCACCCGTTTGGCAACTTGGTTAAGATCAATACTCTCATCCACCTTACTGATTTTTTTAATCCACCATGGACAAATTTCCGAAATGGGTTCTCTGCCCTTCAAAAGTCTGAAAGGACTTACCCCAGTCACCGAATGGGGAGTGATACGATACATCCATAACTTTTTCCTTACAATTTCCCTCCAATCAACTGAGCTGCCAGCTGATTGAATACCTTCTTTAAGAACACGATTAAACCGTTCCACCTGGCCATTTTCCCTTGGCTCATACAGGGAAGTGGTCACATGTTTGGTATTACACATATGGAGAAAACTTTCCATTTCTTGTGATGTGAGTTGCACCCCATTGTCTGTTACAAGAACTTCAGGGGACCCCTCACGTGCAAAAACTTCTTTGAAAAAGGTAATGATAACTTGACTAGTAGCATTTGCTACAAACTTGACTTCTGGCCACTTAGAATGGTAGTCTACCATAACTAGGGCAAAACGGGCATTAGACGGTAACTGTTTGAAAGGACCTGCAATGTCAAAAGCTACTTTTTGCCATGGGCACTCAGGCCAAGAGACTGGTTTAAGGGGGGCAGATGATACCTTAAGCATCTTATCACTGCTGATACACTCAGGACATTCCCTAACCACCCTATCTACCATTTTGTCAAGCCCAGGCCACCAAAAATTAGCTCGGATGAGTCTTTTCATAGAGGACATACCCAAATGTCCTTGGTGGGCAAGTAATAAGATCTTATTCTGCATAGACGCAGGAGGAATGATCTTACCTGCTTTAAAAGGCAAACCACCAAGGTCTTCTATCTCACTAGAAACACGACAGAAAGGAGCAATCTCAGCAGAAGCAGACTTTTCCTTGGGCCATCCATTTTTTATAAAATCAATGATTCGTTGGGACACAATATCATTATTAATCTCAGTAAGCCATTCAGTCTCAGATAAACACAAAAACTCTTGAGAAACAAAATCTTTGACAGTGGTAACCATGTCCATTTCTTGTTCAACTAGGGATTCATCTGAACACGGCAATCTAGAAAGGAAATCAGCCGTGACATTGCTCCTGCCAGGAACATACACCACCTGAAAATCATATTCCTGTAGTTTAGATGTGAGACGGGCTATACGTGCAGTGGAGTTCCATCCTCCCCTGGAGATAATATGCCAACTAGGGGTTTATGATCAGTTCTGAGCGTAAATCTATTACCCCACACATAGTTACGAAAGTGTTCAATGGCCCAGATACAAGCTAATAATTCTCTCTCAATGACGGAATACCTCCTCTCAGTCATAGAAAGAGTCCTAGAGGCAAAAGCTACACACCACTCTTCCTTCCCTGCACACTGGCTAAGCACTCCACCAAGACCATACAAACTGGCATCTACGGTGATAAGACATCTCTTATTGAGGGAGAAAGATTTAAGGGTGGGAGCATTAACAATATCACTCTTAATCTGTCTGAAAGCTGTCTCTTGTTTATCCGACCAGAAAAACTCAGTAGATTTCCTGGTTAACTCTCTAAGAGGTTCCATTTTGGTTGCAAAATTCTGTATGAATTTGCTATAGTATTCACACAGGCCCGCAAAAGAAAGTAGTTTCTCTCTATTGTCAGGAGCAGGTGCATTGATAATGGCATCGACCAACGATTTCTTGGGCACCACGCCATCGCCAGAAAGGGTATGACCTAGATACTCCACCGATTTACAAAAGAAATTGCATTTGCCAGCTTTAAGTGTCAAACCACATTTACCTAATCTAAGACCAACCTCCTTTACATGATGAAAGTGGTCTTCCTCATTCTTAGAGAAAATTAGGATATCATCCTGGAAGCATTTAACGAACTTGCTGACATCTTTAAAAATGTGGTACATAGCCCTCTGAAACACAGAAGCGGCCGAAGCAAGGCCAAATGGCATTCTCTTGAATTGGAAAAGACCATGGGGTGTGATAAAAGCAGTGTAATGTTTGGAGTCCTCAGTGAGTTCAATTTGGTGGTAGGCCGACCGGAGATCAAAGGTGGAAAAAATGCAGGCACCATCCAACATACATACCATCTCATTTATATTGGGAAGAGGGTGGCAATCAGCAACCAGATTGGAATTCAAAGCCCTCAAATCAATACATAATCTAATACTTTTATCCGGTTTACGGGCTAAAACGATGGGAGAAACCCACTCAGAAGATTCTATTTCTTCAATAACGCCACTCTCAACCATCTCGTCCAACAAGTTTTTTAACTCAGACCTAACACTGATAGGAACACCTCTTAATTTTTGTTTCACAGGAACAGAACCTTGTTTGACTTTGATCCTATGGCTGAAACCTATAAGCTTGCCAAGATCCTCAGAAAATACCTTGGGAAACAAGTTAACAAAATCAGTACTAGTTGAAGACAAGGCAAGAACCGAAACAGGTTCTTTGTTCCTGGGGTTCAAGACAATTCCCAATTTGGCTTGATCACGCCAGCCTAACACATTGACACCCTTGAATGCTACATATAACTTGATGTTGGCAGAATTACCCTTAAACTCAATGGATACCTCCTTGAAACCCATAAAATCAATGTAGGATCCATCAAAATTCTGCGCCACAATGTCAGGCTCAGATAATAATTCTAGGTCAATTAGTTCTCCAAAAGATTTCAGACAATACTCCTTTGTGATTATAGTCCAAGGCGATCCCGAGTCAGCCATTAACTCTAAGTCTCTTCCCAAGATGCATACAATGCATTTGGGAGAACAAATCCTTTCAACTTCAGAAATATCAAAGGAATCTTGGATCGAAACCACAATACCAGACTCTAAATCGCCTTGAGAATGATCACAAGAATGAGCATCACCTCGGGAATGATCACACGAAAGAGAATGGTAAGACACAGAGGAAACTTTCCCTTTGGAGAATTTAGAAGAAACTGGTACAAACATCTTGGAATTGGAATTCGGAGCACCGCCCCTCATAGTATTTTTGCACATTTTAGAGAAATGTCCCAAACGTCCACATTTACTGCATTCTTTACTAATGGCAGGACAGCGTGGGAAAGAAGCTATATGATCAGGATTCCCGCATCTATAGCAATAAAAT
Organism: Calotriton arnoldi; assembly: GCA_963921515.1. Taxonomy (NCBI): domain Eukaryota; kingdom Metazoa; phylum Chordata; class Amphibia; order Caudata; family Salamandridae; genus Calotriton; species Calotriton arnoldi. Next base: position 492,972 of record CAWUFW010004063.1, read on the forward strand.
TATCTGCTACTAGAAACATTTGTGTCATTGGAGTAAGTCTTAGAAGTACCAGGGTTGATCACATTGACCTCACTGGAAGCGGAAGATCTCGTTTCTTTATTAAGTGACTTGATCCATTTATCAGACTGCTCCAATGCTTTGGCTGTGCTAATAGCAGTCTCCAAATTGGGATCGCCTAATATCCACAATTGCTCTTGTACCTTCTTACTTCTTACATGAACGATAATTTGGTCCCTGATCATCTCGTCAGTAATTAAGCCAAAATTGCAGTGTAAAGACAATGCACGTAAAGCAGTGAGAAATTCATCGAAGCTCTCGCCCTCTTCTTGAGCTCTAGTGTAAAATTTAAACCTATTAAGAGCAACACTAGTCGTTGGTTTGAATCTGCCTTCTATGCGTGAAATGGCTTCAACATACACATTGTAATCACCTCCCGACCTGACAGGAGGCAGAGTCCTATAAACAAGCTGTCCCTCAGAACCTAAGCAGTGAAGAAAAATATTTTTTTTTCTTTCCGCTGACATGCGTTCTCCATCAATAGCCTTTAAGTAGGTAATAAATTCCTCTTTCCACCTTGTCCAAGGAATGGGTGGTTCTCCCTTAGCTTGCAAAAATTTAGAAGGTGGATCAAATTGCATTTTGTTGTGATGGTAGTAAAAATGAAGTAAAAATAAGGACAGAAAAGGTATGTACCAGTCACAGCTGTGAAATAAATAATGAATACATAGGAAAAAATGTACTATGATAACTATTAAGTACTCTATGAACAAACTGTAATGTAATGAAGGTAGAAAGTGAACATCACCAAAATACTGCCTAAATGAAGGGACACATTAGTATAGTACTGAAAGTAAAATACCAGGTGTGCCTGTCACCGAAAGCGAGCAGGCAGTAGCATATGCAATATGATAAGAAGTGTCACGCACTGTAGCACAAGCAGTATAAGAAGGTGTGCCTGTCACCGATGATGAACAGGCTATCTTACCAGTATGAATGCAGAAACAGTGAGGTAAGGTAAGATACTGTAAATTTCAATTGCGCGCATGTAGAAGGATCCCCACTGTGTTACCAGGGATGTTTCCGGCGTTTAAATGAATCGACCCCAAACCAAGATGTCCGCCAGAATGATGAAACGCAATGCAGCCAATCAGGAAATGCGGTCGCGTTGAGGAACTGCACCAAGATGGCCGCCAGCGTGATGACGCGCTACGTAGCCAATCAGGAGGTGCGGTCGCGTTGAGAAGAAGTAGTTTGCCGTTGGTGATTGAAAAACCACGAAAAGCCCAAAACGAAGAAGAAGATGCAGCCAAGAAGCCAGCGAACTGCGGTTTTCAGGGCCGAAAGCAGGAACCTCAGGTGCAGGACACAGAAAGGCAGTAATCCGCGGAGATGTGAAGAACGAGGAAATGGGTCCGGAAGACGTCGCAGCACTTGTGCCTCAGGGAATATGTAGCAAACGAAGTCTCCAGCCAGTCGTCGCCAAATTTGTAGAGATGAGGCTTCAGCCGGTGAGTATAAAATGAAGATTTATTGGAGATGAGGCACAGCACATAGGCATTGAACAACGCTGAACAGTAACTGCCTCAACGAGCTCTGGAACATGGAACGTAAATTGTACAGCGCAGGTACTGCGTTCCATGTTCCAGGCAGGGAAAGGCAGGAAACGGGATACAGTGATGAAATACCACCAGGGAATGTAACACAGGTCCATACCTCTCACCTTTCCTCCTTCCTCCCTCCCCCCCAGCTGTTTTTTTTCTAACCTGTATCTGTCTTCTTATCACCAGTTTCTCTTTTTCTTTCTCTCTCACTATAAACGACATAACCTGTCTGTCACTTTATCACCACACTCAATTGTCTCCCTTCTTTCATCTGTACTTTCTCACCTGTCTACCACCCCACCCTTTCAGCAGTCTTTATACCCTGTCTCTTTATCTCATCTCACTCACATCTGTCTCTCCTCTCTTCCTGTCTCTCTTTGGCATCTGCCTCTATGTATATCACAACTCTCATACTGTCATCCCATACCACCAGTTTTCCTTTCTCTCTGATTCTTGGCTGTCTCTTGGTCACCTGTCTATGTGCATATCACCTATCACTCAACCACAAAAAGTACTCCTCTGGAACGTAAATCGTATCCGTGATTTACTTCAGATGGACCCTGTTACATCAATCATGGGGAGTCCCTATGTGAAGCTGTGGGCGGTAACCCACTATGAAGTGGGAAAGGAAAACAATCCTTTTGTTTTATTTACCCTCACACACCCTAGTGGTGTCATGCTTCATCATCGGGTCACCCTGACGCCTAAAAGTCAGGGTGGGCTCAACCATGTTTCCGGGAGCTCTTAGTGATAAGATTGGTCAGGGGGAGTTAAAGATTAAAAATCCACGGGCAGGTCCCAGTTTCCCTTTATTCTTGGATCTGTCCGGGATATTAAAAAATGGAAATGATAGGGTCAATCAGGGTATTATGGTCCTAAGACCCTAGTGCCAACATGTTTCAGTCTGTTTATGCCCCAGTAGGGTGCTGGACTTTCTTCAGGGCAAAGGAAAATCCTCCCTGGACCAGAAAACAATACTGGGGATTTCCCTATACTGTTAATGTAAAAAGGGCAGATAGCTGCTCCTTTTCCTGACACGAATATTTTAGCATGTCAATTACTCCATCCTGGTACGAGAGGAGAAGTGAAGCTTTTGGCGAAAAGCCCAGGGACCCACACCTATTAGGTTTTCCGGCAGGGCAGGACTCTTGGCGTTTGTGTGACTACAGAGCTACCCCTTTTCATGTGAGGTCTCTCGTGAGTCCACCCGGTCGCGAGAAACGGAGCCAGGAGCCTACCCTGGTCCGTCGGCCCCCAAAGAAAGAAAACGCGAAGTCGGGAGCCCACCCCGATCGCGAGGAAAACGGAGCCAGGAGCCCACCCTGGTCCGCGCACAAGAGCCTGCAGCGACATCGGGAGCCCACCCCGGCCGCATCATCAAAGTGAGGTGAGGAGAAAGGAAAAGGGTACCCGACCGTGAAAACCCGACCGCCGACTGCAAAGAGAGCCCGAGCCTCCCGCGTGTAGATTTCAAGCCGAAATCTCGCGAGAGCTCGGCGGCCATCTTGAAGTCAGGCAGGAGAGCCAATGAAAGGCTGTAAGAGACCCGGCGGCCATCTTGAAGTCAGGCCATAGAACAGACAGCAAATCTCGCCCATAGAATCTCGGCGGCCATCTTGAAGTCAGGCAGGAGGACCAATAGAAGGCTAAAGAAGGCCAGGCGGCCATTTTGAAGTCAGGCAAAGCTAAAAACGAATAGGAAAGAAGGAAAGAGTGAAAATAAAAGGAAATTACAACAAATAATGGCAAACAAAGGAAGCAAAAGAAAATTATAACAAATTTAAGGTGAACGAAAGAACTAAAAGACAGCAAAGGAAGACGCTGCAAGCAAAAGAAAGAAAGGCACTACAACAAAATGACGGAAGACGCAAGCGACAAGAATAGCGCAAATGCAATCTTCCGCAGACCACTCCCGTTCAGCCTATCAGAACCACAAATAGGCATTCGGTGGGAATGGTGGATAAGGCAATTCGAACTATACATGCGGGCCAACTGCAAGGCATATACGGATGACCAGAACAAAGACTTGTTCCTAAACTTTGTAGGTGATGAGGTTGAGGACCTGCTAATTACTTTTCCCCAAGATCAAATGGCAACATACAAGGGAATCATAAAGTGTCTTACCTACAAATTCGACCCGCAACGAAATGTAGATTTCAAGAGGTACACGTTCAACACCACGTGTCAACTAGCAGAGGAGTCACTCGATGATTTCGCAACAAGACTGCGAAAATTAGTAACATATTGCGAGTTCGACAAGTTTGACAATGAACAAGCGATACGACTGCGCATTATTGAAGGCTGTCAGTCAGTGGAATTCCGCGCAAGAATTCTAAAGGAACCGTCCTCGCTCAAGAAGATACTGACCATGGCCCGAGCGGAGGCCAGAGCAACAACACACGCAAGGCAGATGGAACTGGGAAAAGCAAGAAGAGTGGAACAAGCAAACTGCGCAACTGGAAATGTCAAGAAGAGAGACAATACACCACCAACAAGAAAGAAGCAAGAAAGAACGTGCTATCGATGCGGACTTGAATTTCCACATACTGGCGCATGCCCGGCAATGGGCCACAGATGCAGAAAATGCAACAGAGAGAACCACTTCGCAAGTGCCTGCATGAGTAGACAATTTAAGAATGAGCGAGGAAGGCCGGCAAGATCACGGACAGTGACGAGCAGATACGCAAGACACATGGAGACAGAGAATCGCAGTCCCTCAGCTGAATCGGATGGAGCAGCCATGCCAGAGGCTGCAGAACAACTGTATCTGATGTCAGATGAACCAGCAGGAGAACGCACGCCAGAACACATTCATCTTGTAGAGAAGCATCAGATAAAGAAAACAGCGACAGTGGACATTGAAGTAGGAAGACATAGCACAAGCTTCGTGTTAGATAGTGGAGCTACATGCAACATCATGTCTATGTCAGAATATGAGAAGATGAGAGTGAAACTGCCACTATCACCATCAACTGTCGATGTATTCACCTGGGGCTCCAGAAAACCAGTAGTGAACATGGGAAAGTTCACAGAGACATTAACTTACAAAGAAAGGTCAAGCAGAGAAGAAATACACGTACTACGAGGGACATTCCCGCACCATGTCTGCTCAGCAACGTCACCGCGCAGGTGGTGGGGCTCCTAGCAATGACGTATAACATGTCGGACAGACAGAACATTCTGAGAGAGCATCCAGCCATACTAAAAGGGCTGGGCAAACTAAAAGGAAAACAAATAACGCTGCATATCATTGAAGCGATAAAACCTGTGGCTCAACATCACCGAAGAGTGCCCATACATTTGCAACCACAGGTAGAAGAAGAAATACAAAGCCTGCTGGCACAGGATATCATAGAGCCATCCAACGGTCCTCCTTTCTCAGGAGAGGAGTTTCGCAAGTTCATGGACTACCTAGGCATTAACCACAGGAAAATAACGCCTCTGTGGCCGCATGCAAACGGCATGGTGGAGAGGTTCATGGGGAACATAAAGAAAGCAGTCCAAAGAGCAAAGCTAGCGCAGATCTCCATAGGCCAAGCACTCTGTCAAGTGCTAAGGGACGATCGAAACACCCCCCACAGCTCCACGGACGATGTCCAGCAGAACGAGTGCTAGGAAGGACAAGCAGGACAAGACTGCCTCAACCAGAAGCGAAGGCGCCGCCCGGGCGCGACAGCATCGTAGCAAGGGACCAGGAGGCGAAAAATAAGATGAAGGTCTATGCTGACAGCAGGAGACAGGCCACTCCCTCGCACCTGAAGCAAGGGGACTCAGTGGTGGCGCGCCAACGGCAGTCAAGAAAATCGGACAGTCCATTCTCAGATGAACCACTGACAATAATAAACATCAAGGGGCCGATGATAACAGCGGCATCGGGCCCCTACCGGATTACCAGAAACAGCTCTCACTTCAAGAGACTAATGACATTGGATGAAGACAGAGGAGACACAGCAGGAAGAGAGAAAGGTACAGACAGCAATAGAAGTAAGAGTGGGCGTAGTTGGCGGAGTACCACTACGCCGAATTCTGCGTAATTGAACAAAAGCTCCGTGAGCTCCGCTCCCCAACCATCTCATCCCAATTAATAAAACAGAAACCTCACATAACCTTGATAAAACAACAAATAACTAGCTTTACATGCAAAAATGCATATAATCATCTCACAAAAGTGAAAATGAAAATACAGCAAGCAGTGGGAGAGGTGATGATTTTGGGGTCCTCCCTAACCTAGGGAGAGGACCAAGCAGATGCCTTGAACACAAAAAGCACATCATGCTGAAATGATTCGGTGGTGGTCCCATCCTCCTAGGACCACCCCAAGCACAGTTATGGGCAAAAATACAATCCCAACCAAAGGCCCTGCAAAGCATTATGGGACGAGATTCTAGAGTGCAGCCGCCGCCGCCGCCGCCGCATAGTGTGCCTATAGGGGGGGCCCTTATGCCCCAGATCGAAGGCAACCTGGCAAGCAGCGCCGCTCCGGTCCCTGAGGAAAGGCGCTCAGGTAGTCCAAGGGGGAAAAGGCCTTCTAAACCCAGCAGTACTTGTATTTTGCCTGCTCAGCCCAACCCTGCAAAAGCACAACAGTCCCACCGGTTCAAGCTTATAGAAGAGAAACATATACTGAAATTAAAAACAAAGTCTGTCATTGGCTTACCCGAAATGCCACCTTTGCACCTTGGGAATACGATGACATATTATTGGTAAGGAGAGTCGGATGGATCGGCCCCTCTCTAAAACCTAACGAAGGAGCCTGCATGGTGATGAACTGTAGGTATCCAGACCTGGGTCACCGTTTGATAAGATCTGGCATTAGGCCCAGCCATGGGGACACGCAGGAAACCATACGTGTGGTACCGTTGGGTTATTTTTACCATCCCCGCCCAATCAATGCGCGAGGACTGGAGGCAAGGAGCAGTGCCCTTGCTCACATGCGGCTTCACAGGGAGTTCCCCCATTTCCTACTTATAACATCTTTTTCCCACTCCCAGGTTTGGACTCTAATGAGTGACTTAGGCACCCCACAGTCCAGCCGAGGAGTTTTTTGGGGAGCTTTACCAAAGGCTCCCTTGTCGTCCCAAGGAGGCACAATGGCACATGCAGAGGAAGATGCTAACGTTGTTCAAAGGGGGGGTCATGTTCAACATTTAGCCTTCGATGCTCAGGTTCTGCCTGAGAGGACTGGTGTGTGCCCAGACCAGATTCAAGCTCCATTGATAGTAACTGACTCATATATCAATTCAGCACGTCCAATTGGTGCAATTCTCCCCTCAGGTGAGGGGCCACAAGACCCCCCTAAGTTAGAAATGACTGTACCTTGTGGCAACACATTGAGAGGTTCAGATCTGGTTCAAGAGGCTGCAGCATTCAGAACAGAAGCCAACCCTACCTGCTGATCCTCAACACGGACTACAGCTTCTCTCCTGGAATATTGCAGGAATGAGTTTGAAACTTAATAATAAGGACTGGTTACCTTTTATTGGAAAATTCAATATTATCTGCTGTCAGGAGACATGGGCTCCAGATTGCATTGTGCTAGGTGGGTTTTGTTCCTTTAGTTCCCCTGCTACCCAGTCTAATGCAGGTAGTGGAAAGGGGCGCTATCAGTCCTGGTTTCTACCTCATTAAAGTATTTGAACATTAAGTTGCTGTTCTCTAACCCCCATTACCAGATTGTAAAACTATCTGTACCCGGCAAATGTAATATTATTTTAATTCATCTTTATTATAATCTGTTTTCGATACAACCCATGGGGATCATTGAGGACTTGGAACAAACTGTCACTAATCTAATAAGCAGGTAAGCCTCAAATGTTTCTCTTATTTGGGAGGGGGGTTTTAACATCGTCAAGTGTCCACACAGCGGGTCACGGCTCTGTGGAATCATGGATGGGCAGGGAGAGCATGTTGGTCCTTCCCAGCACTCAGCTCATGGAGAAGCCCTGGCAAGTTTAATTTTAACCAACAATCTACTCTTCACCTCTGAGGTAAATAGTGATCTCTGTGAGGATGTCCCAACTTTTGTTGGGAGAGGGAAAGGTAGCACGACTGACCATATCCTCTTGTCTGATGGTTTAGTCCCCCAGCTGAAAAAGTTTGAGGTGTGCCCATAACCATTTAGTGACCATTACCCCTTGACTGTTGGCCTTGCACTCCCATTACCAGTCTCTCAACCCACTAAGCTTAACCCCCCTCTAACCCAGGTGCCTAATAAGGGGGTACGAAGAAAATGGTCACATGTTAACCCTAACACAGACAGAGTTCTAAATCAGACACAGATTAAGAATTAAGAATCAGACAGAGATTAACAATTAATAATCAGACAGGGATTAAGAAGTAAGAATCAGACAGGGATTAAGAATCAGACAGAGATTAAGAATTAAGAATCAGACAGGGATTAAGAAGTAAGAATCAGACAGGGATTAAGAAGTAAGAATCAGACAGAGATTAAGAATTAAGAATCAGACAGAGATTAAGAATTAAGAATCAGACAGAGATTAAGAAGTAAGAATCAGACAGTGATTAAGAAGTAAGAATCAGACAGAGATTAAGAAGTAAGAATCAGACAGAGATTAAGAATTAAGAATCAGACAGAGGTTTCATGCTGTCTATCGGATGCCGCTGACCCAGTAGGTACATGTGGCAGCTTTAGCAGCATATTTCAAACGGTTGCAGAAGCATTACCTTGAAATAAATCCCGGTCAGAGCACCATGTGCAATCTCGGTCTAACCGCGAATGCACCAATGCTTATTAAACATTTAAAAAATCCCCAATACAGTTCCCCGAGACCAAGGTACAATTAGAATGGCAAGAGGGGCTTAAAATCAAGCTATTGAGAAAAGGAAAGTAGAGGCTAGGACAAGAGCATGGGAGGACCTGGAAAGTGAGGCCCTTTCAAAAGACAATAACGCATTCTGGGAGATTATAAATCAACCCTTTTTCATAGGAAATTTGCCCACGGGCATAGAATGCCACATTATGAAGCAAGATTGGGTTGAGCTTTTCACCAACATCTTTAGCGCAAGCAACGAGGGCAATAAGCCCTCAGCCAATACTTATTTCTTTGTTTCACCACCAGATCTTTTAAAATTTAGTAAGTCCATCACGGTAGCCGAAGTTTGTAAAGCGATTCTAAGTTCTGCAACAGGTAAAGCGCCGGGACCAGATGAGGTCCCAGCCGAGCTTTTTAAACATAATCTTGATTTCTGGGCCACCCTGGTAACAAACGTTTTTAGAGCGGTAGTTAAGGAGGGACCCATAGAGACTTGGAGGGAATCTGTAATAGTCCCCATTTTCAAGAAAGGAGACACAAACGTTCCTTCAAATTATAGGCCTCTTTCATTGTTAGACGCCTCGGCAAAAATATTTGGCAGGGTAATCCTAGCTGAATTGAGGACTAGTCGGCAGAAAAATCTTTCTTCACCGACGTTCAATATGGGTTTCGCCCGGGCTTGGGCACGAAATCTATCTTTGATCCTAGGTAAATATGTCAAGTCAGGAGAGGAGCCATTCACATGGGTTTTATGAACCGCTCCTGAGCCTTTGACTTAATGAATAGAGACATTTTATGTGACATCATGAGCCGGGCAGGGGTTGACCCTGCATTATTGTATACTATAAAGAGTCTACATCAAGATACCCATATGAGGGTCCTTTATACCCAACAAGGTGATTACACGCCCCCCATCCAAGATAACCGAGGCATAAGACAAGGCTGTATTTTAGCCCCTTTTTAGCCTATATAAATGCTTTGGAGACCTTTCTAACATCTTGCACCTGTGATGTCCCCAGAATAGGTTCCCGCCTTGTCCCAGTATTATTGTATACGGATGACACAGTTTTAATTGTGCGTACAGCAAACGGGTTACAATCACTTTTAAATGGTTTTAACCTTTTTTATGCAAAAGCTGAAGTTCAAGGTGAACCACAAGAAATCCTATGTCATGACCTGTGGCCCCAATAATACTCAATCGAAGACATTTTTTATTGGGGGAATCTAAATTTTAAAGACAAAAGATTTTAATTACTTAGGCCTCATGTTTAATGAGAATATGCACTGGGAAAGATTAATCGTCCAGAGAAGACAGGAATATGGAGGCCTGTTTCGAATCAATTTTCAGATTTGCCAGGAAGTTAGGACATAAGCCAATAGCGGAAATGATTGCGTTGTATAAAAGTAAGGCTCTTAGCGCGGGCATATGCAGAGCACGAGTCTGGGGGCACATAACAGCCGCGGCCCTACAGGGGTCAGAAAATAAATTCTTAAATAGCTTACTTTGGACTCCTAAAGCCACCCCAAGTTTTATTACTCACAATAAACTCTGGGTAGGTTTTCTGGAAGACAAGGTAGAGCAATATGTTAGGGTTATGTGATGTAAGCAAACACAAGGAGATGATGGACGGAGCGCTGAAACTTTTCAGACACTCACCCCCAGTCATAGATCTGGGTTGAATCCATCATCGTTCTTTAGCTCACTTCGCCACACCAGTTCAGACACAGCTATATGCAAATCAGTCTTGACCCTGTGCCTCATGGGTACAGTCCAGCCCGAACTGCCAAGCCATGTCTTCCCTGGACCGGAAACAAGCATCCTGGGACCGGTTTCGGGCTAACAGCCCTCATCAGCCAGGCTAGCTTGAATCCAGTGGCAAAGTGAGCAAGGGACCCACGTCTGGGCATACCCTGCCAACTTAGGGCGAACAAAGCAAACACAAGGAGATGATGGACAGAGCACTGAAACTTTTCAGACACTCACCCCCAGTCACAGATCTGGGTTGAATCCATCATCGTTCTTTAGCTCACTTCGCCACCCCAGTTCAGACACAGCTATATGCAAATCAGTCTTGACCCTGTGCCTCATGGGAACAGTCCAGCCCGAACTGCCAAGCCATGTCTTCCCTGGACCGGAAACAAGCATCCTGGGGCCGGTGTCGGTTTAACAGCCCGCATCAGCCAGGCTAGCTTGAATCCAGTGGCAAAGTGAGCAAGGGACCCACGTCTGGGCATACACTGCCAACTTAAGGCGAACAAAGCAAACACAAGGAGATGATGGACGGAGTGCTGAAACTTTTGAGACACTCACCCCCAGTCACAGATCTGGGTTGAATCCATCATCGTTCTTTAGCTCACTTCGCCACACCAGTTCAGAGACAGCTATATGCAAATCAGTCTTGACCCTGTGCCTCATGGGTACAGTCCAGCCTGAACTGCCAAGCCATGTCTTCCCTGGACCGGAAACAAGCATTCTGGGACCGGTTTCGGGCTAACAGCCCTCATCAGCCAGGCTAGCTTGAATCCAGTGGCAAAGTGAACAAGGGACCCACGTCTGGGCATACCCTGCCAACTTAGGGCGAACAAAGCAAACACAAGGAGATGATGGACGGAGTGCTGAAACTTTTCAGACACTCACCCCCAGTCACAGATCTGGGTTGAATCCATCATCGTTCTTTAGCTCACTTCGCCACACCAGTTCAGAGACAGCTATATGCAAATCAGTCTTGACCCTGTGCCTCATGTGTACAGTCCAGCCCGAACTGCTAAGCCATGTCTTCCCTGGACCGGAAACAAGCATCCTGGGACCGGTTTCGGGCTAACAGCCCTCATCAGCCAGGCTAGCTTGAATCCAGTGGCAAAGTGAGCAAGGGACCCACGTCTGGGCATACCCTGCCAACTTAGGGCGAACAAAGCAAACACAAGGAGATGATGGACGGAGTTCTGAAACTTTTCAGACACTCACCCCCAGTCACAGATCTGGGTTGAATCCATCAGTGTCTTAAGCTCACTTCGCCACCACAGTTCAGACCAGTTCAGACACAGCTATATGCAAATCAGTCTTGACCCTGTGCCTCATGGGAACAGTCCAGCCCGAACTGCCAAGCCATGTCTTCCCTGGACCGGAAACAAGCATCCTGGGACCGGTTTCGGGCTAACAGCCCTCATCAGCCAGGCTAGATTGAATCCAGTGGCAAAGTGAGCAAGGGATCCATGTCTGGGCATACCCTGCCAACTTTGGGCGAACAAAGCAAACACAAGGAGATGATGGACGGAGCGCTGAAACTTTTCAGACACTCACCCCAGTCACAGTTCTGGGTTGAATCCATCATCGTTCTTTAGCTCACTTCGCCACCCCAGTTCAGACACAGCTATATGCAAATCAGTCTTGACCCTGTGCCTCATGGGAACAGTCCAGCCCGAACTGCCAAGCCATGTCTTCCCTGGACCAGAAACAAGCATCCTGGGACCGGTTTCGGGCTAACAGCCCTCATCACCCAGGCTAGCTTGAATCCAGTGGCAAAGTGTGACGTTACAACGCATGCCATTACCCCGCATGCCGTTGCAACGCCAAACTTTACCCCAACTTGCTGTCGGGGGAGCGCTGGAAGTTGGAATAGATTAATTTTCTATTCCAACTCCAGTGTGTGCAACAGTAGGGAAGGTGTTGGAGTTAAATCCAACACCTTCTACCCACTGCTACACACCTTTTTCGTTGCAACGGCATGTTGGGTAAATGCATGCGTTGTAACGGTTGCGGTGTTAGGGCTGTTTCCCATATGTTAGCCATTCCCTATCTGAAGTATATTAAAAACACCTTGTGCAACATGGGATTGACTGACTATTGATGACCCAACCAACTTACCCTCCCTTTCCAAGTACCTGGTAAAGGAAACATTAAGCGTATGCAAAGAGGAAGCCAGGCTGTGAAAGCATTGGATTCAGTAACGGTCCAATTATATTTTCCACTTTCCACCACTAAAGGCTTGGAGCCTTATCTGACATGGGTAAAGGACCCGCAGTTAAGATTTGATCTCACACGGCTGCGAGGGATAAGATTCATTTTTTTGTGGCTTTTACTGTTTCAGGTACTTGGTTCCCAATGTTACCGTGTTGCCCGTGTGATGGGCGGTCGCACCAGTCATCCAAGCACTTTATGCTTTTTTGCACTTTATACGCTTCTTTTAGGTCACAGTTTCTTCATCCCATCCTCAGTGGAAAACCCTTTAATAATCACCAGGAGGGCTTGGTTTTTATCTCGCAACTTCTTTCCCTGCTGATTTGTTGCTCAGCTTTGAATTTGATCACACAAGCACTAAACTGAGGAGGAAATACGCTGCGTAGCCTGAGTAATGTTAGAGTTTTAAAACTCAATTTTAAAATGGATTTTCTCTTAGACTGGGTATGATACTTTATTTGTGTATCCTTTTTAAACAGGGGGTATACTTCTTTACGGTATGTATTGCTTGATTGTGCTATGGATGTACTGTGATAAGATGTCTTGGATCTGTTTGGCTGTGATTTTATTGTGCTTTTTCGATTGACCAAATAAAGTTGTTGAACTTGAACAAGTCAAAGTGCAGGAGTGGGTGCCTTGTCTGAAGCTCACAGGTGACTCAGTGGTAGAGGGTCTTCGGAGGCCCCATCATTGACCTCTGCCTATGCCCTTTCCTGTTAAAGGAGAAAGTTAGCTCTTGCGTTGGGCCATACTTGAGGAAGCTCTATATGTGTTGTGTCTGTCCATCCATCTGTCCATCCGTCCGTCCATCCGTCTGTCCGACCGTCCGTCCACCCATCTGTCTGAGACTGGAGTCGCTGAAGCTGGTATTACCTTCTGAAGGTTTGCTTCTAGAATTGTAGTGAGGGGATTCCTTAAGCAAGAGTCCAGTCACTGTTCTGCCTCTTCTCCACAAACAGGCTTGGAAGACCCCTTGAGGTTTTATATTCATACCTCCTTATCACAGTTCAAGGTACACCTGATGGCCTCAGCCTTATCTTTCGCCCCCTCTCCTGTACCTCGCACACCTACAACACTCCAAGAATATGTGGTAGGAGGACAAAGTCTAAGAGCTGTAAACCAACCTGCTTGCCAAGTTAAGGCCAAGGCAGGAGCTGATAACACGATGAGGCTGAAGACTTAATAATACAGATACCGCCTGACCGTATCTGCCAGCACTAAAGCTATCTGCGCTGAGTTACCATCAGTCTGCGGAAAAAACAATAATCAGGTGTTTCATGATAGTGAGTCATGGAATGCCTGGCATGCATTTTCTGAAAGATTACAAATAGCAAGGTAAGAATGTTTTCTGAGGTGCGCTTAAAGGTGCACCACAGTCTGCCAGTCAAGCTCCAATGGCAGAAAACTTCCTTTTCACTGAGGGCACCATAAGAACTGGGGTTGGACAGCTTGCCATGGCACAATCAGTGCTGCTTTCCAGATGGATCCAGACTCTACACTAGACACTTTATCGTACTCAACCACCATTCACACCAGAGACCAAGAAATTGATATGCATAGTCCCACAGGGATTGCCCCTCAGCACCACCCTTTTCAACATATACATCGTCAGCATCATCCGATCACACGACATCACCATCTTCTCCCTCGCCGATGACACCCAACTCATCCTCTCCATGACAGACAAGACAAACACCGCCAGAACCAACTTCACCAGTTGCATTAGCATGGTAGCAGGCTGCATGCTGCCTGCAGCTCAACTCCGGCAAGACGGAAGTACTGGTCTTCAGCAACAAGACCCCCCCCCCCCCCATGGGACTCCACCTGGTGGCCGTCAGAGCTAGGACCTCCACGCACACCCACAGTCCACACAAGAAATCGTCAACGCAGTGCGCGCCTCCTGCTTCCACATCCATTGCATGCTGCGGAAAATCTTCAAATGGTTGCCGCAGAACACCAGACGGACTGTTACGCAAGCAGTCATCATGAACAGGCTGGACCACAGCAACACTCTCTACGCCAGAATCTCCAAACAATTCCTCCACAGACTCCAGACCATCCAGAATGAAGCTGCAATACTCATACTCGACCACCCACACTGCACCCACATCACACCACACCTCAGGAAGCTTCACTGGCTCCCGATTCTCAAGTGCAGCCAATCCGAATGTCTCGCGCACACATACAAAGCTCTACACAACACAGGACCAGATTACCTGAACAGCTGCAGACACTTTCCCTAACCCACCAGACACCTACACTCTGCCTCACTCTCACTCGCACACATTCTCCGCATCTGCAAAAGCAGAACCGGAGACCGCTCTTTCTCCAACATCGCACCCAAGACATGGAATGACCTCTCTCAACTCATCAGAGCCTCCTCCTCACTTCTTGAGTTCCGCAAGAAGTTGGAGACCTGGATCTTTGTATAAGCACCTTAGGGACCACAAACCTACAGATCTCAGTGCCTGGATACCCTCTAGGGTGATTAATGCACTACACAAATCATTATAACATAACATAACATCCCTGCATGGCCGTGAAGCACCTCAGATCGGCACTTTACTGAGGTATCATGGGACATGCATGCTGAGATCAGTACCGCAAGACTGAGTGCTGTGGCTGGCTGGCCACATCATAAAGAGAAGTATTGCAGCATCCATTTTAGGACTTGGGGACTCGTCCTGGTGTAATAAATATTAAAATAATACAAAATTTAAGGGGTAGGGGTATCCTGACCCCCTTGCGGGGTTTGGGGGTCCTAGAAAGACTCCCCTGAGGTCAACATGCAAAAGAAAATGGTTTTTTTTCGCATCACCGCAGACTTACAATATTCTCAAGGGGGTACCAAGGGAGTACCGTTGGAGTACTGAGGGAAAAGAATGACAAATTCAACCTTCTGGTTGGCTGGTCCTGCATGACTGGTTCTAGTCCTGCAAGAACGAGCGCTGTGATTGGCTGGCTGCAACATGAAGAGAAATGTTGCAGCTGCCATTTTAGGACTTTGGGACTCGGTCCTGTGCCCAGAAAATCGAAATAAACAACATATGTGGGGGGCAGAGTAGGGTATCATGACCCCCTGGCCCTTGTGTGGGGGAGTCCTAAAGGGACCCCGTTGGTTCAAAGTACAAAACATTTTTTTTCTCGTACTGTGGACTCGCTGTACTCATTGCCTCCCTCAAGCGAAAATTCACTGGAACTGGGTATCTATGACATCAACATTTTTTACATTTTTTTTTACACATTTTGGGCTTATTTGCAAGTCCCTTGCGTCGCTGGTGCGCCACTTTTAACTTGGGAAAAAGTGACGTATCGGCGGCGCAGGGGTCTTGTAAATAAGCCCCTTTATTTGTATTTATGACTTTACTCCTATGCAGAGATATAGTTAAATTGCAGTTTATTATATAAGCAGTCACACTTTACAGTACCTAAAATCCAAACATAGGGGCCCATTAGGATGGTGGGCGGTTCACCCCCGCCGGGGCGGCGGTAGCCACCGCCAGCCCGGCGGGGGCAAACCGCCCGCCATCCACACCAGAAAGACCCCCCGCCATATTATGATGGCTGGGGGGTCCGCGGCGGACGGAAAGACCGTCCGCTGCTTTTCCGCCGGTCGACTCATCGACCGGGCGGAAAACATGCATAATATGGTGGCGGCGTCTGCAAGACACCGACATCCATATTATGATGATGGCGGAAAGCAGCCCTTCCATGGCGGCGTTGCTGCCATGGAAAGGCATGTGGTCTTCGCTG
Organism: Calotriton arnoldi; assembly: GCA_963921515.1. Taxonomy (NCBI): domain Eukaryota; kingdom Metazoa; phylum Chordata; class Amphibia; order Caudata; family Salamandridae; genus Calotriton; species Calotriton arnoldi. The sequence goes on from CAWUFW010004063.1 coordinate 509,057, forward strand.
TTGGGGGCCCGTAGCGGGCCCCCAGGATGTTGGGGGGGTGGGGGGTGCACATGGTGGGTACCTATGGTACCCCCTGCATTGGCATGGACAAAGTGGCAGGCACCGCGCGGTGCCTGTCATCTTGTGCATGTCAATGCACAACGTGCATTCCCAGCATTGTGGCGGGCGGTGCTGTGAGCACCGCCCGCCACAATGCTGGGAATAGGGGATGCCACCGCCACGGTGGCAGTGGCATCATAATCGCAGGTGCGGGACCGCCGCACCTATAGCGGGCGGTATGGCCGTTGCGGTGGCGGGCGGACTTTGTCCGCCCGCCATCGTAATGATGCCCATAGTTGGTATACTAGGCTGGGTCAAACTGACAACGTAACATGCGAAACGTATGTGGGTTGAGAGAACATTATACACGGATTCAGTTATCGTTAATCCAAGAATTATCCGTACAATGATGCATCATCAACAGTGACATAACATCAGATATGATATACTACAGTGTGGGCTACATATGTAAATAATGACTTCACATGTTCATCCTGCTGATCTTCAGGTACCGTCTTCCTTGAGATCCAACTACTTGGAGAAGAGTCATTGCAATAATCTGACGTTTACACAAGCACCTTCTCAGTTCCACCACAACCTCTCATGTGGAAGGAGTGAGGCCTCTATCCTGCATTCATGGGAGGCTGAAGACCTTCTCCAAGCCATAGGTCAAAGAGGAGATGATTGTGTCGTTTCTCTTCTGTGCTGCACAGTTGAACAAACCTTGGGCAATGGCTGCTAGACTGAGAGGGGTTATAAATTGGTGATTCCGCATGAAAAATGACACTTTGGGGAGCTAACCAGGCCAGCTTCTACTAATGTGCTTTCCCCAAATGTGCATCATTTAAGATTTTTGAAAAGTGACCTCTGCCTGTTAGCCTTGATGAGTCCTGGGCACTAGTGAGGGAATTGTCACCAGCCCTAATTCCTTCAACTACGTTTTGTCATTTTCTGGTGCTTGACTGAAGTTGTTAGAAAATTTAGAAGCAATAGTTCCATTTGCCTTACCCCTCCCTAATCAATTCATTACTCATTGTAGGAAGATTTTCTGTTGGTAACTCCTTGAATCACCCTTCATCTGTGGATGCAAGGGACTTGCTAGGGAGGAGTTGTTGAAATGAAAGCAGCCTGAGGGGTGACATTAGGTCTGTTATCAGAGTTGCAATTCTTTTCTCCCAAGATGGCCATACTGAGGTCTGGTTTATTCCATGAAAGAAGCCAAGCTTGAGTGGACTATCTTACTTCCCCACCTTGTCTAGGTCCAGTGGAGCCTTTTGAGCTATATTGTGGATATGAGAGTAGGGAAATCATTTGTAGTTGGGCAGTGCCATTAGCATGACTAGTGTGTAAGGACATAGTAATTGAAGTGCATTTACCGTCTTTAGAGGGCCATAAATGAAGCCACGGATTAAAAACATTTAATTCTTGATTAATGAAACGGCATTGATTTGAAACATACACTTCCTTCTCTTCTAACTTCAAGCATCAGTAGGCCACTATGTGATGGGTTTATTACAGAACATTCTCTTCACACTTCAGGTTTAGGTAGATTAATATGTGGTTTGCTTATCCAACGTCCTTCTCTTGACACTACAAGTATCAGTAGAATAATATGTGATAGGTTTAATACATCACTTTATCTTCACACTTCAGGTTTAGGTAGATTAATATGTGGTTTGCTTATCCAACGTCCTTCTCTTGACACTACAAGTATCAGTAGAATAATATGTGATAGGTTTAATACATCACTTTATCTTCACACTTCAGGTTTAGGTAGATTAATATGTGGTTTGCTTATCCAACGTCCTTCTCTTGACACTACAAGTATCAGTAGAATAATATGTGATAGGTTTAATACATCACTTTATCTTCACACTTCAGGTTTAGGTAGATTAATATGTGGTTTGCTTATCCAACGTCCTTCTCTTGACACTACAAGTATCAGTAGAATAATATCTGATAGGTTTAATACATCACTTTATCTTCATATTTCAGGTTTAGCTATACTTTGACTTGTCCATCCACCTTCTTTCTCTTGATGCTGCTAATATCAGTAGATTAATACTTGGTAGGTTTATCACATCACTTTCTCTTCATACTACCAAGTTTCTGAAGACCTGCATTTGGTAGATTTAGTACATCTCCTTTTCTTCATACTTCAGGTTTCTGTAGATTAATATGTGGTTTGCTTAAACAACGTCTTTCTCTTGACACTACACGCATCAGTAGTTAGTATGTGGTAGGTTTACTCTGTGGCTTTCTTTCGACAGTCCAACCTTTGGTAAACTAAAGTGTGGTAGGTTTATCTCACTTCTCTCTCTTGATACTCCAAGCGCTGTTAGAATAATACACGGCAGGTTTATCACATCCACTTCTTTTGATGACCTCATTTGGGTAGCACGTGGCACATCTAACGCATTGCTTTCATCTAATACTACATGTTTCATGGCATCAATATGCAGTTGTTCGACTCTCCACGTGGACTGGACACCTGCCTTTCTGACAACTCAACACCTATTAGATAGTACTCTTTCGATGCAGCCCCTTCCAAGATCTTCTTCATAGGTCCAGCCTTTTCTCAACATTGCTCAGCATATTACCCTCTGTCTTTACAGGTCCTTCTTTATTGGATTGCCCACTGTCTCCATTGGCCAACCAGGAGCTGATCCAGGAGCTGAAGAAAGGGAAGTGCCTTCGACCCACCCACCAGACCAGGGGCCTCACCACCGTCTTCACGGGAAACAGCAAATTTGTAAGTCCATTGTCAATGATAGACCTTAAGAGCTGCTTCTAATGGGAGGATAACTCCAAAATGAGTGACGATAAGTAGGGATTATTAACGCTTTTGGCACAGGAAGGCCACGTTTGCAGAAGTTTGTAGAAGAAAATGAGCCACCTCATGGCTGGAGGAGTCAACAATTAGATAGCGGAGAGGTTTGCATCGCTGCCTGACCATTTCGCATTTCTAACTTAACACTATGTATTTTTGAATATATTTTGCATCCCTACCTTGATAAAGGCCTTAACAATTATCGAGAAAGAGCTCCACCGCTTTTTGTAGGGAGCGCCTGGCTGGGGTTGCGTGGTGACACCGAGGACCAAAGGTGCTTTTGCTTTTAGATTGTAGCCTGACAATGGATGGGCAATGTTTTGGTGAATACGGCATAAACTGTGTCCAGAGGACAGTACTGGACTACACACAGGGTTAGGACGTGCTTGGTACATTGGGAAAAGTGAGTTATTCTGGCTTAGTCCCCATTTTTAAATGTCACAACCACTGAGACGAAGGATGTCTTTGGCTATTAATGAGGTTTTGGTGAATGAAAACCTAATATCATGAGTAGCCGTTGAATACAAATGTCCCATGTGGTCGTCATAAATGTCCTTGGGATCCAGGGTGGTTAGAGTCATCAATATATGCTAACTCCTGTCTAGTTATTAGTAACGGTGCCTATTGGTAACTATTGTCATTGGTACACTGCAAGTATTGACAAGGTATTATCCTTGACAAAGAGTCTAGTTTCTGTAGTTATTATTTTTGGTTGTCGTTGGGTATAATGTGGACATTGTGAGTTTTGTCCAGATACCATCACTCACAGACTTAGGGGATTTTCCACCCGGTATCATTAATAGTCTTGGAATATTGTGAAATTATTGGTGTTCGTGTGTTTTTTTGGTATTGTTATCGTTTTAGTGGTAGAGGGTAAGAAGCGCCTCGGTACTGATACATGTAGGCTTGGGGGTATTGACTGGCTGTAGACATTGGGGGTTCTCTGACTGTTACCGATGGTAGAGGGTAAGAAGCGCCTCGGTATTGATACCTGTAGATTTGAGGGCATTGACTGGCTATAGACATTGGGTATTCTCTGACTGTTATCGATGGTAGAGGGTAAGAAACGCATAGGTATTGACACCTGTAGATTTGAGGGCATTGACTGGCTATAGACATTGGGTGTTCTTTGACTGTTATCGATGGTAGAGGGTAAGAAGCGCCTAGGTATTGATACCTGTAGATTTGAGGGCATTGACTGGCTGTAGACATTGGGCGTTCTCTGACTGTTGTCGATGGTAGAGGGTAAGAAGCACCTAGGTATTGATACCTGTAGATTTGAGGGTATTGACTGGCTATAGACATTGGGTGTTCTCTGACTGTTATCGATGGTAGAGGGTAAGATGCGCCTCGGTATTGAAACCTGTAGATTTGAGGGCATTGACTGGCTGTAGACATTGGGCGTTCTCTGACTGTTATCGATGATAGAGGGTAAGAAGCGCCTAGGTATTGATACATGTGGACTGGGGGTATTGACTGGCTGTAGACATGGGGTGTTCTCTTACTCGTATTGATGGTAGATATTGGGGGTACTCTGACTGTTACCTATGGTAGACTGTTAGAATTGCTTAGGCATTAATACATATAGACTTTGGGTATTGACTAGTTATAGTAATAGATGGGCAGTGTGTTTGTTTAGTTATTTTCACAGAACAATGCTGGGTATTGCTATATATGGACTGTGGCCGTTGCTTAGCTGTCATCATCAGCAGACTTTGGGTATTGCCTACGTTTTCCATAGGCGTTGGGTGCTGTGTAGATCTTGTCACCATTGGTTTGCTGGTAATTGTCCTATTATAGACATTGCTTTGAAGGGAGATGCCTTGATTTTGTGCAGGGTAACAGATGACACCTGGCTTCAGAAAGTGTGTTTTTATTATCAAAGGTGCTCATTTTTGTTCATTATTTCTCTATTTATTCACAGGTAGATCCTGGGTGTGGTTATGCTGATGTAGATACATTGTAGGTATTTAATTTGGTTTCTGCTCAGTTTGACCTCAAGAGGTCATGCCTCGTTGTTGCTATGTTGAAGGCTATCCGTGGAACCAGTACCAAGTCCTGCTTGCAGAGCTGGCATTGGGTCAGAACAGCCTGAAGCTCTGGTACATGCAGCACTTCAATACCAAGGTTGGCTTTTGAGGCCAGTGCTGGTGCTGCATATTACATATATATCATATCTGCTGGGAAGTGCTGGTGCTGCACATTACATATATATCATATCTGCTGGGAAGTGCTGGTGCTGCACATTACATATATATCATATCTGCTGGGAAGTGCTGGTGCTGCACATTACATATATATCATATCTGCTGGGAAGTGCTGGTGCTGCACATTACATATATATCATATCTGCTGGGAAGTGATGGTGCTGCACATTACATATATATCATATCTGCTGGGAAGTGATGGTGCTGCACATTACATATATATCATATCTGCTGGGAAGTGCTGGTGCTGCACATTACATATGCATCATATCTGCTGGGAAGTGCTGGTGCTGCATATTACATATACATCATATCTGCTGGGAAGTGCTGGTGCTGCACATTACATATGCATCATATCTGCTGGGAAGTGCTGGTGCTGCATATTACATATACATCATATCTGCTGGGAAGTGCTGGTGCTGCACATTACATATACATCATATCTGCTGGGAAGTGCTGGTGCTGCACATTACATATATATCATATCTGCTGGGAAGTGCTGGTGCTGCACATTACATATATATCATATCTGCTGGGAAGTGCTGGTGCTGCCCATTACATATATATCATATCTGCTGGGAAGTGCTGGTGCTGCACATTACATATATATCATATCTGCTGGGAAGTGCTGGTGCTGCACATTACATATGCATCATATCTGCTGGGAAGTGCTGGTGCTGCATATTACATATACATCATATCTGCTGGGAAGTACAGGTGCTGCACATTATATATAGCTCATATCTACTCAGAAGTGCTGGTGCTGCACATTACATATATATCATATCTGCTGGGAAGCATCTTTGCTTCTCATCAGAGACCGTGTCAGCAAACAATTTATCCAAGGCTCCCACATTTCCATGCGTGCTTTCTCCATTTCTCTTGGCTTCCGGTGTGCCTTCTTGATAGAACATCATTGAAAGATGCACGCTGGGATTTGTAGTATTTTTCAGCCGGTTTAAACCCTCCAGTGGGTTTGTTTGCTGCACGCAATCTGGGACATCATTTTCTACAGCCTTCCAGTGGGCTCCAGGATAGGATTCCGTATGCCTAAAATATTTCACCTGCTGTGCTCTTGCAGATGTGAAGAGTTCACTTTCTGCGAGTCCTGCGCGGCCTCTGATGAGAAGCAAAGACGCTTCGAAACGCGTAAGGCCAGGGACTTTATGCGGGGATGGGAAGCTGCATGCCTCTCATAAATAAAGGTTTTTGAACTTACCTGCTGCGGAGTGCGGTCTCGTATCTGGGAAACCTGTGATGTATATTTAAACGCGGCGGTTCCAGGCCGCGGGGACGACGCACCGCCCATAATCAATTAAGGGCTTCACTCCAAGCCTGTTTCATTGTTTTCATGTCGCTGTGCTTGTAACAGTTGCGATCATTAAGGTGCCCATACGCTTCTTCCAAATACATTTCACGTGGCCATAAGACCACGTTGCCACCCTTATCTGACTGTCTGATGATTATATTGTCATTAGACTGTAATTTTTGAATTAGTTGACCATAACAATTATTGTGTTTTGTGCATTTGCGGCGTGCTTTCGCCGTAGAAATGTATAACTTTTTCAGTTGATTAATCATCAGATCATTAAAAACATCCAGATTATCATGTAACATGATCGGATTGAATGTTGACTTTGGCTTGAAATGTGTTAGGCCCGCCCTGTTGATATTTGGCATGTCAGGAACATCTATACCTGATAGATCCTGTGAGATAGTACTTTCATCCCTCAATTCTTGTAAATTGCGCAGAAGTTCCATATCTTCAACAGTAAGAATAGAGGGGCTAGTTCCTGCATCAACGTGCTCAACTTCAGGCACCACTTGATTTTTCTTTTGTAGTTGGTGGAATTTGCGTAACTTTAATTTCCTCGTGAATTTAAATAGATCTATGCGTGTCTGCACGTAACTGAAGTCGCTTGCTGGACTATGCGACAATCCTAATGAGAGAATGTTTCGTTCATTTTCATTTAATTTCATGTCAGTCAAATTAATCACCGCCAGTCTGTTATTACTGATGGCTTCCATGGATCCATTCACTTGCGGTTTCATTTTTTGTAGGGTTTTCTGTTGCTTGGCTTCCCTCCACTTTTTGATTCTGTGGCTTTGTCGTCGTTCTTTGCGTTTGTGGTTATATATATATCACCAAGTGGGTTTGAATGCAGTACAATATTTTTTAAGCAAACGACCTATTGACATGTTGAATCATAACAAAATGCTATTAGCTTTAATCAGGTGGTGCCTCTACAATAACTTTTTTCTGTTTGGGAAGGAAATATTTGGACAGGTGAGAGGAGTGGCGATGGGGGCCTGCTTCTCCCCCAGCTATGCATGTCTTCATGTGCGCTGGTGGGAGGAGCAGGTCCTCAGAAAGGAACACTCCGAAATGTTTGAAATGCATGTAATTAATTGGATGGGGTTCATTGATGATATTTTTATAGTATGGCTTGGTACAAAGGAGAGTGCAGAAAGTTTTATTGAAGCTATTCATAACAACCAATACAATTTAGAATTTACTGCACACATTGATGAACACTCAATTGATTTTCTCGATGTTAGAGTATACACAAGAGAAAACAAGTTAGAGACAACATTACACCGAAAAGGCACTGCAGGTAATTCAACGTTACATGCCAATAGTTTCCACCCAAGGCTCCTCGTCGACAGCCTTCCCTATGGTGAATTTGTACGACTTAGGAGGATATGCAGCTCTGAAAAAGATTTAGAGAAATGCCAACAGGAAGCCAGGGTAAGATTTCTTAGGAGAGGATATAACAACAGAACACTCAATCAGGCGATTGCTAAAGCTAATACTATTACAGGAGAAAGTATGCTGGCTAAGAATAACAGCACGCCTAAGGCAATACAAGGGAAAACCAAGGAAAGGGAGATTGAAGGCCCTAATATTACATATAGCCGGCAGGAAAATAAACGTAGGGCAATCATCAATAAGAACTGCCCTATAGTCCTAACAGATACATTATGGCCCAGAAAATTCCCCAAAAACCTACCCTAACATTCCAGCGAGCTTCTTCAATGAGGAGCATACTGGTTAGGAATAGTCCAGAGATAAGTACAGCCACACCTGGCTAGCTCCCAGAAAAGGTTTTTACAGGTGCAGCTCTTGTAGGGCATGCAAGTTTGGGGTCAATACCACCCATTACACTACATCTTTCAGTTCGGAACAAGTACCAATAAGGGAAAATTACAACTGCAGTACAGATTATGAAGTGTATGTGCTTGAGTGCACCTGTGGGTTACGCTATGTGGGGAGCACGAAGCTTCAGGTGTATATGAGAATACTCCAGCATTTAAGGGCTATCGTCAACTCAGACCCTTCATACCCTGTAGCCAGACACTTCAAAGCAGAACATAATAATGATCTTAAATGTCTCACCTATTTTGTCATTGAGCCGCTCAGATGGGGTGGAAATAGAGAAAAATTACTTAGGAGATTGGAGTCAAAAATGATTTTAGAATTAGACTCGAAGTTACCATCAGGTTTGAACAACAGCGAAGATTTGCACAATTTTCTATAATCATATTTATATATTTTTATATACATTTTTATCAATTTTAGGTGTTTATATTTATATATATGTGCAATAGGTGTATCTACAGTCAGTCTCTACCATACACTATGTATTGGGGCACTTTATAATATGAGCATCAGTGCTATAATAGAGGGTAGCAGGTCAGGGATGTGAGCAAGGGTGCAATATTAACAATCATAGTATATGCATACCTTGAAAATGGTATTCTATATTATGGTCATTTGTACTACATTACCATCCCCACTTCCAATATAGAAATGAAGATACAGGGTACTGTATATATTCTTAGTGAACTTGAAGGCGAGAGGGTTACTCTCAGGCCAATCTAATGCTGATTCTCATTGTTTTAACCTTCTGTAAATATATTATACACATTTAGCACTTTACAAGATTAGGCACTCAACACTTTGGGTAGCACGTTGCACTTTAATAAATGTCACATATTAATGCACAGCACTTTACAATCAAAGACCATTGAAATCAATGTATGAGCCTATTCCTGTCTAAATATATGCATTCAAGCAGAAATATGAAATGTGGAATAGGCTCTATGAAATGATTAACATGGATAAACAAAATATTATCACTAGCCTTTTCTAACAATATGAATAGTATATGGAGCAATGGATAAAGTACTTGTATTAAGCAGATATATTTATTATCGATACACTACATATATGATGAGTTATCAAATATGCACTATGCAGTTAAATGATAATGGTTATGTACCTCTGATATTGCTTTATTAATGTTGTCAAGGCGAAGCATTTTATGTATTAATGAATCCATGTATTCTAAGTCTGTCTTTCATGCCTATGAAATACTATGTCATGTGACACTAAGGGTTTAAATCACTGATTCGCAGACAGTTTACCATGTGATCAAGGTCACGTGTAGTGACAGAAACACGTAATAATTTGTTGCGAGGAATTTAAAAAAATACGCACATATTCTACCGGAGTCCGCGCCCATCTGTCCAAGGAGAGTGGATGATTGTTGGGAATTATCGTGACATATATATATATTTATATATATGTAATGTGCATCATCAGCACTTCTTAGCATGTATGCTATCAGCTGGGAAGTGCTGGTGCTGCAAATTACATATATTGCATGTCTGCTCAGAAATGCTGGCACTGTACATTATATATATATATATATCATATCACCTGGGAAGTGCTGGTGCTGCATATAACATATATATCATATCTGCTGGAAAGTGCTGGTGCAGCACAATACATATACAGACTTTGCTGAGAAGCACTAACACTGCTCATTACAATTTTATGAGCCGAGAAGTGTTTCTAAAACGAATTACTAGCAGGACAGCGCATCTGAGATAAAACTCACCTAAGGTATAGAGCTTTGCAGTAAAATGCTGATACTATCCCATTAAAGGTGCAACACCTCTGCTGTGAGGTGCGGGTACTATCTCTTTAAAAGTACAGCAGCCATACTGTGAGGTGCTGGTATTACTCCATTAGAAAGATAGCAGTCCTGCTGAGAAGTGATGGTACTACCCCATTAAAAAGATAACAGCTGCTATGAGAAGTGCCGTTATTACCCCATTAAATAGATAACAGCTGAGAGCTCTGGTGAGAAGTGTTAGTAATGGCTGGTGCATCACGTGTGCCCCATAGCTGTGTGAATAGATCTGTAGAAAGTGTTCGCAACCACTAGATGGCGTGCACGGATCACTTAGTGTTTTCAAGAACTGACGCCCTTTATGCCCCACTGAATTAATTATTTTCCTTCCTTCTTTCATAGAACCGCAGAATCAGCTTGGACAGGGCGGAAGTCACCGGGGGCAGTCCGGAGAGGGTTGGACCCTTGGCCCTCAGTCCATCAAGCAGCGACACCAGCGAGCAAAGTCGCCCCCCCTTTAACCGGCATCAGTCAACATGAGACTGGCAGGTAAGCAGTGAGTGTGCCAGACAATGACGACTTCACTGGAAGGTGCATCGCTTCACATGTAAGCGTGTCTACACACAGCTACCCCCTCCCCCAGTCACCTCACCTCCATGCCTACCATCTGACTGCACTGGAAGGTGCATCACCTCACAGGCAAGCAGTGTCTGCACACAGCTACCCCCTCCCCCACTCACCTCACCTCCATGCCTACCACCTGACTGCACTGGAAGACACATCACCTCACAGGTAAGCAGTGTCTGCACACAGCTACCACCCCCCCCCCCCCACTCACCTGACCCTCCGGCCAACCACCTAACTGCACTGAAAGGTGAATCACCTTACAGGTAAGCAGTGTCTACACACAGCTACCCCCTCCCCCACTCACCTGACCCTCCGGCCCACCACCTGGCTGCACTGGAAGGTGCATCACCTCACAGGTAAGCAGTGTCTGCACACAGCTACCCCCCACCCACTTACCTGACCCTCAGGCCCACCACCTGATTGCACTGGAAGGTGCATCACCTCACAGACAAGCAGTGTCTGCACACAGCTACCCCCTCCCCCACTCACCTCACCTCCATGCCTATCACCTGACTGCACTGGAAGACACATCACCTCACAGGTAAGCAGTGTCTGCACACAGCTACCACCCCCCCCCACTTACCTGACCCTCCGGCCCACCACGTGGCTGCACTGGAAGGTGCATCACCTCACAGGTAAGCAGTGTCTACACACAGCTACCCACTCCCCCACTCACCTGACCCTCCGGCCAACCACCTAACTGCACTGGAAGGTGCATCACCTCACAGGTAAGCAGTGTCTGCACACAGCTACCCCCTCCCACACTCACCTGACCCTCAGGCCCACCACCTGACTGCACTGGAAGGTGCATCACCTCACAGGTAAGCAGTGTCTGCACACAGCTACCCCCTCCCCCACTCACCTCACCCTCCGGCCCACCACCTGACTGCACTGGAAGGTGCATCACCTCACAGGTAAGCAGTGTCTGCACACAGCTACCCCCCACCCACTTACCTGACCCTCAGGCCCACCACCTGATTGCACTGGAAGGTGCATCACCTCACAGGCAAGCAGTGTCTGCACACAGCTACCCCCTCCCCCACTCACCTCACCTCCATGCCTAACACCTGACTGCACTGGAAGACACATCACCTCACAGGTAAGCAGTGTCTGCACACAGCTACCACCGCCCCCCACTCACCTGACCCTCCGGCCCACCACGTGACTGCACTGGAAGGTGCATCACCTCACAGGTAAGCAGTGTCTACACACAGCTACCCCCTCCGCCACTCACCTGACCCTCCGGCCAACCACCTAACTGCACTGGAAGGTGCATCACCTCACAGGTAAGCAGTGTCTGCACACAGCTACCCCCTCCCACACTCACCTGACCCTCAGGCCCACCACCTGACTGCACTGGAAGGTGCATCACCTCACAGGTAAGCAGTGTCTGCACACAGCTACCGCCTCCCCCACTCACCTCACCTCCATGCCTACCACCTGACTGCACTGGAAGACACATCACCTCACAGGTAAGCAGTGTCTGCACACAGCTACCCCCTCCCCCACTCACCTGACCCTCCGGCCAACCACCTAACTGCACTGAAAGGTGATTCACCTTACAGGTAAGCAGTGTCTGCACACAGCTACCCCCTCCCACACTCACCTGACCCTCCGGCCCACTACCTGACTGCACTGGAAGGTGCATCACCTCACAGGTAAGCAGTGTCTGCACACAGCTACCCACCACCCACTTACCTGACCCTCAGGCCAACCACCTGATTGCACTGGAAGGTGCATCACCTCACAGGTAAGCAGTGTCTACACACAGCTACCCCCTCCCCCACTCACCTGACCCTCCGGCCCACCACCTGACTGCATTGGAAGGTGCATCACCTCACAGGTAAGCAGTGTCTACACACAGCTACCGCCTCCCCCACTCACCTGACCCTCCGGCCAACCACCTAACTGCACTGGAAGGTGCATCACCTCACAGGTAAGCAGTGTCTGCACACAGCTACCCCCTCCCACACTCACCTGACCCTCAGGCCCACCACCTGACTGCACTGGAAGGTGCATCACCTCACAGGTAAACAGTGTCTGCACACAGCTACCCCCTCCCCCACTCACCTCACCTCCATGCCTACCAACTGACTGCACTGGAAGACACATCACCTCACAGGTAAGCAGTGTCTGCACACAGCTACCACCCCCCCCCCCCACTCACCTGACCCTCCGGCCAACCACCTAACTGCACTGAAAGGTGCATCACCTCACAGGTAAGCAGTGTCTGCACACAGCTACCCCCTCCCACACTCACCTGACCCTCAGGCCCACCACCTGACTGCACTGGAAGGTGCATCACCTCACAGGTAAGCAGTGTCTGCACACAGCTACCCCCTCCCCCACTCACCTCACCTCCATGTCTACCACCTGACTGCACTGGAAGACACATCACCTCACAGGTAAGCAGTGTCTACACACAGCTACCCACTCCCCCACTCACCTGACCCTCCGGCCAACCACCTAACTGCACTGGAAGGTGCATCACCTCACAGGTAAGCAGTGTCTGCACACAGCTACCCCTCCCACACTCACCTGACCCTCAGGCCCACCACCTGACTGCACTGGAAGGTGCATCACCTCACAGGTAAGCAGTGTCTGCACACAGCTACCCCCTCCCCCACTCACCTCACCTCCATGTCTACCACCTGACTGCACTGGAAGACACATCACCTCACAGGTAAGCAGTGTCTGCACACAGCTACCCCCTCCCCACTCACCTGACCCTCCGGCCCACCACCTGACTGCACTGGAAGGTGCATCACCTCACAGGTAAGCAGTGTCTGCACACAGCTACCCCCACCCACTTACCTGACCCTCAGGCCCACCACCTGATTGCACTGGAAGGTGCATCACCTCACAGGCAAGCAGTGTCTGCACACAGCTACCCCTCCCCCACTCACCTCACCTCCATGCCTAACACCTGACTGCACTGGAAGACACATCACCTCACAGGTAAGCAGTGTCTGCACACAGCTACCACCGCCCCCCACTCACCTGACCCTCCGGCCCACCACGTGACTGCACTGGAAGGTGCATCACCTCACAGGTAAGCAGTGTCTACACACAGCTACCCCCTCCGCCACTCACCTGACCCTCCGGCCAACCACCTAACTGCACTGGAAGGTGCATCACCTCACAGGTAAGCAGTGTCTGCACACAGCTACCCCCTCCCACACTCACCTGACCCTCAGGCCCACCACCTGACTGCACTGGAAGGTGCATCACCTCACAGGTAAGCAGTGTCTGCACACAGCTACCCCCTCCCCCACTCACCTCACCTCCATGCCTACCACCTGACTGCACTGGAAGACACATCACCTCACAGGTAAGCAGTGTCTGCACACAGCTACCCCCTCCCCCACTCACCTGACCCTCCGGCCAACCACCTAACTGCACTGAAAGGTGATTCACCTTACAGGTAAGCAGTGTCTGCACACAGCTACCCCCTCCCACACTCACCTGACCCTCCGGCCCACTACCTGACTGCACTGGAAGGTGCATCACCTCACAGGTAAGCAGTGTCTGCACACAGCTACCCCCCACCCACTTACCTGACCCTCAGGCCCACCACCTGATTGCACTGGAAGGTGCATCACCTCACAGGTAAGCAGTGTCTACACACAGCTACCCCCTCCCCCACTCACCTGACCCTCCGGCCCACCACCTGACTGCATTGGAAGGTGCATCACCTCACAGGTAAGCAGTGTCTGCACACAGCTACCCCCCACCCACTTACCTGACCCTCAGGCCCACCACCTGATTATACTGGAAGGTGCATCACCTCACAGGCAAGCAGTGTCTGCACACAGCTACCACCCCCCACTCACCTGACCCTCCGGCCCACCACGTGACTGCACTGGAAGGTGCATCACCTCAGAGGTAAGCAGTGTCTACACACAGCTACCCCCTCCGCCACTCACCTGACCCTCCGGCCAACCACCTAACTGCACTGGAAGGTGCATCACCTCACAGGTAAGCAGTGTCTGCACACAGCTACCCCCTCCCACACTCACCTGACCCTCAGGCCCACCACCTGACTGCACTGGAAGGTGCATCACCTCACAGGTAAGCAGTGTCTGCACACAGCTACCGCCTCCCCCACTCACCTCACCTCCATGCCTACCACCTGACTGCACTGGAAGACACATCACCTCACAGGTAAGCAGTGTCTGCACACAGCTACCCCCTCCCCCACTCACCTGACCCTCCGGCCAACCACCTAACTGCACTGAAAGGTGATTCACCTTACAGGTAAGCAGTGTCTGCACACAGCTACCCCCTCCCACACTCACCTGACCCTCCGGCCCACTACCTGACTGCACTGGAAGGTGCATCACCTCACAGGTAAGCAGTGTCTGCACAAAGCTACCCACCACCCACTTACCTGACCCTCAGGCCAACCACCTGATTGCACTGGAAGGTGCATCACCTCACAGGTAAGCAGTGTCTACACACAGCTACCCCCTCCCCCACTCACCTGACCCTCCGGCCCACCACCTGACTGCATTGGAAGGTGCATCACCTCACAGGTAAGCAGTGTCTGCACACAGCTACCCCCACCCACTTACCTGACCCTCAGGCCCACCACCTGATTGCACTGGAAGGTGCATCACCTCACAGGCAAGCAGTGTCTGCACACAGCTACCACCCCCCCCCCACTCACCTGACCCTCCGGCCCACCACGTGACTGCACTGGAAGGTGCATCACCTCACAGGTAAGCAGTGTCTACACACAGCTACCGCCTCCCCCACTCACCTGACCCTCCGGCCAACCACCTAACTGCACTGGAAGGTGCATCACCTCACAGGTAAACAGTGTCTGCACACAGCTACCCCCTCCCCCACTCACCTCACCTCCATGCCTACCAACTGACTGCACTGGAAGACACATCACCTCACAGGTAAGCAGTGTCTGCACACAGCTACCACCCCCCCACTCACCTGACCCTCCGGCCAACCACCTAACTGCACTGAAAGGTGCATCACCTCACAGGTAAGCAGTGTCTGCACACAGCTACCCCCCACCCACTTACCTGACCCTCAGGCCCACCACCTGATTGCACTGGAAGGTGCATCACCTCACAGGCAAGCAGTGTCTGCACACAGCTACCCCCTCCCCCACTCACCTCACCTCCATGCCTATCACCTGACTGCACTGGAAGACACATCACCTCACAGGTAAGCAGTGTCTGCACACAGCTACCACCCCCCCCCCCCACTCACCTGACCCTCCGGCCCACCACGTGACTGCACTGGAAGGTGCATCACCTCACAGGTAAGCAGTGTCTACACACAGCTACCCACTCCCCCACTCACCTGACCCTCCGGCCAACCACCTAACTGCACTGGAAGGTGCATCACCTCACAGGTAAGCAGTGTCTGCACACAGCTACCCCTCCCACACTCACCTGACCCTCAGGCCCACCACCTGACTGCACTGGAAGGTGCATCACCTCACAGGTAAGCAGTGTCTGCACACAGCTACCCCCTCCCCCACTCACCTCACCTCCATGTCTACCACCTGACTGCACTGGAAGACACATCACCTCACAGGTAAGCAGTGTCTGCACACAGCTACCCCCTCCCCCACTCACCTGACCCTCCGGCCCACCACCTGACTGCACTGGAAGGTGCATCACCTCACAGGTAAGCAGTGTCTGCACACAGCTACCCCCCACCCACTTACCTGACCCTCAGGCCCACCACCTGATTGCACTGGAAGGTGCATCACCTCACAGGCAAGCAGTGTCTGCACACAGCTACCCCCTCCCCCACTCACCTCACCACCATGCCTAACACCTGACTGCACTGGAAGACACATCACCTCACAGGTAAGCAGTGTCTGCACACAGCTACCACCCCCCCACTCACCTGACCCTCCGGCCCACCACGTGACTGCACTGGAAGGTGCATCACCTCACAGGTAAGCAGTGTCTACACACAGCTACCCCCTCCGCCACTCACCTGACCCTCCGGCCAACCACCTAACTGCACTGGAAGGTGCATCACCTCACAGGTAAGCAGTGTCTGCACACAGCTACCCCCTCCCACACTCACCTGACCCTCAGGCCCACCACCTGACTGCACTGGAAGGTGCATCACCTCACAGGTAAGCAGTGTCTGCACACAGCTACCCCCTCCCCCACTCACCTCACCTCCATGCCTACCACCTGACTGCACTGGAAGACACATCACCTCACAGGTAAGCAGTGTCTGCACACAGCTACCCCCTCCCCCACTCACCTGACCCTCCGGCCAACCACCTAACTGCACTGAAAGGTGATTCACCTTACAGGTAAGCAGTGTCTGCACACAGCTACCCCTCCCACACTCACCTGACCCTCCGGCCCACTACCTGACTGCACTGGAAGGTGCATCACCTCACAGATAAGCAGTGTCTGCACACAGCTACCCCCCACCCACTTACCTGACCCTCAGGCCCACCACCTGATTGCACTGGAAGGTGCATCACCTCACAGGTAAGCAGTGTCTACACACAGCTACCCCCTCCCCACTCACCTGACCCTCCGGCCCACCACCTGACTGCATTGGAAGGTGCATCACCTCACAGGTAAGCAGTGTCTGCACACAGCTACCCCCACCCACTTACCTGACCCTCAGGCCCACCACCTGATTATACTGGAAGGTGCATCACCTCACAGGCAAGCAGTGTCTGCACACAGCTACCACCCCCCACTCACCTGACCCTCCGGCCCACCACGTGACTGCACTGGAAGGTGCATCACCTCACAGGTAAGCAGTGTCTACACACAGCTACCGCCTCCCCCACTCACCTGACCCTACGGCCAACCACCTAACTGCACTGGAAGGTGCATCACCTCACAGGTAAGCAGTGTCTGCACACAGCTACCCCCTCCCACACTCACCTGACCCTCAGGCCCACCACCTGCTTGCACTGGAAGGTGCATCACCTCACAGGTAAGCAGTGTCTGCACACAGCTACCCCCTCCCCCACTCACCTCACCTCCATGCCTACCAACTGACTGCACTGGAAGACACATCACCTCACAGGTAAGCAGTGTCTGCACACAGCTACCCCTCCCCCACTCACCTGACCCTCCGGCTAACCACCTAACTGCACTGAAAGGTGAATCACCTTACAGGTAAGCAGTGTCTGCACACAGCGACCCCCTCCCACACTCACCTGACCCTCCGGCCCACTACCTGACTGCACTGGAAGGTGCATCACCTCACAGGTAAGCAGTGTCTGCACACAGCTACCCCCTCCCCCACTCACCTGACCCTCCGGCCAACCACCTAACTGCACTGAAAGGTGAATCACCTTACAGGTAAGCAGTGTCTGCACACAGCTACCCCCTCTCCCACTCACCTGACCCTCCGGCCAACCACCTAACTGCACTGAAAGGTGAATCACCTTACAGGTAAGCAGTGTCTGCACACAGTTACCCCCTCCCACACTCACCTGACCCTCCGGCCCACCACCTGACTGCACTGGAAGGTGCATCACCTCACAGGTAAGCAGTGTCTGCACACAGCTACCCCCTCCCACACTCACCTGACCCTCCGGCCCACTACCTGACTGCACTGGAAGGTGCATCACCTCACAGGTAGGGAGTGTCTGCACACAGCTACCCCCTCCCCCACTCACCTCACCACCAGGCCCACCACCTGACTGCACTAGAAGGTGCATCACCTCACAGGTAAGCAGTGTCTGCGCACAGCTACCCCCTCCCCCACTCACCTCACTGCCTGGCCCTTCACCTGACTGCACTGGAAGGTGCATCACCTCACAGGTAAGCAGTGTCGACACACAGCTATCCCCTCCCCCACTCACCTGACCCTCAGACCCACCAGCTGACTGCACTGGAAGGTGCATCACCTCACATGTAAGCAGTGTCTGCACACAGCTACCCCCCCGCCCCCAACTCACCTCACCTCCATGCCTACCACCTGACTGCACTGGAAGACACATCACCTCACAGGTAAGCAGTGTCTGCACACAGCTACCACCCCCTCCCCCACTCACCTGACCCTCCGGCCCACCAAGTGACTGCACTGGAAGTTGCATCACCTCACAGGTAAGCAGTGTCTGTACACAGCTACCCCCTCCCCCACTCACCTGACCCTCAGACCCACCACCTGACTGCACTGGAAGGTGCATCACCTCACAGGTAAGCAGTGTCTGCACACAGCTACCACCCCCGCCCCACTCACCTGACCCTCCGGCCAACCACCTAACTGCACTGAAAGGTGAATCACCTTACAGGTAAGCAGTGTCTGCACACAGCTACCCCCTCCCACACTCACCTGACCCTCAGGCCCACCACCTGACTGCACTGGAAGGTGCATCACCTCACAGGTAAGCAGTGTCTGCACACAGCTACCCCCTCCCCCACTCACCTCACCTCCATGCCTACCACCTGACTGCACTGGAAGACACATCACCTCACAGGTAAGCAGTGTCTGCACACAGCTACCCCCTCCCCCACTCACCTGACCCTCCGGCCAACCACCTAACTGCACTGAAAGGTGAATCACCTTACAGGTAAACAGTGTCTGCACACAGCTACCCCCTCTCCCACTCACCTGACCCTCCGGCCAACCACCTGACTGCACTGAAAGGTGAATCACCTTACAGGTAAGCAGTGTCTGCACACAGCTACCCCCTCCCCCACTCACCTGACCCCCCTGCCTACCACCTGACTGCACTGGAAGGTGCATCACCACACAGGTAAGCAGTGTCTGCACACAGCTACCCCCTCCCACACTCACCTGACCCTCCGGCCCACTACCTGACTGCACTGGAAGGTGCATCACCTCACAGGTAGGGAATGTCTGCACACAGCTACCCCCTCCCCCACTCACCTCACCACCAGGCCCACCACCTGACTGCACTGGAAGGTGCATCACCTCACAGGTAAGCGGTGTCTGCGCACAGCTACCCCCTCCCCCACTCACCTCACTGCCTGGCCCTTGACCTGACTGCACTGGAAGGTGTATCACCTCACAGGTAAGCAGTGTCAACACACAGCTATCCCCTCCCCCACTCACCTGACCCTCAGACCCACCAGCTGACTGCACTGGAAGGTGCATCACCTCACAGGTAAGCAGTGTCTGCTCACAGCTACCCACTCCCCTGACCCTCAGACCCACCAGCTGACTGCACTGGAAGGTGCATCACCTCACATGTAAGCAGTGTCTCCACACAGCTACCCCCCCCCCCCCAACTCACCTCACCTCCATGCCTACCACCTGACTGCACTGGAAGACACATCACCTCACAGGTAAGCAGTGTCTGCACACAGCTACCACCCCCTCCCCCACTCACCTGACCCTCCGGCCCACCAAGTGACTGCACTGGAAGTTGCATCACCTCACAGGTAAGCAGTGTCTGCACACAGCTACCCCCTCCCCACTCACCTCACCACCAGGCCCACCACGTGACTGCACTGGAAGTTGCATCACCTCACAGGTAAGCAGTGTCTGCACACAGCTACCCCCTCCGCCACTCACCTCACCACCAGACCTTTCACCTGACTGCACTGGAAGGTGCATCACCTCACAGGTAAGCAGTGTCTGCACACAGCAACCCCCTCCCCCACTCACCTCACCACCAGACCTTTCACCTGACTGCACTGGAAGGTGCATCACCTCACAGGTAAGCAGTGTCTGCACACAGCTCCCCCCTCCCCCACTCACCTGACCCTCAGGCCCACCACCTGACTGCACTGGAAGGTGCATCACCTCACAGGTAGGGAGTGTCTGCACACAGCTACCCCCTCCCCCACTCACCTCACCACCAGGCCCACCACCTGACTGCACTTGAAGGTGCATCACCTCACAGGTAAGCAGTGTCTGCACACAGCTACCCCCCCCCCACTCACCTCACCTCCATGCCTACCACCTGACTGCACTGGAAGGTGCATCACCTCACAGGTATGCAGAGTCTCCCTACAGCTATTCCCAGCCACCCCACTGGTTTTCATTAACTGACTGGACTGACCCCACAGGTTCACATTGTCTGCTCACAGTTATCCACCACACACACACCTTCTTGGGCTCATTCCAGGACTGCACTGGAACAAGTATATTCTCTCAGACCCATAGCCCACACGCACCTGACCCTCTTCCCCATCACTTGACGTCACCGGAAGGCTCACACACATCGCTCTTTCATCCCCGCCCTCAGGCCCCTCCCAGGTGACGTGGAGATCTGCGAATGGCTTGATGATCTGTCACAGACCTGACATCCCAGAGGGAGCCTTAAAAGGAGGATTACTTAAGAAACGTTTGAAGAGTGATTCTGAGGGCCAGTGAATCCCAGAGCAAAAGAATGCACTTTGCACACCTTGGGCCACAAGTACAATAATCTAGAAATGTGATTTCCTAGTTGCGATTCTTACCGAATCGCAATTAGGAAATCGCAATTCCTGATGTATGAAAATCTACATCTTTCAAATAGCAAATCATAGTGGGTTGCACATCGACCTACCTCAGGAGCATTAATGAGGTAGGCCGCAGTTTGCGACACATTAGGAATTGCAGCCATCACAGGGATGGTGGCCTGGTGGAGTGTGAAGACCACAATTTATGTGATTGCTTTTTTATAAAGCAATCTTATTTATTTTATTTTTAAATGCAGAAAGTTGGATGCATTTAAAAAGAAAAGAAAACTTTGAAGTTGGACCACTGCCTACTCTTAAAAATATATTTTCCAATCTGAAAGGGCAAGGAGTCCCGTTGAGGTGTAAGTGGGGACCAGCTCACTTATGCGTTTGACGTAAGACGGAGCACCTTGAGCCAGTGCATTCTCTTGCACCGAAGGGTCACAGGGACCCTCTTGTTCTTTCTGAATAAGAGACTAGCAGCTGCATGTTTGACTCCAGCCATGGCTGCGCCTGTTAGTCTGCTGAGTCTCAGTAGCTTAGCATGCATGAGGGGCATCACCACAACCATGTGACTCTCTTCAGATGAACATGGGGCATGCCATTACCTGATTTCATTTCAAGAAGGAATCCTAAACCACTGTCCTTATCTCGGAGTGCACACCTAGACCACCCTTGAAGATATCACCCAGAGTTTAGGTGTTACGGTGCAGTCCTGCCTATTTTAAAAGCATGGTGGACGGCAGGGGGCGGGAGGCGGTGATGCATGTTGTGTTAAATTTATTACGTATCATGGGTCTGTCAAGAACACTTGGATCTAAATCTGTGTGTCATCCGCATAGGGTTGCAAGAGGTGAAACAGTGGGCTGTGGTAGACAGATGTTGTGCATGGGAGGGAAGAGCTGGTACCACAAGGGGACCACGCAGTCTGCTTGTAGCCACATGGATGCACTCAGTATGTTACTCTAATGACCCATGTGTACAATGTCTGCAGCTCTCACCTCTCCTGCTCTGCTTCGTTCTCTTCCAGACTCAACTCCAGAGGTAATGCTCTCCTGCAGGTCTAGAGCCGCGGAATCAATGTAAACGGGTCTCTCTGATGTGGTGGCGCGAGTCCACAGGCCGCGTAGCCTGAAACCCTAGCGCTTTTGATGCAGTACCATCACAACCAGGGAGTGTGAGGACTACTCCAGAGCAGCCATCTTCCAGCCCATCTGTGAGACGTGCAGGACCACCCATACAGAACCACCTCACTGCTAAAGCCACGCAACGCAACCCCGCCAATGCCCAAGCTACTACAAGGTGAGACGCATCAGGACCACCCTGCAGACTGCACACTACCACCCACCAACAACACAAGATCCTCATGCTGACCCCCCCCCTACCACTGATAGGCTGCAAGAAACAAGTGCAGAGAGGACTACTGTGCCTGCTCAAAGACCAATGACTCCAGGGTGAAGGATTCGGCTGCTAGCATACTCAACCCAATGACCAAAACAAACAAGGATGTATCTGCCAACACACAGACATATCGCTCCAAGAATGAAGGGTTCACCTGCCAAGACACAGATCCATGCCTCCAAGACGAAGAGTTCACCTACCAGCACACACGCCACATGACTCCAACATAGAAGGATCCAGCTGCCAACACATGTCACACTCCAAGGACGAAGGATTCATGTAACAATTCATAGATGAAGGACTCCACAAAAGGCTCCAAGAAAGGAAAGCCCATCACCAGCCACATTATGGTGAACATAACCTGGAAAAGACATGCACTCCTATGGATTGCTTAAAAACAAAACAAAGAGTTCCCTCAAGTGAGCAGCGAGAGGATACAAGTAAACTAATCAAAAGCATGGCAAAGAATCTATACTCCAGGGAAGGGACACACACCATAAGAGGAAGACAAGTCATCAAATAAGAAGCAAGCACATGAGAGGGACACTATTGCCAATGAATGGTAACCAGTGAGCAGGCTCTAAGCCCACTGTAGGTTGTTTGTAAAACCACAAAAGGTCTTTCACCACCAGGCAGCTTGCACTAGCTGGTAGGCAAGACCTAAAAACCTAAAAAGGACTAATCGCTCAACAAATAGCCCTGGACCTTCACGGCAAACACATGTAAGAGCGGGGGAGGGGGCAGGCCGCTGCCCCAAAACTCCTGCCACCCCCATTTGCTACGTCACTGGGCCTCCACTATGGAAGAATTGCATGTTTATGTGTAGGTTGTTGTGTACTCATAAATGAAAAGCAGAATGTTTACGCACTCAGAATAAGAAGTGATTCTAGAGGCGAGTTGAGATACCCAATGAAACTCCAGTACAAAGAAAGAGATGAGATCGCACGTCAGAGCCGACAGTTTAAGAGTAAAATCTCACTGCATATTGAGATCTCGTGCAGTCCCACTGAATGGTCCTTATACAGTAAAATGCGAGCACTAGGGGTTCAATCCGTGTCCTGAAATAAAATACAAATCCATAACGCTGCCCTGCAGGAAGTGCACAATTGTCCCAGTTACACTCTGTTAATACAGGGGGAGGGGTGGATGGCAGAGGAAAACATGGTGGTCCAGTTGAGCAACTCTGGTGGAAACACCAGTTAACCAGTGACAGCTGGATTCTACTCGATGCATTTACTGGCATTTGCGTGTTTGGACACCTGACAAACTGCTGTGTCCTACAATGTTCTTGGGTGTGTGTTTCTATGTGTCTGTGCATGTGTGTGTTGGTTGGTCCTTGTAACACAGCAACAGAGGGTATGGCAAGGTGATGATACAAGGGCGACAATCCATGTACAAGGATGCAAGGCACTGTGGAAAAGCAGGTCATCAGAGAGAGGTTTGTTGTCATCTAGAGGTCCAAGCCTAAGGATCCGGGAAGCCCTACAGATGATGCCTGACATGTAATCTCACAGGATGAGTTTTTAACTCTTTCCTGAGCTGTAGGAGTGATGGGGCGTGCCTGGTGTGGGGATGTTTGCTCTCCTGGTGCAGGCATGCCTCTAAGTTTGTTTTATTTCTTACATAACTTAACTTCCAGGGGAGTAGGGCTCTCCCTCTGTACAAGAGAGAAAGGACCAGTGCTTGGACGATGTTTTGTGGACTGCGGTTTGATTTTCCTTAGAGGCGGCAACTGATACCATGCTATGTTCTCTACAGCTCGGGAACTGACACAAGAGCAAGTGACCTGATGCTTGTGGTACACTGTGGTGTGTCTGCCTATGTTTGTTGGAGAGCCAGTCCTAACTTTGAGAATGTTTGTTGCCAGTAAGTAGGATTCCATCTTGTTGTTGTGTTATGCAGATTTGCAGAGCGCACTATCATCCGAGAGGGTATCCTGGCGCTGAGCAGGTGTGAGTATAGCCACACCTAAGGCCAAGTGGGACTACTCGAAAAGCCAGGTCTTCAGCTTCTTGCTGAATTCTAGAAGTGAGCAGGAGGCTCTTATGTGTAGTGTCGGTCGTTCCACACTTTTGGAGTGATGTAGGAGAAGGTTTGACAACCAGATCTGGTTTTCTGTATGCATGAGACTTGTGCAAGTAGGAGTCTGGACGAGTGGCGGTGTCTGGAAGGCTTGTGAAAGCAGATGCGATTGTTGAGGTGTGCTGGGCCAGTGTTATGTAGTGCCTTGAAAGTGTAGGCGAGGAGCTTGAATTGTGCTTGTTTGTGAATGGGGCGCCAATGGAGCTTCTTCGGGTGTGGCGTCAAATGATTGCTGCGTGGTAGATTGGGAGTGATTCTGACCACTGAGTTCTGAATTATATGCAGCCTTCTGGTGAGTTTTGTGTTGATCCCGACATAGAGGATATTCCATAGTCCAGCTTGCTTGTGACCAGGGCATGCTTGACAGATTTCCAGGTGATGATTGGCAGCTATTTGAAAATCTTCCTCAGCTTCTTCAGGGAATGGAAGCATTCTTGGATGGATTTGTTTGGGGTAGACACTTGACATCCCAGACTTAGAATGAGGAGAGGCATTCTTTGACTTGGCCGATGCCTGTGAAGTCTTTCATGTCCACTTGGGTACTCTGGGGATATTGGTGAATCCCAATTCTATGGTTACAAAGAAAGATTCTGGGTGGTTCCTTGTGCAGGTTGAAGACCTTAGCGAAGAGGATGCCTGGCCTACCAAAGGCCACTGATGATGCTGTGATCCTGGAGTTGCCCATCAGGATGATTTAGGATCTACCTTGGGGCAGGGCAAGACATTCTCTTTGTTTTTCAGCTACACATATATAGTTCAAGCTACAACTAGATTCAGTAGAATCCACATGGAAGTGCTCGACTGGAGTTTCCATAAATACATAACATTCTGCTCGTCTTTCACATAACATGCGTATTTAAGAAGCACATGTTCACCCTTCGGCCTCTTGACTCTGAAGAATAACAGATGTTTATTATGACCCACTCAAATGGTGCTCATTTTATCGACCTCAGAAGGATAAAAAGCTGAGTGGGCCCCCATAGGATTCAAACCTGTGACTAAGAGGTCTTACATAGATTCCTGGAGTGGTTGCATTATTCCACTGAGCCACTACCCTGGCTGTGATTGAAAGCCAGAACTTTGCTTCTTAGGTTTTATTTCAGATGCCCCAGTGACACCGCATCTCCTTTCAGATGCTGGAACCCCTCGGAATCAGCTCAGGTTCTGCGACCACGGGCTCAACATTGTACCTCAGAAAAGGATGCAGTGATTTTTCAAAGGTGCTTCAGACGTTGTTGATGACGCCCTGCTCCATGGCTTCCCAGACTCCACACTGGCCCTTCTTAAAGGCATCCTCCTACTCACCGCAGCACGTCTCACCCAGGGCCTAAAGAAATATGATCACATCACCCCCATCCTGATGGAACTCCAATGGGTCCCTTTGTTAGCCCGCACCATCTTTAAAACGAGCTGCATCGTTTACAAACCCATCATGACCAGCACCCCTGCTTATGTTGCGGACAAGCTCACCATCTCCAGTAGATCTCGGCACACCCGCAACCAGGACACCACCAGTCACCAGAATATGACTTTTCCATCAATTCACCCAGGGTGTGGAACAGCATCCCTGTGTCCATCAGGACCGCCCCAGCATCTGTGCACCCAGGATCTCGAACAACATCCCTGTATCCATCAGGACCGCCCCAGCATCTGTGCACCCAGGGTCTGGAACAGCATCTCTGTATCCATCAGGACCGCCCCAGCATCTGTGCACTCAGGATCTGGAACAGCATCTCTGTATCCATCAGGACCGCCCCAGCATCTGTGCACCCAGGGTCTGGAACAGCATCTCTGTATCCATCAGGACCGCCCCAGCATCTGTGCACCCAGGGTCTGGAACAGCATCCCCGTATCCATCAGGACCGCCCCAGGATCTGTGCACCCAGGATGTGGAACAGCATCCCCGTATCAATCAGGACCGCCCCAGCATCTGTGCACCCAGGGTCTGGAACAGCATCTCTGTATCCATCAGGACCGCCCCAGCATCTGTGCACCCAGGGTCTGGAACAGCATCCCCGTATCCATCAGGACCGCCCCAGGATCTGTGCACCCAGGATGTGGAACAGCATCCCCGTATCAATCAGGACCGCCCCAGCATCTGTGCACCCAGGATCTGGAACAGCATCCCTGTATCCATCAGGACCGCCCCAGCATCTGTGCACCCAGGATCTGGAACAGCATCCCTGTATCCATCAGGACCGCCCCAGCATCTGTGCACCCAGGATCTGGAACAGCATCCCCGTATCCATCAGGACCGCCCCAGCATCTGTGCACCCAGGGTCTGGAACAGCATCTCAGTATCCATCAGGACCGCCCCAGCATCTGTGCACCCAGGGTCTGGAACAGCATCTCTGTATCCATCAGGACCGCCCCAGCATCTGTGCACCCAGGATCTGGAACAGCATCCCCGTATCCATCAGGACCGCCCCAGCATCTGTGCACCCAGGGTCTGGAACAGCATCCCCGTATCCATCAGGACCGCCCCAGCATCTGTGCACCCAGGGTCTGGAACAGCATCCCCGTATCCATCAGGACCGCCCCAGCATCTGTGCACACAGGGTCTGGAACAGCATCCCCGTATCCATCAGGACCGCCCCAGCATCTGTGCACCCAGGATCTGGAACAGCATCCCCGTATCCATCAGGACCGCCCCAGCATCTGTGCACCCAGGGTCTGGAACAGCATCCCCGTATCCATAAGGACCGCCCCAGCATCTGTGCACCCAGGGTCTGGAACAGCATCCCCAGTATCCATCAGGACCGCCCCAGCATCTGTGCACCCAGGATCTGGAACAGCATCCCCGTATCCATCAGGACCGCCCCAGCATCTGTGCACCCAGGATCTGGAACAGCATCCCCGTATCCATCAGGACCGCCCCAGCATCTGTGCACCCAGGGTCTGGAACAGCATCCCCGTATCCATCAGGACCGCCCCAGAATCTGTGCACCCAGGATCTGGAACAGCATCCCCGTATCCATCAGGACCGCCCCAGCATCTGTGCACCCAGGATGTGGAACAGCATCCCCATATCCATCAGGACCGCCTCATCATCTGTGCACCCAGGATGTGGAACAGCATCCCCGTATCCATCAGGACCGCCTCATCATCTGTGCACCCAGGATGTGGAACAGCATCCCCGTATCCATCAGGACCGCCTCATCATCTGTGCACCCAGGATCTGGAACAGCATCCCCGTATCCATCAGGACCGCCCCAGCATCTGTGCACCCAGGGTCTGGAACAGCATCCCTGTATCCATCAGGACCGCCTCAGCATCTGCGCCCCAACATCTGTGCACCCAGTGTCTGGAACAGCATCCCTGTATCCATCAGGACCGCCCCAACATCTGTGCACCCAGGGTCTGGAACAGCATCCCTGTATCCATCAGGACCACCTCAGCATCTGTGCACCCAGGGTCTGGAACAGCATCCCTGTATCCATCAGGACCGCCTCAGCATCTGTGCACCCAGGGTCTGGAACAGCATCCCTGTATCCATCAGGACCGCCTCAGCATCTGTGCACCCAGGGTCTGGAACAGCATCCCTGTATCCATCAGGACCGCCTCAGCATCTGTGCACCCAGGGTCTGGAACAGCATCCCTGTATCCATCAGGACCGCCTCAGCATCTGTGCACCCAGGGTCTGGAACAGCATCCCTGTATCCATCAGGACCGCCCTGGCATCTGTGCACCCAGGATCTGGAACAGCATCCCCGTATCCATCAGGACCGCCCCAGCATCTGTGCACCCAGGGTCTGGAACAGCATCCCCATATCCATAAGGACCGCCCCAGCATCTGTGCACCCAGGGTCTGGAACAGCATCCCCGTATCCATCAGGACCGCCCCAGCATCTGTGCACCCAGGATCTGGAACAGCATCCCCGTATCCATCAGGACCGCCCCAGCATCTGTGCACCCAGGGTCTGGAACAGCATCTCAGTATCCATCAGGACCACCCCAGCATCTGTGCACCCAGGGTCTGGAACAGCATCTCTGTATCCATCAGGACCGCCCCAGCATCTGTGCACCCAGGATCTGGAACAGCATCCCCGTATCCATCAGGACCGCCCCAGCATCTGTGCACCCAGGGTCTGGAACAGCATCCCCGTATCCATCAGGACCGCCCCAGCATCTGTGCACCCAGGGTCTGGAACAGCATCCCCGTATCCATCAGGACCGCCCCAGCATCTGTGCACACAGGGTCTGGAACAGCATCCCCGTATCCATCAGGACCGCCCCAGCATCTGTGCACCCAGGATCTGGAACAGCATCCCCGTATCCATCAGGACCGCCCCAGCATCTGTGCACCCAGGGTCTGGAACAGCATCCCCGTATCCATAAGGACCGCCCCAGCATCTGTGCACCCAGGGTCTGGAACAGCATCCCCGTATCCATCAGGACCGCCCCAGCATCTGTGCACCCAGGATCTGGAACAGCATCCCAGTATCCATCAGGACCGCCCCAGCATCTGTGCACCCAGGATCTGGAACAGCATCCCCGTATCCATCAGGACCGCCCCAGCATCTGTGCACCCAGGGTCTGGAACAGCATCCCCGTATCCATCAGGACCGCCCCAGAATCTGTGCACCCAGGATCTGGAACAGCATCCCCGTATCCATCAGGACCGCCCCAGCATCTGTGCACCCAGGATGTGGAACAGCATCCCCGTATCCATCAGGACCGCCTCATCATCTGTGCACCCAGGATGTGGAACAGCATCCCCGTATCCATCAGGACCGCCTCATCATCTGTGCACCCAGGATGTGGAACAGCATCCCCGTATCCATCAGGACCGCCTCATCATCTGTGCACCCAGGATCTGGAACAGCATCCCCGTATCCATCAGGACCGCCCCAGCATCTGTGCACCCAGGGTCTGGAACAGCATCCCTGTATCCATCAGGACCGCCTCAGCATCTGCGCCCCAACATCTGTGCACCCAGTGTCTGGAACAGCATCCCTGTATCCATCAGGACCGCCCCAACATCTGTGCACCCAGGGTCTGGAACAGCATCCCTGTATCCATCAGGACCACCTCAGCATCTGTGCACCCAGGGTCTGGAACAGCATCCCTGTATCCATCAGGACCGCCTCAGCATCTGTGCACCCAGGGTCTGGAACAGCATCCCTGTATCCATCAGGACCGCCTCAGCATCTGTGCACCCAGGGTCTGGAACAGCATCCCTGTATCCATCAGGACCGCCTCAGCATCTGTGCACCCAGGGTCTGGAACAGCATCCCTGTATCCATCAGGACCGCCTCAGCATCTGTGCACCCAGGGTCTGGAACAGCATCCCTGTATCCATCAGGACCGCCCTGGCATCTGTGCACCCAGGATCTGGAACAGCATCCCCGTATCCATCAGGACCGCCCCAGCATCTGTGCACCCAGGGTCTGGAACAGCATCCCCATATCCATAAGGACCGCCCCAGCATCTGTGCACCCAGGGTCTGGAACAGCATCCCCGTATCCATCAGGACCGCCCCAGCATCTGTGCACCCAGGATCTGGAACAGCATCCCCGTATCCATCAGGACCGCCCCAGCATCTGTGCACCCAGGATCTGGAACAGCATCCCCGTATCCATCAGGACCGCCCCAGCATCTGTGCACCCAGGGTCTGGAACAGCATCCCCGTATCCATCAGGACCGCCCCAGAATCTGTGCACCCAGGATCTGGAACAGCATCCCCGTATCCATCAGGACCGCCCCAGCATCTGTGCACCCAGGATGTGGAACAGCATCCCCGTATCCATCAGGACCGCCTCATCATCTGTGCACCCAGGATGTGGAACAGCATCCCCGTATCCATCAGGACCGCCTCATCATCTGTGCACCCAGGATGTGGAACAGCATCCCCGTATCCATCAGGACCGCCTCATCATCTGTGCACCCAGGATCTGGAACAGCATCCCCGTATCCATCAGGACCGCCCCAGCATCTGTGCACCCAGGGTCTGGAACAGCATCCCTGTATCCATCAGGACCGCCTCAGCATCTGCGCCCCAACATCTGTGCACCCAGTGTCTGGAACAGCATCCCTGTATCCATCAGGACCGCCCCAACATCTGTGCACCCAGGGTCTGGAACAGCATCCCTGTATCCATCAGGACCACCTCAGCATCTGTGCACCCAGGGTCTGGAACAGCATCCCTGTATCCATCAGGACCGCCTCAGCATCTGTGCACCCAGGGTCTGGAACAGCATCCCTGTATCCATCAGGACCGCCTCAGCATCTGTGCACCCAGGGTCTGGAACAGCATCCCTGTATCCATCAGGACCGCCTCAGCATCTGTGCACCCAGGGTCTGGAACAGCATCCCTGTATCCATCAGGACCGCCTCAGCATCTGTGCACCCAGGGTCTGGAACAGCATCCCTGTATCCATCAGGACCGCCCTGGCATCTGTGCACCCAGGATCTGGAACAGCATCTCAGCATCTGTGCACCCAGGGTCTGGAACAGCATCCCTGTATCCATCAGGACCGCCCCAGCATCTGTGCACCCAGGATCTGGAACAGCATCCCCGTATCCATCAGGACCGCCCCAGCATCTGTGCACCCAGGGTCTGGAACAGCATCCCCGTATCCATTAGGACCGCCCCAGCATCTGTGCACCCAGGATCTGGAACAGCATCCCCGTATCCATCAGGACCGCCCTAGCATCTGTGCACCCAGGATGTGGAACAGCATCCCCGTATCCATCAGGACCGCCTCAGCATCTGTGCACCCAGGATGTGGAACAGCATCCCCGTATCCATCAGGACCGCCCCAGCATCTGTGCACCCAGGATCTGGAACAGCATCCCCGTATCCATCAGGACCGCCCCAGCATCTGTGCACCCAGGATGTGGAACAGCATCCCTGTATCCATCAGGACCGCCCCAGCATCTGTGCACCCAGGATCTGGAACAGCATCCCTGTATCCATCAGGACCGCCTCAGCATCTGTGCACCCAGGATGTGGAACAGCATCCCCGTATCCATCAGGACCGCCTCAGCATCTGTGCACCCAGGATGTGGAACAGCATCCCCGTATCCATCAGGACCGCCTCAGCATCTGTGCACCCAGGATCTGGAACAGCATCCCCGTATCCATCAGGACCGCCCCAGCATCTGTGCACCCAGGATCTGGAACAGCATCCCCGTATCCATCAGGACCGCCCCAGCATCTGTGCACCCAGGATCTGGAACAGCATCCCCGTATCCATCAGGACCGCCCCAGCATCTGTGCACCCAGGATCTGGAACAGCATCCCCGTATCCATCAGGACCGCCCCAGCATCTGTGCACCCAGGGTCTGGAACAGCATCCCCGTATCCATCAGGACCGCCCCAGCATCTGTGCACCCAGGATCTGGAACAGCATCCCCGTATCCATCAGGACCTCCTCAGCATCTGTGCACCCAGGGTCTGGAACAGCATCCCCGTATCCATCAGGACTGCCTCAGCATCTGTGCACCCAGGGTCTGGAACAGCATCCCCGTATCCATCAGGACCGCCCCAGCATCTGTGCACCCAGGATGTGGAACAGCATCCCCGTATCCATCAGGACCGCCCCAGCATCTGTGCACCCAGGATCTGGAACAGCATCCCCGTATCCATCAGGACCGCCTCAGCATCTGTGCACCCAGGATCTGGAACAGCATCCCCGTATCCATCAGGACCGCCCCAGCATCTGTGCACCCAGGATCTGGAACAGCATCCCCGTATCCATCAGGACCGCCTCAGCATCTGTGCACCCAGGATCTGGAACAGCATCCCCGTATCCATCAGGACCGCCCCAGCATCTGTGCACCCAGGGTCTGGAACAGCATCCCCGTATCCATCAGGACCGCCCCAGCATCTGTGCACCCAGGGTCTGGAACAGCATCCCCGTATCCATCAGGACCGCCCCAGGATCTGTGCACCGAGGATGTGGAACAGCATCCCCGTATCCATCAGGACCGCCTCAGCATCTGTGCACCCAGGATGTGGAACAGCATCCCCGTATCCATCAGGACCGCCTCAGCATCTGTGCACCCAGGGTCTGGAACAGCATCCCCGTATCCATCAGGACCGCCCCAGCATCTGTGCACCCAGGGTCTGGAACAGCATCCCTGTATCCATCAGGACCGCCCCAACGCTGCCAAAATTTTGGAAAACATTGAAAATTCACCCCTTGGAAGAACAATACATCACAAGGCATTACCAGTCCACAAGCCAGCTCCCTCTCCTATCACTCATTGACTTTACGCTTGTCTTTGGTCCTGTACAGCTCTTCGATGCTTTTTCCACTAGTTTTGTGTTATACAACTACCACATCCATCCTTAAGTGCTAAGGGTCCTCAGTGCGTCAGCGGCAAGTGTCAGACTCCCCATTGCTCTCTGTCTTCACTGTACTCCTGGCCTCTTTTAATAAAGTGCATTTTAATGGGAGCACTCTTGAGGCTGGGCAGTAGCCCTAACACCCCTTTAATGATGATAATTAAGGGGTGTACAAAATTGAAATTCTGCAGGCGGAATATGGCAAAATTCATAATTATGCACTTCATGAAACTGCAACAAGTCCTAAGGATGTTTCACAGCTGAAAAATTAACAAATAGTAAACTTGCAAATGATTTCTCCTACAAAGTTATTCTTGCAATTTAATTCCTTCTGCACTTATTTATATATTACTGTCAAAAATCTAGTTTAATTTGCAGAGCTTTAAATAGAGTTGTATGACGTGTGCGGATGTGAAAAGATGGAATTGTTCAGAGCCCTTGTGCCTCAGAGAGGAGGCTGCAGGAAGGGATGTTTGGGGGTCTGTGTGAGTCAATGCCTCCAAAGAACAAGATTTCAAATACTGAATAATGAGGTGATGCAGAAGGACCACAGAGCCTGGTTTTCATGCCATAGGGGGACATCTTGGTACCGAACAGGCACAGCCGCTCACCCCCAGCAGAGCCCACGGCAGGACCACCGCAGAGGATCCGGTTAGAGCAGACCCTGGCAGCCCCGATGCCACCGGGTACACAGAAGCCATGCTCTGCTTTTACTGCTTGGGTTTAAAGTATACTAATTAAAGAATGGGCTCATTTGAAGCAAATAACGCGTACGGCTCGTTTTCTGCACTTTGGGAGGTTGGGACAAGAGGCTGGTACGCGCAGCGACAGCGTGCGGCGTGTCTGCTGCGGTGCTACATTGGCCAGTCATGCTCCACGTGGCCATCTCTTGTGATCAGCTCCACCAATCCCCCAGCAGGCTTTGCATCCAAGGCAGGGTCACTACAGTGCCTGTGCAAGCACCAGGGGTGTGGCTTCCTGCAGTGTGACCTTTCCTCCCAGACTTCCTGGGAACTCATCTGAAGCTCTGGTTGTCCAAAGTCCTCCAGCCCATGATCCAGTCCCCAGCATAGGGGACCCCAGGAAAGCCTTGTGCCCTAAAGTCATAGATCAGGGACTTGGGCCAACCTGGAGTAGAGCAGCACATCACACATGGACCTGGAAAACCAGACAGCTATAATGATCACTTGCAGAAGCTTAGACTTGACTTCCAGGCCAGACATGGCAGGAGGTTCATCCACCTAACCAAGACACCTGCAGCCATCCACAGACACCACAGCTGTAGGGGTCTCAAGCTCGGACCCGGGCTGCAACGTAACACAGACCCATTGTTTCATGTGGTTCACAAGACCTGCTGGTGGTCATGTTCTCCACGCGTGTGGTGGATGCTTATTGACCTGAACTAGAGAAATGTTTAGTGTCTTAGGATAAGGTGGGCTGATGGTGATGTGAGGTGGATAGACACTGAAAGATACCCTGAAGCATTTAGGGTGATGTGTTCCTGATACATGATGTAGCTTCAAACCTTTGATCAACTCCAGGACAAACATTTGCAAAATCCCAGACAATATACTGCATTCTTTCTGGTGCCGAATCTACTGTGCTTGCCGATGCCCCTTCCTACCAGGAATAGATCCCCTGCTCTACGGCGCTGCCACGCTGCTCCGCACATTTGTTACAGGACTGGCTATGAGCACGGTGCTCGCCGGTCCCTTGGTCCCGACCAAGCCCATCCAGCCTGGACTCCGCTGGCTTTGCCTAATCTTCCTATAACGCACTAGAGTCCTGCCTCCCTTGCTCGGTTATTGGCATGCACATGGTTACTTCATGTGCATTATTAATTTTATTTTCACCCATGATTAAACTTACATTTCACTTGGCTGCCATTTTACCACCGGTTTGCCTCTGGATCACATTATCTCCATCAAAGTTGACCCCCAACTCAGTTCTCTGAACCCTCTCCCATCCACTTTCATAGACAGATAAATAGGGCTGTGACACAAGAACAAAAACTGAAATAGGACTTTTCAGCCTAAGAAGCAGCCCTCATTACTGCTTGCATAGAGGGCAGCCATCTTGGCAAGGGGCTTCCTCCACTAACAGCACTCAACTTCCTTTTATTTTCACTCGCCTGCTCCTCCCTCCTTAGTGTTCTCAACATGGAACTATTCCATATCAATAAGCTGAACCACCTACTGCCCCTGCAGGACACAACTCGTTTAAAATCAATTATCCTCTAAATTTAACCAAAAATGACACAAAAACTCTCAAACATAAAATTCTCAAATTAAATAAAGAAACCCTTATAATAGACCCCAACTTTTGCCTCAATAAGGGATTGATACTTAATGACCTTATCTTCTACACCAGTCGTCGTGCTCAGTGGAGAAAAGTGCTATTCTCCGTACTCAAGACCACCTCCATCAAGAAAATACCTCACGGACATAAGCTTTCTATTGCCCCTGCCCCTTTGTACAATGCTGAAGCCACCATCTCCATCTATAACAATGGCACTGCACTCACTCAGTCATCTAATCGCAATTTGGAATTCTTTGACAATCTCTTCCCCTACATCAAGGATAATATAGACATTAATACCACCCCACGCCCCCTATCCTAAATGCTCACTGAATCCCTTCCTAATGTTAACCACTTCCCATCCACTCCCTCCTTCACCACATCCCACTTTTCTCCCATGGCAGACACTCACTCGCCCAGCCATGGTACCACTATAGATCAGAATAACCTTCATCACTGCCGAGATTTGTCAACAGCCTTAACCAGGAGATACCCAAGGCTACTAATCACCCTGCTTCGATCAAGGGTACCCCCTTTCCTACCACATCTGCGACCCAGTGGGCAACCCCCAACCTGCTTGCAGCGACCTCCCGACAATACATGAGGCCCATCACCGGCGCACCTATGAGACTTCTTCTTACCCCTCTTCCAATCTTCACTTCTAGTATACCCTTTACTAGCCCTCATCCTCTAATCACTTCTCCTATCACATCCCTCACCACCTATGAGCCTTCTGGTTTCTTGACCACGCCCTCTACCCCTGAGGGACCACACACGTCTTCCGTCCCTAGACCACACTACACTCCCAGCTGTATTATTCACCCTCCCTCCCTTGAGGACAAACTCGCTGTTCTTTAATCAAGACCTTCACTTAGTTATGTCGATCTCCAGAACCTTATACGCATCACTTCGAACCTCGAGAAGCTTTGGATACCCAACCTAACCACTTGGATTAAAAGTACCCCATATACTAAACAATATAATCCACCCTTAAGGGGCAGGACAAACTACTCCTGGCATAAGACATCGATCATTGAGAACTCACCAAACTTGCATTGGAGATCTCAACCCAATCTCAATCCCTCCTCCAGACCCCAGAGGTTTACTGACCATTTATCCGATGCGGACATTCACTCCCTTCTGTTATCATATACCACTTCACAGAAGAACTCATCACCCTCACTGGTCACTATCCAGACAATTCCCTCCAACCCGCTCACAGAACACAGTATCCACTATAGAACCATGAACAAGCACAAGCTACTACATGTCCCCACTACACGCCAAGAGGCATTAGTAACCAAATCTCAGATCATGTATACGCCTCTTAACTGCAGGTCCGTGGCATGCAGCTGACATCGCCGAGCTCATCCTAGCTCATGACCTTAACCTTTTAATCTTAACTGAAACGTGGCTCAACGACTCCCCCTCACCCTTTCTAGACACCCTGGTTCCACCCAGCTATGACATCATCAGATTGGATAGATCTGGAAGAGTTGGGGGCAGCAGAGCATGTATTGACTGCTCCTTGCTCACCTCGAAACATGCACAAACTGCTCCAATACCATCTTGTGACTACCTAGGTATTGAAATATGGAACAATGATAGGATTGTTTGCAAACTCTACACGATTTACCACCCCTGGGAAATAACCTACCTTTCTTCGAACAAATAATGGAGACCATCTCCTCCAACTCGGACCAACACACCACCCAGATCTTCCTTGGGTATTTCAATATTCACTGGAATGACTCAAATGATCCCATACTGAACATCTTCAAGTCCTTCCTCTCGGACCTCAACCTTACCCAGGCATGTAATGGCCCAACTCACAATAGAGGCTTCACCCTTGATCTAATCATCACTAAGGATAATGTCATTTAACTTGAATCCATATCCCCCTGTGATAGGTCAGATTACTACCTAATCTCCTTCCTCATCTTGGAAAAGGTGCTGATTAGATACGGTCAACTCCTTAAATCCAGACAATGTCGTTGAGACTTGAGAAATATTAAAGCACTTGAGGTCGACAAGAAGCTCCCAAAACAAGCACATTCGCTGACGATGCTAAAAACAGACCCAAAAAACTATTCGAAATCATCTAGCAACAAGCAATTTGGAAATCTAGCCATCATTTGGTGGATAATGGGTCATTGCCTAGAAGAGATGAATTCTCTGCCTATTTATTGAAAAGACTAGAAAGATTGAATCCGAACTGCAACTTGCCTCCCAGCATCTACTAAGCCAGGTTCAGTCCAGTCTCCTCCCAGTGCAGCACCTGCTGAGATCCCCTCACATTGGTTATACCACAGAAAGTAATGGTACTTGGCATGCCTTCAAACTTCCAGATGAAGCCGATATACTCAAAATAATAATATCAAAAACCTCCAACCACTTTAATGATCTCCTGCCCGCCAAGCTCAACAAAGAGCTTCGATCTTCGATACTCCCACTTTGGATTAAGATTGTCGATGCTTCTCTCTCTCAGGGCATGATTCCTGATTGCTTAAAGATAGGAGAGGTGACCCCAATCCTAAAAAACCAAAATGTGGACCTGTCTGACCTCAACAATTTCCATCCAATTACCAGCATCCCGACACTAGCAACGTTACTAGAGAAATGCAACTCTGCAAACGCATCGGTGATTTTCATCTTCTTGCCCATTGCTAATCCGGCTTCAGAACCGGTCACAGCACTGAAACGACTCTGACACACATTGCAGATGATGCCCTGAGATCGTTTCATCAGAACGATCCTTGCCTGCTTATTCTTCTTGATCTCTCATCAGTGTTCGATACGGTGAAACATGACAACATGATTAACTTTCTGTAGAAAAGGATGGGGCTATCTGGTCCCGTTCAAAACTGGTTTATGAAGTTCCTACATACCAGAGCTCAAAGAATCAAAGTCAATCAAACCCTTTCTGACATTACTCTGGTCTCGATAGGAGTGTCCCAATGATCCACGCTCTCACCCACATTATTCAATTTTCTCATGAAACCTCTCATCGAAATTCTGAAGCACTCAAACATTCATTACCACATGTACGCTGATGATACACAATTGTACTTGAAAATGTCCTCACCCAAAGATATCAAAACTCTCAACTGCACCCTACTGAAAACCCAAAAATGGTTAACCCGCAATCACCTTATGCTCAACACACTTAAAACGGAATTCCTCCTGATCGCCCCTCACAATCACTCTGTCCCCCTAGAAGAATGGCTCAAACTTACAGCGTTCAACTGCGCCCCCCCCACCCCACGTTATTGACTCTACTAGATCACTAGGTATAACGTTGGATAAACACCTGAATATGCAAGATGATATCAGCACAGCCACCAGGGAAGCCAATTACCAACTGAACACACTAAGGAAAATCAAACCCTTCCTGCCCCTTGATGACTTTCAGTTATCAGTTCAATCCCTAGTCATCTCCCGTTTAGATTACGGGAGTGCTACTCTTGCAGGCTTACCTAAAGTAAAGCTGGCTCCATTAAGGGCCTCGTTGACCTCAGCTGCTAGGCTTATTACGGGATCCAGAAGATCCGACCACATTACAGCAGACCTAAAACATCAAAAATGGCACGCGTTTGAAGCAAGTATCCAGTTGAAGATATCCTACATGACACAAGGCTCTTCACCATAACACTCCAACCTACCAGGCCAAAAGACTCAAACTGTCTAGTGAGATTCTTTCCTTAAGAAGCACTAACTGCCTACTGTTGAAACCGTAGAAGTTCAACAAGAAGAAAACTTACAACGGCTCCTTCTCTGAACCAGCCCTGAAACCAGGTCAAACCCCTCGACCACTTCCTTCAAAAACTGCTTCTGTTGAATAGAGTCCTTCAGTAGTAGCCTTGAAGTCACTCAGCTTGACTATTTTCTTGTGGACACCTCCGGATCTTGATCCTGCCAGGCCGCTTGTTATATTGTTTTCTGCATTGCTGCTTACTTATTCCTTCTTGCATTCTTCCTTTTTGTATATGACTTGTCTGCTTTATGTACAGCGCTCTGATTCCCTGACGGATCATGTTCGCGCCTTAGAAAACTCCTTGAATAAATAAATAATATGACATTTTGTCATTTGGGTGCCCCCTTTCCCTTAGGAACAGTGGAGGGTGTGGTGACTTAGAGTAGAGTTTGGAGGATGCAGAACATCTGCCAAATATACATGTGTGTCCCTTCTGTCCTGTTGAAAGTGTGTATGTGATATACAGCATTCGGGGTTACTGTGGTTCATTGTACCTGCACCGCCCCATCAGCCTCTGTAGCGACCATCCTCGTGTGATTAGGTTCATAGAGGTGACAAACTGGAACAACATTGTTTATTAAACCATACACAAGTTCAGTTTTTGCACAGGGTGCACCCCGAACTGCATTAATTCAAGGTGTTCTCAAAGTTAAAGACTGAAATAAAGACACTTACTTAGGATCACATGATTTGTTCAAGTGGGCAGCAGGGATTCGAGTCAGATTTCCTAGTTACACATTGTGCAGTTCAGACACTCGATGGATATCTCGCGCAAGGACCGAACTTTGTGTTTAATTCTTTGAGGAGATAAATTAGCACAATGTGTTCATCACCTACACACACAAGTAGTCTTTCTGGAAAAATATCCATACATTCTTCCATCCATGCCCTTACCCATCAATGTATGTCGTTGACTCGTCTTGGCAATCACCGTTTGAACAATCAATCACACGTCCTTACGCACAAAACTGTCAGACAAGGAAGACGTACTTTAAAAACCCGCCAGACCTCTTGGCTTTGCTAGTCCTCCCCTGACGAATAGACCGACGAAGGTAACTGAGTGCATCTCCCAAACAAAGAGCTCTCGGAGACCCCCCTGAGCTTGCCCTGTGCTCACTGCCCTCCAGAGGGGCACAGCCGCACAGCAGAATCAAGGCCTTGAGCGTGAACCTCCATCTAGGACTCTTTTCTGGACATACCTGCTGCCAACGTGTACATTTAATATTAGGCGTGGGCAGGATACTGGCTCCTGGAGGGGGGGGCCTACTATTGAGGAAGTCCATCCTCTGTATCCAGCCTTAACAGAGAGTGTTAGTGGGGATCTGACAGTGCCAGGAGCAGGGATCTGACAGTGCCAGGAGCAGAGCTCTGACAGTGCCAGGAGCAGAGCTCTGACAGTGCCAGGAACAGAGATCTGATAGTGCCAGGAGCCGAGCTCTGACAGTGCCAGGAGCAGAGCTCTGACAGTGCCAGGAGCAGAGCTCTGACAGTGCCAGGAGCAGAGCTCTGACAGTGCCAGGAACAGAGATCTGATAGTGCCAGGAGCAGAGCTCTGACAGTGCCAGGAGCAGAGCTCTGACAGTGCCAGGAGCAGAGCTCTGACAGTGCCAGGAGCAGAGATCTGATAGTGCCAGGAGCAGAGATCTGACTGTGCCAGGAGCAGAGATCTGACTGTGCCAGGAGCTGAGATCTGACAGTGCCAGGAGCAGAGATATAACAGTGCCAGGAGCACAGATCTGACAGTGCCAGGAGCAGAGATCTGATAGTGCCAGGAGCAGAGATCTGATAGTGCCAGAATAGAGCTCTGACAGTGCCAGGAGCAGAGATCTGATAGTGCCAAAAAAAGAGCTCTGACAGTTCCGGGAGCAGAGCTCTGATAGTGCCAGAATAGAGCTCTCCCAGTGCAGGAGCAGAGATCTGATAGTTCCAGAACAGAGCTCTGACAGTGCTAGGAGCAGACATATGACAGTGCCAGAATAGAGCACTCCCAGTGCTGGGAGCAGAGCTCTGGTAGTGCCAGAACAGAGCTCTGACAGTGCCAGGAGCAGAGCTCTGATAGTGCCAGAACAGAGCTCTGACAGTGCCAGAACAGAGCTTTGACAGTGTTAGGAGCAGAGATATGACAGTGCCAGAATAGAGCTCTCCCAGTGCCAGGAGCAGAGATCTGATCGTGCCAGAACAGAGCTCTGATAGTGCCAGAACAGAGCTCTGAGAGTGCCGGGAACAGAGCTCTGATAGTGCCAGAATAGAGCTCTGATAGAGCTGGGAGCAGAGATCTGATAGTGCCAGAATAGAGCTCTGACTGTGCCGGGAGCAGAGCTCTAATAGTACTAGAATAGGGCTCTGACAGTGCCAGAACAGAGCTCTGACAGTGCCAGGAGCAGAGGTTGGACAGTGCCAGAATAGAGCTCTCCCAGTGCCTGGAGCAGAGCTCTGATAGTGCCAGAATGGAGCTCTGACAGTGCCAGGAGCAGAGATCTGATAGTGCCAGAACAGAGCTCTGACAGTACCGGGAGCAGAGCTTTGATAGTGCCAGAATAGAGCTCTGATAGAGCCGGGAGCAGAGATCTGATAGTGCCAGAATAGAGCTCTGGCAGTGCCAGGAGCAGAGCTCTAATAGTGCTAGAATAGAGCTCTGACAGTGCCAGAACAGAGCTCTCCCAGTGCCAGGAGCAGAGCTCTGATAGTGTCAGAATAGAGTTCTGATAGTGGCAGAATAGAGCTCTGACAGTGCCAGGATCAGAGATCTAATAGTGCTCGAATAGAGCTCTGACAGTGCCAGGAGCAGAGATCTGAGAGTGCCGGAAGAGAGCTCTGACATTGCTAGGAGCAGAGATCTGATAGTGCCAGCAGAGGGGCTCTGACAGTGACAGGAGCAGAGCTCTGATAGTGCCAGGTTGGAGCTCTGACAGTTCCAGGAGCAGAGATCTAATAGTGCTAGAGTAGAGCTCTGACAGTGCCAGAACAGAGCTCTGACAGTGAAAGGAGCAAAGATCTAATAGTGCCGGAAAAGAGCTCTGACAGTGGCAGGAGCAGAGATCTGAGAGTGCCGGAATAGAGCTCTGACAGTGCCAGGGGCAGAGATCTGATGGTGCCAGCAGAGGGGCTCTGACAGTGCCAGGAGCAGAGATCCGACAGTGCCAGGAGCAGAGATCTGATAGTTCCAGGAGCGGAGATCTGAAAGTGCCAGAAGCCGAGATCTGACAGTGCCAGGAGCAGATATCTGACAGTGCCAGGAGCACAGATCTGACAGTGCCAGGAGCAGAGATCTGATAGTGCCAAAATGACGCTCTGACAGTGCCAGGAGCAGAGCTCTGATAGTGCCAGAATAGAGCTCTCCCAGTGCCAGGAGCAGAGATCTGATAGTTCCAGAACAGAGCTCTGACAGTGCTAGGAGCAGACATATGACAGTGCCAGAATAGAGCACTCCCAGTGCTGGGAGCAGAGCTCTGATAGTGCCAGAACAGAGTTCTGACAGTGCCAGAACAGAGCTCTGACAGTGCTAGGAGCAGAGAGATGACAGTGCCAGAAAAGAGCTCTCCCAGTGCCAGGAGCAGAGATCTGATAGTGCCAGAACAGAGCTCTGACAGTGCAAGGAGCAGAGCTCTGATAGTGCCAGAACAGAGCTCTGACAGTTCCAGGAGCAGAGCTCTGATAGTGCCAAAATAGAGCTCTCCCAGTGCAAGGAGCAGAGATCTGATAGTGCCAGAACAGAGCTCTGACAGTGACAGGAGCAGAGCTCTGATAGTGCCAGAACAGAGCTCTGACAGTGCCAGAACAGAGCTTTGACAGTGCTAGGAGCAGAGATATGACGGTGCCAGAATAGAGCTCTCCCAGTGCCAGGAGCAGAGATATGATAGTGCCAGAACAGAGCTCTGAGAGGGCCGGTAACAGAGCTCTGATAGTGCCAGAATAGAGCTCTGATAGAGCTGGGAGCAGAGATCTGATAGTGCCAGAATAGAGCTCTGACTGTGCCGGGAGCAGAGCTCTAATAGTACTAGAATAGAGCTCTGACAGTGCCAGAACAGAGCTCTGACAGTGCCAGGAGCAGAGGTTTGACAGTGCCAGAATAGAGCTCTCCCAGTGCCTGGAGCAGAGCTCTGATAGTGCCAGAATGGAGCTCTGACAGTGCCAGGAGCAGAGATCTGATAGTGCCAGAACAGAGAACTGAGAGTGCCGGGA
This sequence comes from Calotriton arnoldi, assembly GCA_963921515.1. Lineage (NCBI taxonomy): Eukaryota > Metazoa > Chordata > Amphibia > Caudata > Salamandridae > Calotriton > Calotriton arnoldi. The sequence goes on from CAWUFW010004063.1 coordinate 552,062, forward strand.
GCAGAGCTTTGATAGTGCCAGAATAGAGCTCTGATAGAGCTGGGAGCAGAGATCTGATAGTGCTAGAATAGAGCTCTGACAGTGCCGGAAGCAGAGCTCTAATAGTGCTAGAATAGAGCTCTGACAGTGCCAGAACAGAGCTCTCCCAGTGCCAGGAGCAGAGCTCTGATAGTGTCAGAATAGAGTTATGATAGTGCCAGAATAGAGCTCTGACAGTGCCAGCATCAGAGATCTAATAGTGCTCGAATAGAGCTCTGACAGTGCCAAGAGCAGCGATCTGAGAGTGCCAGAAGAGAGCTCTGACATTGCTAGGAGCAGAGATCTGATAGTGCCAGCAGAGGGGCTCTGACAGTGACAGGAGCAGAGCTCTGATAGTGCCAGGATGGAGCTCTGACAGTTCCAGGAGCAGAGATCTAATAGTGCTAGAGTAGAGCTCTGACATGCCAGAACAGAGCTCTGACAGTGAAAGGAGCAAAGATCTGATAGTGCCAGAAAAGAGCTCTGACAGTGCCAGGGGCAGAGATCTGATGGTGTCAGCAGAGGGGCTCTGACAGTGCCAGGAGCAGAGATCTGACAGTGCCAGGAGCAGAGATTTGATAGTGCCAGGAGCAGAGATCTGACAGTGCCAGGAGCTGAGATCTGACAGTGCCAGGAGCAGATATCTTACAGTGCCAGGAGCAGATATCTGACGGTGCCAGGAGCAGAGATCTGATAGTGCCAGAATGGAGCTCTGACAGTGCCAGGAGCAGAGATCTGATAGTGCCAAAACAAGAGCTCTGACAGTTCCGGGAGCAGAGCTCTGATAGTGCCAGAATAGAGCTCTCCCAGTGCCAGGAGCAGAGATCTGATAGTGCCAGAACAGAGCTCGGACAGTGCCGGGAGCAGAGCTCTGATAGTGCCAGAACAGAGCTCTGACAGTGCTAGGAGCAGAGAGATGGCAGTGCCAGAATAGAGCTCTCCTAGTGCCAGGAGCAGAGATCTGATAGTGCCAGAACAGAGCTCTGACAGTGCCAGGAGCAGAGCTCTGATAGTGCCAGAACAGAGCTCTGACAGTTCCAGGAGCAGAGCCCTGATAGTGCCAAAATAGAGCTCTCCCAGTGCCAGGAGCAGAGATCTGATAGTGCCAGAACAGAGCTCTGACAGTGCTGGGAGCAGAGCTCTGACAGTGCCAGAACAGAGCTCTGACAGTGCCAGAACAGAGCTTTGACACTGCTAGGAGCAGAGATATGACAGTGCCAGAATAGAGCTCTCCCAGTGCCAGGAGCAGAGATTTTATAGTGCCAGAATAGAGCTCTCCCAGTGCCAGGAGCAGAGCTCTGATAGTGCCAGAATAGAGCTCTGACAGTGCCAGGAGCAGAGACCTGATAGTGCCAGAACAAAGCTCTGACAGTGCCGGAAGCAGAGCTCTGATAGTGCCAGAATAGAGCTCTGATAGAGCCGGGAGCAGAGATCTGATGGTGCCAGAATAGAGCTCTGGCAGTGCCGGGAGCAGAGCTCTAATAGTGCTAGAATAGAGCTCTGACAGTGCCAGAACAGAGCTCTCCCAGTGCCAGGAGCAGAGCTCCGATAGTGTCAGAATAGAGTTCTGATAGTGCCAGAATAGAGCTCTGACAGTGCCAGAATTAGAGATCTAATAGTGCTCGAATAGAGCTCTGACAGTGCCAGGAGCAGAGATCTGAGAGTGCCAGAATAGAGCTCTGACATTGCTAGGAGCAGAGATCTGATAGTGCCAGCAGAGGGGCTCTGACAGTGACAGGAGCAGAGCTCTGATAGTGCCAGGATGGAGCACTGACAGTTCCAGGAGCAGAGATCTAATAGTGCTAGAATAGAGCTCTGACAGTGCCAGAACAGAGCTCTGACAGTGAAAGGAGCAAAGATCTGATAGTGCCGGAATAGAGCTCTGACAGTGCCAGGAGCAGAGATCTGATAGTGCCAGCAGAGGGGCTCTCACAGTGCCAGGAGCAGAGCTCTGATAGTGCCTCTTGTGAAAGAGGTGTGGCGCAGCGGCCAGGGTGCCTGACTCCGGACCACGGGGTTCACGGTTCGATCCCCGGTGCCGGCGGCAGGTTAGCCCAGCACCATGTGACTCTGGGCAATAGCTCGCTTAATCTTCCTGAGGGCCCCCAGCGCCGGGACACCTCTCTGGAGGTAGCTGTGCTCTTTACAAATGCTGGTATTTATTTCATATTTCATAATGGAGTTCTGATAGTGCCAGAATAGAGCCCTGACAGTGCCAGGACCAGAGATCTGATAGTGCTAGAATAGAGCTCTGACAGTGCCAGGAGCAGAGATCTGATAGTGCCAGGAGCAGAGATCTGATAGTGCCAGCAGAAGGGCTCTCACAGTGCCAGCAGCAGAGCTTTGATAGTGCAGGCAGAGGGGCTCTCACGATGCAAGGAGCAGAGCTCTGATAGTGCCAGCAGAGGGGCTCTCACAGTGCCAGGGGCAGAGCTATAATAGTGCCAGCAGAGGGGCTCTGACAGGAGCAGAGCTCTGATAGTTCCAGTAGAAGGGCTCTGACAGTGCCACGAGCAGAGCACTGATACTATTATCAGAGGGGCTCTCACAATGCCATGAGGAGAGATTTGATAGTGCCAGAATAGAGCTCTGATAGTGCTGGGTGCAGAGCTCTGACAGTGCCAGAAGCAGACATCTGACCGTGCGAGGAGCAGAGCTCTGATAGTGCCAGACTAGAGCTCTCACAGTGCAGGGAGCAGAGATCTTATAGTGTCAGAACAGAGCTCTCACAGTGCCGGGAGCAGAGTTCCGATAGTGCCAGAATAGAGCTCTGATAGTGCCAAAACAGAGCTCTAACAGTGCCTGGAGCAGAGCTCTAACAGTGCCAGAATAGAGCTCTGACAGTGCCAGCAGAGGAGTTCTCACGATACAGGGACAGAGCTCTGATGGTGCCAGCAGAGGGGCTTTCACACTGCCAGGAGCAGAGAACTGATAGTGCCAGAATAGAGCTCTGACAGTGCCAGGAGCAGAGATCTGAGAGTATCAGGAGCAGAGATTTGATAGTGCCAGAATAGAGTTCTGACCGTGCCAGGAGCAGAGATCTGACAGTGCCAGAAGAGAGCTCTGACAGTGCCAGGAGCAGAGATCTGATAGTGCTAGAATAGAGCTCTGACAGTGCCAGAATAGAGCTCTGACAGTGCCAGGACCAGAGATCTGATAGTGCCAGGAGCAGAGAACTGATAGTGCCAGAATAGAGCTCTGACAGTGCCAGGAGAAGAGATCTGATAGTGCCAGGAGCAGAGATCTGATAGTGCCAGCAGAGGGGCTCTGACAGTGAGAAGAGCAGAGCTCTGACAGTGCCAGAAGCAGAGATCTAATAGTGCTAGAATAGAGCTCTGACAGTGCCAGGAGCAGAGATCTGATAGTGCCAGCAGAAGGGCTCTCACAGTGCCAGCAGCAGAACTTTGATAGTGCAGGCAGAGGGGCTCTCACGATGCAAGGAGCAGAGCTCTGATAGTGCCAGAATAGAGCTTTGACAGTGCCAGAAGCAGAGCTCTGATAGTGCCAACAGAGGAGCTTTCATAGTGCCAGGAGCAGAGATCTGATAGTGCCGGAATAGAGCTTTGACAGTGCCAGGGGCAGAGCTCTGATAGTGCCAACAGAGGGGCTCTGACAGTGACAGGAGAGGAGCTCTGATAGTTCCAGTAGAAGGGCTCTGACTGCCACGAGCAGAGCACTGATAGTATTATCAGAGGGGCTCTCTCAATGCCATGAGCAGAGATTTGATAGTGCCAGAATAGAGCTCTGATAGTGCTGGGAGCAGAGCTCTGATAGTGCCAGAAAAGAGCTCTGACAGTGCCAGGAGCAGAGCTCTGATAATGCCAGAATAGAGCTCTGACAGTGCCAGAAGCAGACATCTGACAGTGCAGGGAGCAGAGCTCTGAAAGTGCCAGACTAGAGCTCTCACAGTGCAGGGAGCAGAGAACTTATAGTGTCAGAACAGAGCTCTGACAGTGCCGGGAGCAGAGTTCTGATAGTGCCAGAATAAAGCTCTGATGGTGCCAGGAACAGAACTCTGATAGTGCCAGAAGAGGAGTTCTCACGACACAGGGACAGAGCTCTGACGGTGCCAGCAGAGGGGCTTTCACACTGCCAGGAGCAGAGAACTGATAGTGCCAGAACAGAGCTCTGACAGTGCCGTGAGCAGAGCTCTGATAGTGCCAGAATAGAGCTCTGATAGAGCCGGGAGCAGAGATCTGATAGTGCCAGAATAGAGCTCTGACAGTGCCAGAACAGAGCTCTCCCAGTGCCAGGAGCAGAGCTCCGATAGTGTCAGAATAGAGTTCTGATAGTGCCAGAATAGAGCTCTGACAGTGCCAGAATTAGAGATCTAATAGTGCTCGAATAGAGCTCTGACAGTGCCAGGAGCAGAGATCTGAGAGTGCCGGTATAGAGCTCTGGCATTGCTAGGAGCAGAGATCTGATAGTACCAGCAGAGGGGCTCTGACAGTGACAGGAGCAGAGCTCTGATAGTGCCAGGATGGAGCACTGACAGTTCCAGGAGCAGAGATCTAATAGTGCTAGAATAGAGCTCTGACAGTGCCAGAACAGAGCTCTGACAGTGAAAGGAGCAAAGATCTGATAGTGCCGGAATAGAGCTCTGACAGTGCCAGGAGCAGAGATCTGATAGTGCCAGCAGAGGGGCTCTCACAGTGCCAGGAGCAGAGCTCTGATAGTGCCTCTTGTGAAAGAGGTGTGGCGCAGCGGCCAGGGTGCCTGACTCCGGACCACGGGGTTCACGGTTCGATCCCCGGTGCCGGCGGCAGGTTAGCCCAGCACCATGTGACTCTGGGCAATAGCTCGCTTAATCTTCCTGAGGGCCCCCAGCGCCGGGACACCTCTCTGGAGGTAGCTGTGCGCTTTACAAATGCTGGTATTTATTTCATATTTCATAATGGAGTTCTGATAGTGCTAGAATAGAGCTCTGACAGTGCCAGGAGCAGAGATCTGATAGTGCCAGCAGAGGGGCTGTGACAGTGAGAGGAGCAGAGCTCTGAAGGTGTCAGAATAGACCTCTGACAGTGCCAGGAGCAGAGCTCTGATAGTGCCGGAATAGAGCTCTGACGGTGCCAGGGGCAGAGCTCTGAAGGTGTCAGAATAGACCTCTGACAGTGCCAGGAGCAGAGCTCTGATAGTGCCGGAATAGAGCTCTGATAGTGCTGTGTGCAGAGCTCTGATAGTGCCAGTATAGAGCTCTGACAGTGCCAGAAGCAGACATCTGACCGTGCGGGGAGCAGAGCTCTGATAGTGCCAGACTAGAGCTCTCACAGTGCAGGGAGCAGAGATCTTATAGTGTCAGAATAGAGCTCTCACAGTGCCGGGAGCAGAGTTCCGATAGTGCCAGAATAGAGCTCTGATAGTGACAAAACAGAGCTCTAACAGTGCCTAGAGCAGAGCTCTAATAGTGCCAGAATATAGCTCTGACAGTGCCAGGAACAGAACTCTGATAGTGCCAGGAGAGGAGTTCTCACAATACAGGGACAGAGCTCTGACGGTGCCAGCAGAGGGGCGTTCACACTGCCAGGAGCAGAGAATTGATAGTGCCAGAATAGAGCTCTGACAGTGCCAGGAGCAGAGATCTGAGAGTATCAGGAGCAGAGATTTAATAGTGCCAGAATAGAGTTCTGACAGTGCCAGGAGCAGAGATCTGATAGTGCTAGAATAGAGCTCTGACAGTGCCAAAATAGAGCTCTGACAGTGCCAGGACCAGAGATCTGATAGTGCCAGGAGCAGAGAACTGATAGTGCCAGAATAGAGTTCTGACAGTGCCAGGAGAAGAGATCTGATAGTGCCAGGAGCAGAGATCTGATAGTGCTAGAATAGAACTCTGACAGTGCCAGGAGCAGAGATCTGATAGTGCCAGCAGAGGGGCTCTGACAGTGAGAGGAGCAGAGCTCTGATAGTGCCAGAATAGAGCTCTGACAGTGCCAGAAGCAGAGATCTAATAGTGCTAGAATAGAGCTCTGACAGTGCCAGGAGCAGAGATCGGATAGTGCCAGCAGAAGGGCTCTCACAGTGCCAGCAGCAGAACTTTGATAGTGCAGGCAGAGGGGCTCTCACGATGCAAGGAGCAGAGCTCAGATAGTGCCAGAATAGAGCTTTGACAGTGCCAGGAGCAGAGCTCTGATAGTGCCAACAGAGGAGCTTTCATAGTGCCAGGAGCAGAGATCTGATAGTGCGGGAATAGAGCTCTGACAGTGCCAGGGGCAGAGCTCTGAAAGTGCCAACAGAGGGGCTCTGACAGTGACAGGAGCAGAGCTCTGATATTTCCAGTAGAAGGGCTCTGACAGTGCCACGAGCAGAGCACTGATAGTATTATCAGAGGGGCTCTCTCAATGCCATGAGCAGAGATTTGATAGTGCCAGAATAGAGCTCTGATAGTGCTGGGAGCAGAGCTCTGATAGTGCCAGAATAGAGCTCTGACAGTGCCAGGAGCAGAGCTCTGATAGTGCGGGGAGCAGAGCTCTGAAAGTGCCAGACTAGAGCTCTCACAGTGCAGGGAGCAGAGAACTTATAGTGTCAGAACAGAGCTCTGACAGTGCCGGGAGCAGAGTTCTGATAGTGCCAGAATAGAGCTCTGATAGTGCCAGGAACAGAACTCTGATAGTGCCAGCAGAGATCTGAGAGTATCATGAGCAGAGATTTGATAGTGCCAGAATAGAGTTCTGACAGTGCTAGGAGCAGAGAGCTGACAGTGCCAGAAGAGAGCTCTGACAGTGCCAGGAGCAGAGATCTGATAGTGCTAGAATAGAGCTCTGACAGTGCCAGAATAGAGCTCTGACAGTGCCAGGACCAGAGATCTGATAGTGACAGGAGCAGAGAACTGGTAGTGCCAGAATAGAGCTTTGACAGTGCCAGGAGAAGAGATTTGATAGTGCCAGGAGCAGAGATCTGATAGTGCTAGAATAGAGCTCTGACAGTGCCAGGAGCAGAGATCTGATAGTGTCAGCAGAGGGGCTCTGACAGTGAGAGGAGCAGAGCTCTGACAGTGCCAGCAGAGGGCTTTCACACTGCCAGGAGCAGAGAACTGATAGTGCCAGAATAGAGCTATGACAGTGCCAGGAGAAAAGATCTGATAGTGCCAGGAGCAGAGATCTGATAGTGCTAGAATAGAGCTCTGACAGTGCCAGGAGCAGAGCTCTAATAGTGCCAGCAGAGGAGTTCTCACGATACAGGGACAGAGCTCTGATGGTGCCAGCAGAGGGGCTCTGACAGTAACAGGAGCAGAGCTCTGACAGTGCCAACAGAGGGGCTTTCACACTGCCAGGAGCAGAGAACTGATAGTGCCAGAATAGAGTTCTGACAGTGCTGTGTGCAGAGCTCTGATAGTGCCAGTATAGAGCTCTGACAGTGCCAGAAGCAGACATCTGACCGTGCGGGGAGCAGAGCTCTGATAGTGCCAGACTAGAGCTCTCACAGTGCAGGGAGCAGAGATCTTATAGTGTCAGAATAGAGCTCTCACAGTGCCGGGAGCAGAGTTCCGATAGTGCCAGAATAGAGCTCTGATAGTGACAAAACAGAGCTCTAACAGTGCCTAGAGCAGAGCTCTAATAGTGCCAGAATATAGCTCTGACAGTGCCAGGAACAGAACTCTGATAGTGCCAGCAGAGGAGTTCTCACAATACAGGGACAGAGCTCTGACGGTGCCAGCAGAGGGGCGTTCACACTGCCAGGAGCAGAGAATTGATAGTGCCAGAATAGAGCTCTGACAGTGCCAGGAGCAGAGATCTGAGAGTATCAGGAGCAGAGATTTAATAGTGCAAGAATAGAGTTCTGACAGTGCCAGGAGCAGAGATCTGATAGTGCTAGAATAGAGCTCTGACAGTGCCAAAATAGAGCTCTGACAGTGCCAGGACCAGAGATCTGATAGTGCCAGGAGCAGAGAACTGATAGTGCCAGAATAGAGTTCTGACAGTGCCAGGAGAAGAGATCTGATAGTGCCAGGAGCAGAGATCTGATAGTGCTAGAATAGAGCTCTGACAGTGCCAGGAGCAGAGATCTGATAGTGCCAGCAGAGGGGCTCTGACAGTGAGAGGAGCAGAGCTCTGAAGGTGTCAGAATAGACCTCTGACAGTGCCAGGAGCAGAGCTCTGATAGTGCCGGAATAGAGCTCTGACGGTGCCAGGGGCAGAGCTCTGAAGGTGTCAGAATAGACCTCTGACAGTGCCAGGAGCAGAGCTCTGATAGTGCCAGAATAGAGCTCTGATAGTGCTGTGTGCAGAGCTCTGATAGTGCCAGTATAGAGCTCTGACAGTGCCAGAAGCAGACATCTGACCGTGCGGGGAGCAGAGGCTCTGATAGTGCCAGACTAGAGCTCTCACAGTGCAGGGAGCAGAGATCTTATAGTGTCAGAATAGAGCTCTCACAGTGCCGGGAGCAGAGTTCCGATAGTGCCAGAATAGAGCTCTGATAGTGACAAAACAGAGCTCTAACAGTGCCTAGAGCAGAGCTCTAATAGTGCCAGAATATAGCTCTGACAGTGCCAGGAACAGAACTCTGATAGTGCCAGCAGAGGAGTTCTCACAATACAGGGACAGAGCTCTGACGGTGCCAGCAGAGGGCGTTCACACTGCCAGGAGCAGAGAATTGATAGTGCCAGAATAGAGCTCTGACAGTGCCAGGAGTAGAGATCTGAGAGTATCAGGAGCAGAGATTTAATAGTGCCAGAATAGAGTTCTGACAGTGCCAGGAGCAGAGATCTGATAGTGCTAGAATAGAGCTCTGACAGTGCCAAAATAGAGCTCTGACAGTGCCAGGACCAGAGATCTGATAGTGCCAGGAGCAGAGAACTGATAGTGCCAGAATAGAGTTCTGACAGTGCCAGGAGAAGAGATCTGATAGTGCCAGGAGCAGAGATCTGATAGTGCTAGAATAGAGCTCTGACAGTGCCAGGAGTAGAGATCTGATAGTGCCAGCAGAGGGGCTCTGACAGTGAGAGGAGCAGAGCTCTGATAGTGCCAGAATAGAGCTCTGACAGTGCCAGAAGCAGAGATCTAATAGTGCTAGAATAGAGCTCTGACAGTGCCAGGAGCAGAGATCGGATAGTGCCAGCAGAAGGGCTCTCACAGTGCCAGCAGCAGAACTTTGATAGTGCAGGCAGAGGGGCTCTCACGATGCAAGGAGCAGAGCTCAGATAGTGCCAGAATAGAGCTTTGACAGTGCCAGGAGCAGAGCTCTGATAGTGCCAACAGACGAGCTTTCATAGTGCCAGGAGCAGAGATCTGATAGTGCGGGAATAGAGCTCTGACAGTGCCAGGGGCAGAGCTCTGAAAGTGCCAACAGAGGGGCTCTGACAGTGACAGGAGCAGAGCTCTGATAGTTCCAGTAGAAGGGCTCTGACAGTGCCACGAGCAGAGCACTGATAGTATTATCAGAGGGGCTCTCTCAATGCCATGAGCAGAGATTTGATAGTGCCAGAATAGAGCTCTGATAGTGCTGGGAGCAGAGCTCTGATAGTGCCAGAATAGAGCTCTGACAGTGCCAGGAGCAGAGCTCTGATAGTGCGGGGAGCAGAGCTCTGAAAGTGCCAGACTAGAGCTCTCACAGTGCAGGGAGCAGAGAACTTATAGTGTCAGAACAGAGCTCTGACAGTGCCGGGAGCAGAGTTCTGATAGTGCCAGAATAGAGCTCTGATAGTGCCAGGAACAGAACTCTGATAGTGCCAGCAGAGGAGTTCTCACGACACAGGGACAGAGCTCTGACGGTGCCAGCAGAGGGGCTTTCACACTGCCAGGAGCAGAGAACTGATAGTGCCAGAACAGAGCTCTGACAGTGCCAGGAGCAGAGATCTGAGAGTATCATGAGCAGAGATTTGATAGTGCCAGAATAGAGTTCTGACAGTGCTAGGAGCAGAGAGCTGACAGTGCTAGAATAGAGCTCTGACAGTGCCAGAATAGAGCTCTGACAGTGCCAGGACCAGAGATCTGATAGTGACAGGAGCAGAGAACTGGTAGTGCCAGAATAGAGCTTTGACAGTGCCAGGAGAAGAGATTTGATAGTGCCAGGAGCAGAGATCTGATAGTGCTAGAATAGAGCTCTGACAGTGCCAGGAGCAGAGATCTGATAGTGTCAGCAGAGGGGCTCTGACAGTGAGAGGAGCAGAGCTCTGACAGTGCCAGCAGAGGGGCTTTCACACTGCCAGGAGCAGAGAACTGATAGTGCCAGAATAGAGCTATGACAGTGCCAGGAGAAAAGATCTGATAGTGCCAGGAGCAGAGATCTGATAGTGCTAGAATAGAGCTCTGACAGTGCCAGGAGCAGAGCTCTAATAGTGCCAGCAGAGGAGTTCTCACGATACAGGGACAGAGCTCTGATGGTGCCAGCAGAGGGGCTCTGACAGTAACAGGAGCAGAGCTCTGACAGTGCCAACAGAGGGGCTTTCACACTGCCAGGAGCAGAGAACTGATAGTGCCAGAATAGAGCTCTGACAGTGCCAGGAGCAGAGATCTGAGAGTATTAAGAGCAGAGATTTGATAGTGCCAGAATAGAGTTCTGACAGTGCCAGGAGCAGAGATCTGACAGTGCCAGAAGAGAGCTCTGACAGTGCCAGGAGCAGAGATCTGATAGTGCCGGGATAGAGCACTGACAATGCCAGGAGCAGAGATCTGATAGTGCCAGCAGAGGGGCTCTGACAGTGAGAGGAGCAGAGCTCTGATAGTTTCTGAATAGAGCTCTGACAGTGCCAGAAGCAGAGATCTAATAGTGCTAGAATAGAGCTCTGACAGTGCCAGAACACAGCTCGGACGGTGCCAGGAGCAGGGCTCTGATGGTGTCAGAATAGACCTCTGACAGTGCCAGGAGCAGAGCTCTGATAGTGCCAGACTAGAGCTCTGATAGTGCCAACAGAGGAGCTTTCATAGTGCCAGGAGCAGAGATCTGATAGTGCCAGAATAGAGCTCTGACAGTGCCAGGGGCAGAGCTCTGATAGTGTTAGCAGAGGGGCTCTGACAGTGACAGGATTAGAGCTCTGAAAAGTCCAGAATGGAGCTCTGACAGTGCCGGGAGCAGAGCTCTGACAGTGACAGCAGAGGGGCTCTCACAGTGCCAGGCGTAGAGCTCTGATAGTGCCAGGAGCAGAGCTCTGATAGTGCCAGCAGAAGGACTCTGACAGTGCCAGGAGCAGAGCTCTGATAGTGCCAGCAGAGGGGCTCTCACAGTACCAGCAGCAGAGCTTTGATAGTGCAGGCAGAGGGGCTCTCACAATGCAAGGAGCAGAGCTCTGATAGTGCCATTAGAGGGGCTCTCATAGTGCCAGGAGCAGAGCTCTGACAGCGCCAGCAGAGGAGCTCTCGCAGTGCCAGGAGCAGAGCTCTGCTAGTTCCAGAATGGAGCTCTGACAGTGCCAGGAGCAGAGCTCTGAAAGTTCCAGCAGAGGGGCTCTCACAGTGCCAGGAGCAGAGCTCTGATAGTGCCAGCAGAGGGGCTCTCACAGTGCGGGGAGCAGAGGTCTTATAGTGCCAGAACAGAGCTCTGATAGTGCCAGGAGCAGAGCTCTGATAGTGCCAGCAGAGGGGCTCTGACAGTGCCAGGAGCAGAGATTTGATAGTGCCAGAATAGAGCCCTGACGGCGCCGGGAGCAGAGCTCTGATAGTGCCAGACTGGAGCCCTGACAGTGCCGGGAGCAGAGCTCTGATAGTGCTAGAATAGAGCTCTGACAGTCCTGGGAGCAGAGCACTGATAGGGCCAGCAGAGGGGCTCTCACCGTGCCAGGAGCAGAGCTCTTATAATGCCAGAATGGAGTTCTGACAGTACCAGAAACAGAGCTGTGATAATGCCAGTAGCAGAGATCTGATAGTGCCAGCAGAGGGGCTCTCACAGTGCCAGGAGCAGAGCTCTGATAGTGCAAAAAAAGAGCTCTGACAGTGTCAGGAAAGGAGCTCTGATAGTGTGAGAGAGGATATCTGATAGTTCCAAGAGAGAGCGCTCTAATCAACCCAGTAGGAGAGCCCTGATAGTGTCTGGAGCAGAACTCCAATTGCACCACGTATATAGTCAGGTGCTGTCTATAAGATAGTTCTGATAGTGCCAAATGGGGAATTCTGATAATAATTCATTACGTGCACATTATTAGCAAGCGTGGGCAGCCTAATGGCTACAGGAAGGGGGTACCACTACTTCTGGCAAACCAAGCATGAGAAGAAAGTCTATCCTCTGCCTCCAGCCCTTAACAGAGAGACCTAGAAGGTATCTTTGATAGTACCAGAAGGGAGCTCTGATAGTGCTGGCAGAGGAGCTCTCATTGTGCCAGGATCAGAGCACTAATAGTGCCAGAAGGGAGCTCTGATAGTGCTGGCAGAGGGGTTCTCATTGAGCCAGGAGCAGAGCACTAATAGTGCCAGAAGGGAGCTCTGATAGTGCTGGCAGAGGGGTTCTCATTGTGGCAGGAGCAGAGCACTAATAGTGCCAGAAGGGAGCTCTGATAGTGCAGATAGAGGGGTTCTTATTGTGCCAGGAGCAGAGCACTAATAGTGCCAGAAGTGAGCTCTGATAGGTCTGGCAGAGGGGTTCTTATTGTGCCAGGAGCAGAGCACTAATAGTGCCAGAAGGGGGCTCTCTCAATGCCATGAGCAGAGATTTGATAGTGCCAGAATAGAGCTCTGATAGTGCTGGGAGCAGAGCTCTGATAGTGCCAGAAAAGAGCTCTGACAGTGCCAGGAGCAGAGCTCTGATAATGCCAGAATAGAGCTCTGACAGTGCCAGAAGCAGACATCTGACAGTGCAGGGAGCAGAGCTCTGAAAGTGCCAGACTAGAGCTCTCACAGTGCAGGGAGCAGAGAACTTATAGTGTCAGAACAGAGCTCTGACAGTGCCGGGAGCAGAGTTCTGATAGTGCCAGAATAAAGCTCTGATGGTGCCAGGAACAGAACTCTGATAGTGCCAGAAGAGGAGTTCTCACGACACAGGGACAGAGCTCTGACGGTGCCAGCAGAGGGGCTTTCACACTGCCAGGAGCAGAGAACTGATAGTGCCAGAACAGAGCTCTGACAGTGCCGGGAGCAGAGCTCTGATAGTGCCAGAATAGAGCTCTGATAGAGCCGGGAGCAGAGATCTGATAGTGCCAGAATAGAGCTCTGACAGTGCCATAACAGAGCTCTCCCAGTGCCAGGAGCAGAGCTCCGATAGTGTCAGAATAGAGTTCTGATAGTGCCAGAATAGAGCTCTGACAGTGCCAGAATTAGAGATCTAATAGTGCTCGAATAGAGCTCTGACAGTGCCAGGAGTAGAGATCTGAGAGTGCCGGTATAGAGCTCTGGCATTGCTAGGAGCAGAGATCTGATAGTACCAGCAGAGGGGCACTGACAGTGACAGGAGCAGAGCTCTGATAGTGCCAGGATGGAGCACTGACAGTTCCAGGAGCAGAGATCTAATAGTGCTAGAATAGAGCTCTGACAGTGCCAGAACAGAGCTCTGACAGTGAAAGGAGCAAAGATCTGATAGTGCCGGAATAGAGCTCTGACAGTGCCAGGAGCAGAGATCTGATAGTGCCAGCAGAGGGGCTCTCACAGTGCCAGGAGCAGAGCTCTGATAGTGCCTCTTGTGAAAGAGGTGTGGCGCAGCGGCCAGGGTGCCTGACTCCGGACCACAGGGTTCACGGTTCGATCCCCGGTGCCGGCGGCAGGTTAGCCCAGCACCATGTGACTCTGGGCAATAGCTCGCTTAATCTTCCTGAGGGCCCCCAGCGCCGGGACACCTCTCTGGAGGTAGCTGTGCGCTTTACAAATGCTGGTATTTATTTCATATTTCATAATGGAGTTCTGATAGTGCTAGAATAGAGCTCTGACAGTGCCAGGAGCAGAGCTCTGATAGTGCCGGAATAGAGCTCTGACGGTGCCAGGGGCAGAGCTCTGAAGGTGTCAGAATAGACCTCTGACAGTGCCAGGAGCAGAGCTCTGATAGTGCCGGAATAGAGCTCTGACAGTGCCAGGGGCAGAGCTCTGATAGTGCCAGCAGAGGGGCTCTGACAGTGCCACGAGCAGAGCACTGATAGTATTATCAGAGGGGCTCTCACAATGCCATGAGGAGAGATTTGATAGTGCCAGAATAGAGCTCTGATAGTGCTGTGTGCAGAGCTCTGATAGTGCCAGTATAGAGCTCTGACAGTGCCAGAAGCAGACATCTGACCGTGCGGGGAGCAGAGCTCTGATAGTGCCAGACTAGAGCTCTCACAGTGCAGGGAGCAGAGATCTTATAGTGTCAGAACAGAGCTCTCACAGTGCCGGGAGCAGAGTTCCGATAGTGCCAGAATAGAGCTCTGATAGTGACAAAACAGAGCTCTAACAGTGCCTAGAGCAGAGCTCTAATAGTGCCAGAATATACCTCTGACAGTGCCAGGAACAGAACTCTGATAGTGCCAGCAGAGGAGTTCTCACAATACAGGGACAGAGCTCTGACGGTGCCAGCAGAGGGGCTTTCACACTGCCAGGAGCAGAGAATTGATAGTGCCAGAATAGAGCTCTGACAGTGCCAGGAGCAGAGATCTGAGAGTATCAGGAGCAGAGATTTAATAGTGCCAGAATAGAGTTCTGACAGTGCCAGGAGCAGAGATCTGATAGTGCTAGAATAGAGCTCTGACAGTGCCAAAATAGAGCTCTGACAGTGCCAGGACCAGAGATCTGATAGTGCCAGGAGCAGAGAACTGATAGTGCCAGAATAGAGTTCTGACAGTGCCAGGAGAAGAGATCTGATAGTGCCAGGAGCAGAGATCTGATAGTGCTAGAATAGAGCTCTGACAGTGCCAGGAGCAGAGATCTGATAGTGCCAGCAGAGGGGCTCTGACAGTGAGAGGAGCAGAGCTCTGATAGTGCCAGAATAGAGCTCTGACAGTGCCAGAAGCAGAGATCTAATAGTGCTAGAATAGAGCTCTGACAGTGCCAGGAGCAGAGATCGGATAGTGCCAGAAGGTAGCTCTGATAGTGCTGATAGGGGGGTTCTCATTGTTTGAGGAGCAGAGCACTAATAGTGCCAGAAGGGAGCTCTGATAGTGGAGATAGAGGGGTTCTCATTGTGCCAGGAGCAGAGCACTAATAGTGGCAGAAGGTAGCTCTGATAGTGCTGATAGGTGGGTTCTCGTTGTGCCAGGAGCAGAGTACTAATAGTGCCAGAAGAGAGCTCTGATAGTGCTGGCAGAGAGGCTCTCATTGTGCCAGGAGCCGAGCACTAGTAGTGCCAGAAGGGAGCTCTGATAGTGCTGATAGGGGGGTTCTCATTGTGCCAGGAACAGAGCACTAATAGTGCCAGAAGGGAGCTCTGATAGTGCTGGCAGAGGGGCTCTCATTGTGCCAGGAACCAAGCACCAATAGTGCCAAAAGGGAGCTTTGATAGTGCTGATAGGGGGGTTCTCATTGTTTGAGGAGCAGAGCACTAATAGTGCTAGAAGGGAGCTCTGATAGTGCTGGCAGAGGGGCGCTCATTGTGCCAGGAGCCAAGCACTAATAGTGCCAGAAGGTAGCTGTGATAGTGCTGATAGGGGGGTTCTCATTGTTTGAGGAGCAGAGCACTAATAGTGCCAGAAGGGAGCTCTGATAGTGCTGGCAGAGGGGCTCTCATTGTGCCAGGAGCAGAGCACTAATAGTGCCAGAAGGTAGCTCTGATAGTGCTGATAGGGGGGTTCTCATTGTTTGAGGAGCAGAGCACTAATAGTGCCAGAAGGGAGCTCTGATAGTGCTGGCAGAGGGGCTCTCATTGTGCCAGGAGAAGAGCACTAATAGTGCCAGAAGGGAGTTCTGATAGTGCTGGAAGGGGGGATTCTCATTGTGCCAGGAGCAGAGCACTAATAGTGCCAGAAGGGAACTCTGATAGTGCTGGCAGAGGGGCTCTCGTTGTGCCAGGAGCCGAGCACTAATAGTGCCAGAAGGGAGCTCCGATAGTGCTGGCAGAGGGGCTCTCATTGTGCCAGGAGCAGAGCACTAATAGTGCCAGAAGGTAGCTCTGATAGTGCTGATAGGGGGGTTCTCATTGTTTGAGGAGCAGAGCACTAATAGTGCCAGAAGGGAGCTCTGATAGTGCTGGCAGAGGGGCTCTCATTGTGCCAGGAGCAGAGCACTAATAGTGCCAGAAGGGAGCTATGATAGTGCTGGCAGAGGGGCTCTCATTGTGCCAGGAGCAGAGCACTAATAGTGCCAGAAGGGAGCTCTGATAGTGCTGATAGGGGGGTTCTCATTGTGCCAGGAGCAGAGCACTAATTCTGCCAGAAGGGAGCTCTGATAGTGCTGGCAGAGGGGTTCTCATTTTTTTTTTTTTTAAACAAACTTTTTGGGGTTTTACAAACATATCCATTTACCACAGTTCGACATCAGAGACATTAACTCAGGAGGTACAGTCCGCTATGCTCTGCACGCCTCAATTAACTGAAAGGTGCCCCGCTAACCAGGGTCAGTCCTCTCTCCAGCTCCTGCAATTCTGGCAGAGGGGTTCTCATTGTGCCAGGAGCAGAGCACTAATAGTGCCAGAATGGAGCTCTGATAGTGCTGATAGGTAAGTTCTCGTTGTGCTAGGAGCAGAGCACTAATAGTGCCAGAAGGGTGCTATGAATGTGCCATAAAAGGAGCTCTGATAGTGTTAGATGGGAGATGTGATAGTGCCAGCAGAGAGCTCTAATAGAACCATGAACAGAGCTCTGATAGTGTCTGGAGGAGAGCTCCAATTGTACCATGAATATGGTCAGATTGGGCCTGCAAGATAGCTCTGATAGTGCCAGGAACAGGCTCTGCTAGTGCTTTGAAGGGAACACATGAAGGAAGTTCTAGTAGTGCCAAGAAACAAATCTGATAGTACCAGGAGAGGCCTCTGATAGTGCCAGGGAGGCAGCTCTGATAGTGCCAGGGAGGCAGCTCTGATAGTGCCAGGAAGGCAGCTTTGATAGGGCCAGGAAAAAGTTCCAATTGTACTGGGTAGAAGGTCAGATAGCATCTACAAGAATACTCGGACAGTGCAAGGAGGAATCCAATCTCCCGCAGTGCATTTTAGGGGGGGGCATGGATACGCGGATACGTGTGACATACATCGCGACTCCTCTGGGGATTTTCTTTATATTTGACCCCACAAGTGGTTCCTCTGGGACCCCCCACCCCAAAAAAAAAAAGCCCAGGTGGTCAGGGTGCCCCTGCCCTGCCCCTTATATGTTTTTTTCTTTTCAGTCCCGGAGTCCTAAGATGGGGGGCTCAATTGTTCCTTTAGGTTGCAGCCAGACAATCACAATCAGCCTTAATTGCTCAAAAACTACTGGAGGGATTTCTACCAAATCATAAAAAGCGCTCTGTCTGGACCAATATCTCGCTTTCTGCCAAATTTGGTGTAAATCCATTTGGTCATTTGGGCTGCAATTGTGTCTAAAGTTCCTATGGAAAAATTAATGTGGGAAACGTGTTTTGGGACTGCTGTTTTTTCCCTGGCCCCAGCTTAATGGACGACCTCGAAACTTTCCAAGTGCAAACTAGGTTAAAAGTAGCAATTTGATGGAAAGTTTCATGATGATTTGTCAAACCGCGCCAAATTTATAAGCAACACAAAAGGCATTTCCTATGGAAACACGATCCTAACTATAGCTACCCAGTGGCGACCAATACTGAGTAATATTTCACACAAATGATAATATGTGGAAATCGGGTTTGAGTGAATATTTTTCATTTGTGCATCGTGAAGTGTCTTGATTTGTTTAGATCCTATTAAAGTGTTTGTTTCCATCACACTCAAGAATTATGAAAAAATGTGCTTCATTTTTGCTTTCCTAACTGGTGAATGTGCACAGTTCATTTACAGCTGTTTATATTTTTTGTGTGCTACAAAAAATTACATCATACAGCCTTTCCTTTCAACTCGCTGTACCCCACCGATATTGTCACATAATTCACTTTACTTTTCTTTCTCTGACTGCAAAGTGAGAGGAGTTTGTAAACACCAATCCCCGTATTAAAAAAAAAAACAAGCAGAAGAAGACATATCCTGACATTTGACCTCTGTCTTTGCTGGGCAGAAAATGTGTCATGATAAATACAGAATTAAAAAGCATCTTTATTTATTATGACCCACAGTTTGAAAACACACTGCATTAATTAAATAAGCGGTACATCAGTCGTCACCTAAACCCTAAACGTGGCATTATTATAGACTGAGCAACATTATAGTCTTTTAAATCACACATAACAGGTGCTTGTACAGCGCACATCCTGAACTCAAGTATTTAAATGTGCTCTCATAAGTAATGATAAAGAAAAAGGAGGCTGTGTGAAATAAATGTCTAGGATCACAGAATTTGAACAAGCAGGGAAGCTCGTATTGAATCCAGGTAATCTGGTTTCACATTTTGAAATTCAGTCACCAAATGTATGTATGTGTGTGTGTATATATATTATTCCTCAGTTACGCGTTTCAGCACAATTGCCTTGATCACACGCTGAAGAAACGATTTCAAAGTGCATATGTATACAAACAATACAAACAAAGGACTAAAGTTCTGCCTGTATGACTTTCTCTGTAACAGTGGCGGCCATATTATAATGTACTGAAAATCGTATGTTTGTACAGAATTGGACATTTCAACATATGATGCTGTCCCCTTATAATTGAGGATACAATTTTGGAATATCGCACATCATTTGCGTGTGTCAAACGATACATTTTGTGATCTAAATCAAAGTGAATTCCAAGTACTTTGGCCATGTCTGGCATACATAAAAAAAAACGGCGGCCATATTGAAATAGTTTTCAAGTGCATACTTTCAATTTTATAGGTATATACATTTACGTGTTTCATGATCAGTATATGTCCTGTGGTGCAGGTAATCAATATATACCGAAAAAAACACGAAACCTGCATTTCAATTGCATTCGCCAAGTGGCTAATTCTATTTGTGCTGTAAAAAGAGGTTTCTTGCGCCAAGTGGCATTTGTATGTATATACATATCATAATACAAAGAATATAGATCGCCATTTTTGTGACAGTCATATAATATCAATGTTTTCGCCAAGTGGCTGATGTAGAGATAGTCCATATTACACATAAAAAAACACCAAAAAATAAACAACAGAACATCCGCACAAAAAAGAAAATTATTACCATGAAACAGATTCTTGCAATACACAGCTAAACAAAACAGGTGCATTATTCATAATTAATTAAAATTTCCTTATCTCGTCCTAGTGTAAACCCGGGCCCGGGGAAGAAAAGGGTAGGGAACCTGTGAAGTGACTGACATGTGCAGTGTGTCCCTTCCTTTCCTCCTATTGAAAAGACAAGAAAAAGAAAAATAATCAACCTATGGTTTGTGAGAATTCCTATTTAAGAAAAAGTGTTACATTAATACATCTATTAAAACCATTTCTCATTTTAAAGTTTCTAATGAGGAAACTGAAAGTCAAATCACAACTTGGTCTCTGAAGAAAATCACAGTTCAGGACTTATTCAGTACGTAAATGAGTAGCCAATTCCTCATCTAAGTTGTGACCCCCAGGGAATCTTGTCTCTAACTCAAGGATCCACTTTGATTTCTTCTTACGTAGTACTGATTCTCTGTTGCCACCTCTGTGTCCCATATTAATCTGTTCTATGGCATAGAACCGAAGAAGGGAATTGTTAGATTGATGAAACTCCTGGAAATGCCTAGAAATGGGATAATGTATGTCCTTATTTGCGATAGCACGAAGATGTTCTAAAATTCTTTTTTTGACCATACAGGTCGTGCTGCCCACATACCTTTTCCTACATGGGCATTCCAGGACATAAACAACATAGCTAGTACTGCATGTGAGAAATTGGGTTATGGTTTTTTTGGTACTTAAACCCGGTACTGAAAAATCTTTAACCCAGTGGCTGAATCTACAGGCCTTACAATGACCACACGGAAAGAAACCTTTCAGATTATGTGTGTTGGCTGCACGGTGCTCGGTAATGTCTCCTCGTACTAGAATATCTCTTAGGCTCTTGCCCTTTCTAGAAGTGATCATGGGTCTATCATTGAGGATTGGTCCTACAATGGAGTCGGTCTTAAGTATAGACCAGTGGTCAGCAAGTATTTTCTTGACTTTCTTGGAGTTCTCATTAAATGTCATAATGACCCTGGTGTCAGTGTTGTTTTCCTTTTCTAGTGTTTCCAGAGTTTGTTGGCTCTTGACCTTGTTTATTTTTTCAATGGCTTTTTGTAATACCCAATCTGGATATCCACGGGCTTTAAACCTGGCAATCATGGCATCTTGTTCTACATTGTAGGCCTCATCAGTGTTACAGTTTCTTCGTGCCCTCAGCAGCTCCCCATAGGGGATGCTCCATTTAAGAGCATCTGGGTGGCTGCTGAAGGCATGAAGAAGACTGTTCCCTGCTGTGTCTTTACGAAACAGACTGGTTGTTAAGTTGCCCTGATGTATTGCGATTCTGATATCGAGAAACTCAATACTGTCTTTACTCATGTTCTGGCTGAGTACTATGTTGTAAGCATTGGTGTTTAATTTCTCAATGAATTTGGTGGCTTCTATCTCACTTCCTTTCCAGATGATGAATAAATCGTCAATATATCTCAGCCAGACCTTCACTCTTTCAAAATCTGTTTGGAGCGTACTTTCATTGTGAATCTCTTCTTCCCACATACCTAGGAAAAGGTTCGCAAAGCTAGGTGCGAAGCACGTTCCCATTGCCATGCCGCGCACCTGCCTGTAGAGCTCACCATTAAACATGAATATGTTTTTGGTCAGACACAGCATCATCATCTCTCTGATCATTTTAGTGTATTCAAGGTAGCCTATGTGTTTGCCACTTAGGAAAGACATACACCTGTTTTGTTTAGCTGTGTATTGCAAGAATCTGTTTCATGGTAATAATTTTCTTTTTTGTGCGGATGTTCTGTTGTTTGTTTTTTGGTGTTTTTTTTATGTGTAATATGGACTATCTCTACATCAGCCACTTGGCGAAAACATTGATATTATATGACTGTCACAAAAATGGCGATCTATATTCTTTGTATTATGATATGTATATACATACAAATGCCACTTGGTGCAAGAAACCTCTTTTTACAGCACAAATAGAATTAGCCACTTGGCGAATGCAATTGAAATGCAAGTTTCGTGTTTTTTTCGGTATATATTGATTACCTGTACCACAGGACATATACTGATCATGTATCCTCAATTATAAGGGGACAGCATCATATGTTGAAATGTCCAATTCTGTACAAACATGCGAATTTCAGTACATTATAATATGGCCGCCACTGTTACAGAGAAAGTCATGCAGGGTAAACTTTAGTCCTTTGTTTGTATTGTTTGCATACATATGCACTTTGAAATCGTTTCTTCAGCGTGTGATTAAGGCAATGTTGCCGAAACGCGTAACTGAGGAATAAACTCTTTCCTTGCACTGGCAGAGACCGTTTGAGAGTGCGTTTTCATTGGTAACTTCGCAAAGAACATTAAGGTTCGGCTGTGGTTTTTGCCGGCATTACCCACCACCTGGCAACGGCCTCGTTTCCAGAAAAAACCGCTTCTGTTGACAAAATATATATATATATATATCACGAAAACGACCTCCTTTCTTGCAAAGAAATCCAGGGACACAGCGGGGATTCTGTGGAAGCCTTTATTCACTGGTTGTCAGCATTAGCATAATGCATTTCGACTTATGTCTTCCTCAGACGCTGCTGATAACGCGCTGTTACCTGCTCCCTCCTTTAAATATCCCCTGGCACTCCCATTGGCGGGAGAACAGCTGACCCTGCTGCCGTATAGGGACTGAAGTTTAATGCACAACTTCATTTCCCATCATGCATTGTTCGAGTAAGTACTGCAGCTGGGTTCTAGATAAACTGCTGTGAGTGCTGGTTTACTGCCTCGCAAAGGGGGGGCCATGTGGTGGCGGGTAAAAACGAACTGTACGTGTTGAAGGCTCCCTCAGGTCCCCTACGTCCAGCCTCAGTAATAAGAACACACCGGGCCTGAGGCAAGCTGAAATCATGCTCACCTCCCCGTGCAGTATATGTTGACAAAATATATATATATATGCGGAGACGCAGGCGAAACACGTAATGCTGGGCACTTGCCATAAGAAAGATTGTTATGGAATGAATCTATCACCAAAATAAAGCACTTATCGGAATCTCTCCGTGTGGTCCGTACCTGCCAAGTTGCTGCTAAGTGGGCGCTTCAAGGACTTTTGGTTTCTCCATATATATATATATATATATATATATATATATATATATATATATATATATATATATATATATATATATATATATATATATATAGATGCACAATAAGGGCAGGCGTAGGGACCGAATCCAAGTCCCGGATTAATTTAACACAAGAAGACGCCGTACTCTGGATCCGTCATAGCAAAGAATAGCTTTAAGACACATATGAACAATAGTAGGCTTTCAAATTATGGACAATCTAAATAACATATGGTACTACACCACAACTGACATGCAACGCATTAATACGAAAGAAAAAATGTCACACTTAGATTACGGAATAAATTGGGCATTTAGCAATGGTAGACAAAAGCAGAATACGTATATGCAAATGTCTTCAAACATGCGTTGCGAACTTTATTGATTGTCCCTAACAATGAGCAAACTGTAATATGGTACTATACCAATTATTAATTAATACATGGTCAATGCGCTATCAATAGTTGAAACAGTAAATGTTGTGCATATTGTATAAAGTTGTAAATAGTAAAGCACTACATTACCCACAATGCCACATACC
The DNA here is from genome assembly GCA_963921515.1 of Calotriton arnoldi. NCBI lineage: Eukaryota > Metazoa > Chordata > Amphibia > Caudata > Salamandridae > Calotriton > Calotriton arnoldi. The sequence goes on from CAWUFW010004063.1 coordinate 574,779, forward strand.
AGGCTAAGGCGGTCAGGTAAATACCAAGTATAAATAGTGCAATAAAGGAAGGACTCTAACCGTGACAAAGGCCCTGTGAGGCTGAAACGCATTGGTGGTGCGTTGTAAGGTGAAATAAAACTGAATATCGGAACCAGAGTGCGGCGTCTTCTTGTGTTAAATATATATATATATATATATATATTCACTGAAAAAACCATAGGTTTTAGGGACAGTTATAGTTAGTTGGACATTTCACTCGTACAAAACCCGTGAAATTCCCCCGTTATAGTTAGTTCAGCTAACTATAACTCGCGCCCCGCAATGCACTGCTGATGACGTCACATATTACATCACTCATGACATGGTCAGTGACATCACTGATGACATCACTGATGACATCTCAAATGACATCACTGATGACATCATCCAGTGACTGTGTGTTTCTGTAAAGTTTAAATATTTTTAATATATATAGGAAAAGACGTATTGAAGAATGAGTGGGTGTGTAAGTGTCTGTATGGATGATTTAGTAGGTGCGTGACTGACTCTATAAGTGAGTGATTTAACGTATCTTACTGAATGCATGGGTTAGTGACTAAACTGGGTGAATGTCTGTATCCGTCTGTCTGTTGCTGTGTAAGTGGCTGCATGGGTTTGTGAATAGCTACATGAGTGTCTATATGAGTTATTGATTGGTTGTCTGAGTATCTGTATGGGTGCCTGAGTGTTTGTGTGGGTGGGGTGTGTGCGACTCTGTGCATAGATGTGTGAGTGGGTGATTCACTGGGTGGATGGTTTCAAGAGTGCATCTGTGATAGACTGTATGGGTGGGTAAGTGTGTGTAAGAGTGTGTTAGTGAGTGAATGTATGTCCCAGTGGTACATGTGTGAGTAACTACATATGTGAAAGCCATTATATATGTGTGTTGGAGTATATAAATAGCTATAAGCGAGAGTGAGTGATTGTGATAGTGGCTGTATGGATGAGTGTGTGCTTGTATCAGTGATTGTATAAGAGCGTAACAATGTGCTAGTATTTGTATGATTAAGTGAGCTGGTGTGTGTATAACTGTATAGGTGAGTAAATGGCAGTGTGTTTAATTATTTGCATGACTGACTAGGTGTGTGAGTACCTCTTTGGATGAGTGGCGGTGTTTGAGTGTCTATATAGGAGTAAGAGTGCATATGATAGTCCTGTACTGAGTGACCATAAGTATGAGTGACTGTACGGGTGAGTGAGTGGATGTGTGTGTGTAGACCTAAGAATCAGTGAGTGGGTATGTAGTTATTGGTGTTGGAGTGTCTATAGTTTTGCGAATGGCAGTCTGTAATTTAGATTGGGTGTATCAAAGGTTATATTAGGGTGTGAGGAGCTGCATCAGATTATCACGTGGATGATGTCATCAGTGATGTCATTTGAGATGTCATCAGTGATGTCATCAGTGATGTCACTGACCATGTCATGAGTGATGTAATATGTGACGTCATCAGCAGTGCATTGCGGGGGCGCGAGTTATAGTTAGCTGAACTAACTATATTTGTACGAGTGAAATGTCCAACTAACTATAACTGTCCCTAAAACCTATGGTTTTTTCAGTGAATTTCAAAGGTTTTTTAAATGCTAATTTGTAACTATAACATATCTGAAACCTATGGTTTTTTCAGTGAATTTCAAAGGTTTTTAAATGCTAATTTGTAACTATAACATATCTGAAACCTATGGTTTTTTCAGTGAATTTCAAAGGTTTTTTAAATGCTAATTTGTAACTATAACTGTCCCTAAAACCTATGGTTTTTTCAGTGAATTTCAAAGGTTTTTAAATGCTAATTTCTAACTATAACGTGTCTGAAACCTATGGTTTTGTCAGTGAATTTCCAAGGTTTTTAAATGCTAATTTGTAACTATAACGTGCCTGAAACCTACGGTTTTTCAGTGAATTTCAAAGGTTTTTTAAATGTATTAATTTTTATATTTTTTTTCATACTGATTTACTACATTTTTAGAAACAATTTCTTTTACATATTTTATTTTTAAATTACATTGTAATTACATTATACATTACATTACAAAAAATACTTTCTCAGAATGAATTACTTTAGTTTAAATACTTAGCACATAGGCAATAGACTTTTAAGTACAGTAGTTACAGTTGTTGCAATGGGCAACACATTTTCAAACACAATGCAACATTCAGCTCAATGTGAATTTCTAGTTAAATGCAATTAGTTACTTTATGGATTACTTTTCTAACCACAGGACTGGATCCTAGATTCAGTCCTGGGACATCTCCTGTAAACAGTTGAGTAAAAGCGTTTTGGTTACAGTCGTGATTTTTAAGGAATATTATTGTATTTTAAAAGTTGACACTTAGAAACTTTTCCTCATAGAATCACCAATGTTATCCTATGGAAGGAAATTCACTTAGCAGGTAAAAACTGTTATCGTTACTTTTTCTTACTCAGTGTTGGATCCTGGATCCAGCACTGGTGCATCTCCTGTAAACAGTTGAAAAAATGCGTTTAAGTCATACAGGCGATTTTTAAGGAATATTTGTAGTTTGTGAAAATCGACACTTTGAAACTTTTCTGCTGAAAACCAGACAATGGATTCCTATGGAAGAAAAGATAAGTTACTGGTAAGTACGGTTAAAATTACTTTTCAGGGTCAGTGTTGGGCTAAAAGATGCAGCACTGGGTTCTCTCCTGATAACAGGTGAGTAAATCGGAATTCGTATTTCTGCTGGTTTTAGAGGAATATTTGTATGTTTCAAAAATCAACACTTAGAAACTTTTTCAGCAAAAAGCAGGCAATGATATCCTATGGAAGGAAATTCAAGTTACTGGTAAGTACGGTTAAAATTACTTTTGAGGATCAGTACTGTGCTGAAAGATGCAGCACTGAGGTCTCTCCTGATAACAGGTGAGTAAATCGGAATTCGTATTTCGGCTGATTTTAGAGGAATATTTTAAAGTTCCAAAACTCCACACTTAGAAGAATTTCCAAGTGAAACCAGTCAATGTTAGCCTATGGAAGGAAATTCAAGTTACTGGTAAGTACGGTTAAAATTACTTTTCAGGACCAGTACTGGGCTGAAAGATACAGCACTGAGGTCTCTCCTTATAACAGGTGAGTAAATCGGAATTCGTATTTCGGCTGATTTTAGAGGAATATTTGTATGTTTCAAAAATCAACACTTAGAAACTTTTTCAGCAAAAAGCAGGCAATTATATCCTATGGAAGGAAATTCAAGTTACTGGTAAGTACGGTTAAAATTACTTTTGAGGATCAGTACTGGGCTGAAAGATGCAGCACTGAGGTCTCTCCTGATAACAGGTGAGTAAATCGGAATTCGTATTTCGACTGATTTTAGAGGAATATTTTAAAGTTCCAAAACTCCACACTTAGAAGAATTTCCAAGTGAAACCAGTCAATGTTAGCCTATGGAAGGAAATTCAAGTTACTGGTAAGTACGGTTAAAATTACTTTTCAGGACCAGGACTGGGCTGAAAGATACAGCACTGAGGTCTCTCCTGATAACAGGTGAGTAAATCGGAATTCGTATTTCGGCTGATTTTAGAGGAATATTTTAAAGTTCCAAAACTCCACACTTAGAAGAATTTCCAAGTGAAACCAGTCAATGTTAACCTATGGAAGGAAATTCAAGTTACTGGTAAGTACGGTTAAAATTACTTTTCAGGATTAGTACTGGGCTGAAAGATGCAGCACTGAGGTCTCTCCTGATAACAGGTGAGTAAATCAGAATTCGTATTTCGGCTGATTTTAGAGGAATATTTGCACAATGGTGAAGGGAGGGGCGGGGCCTGAGGTGACATCTGTGCAAACGCGCCCCGTGGCGCGTTTTAAGTAGGGGATTAAGTCCCCTTGAATCATGAGGGTCCCTACGGGCCAACTAGCCCACCAGGAACCTCCAGTATGCGCCAGGGGCTGCGTTGCAGAGACATGTACAGAGGCCACACCCCTTTTACACCTCTCTGCAACGCAGCTCTGTGGCGCTTTCTGGACGTACCTGTTGGGCTAGTTGGCCCCCAGGGACCCTCAGGATTGAAGGGATTTAATTCCCCATCTTAAAACACGCCACGGGGCCTGTTTGCACACATGTCACCTGAAGCCCCGCCCCTTCCTTCACCACTGTGCAAACGCGCCCGTGGCGCGTTTTAAGTCGGGGATTAACTCCCCTTGAATCCTGAGGGTCCCTGGGGTGCAACTAGCCCACCATATACCTCCAAAAGCGCCACAGAGCTGCGTTGCAGAGAGGTGTAAAAGGGGCGTGGCCTCTGTACACCTCTCTGCAATGCAGCCCCTGGCGCATACTGGAGGTTCCTGGTGGGCTAGTTGGCCTCAGGGACCCCCAGTATTCAAGGGGAATTGTTCCCCCTCTGCAAACGCGCCAGGGGCGCGTTTGCAGAGTGGTGAAGGAAGGGGCGGGGCCTGCGGGCCCGATCGTTTTTTTTTTTTGTTTGTTTTTCCCCCTGAAGGGGAGCTGTGTAGCCCCCTTCCTTTTTCCTATTTTTAGGCCCTGGGGACCCCATCCCCCAGGGCCTTACCCCTTTTTTTAATTAAAATTAAAAAAAAACGGGAAAGGGGCCGCGTGGCCCCCTTCCCTGGGCCTGTATTGGCCCCGGGACCCCATCCCCGGGGCATGGCCTCTTTTTTTATTTGGAGGGGGCTGCGTGGCCCCCCTCCTCAGGCCATTTAAGGCCCCGGGACCCCATCCCCGGGGCCGGCCCTAGCACTTTTTTTTTTTTACTGTTTTTTCCTTTGGGGAGGGGGCTGCGTGGCCCCCTCCGTGGCTACTTATGGCCCCGGGGACCCCATCCCCCGGGGCCTGGCCTCTCGTTGGGGACTGTGGGGGTCCCCAAGCCCCCACAGTCCCGCCGGCTCCCCGTGTCCTACGGGAGCCGGCATTGCTTTACACATGGGGAGCAGCTAACATGCTGCTCCCCATGTGGAAAGCAATCAGCTTTGGATATTGGAAGAGAGAGCAGGTTTCCTGCTCTCTCTTCCAATATCCAAAGCAGTTTGCAATGACAGGACGGGAGCCGCGAGGCTCCCGTCCTGTCATTGCAAACAGCAGTGTCCCGGGGTAGGCACCCCGGGACACTGCAGGAGCCGGCCCTGGGGGTGGCGGTCCCCAGGGCCACCACAGGCTCCAGGAGGGGGCCCCCTCCTTACATTTTGAAAGCCCCGGGAGGTGGTGGTCCCCGGGGCTTGGGGGTCCAAAACGGACCCCCATTGTAATTTTCTTAGTGCCCCGGGAGGTGGTGGTCCCGGGGCGTGTGGGGGCTGGAGCCCCCCACACAGGTTTTTTAAAAATAAAAAAGAAGCCCCGGGGAGGTGGCGGTCCCGGGGCTGCGGGAGGGCTCAGAGCCCTCCCGCACCATTATACATAAAGCCCCGGGGGTGGTGGTCCCCGGGCTTGGGGAGCCCTTAGAGGCCCCCACACATAAAATTAACCCCCCCAGCATGCCCCCGGGACTTGGCCCACCCGGGGCCAATTAACATCAAAGCGCGGGAGACCGCGCTCGATTTTTTTTTTCGGCAGGATCCGCGCACCCTGAGCGCATCCTGCCGATTTTTAAAAAAAAAAAAAAATTTTGCCCAGGGGGTCTTTGTGGGACCCCCTGAGCAGACCTAGGGGGTCAGGGTGTTTCTACCCTGCCCCCTTTGTGCGCTTTGCGCACTTGTTTCTGTCCCTCGGTTCTACCGAGGGACAAAATGGCTGCCAACACTTCCTGATTTGGAGTGTTGACAGCCAATTAGCATGCAGCTCGTGATCGGGAGGGTGCGCGAATCCGACGCGGCCATAGATATCACTATCTTTTTACTTTTGATTTTCTCAGCAACTACTGAACGGATTTACACCATTTAACAAAAAGGGTTCTTTCTGAACCAAGAACTACCTCTTTGCCAAATTTGGTGTAATTCCGTTCAGCAGTTCAGGCTGTAGCCGTGTCTAAAGTTTCCTATGGAAAATTGCATGGGGAAAACGCGTTTTGGGACCCCCTTTTTCTCAGCCCCCGCTTGACGAATCCCCCGAGACTTTCAGGGTAGGAGCGGACCGGAGCGGGCCACAAAGTTTTGAAAATTTTGCGAAGATACGTCAACCGGCAAGAGAGTTATTTCAAATAGAATGTCGCGGATTTCCTATGGATAATAGGTTGTAACTATAACTATCTACTGGCGACCGCCAGTAGATAATATATATATATATATATATATATATATATATATATATATATATATATATATATATATATATATATATACTTACGGCTCCTGGTTCACTGCATTACAGGCACCGACACCACTGGAGTTTCGCTTTTTAATTTTTAAACTTTATTGCAACACACGGTGTGATGTGTGTATATATATATATATATATATATTAAAGGCGCGTAGCGGTAGCGCCTCCATGAGCACCACCTGCGGTCTGCGCTGGATTGGTAGACCGCTCCAGGAGGAGAAAGCGTAATGAGCAGCCTTTCAGCCCCCGGACCTGTAACTGTGGCCAGCAGTCAAGATGGGCGCGAGGTGCTCTCCACGACATCGTGGGATCTAGTCCCTAGAGCGATCGGCAGGCACTTTGAAGTAAAGCCTGTCTTCTGCTCGCCTGCTTTTTTCAGGACTCCGGAGCAGGGCTCTGCGTGCAGCAGGGAAGTCGAGGGTGAGTGGCAACCCAGGATGAAGGGTGAAAGACCAACAAAATAGAGACTCATTGCACTGTTTTTAAACTGCCAGCGTGTTTGCGATATGTACAACTTTCAATACTGACAACACTCCGTGCCCAGCTGGACATTTTGTGTACCGACGCCAGTTTGGTGGTTAAAGATACATTGGGTGTTGTCCTAATTTTTACGAAAATGAACTCTACTTACATGGACTGTTAGCAAACGCGCTTTCAGATTGATAAAGGCAATTATTGCCGAAACGCGTCTCTGGAGGCAAAGAAAAGGTGTCAATAAAGTTTTTATTTGCCACACCCTCCCTTGAGTGACAGGTCTCTTTTGGGAATGGAAGAGGAGCATTGGAGGATATTTATATATATATTATCTACTGGTGGTCGCCAGTAGATAGTTATAGTTAGGACCTAGTTTCCATAGGAAACTCGTTTTTTGTTTTCTCAATATCTTTGGCGCCGGTTGACGAATCTTCGCAAAATTTTCAAAACTCGTAGCCCGGTCAGCTCCTGTCTTGAAAGTTTCGGGGTGATTCGGCAAGCGGGGGCCGAGAAAAAGGGGGTCCCAAAACGTGTTTTCTCCATGTTAATTCCCATAGGAAACTTTAGACACGGCTACAGCTCGAACTGCTGAACGGAATTACACCAAATTTGGCAAAAGGTATCCCTTGTTTCAGAAAGAGACCTTTTTTTAAATGGAGTAAATCCGTTCAGTAGTTCCTGAGAAATTCAAAAATAGAGGTCGGAAAATCAATTTCCCATAGGAAACTTTAGACACGGCTACAGCTCGAACTGCTGAACGGAATTACACCAAATTTGGAAAAAAGGTAGCCCTTGGTTCAGAAAGAGACCTTTTTTTTAAATGGTGTAAATCCGTTCAGCAGTTGCTGAGAAAATCAAAAAATTAAAGTTTCGATATCTATGGCCGCGGTGGATCCGCGCACCCTCCCGATCACGAGCTTTATCCTAATTGGCTGTCAACACTCCAAACCAGGAAGTGTTGGCAGCCATCTTGTGCCTCGGTTACCGAGGCACAAGAAAACAGAAAAACAAAAGGTGAAAAATAACAAAAGGGGGCAGGGTAGAAACACCCTGACCCCCCTAGGCCTGCTCAGGGGGTCCCACAAGGACCCCCAGGGCGCAAAAAAGCATATATTTTTTTTAAAAATCGGCCGAATTCGCGCTGGGTGCGCGAATCCGGCCGAAAATAAAAACGAAGCGCGGGCTCCGCGCTCGTTAGTATTTAGCCCCCGGGTGGGCCAAGTCCCGGGGGCATGGGGAAGCTTAATTGCGGGGGCCCAGGGGACCCCGCAGCCCGGGGACTGCCACCCCTGGGGCTTTTGTTAAATATTTGCGGGGGCACAGGGCCCCCCGCGAGCCCCGGGACCGCCACCACATGGGGCTTGTTTTTTTAATGTTGGGGGGGCCTCCAAGGCCCCCCCAAGCCCCGGGGACCGCCACCCCCCGGGGCTTTTATCAAATATTTGTGGGGGCACAAGGCCCCCCCGCAGCCCCGGGGACTGCCACCCCCCGGGGCTTGTTTTTAACAAAAGTAATAAACCTGTGGGGGGGGCTCGAGCCCCCCCACACGCCCTGGGGACCGCCACCTCCCCGGGGCACTAAAATGCTAATTTGAGGGTCCGTTACGGACCCCGAACCCCAGGGACCACCACCTCCCGGGGCTGTGCATGTGATGGGAGGGGGCCGCGCGGCCCTCCTCCTGGAGCCTGTGATGGCCCTGGGGGCCGCCACCCCCAGGGCCGGCTCCTGCAGTGTCCCGGGGTGACCACCCCCGGGACACTGCTGTTTGCTATGACAGGGCGGGAGCCTCGCGGCTCCCGCCCTGTCATAGCAAACACTGGTTTGGATTTTGGAAAGAGAGCAGGAAACCTGCTCTCTCTTCCAAAATTCAAACCAGATTGCTTTCCACACGGGGAGCTGCATGTAAGCAGCTCCCCATGTGGAAAAGCAATGCCGGCTCCCGCAGGACGCGGGGAGCCGGCAGGGACCGTGGGGGCATTGGGGCTCCCCACGGTCCCCAACGAGAGGCCAGGCCCCGGGGGATGGGGTCCCCGGGGCCAGAAGTGGCCAGGGAGGGGGGCCACGCAACCCCCCTCCCCCATAATAAAATTAATTTTTTTTTTAAAACGCAAAGGCCGGCCCCGGGGGATGGGGTCCCCGGGGCCATAAATGGCCTGAGGAGGGGGGCCACGCAGCCCCCCTCCAAATACATTTAAAAAACAAAAACACTGGCCATGCCCCGGGGGATGGGGTCCCCGGGGCCGAATATGGCCTCGGGAGGGGGGCCACGCGGCCCCCTTCCATTTTTAAAAAAAATAGGTGTCAGGCCCTTGGGGATGGGGTCTCCAGGGCCCATAAAATAGGAAAGAAAGGGGGGCCACACAGCCCCCTTCTTAAAAAAAAAAAAAGACGCGATCGTGCCGGAGGCCCTGCCCCCTCCCAGCAACACTCTGCAAACGCGCCCTGTGGCGCGTTTTAAGTTGGGGAATTAATTCCCCTTCAATACTGGGGGTCCCTGGGGGCCAACTAGCTCTCTGCAACGCAGCTCTGTGGCGCTTACTGGAGGTACCTAGTGGGCTAGTTGGACCCCAGGGACCCTCAGGATTCAAGGGGACTTAATCTCCCAACTTAAAACGGCCACAGGGCGTGTTTGCACACATGTCACCTCAGGCCCCCCCCTCCCTTCACCACTGTGCAAACGCGCCCCGTGGCGCATTTTAAGAGGTAGTTTTAATCCCCCTGCCCTATTATGTACTAGGGCCTTACAGAGGAGGTCATGCTAATCACAGGGGTACCCCAACGCATAGTGTTCCCTAGTGTATGTAGGTGTTTTCACTGTATTCTAAGTGTCTTTTAGCATAGCACTGGCTCTGGTTAGTCAGAGTCAGTTACCACCAGTACCCGTCTGAAAAAGTTGTGGGCACAGGATGATTTTGCAACAAGGCCTCTTTCTGCTCCTCTGTTGGTTCTTTCTGCATTTCTTTTGCTTCTTTCTGTGCGTTTTTTCTTCTTTCTTCACGTGTCCTACCTCTGTAGGCATAGTTAGAAACTAGCATTTAAAAAAACCTTTGAAATTCACTTAAAAAACCATAGGTTTCAGGCACGTTATAGTTAGAAATTAGCATTTAAAAAACCTTAGAAATTCACTGAAAAAACCATAGGTTTTAGGGACGTTATAGTTAGTTGGACATTTCACTCGTACAAAACCAGAGAAAATCCCCTGTTATAGTTAGTTCAGCTAACTATAACTCGCGCCCCGCAATGCACTGCTGATGATGTCACATATTACATCACTCATGACCTGGTCAGTGACATCACTGATGACATCTCAAATGACATCACTGATGACATCATCCATGTGATAATTTGATGTACCTTCTCACACCCTAATATAACCTTTGATACACCCACTCCAAATTACAGACTGCCATTCTCAAAACCATAGACACTCCAACACCAATAACTACATACCCACTCACTGATTCTTAGGTCTACACACACATCCACTCACTCACCCGTACAATCACTCATACTTACGGTCACTCAGTACAGGACTATCATATGCACTCATACACCTATATAGACACTCACACACCGCCACTCATCCATAGAGGTACTCACACACCTAGTCCGTCATGCAAATAATTAATCACACTCCCATTTACTCACCTATACAGTTATACACACACCAGCTCACTTACTCATACAAATACTAGCACATTCTTACGCTCTTATACAATCACTGATACAAGCACACACTCATCCATACAGCCACTCTCACAATCACACACTCTCACTTATAGCCATTTAAATACTCTAACACACATATATACTGCCTTTCACATATGTAGTTACTCACAAATGTACCACTGAGATATACATTCACTCACTAACACACCCATACACACACTCACCCACCCATACAGTCCATCACAGATGCACTCTTGAAACCATGCACCCAGTGAATCACCCACTCACACATCTATGAACAGAGTCACACACCCCACCCACACAAACACTCAGGCACCCATACAGATACTCAGACAACCAATCAATAAGTCATATAGACACTCATGTAGCTATTCACAAACCCATGCAGCCGCTTACACACCAACAGACAGACGGATACAGACATTCACACAGTTTAGTCACTAACCCATGCATTCAGTAAGATACATTTAATCACTCACTTATAGACTCAGTCACGCACCTACTAAATCATCCATTCTGACACTTATACACCCACTCATTCTTCAATACGCCTTTCCCTATATATATTAAACATATTTAAACTTTACAGAAACACACAGTCACTGGATGATGTCATCAGTGATGTCATCAGTGATGTCATCAGTGATGTCACTGACCATGTCATGAGTGATGTAATATGTGACGTCATCAGCAGTGCATTGCGGGCGCGAGTTATAGTTAGCTGAACTAACTATAACGGGGAATTTCTCTGGTTTTGTACGAGTGAAATGTCCAATTAACTATAACTGTCCCTAAAACCTATGGTTTTTTCAGTGAATTTCTAAGGTTTTTAAATGCCAATTTCTAAGTATAACGTGCCTGAAACCTATGGTTTTTTCAGTGAATATATATATATATATACACCTCACCATATAAATATCTCCTATTTTACATCAATGGGCACTGTTTGTCTTTGATTCTAGGCAGAAAATCTGACACAGACACTGCAGACCCTACCTACTCTAGGCCCCAACACCCAATTGCAAAGCTAAGAATGCATTTATTGGAGGGGTCACACCCTCAAACACTCCCCTCTGAAGCTACACCCCTGCAAGGCAGATCTCTTTAAGTCTCCCTTACGGCCCTAGCCCAGCCAACTCCCGGCATTTACTAACCTGTGAAGGTGGTTAATAAAGAACTGTGTCCGACATTTTTTGAATGGTACCTGACCCATCAGAGGCCCACCAGAGTCCCATCAGAGTCCCATCAGTGACTCATCAGAGTCCCACCAGAGTCCCATCAGTGACTCATCAGTCTCACCAGAGTCCCATCAGAGTCCCACCAAAGTCCCATCAGAGTTTCATCACAGTTCTATTAGAGTCCCACCAGAGTCCCACCAGAGTCCCACCAGGGTCCCCCCAGAATTCCACCAGTGTCCCCACAAGTGTCCCCACCAGAGTCCCACCAGAGTTCCACCAGAGACCTGCCAGTGGCCCATCAGTGACATATCACTGACCCATCAGAAGAAACAAAATTCACCACACTGCGGTAAACTCTTTCGTTGAGACACATGAAATCAGAGGCTCTATCTGAACACTGCTGCTCAATATCCAAGACTGGGATATTTATGCAAATCAGGATGAGGTGAAACGATGTGACAGCATCACATGTTGGCATGCTGCTCCTAACACCCGTATCAGCAGGGCCTCATACTTATGAGTTAAATGCTCGCTGCTGACATCTGTGTGTGACGGGCAGATCTTGTATGTCACCAACAGATGTCAGCAGAGAGCGTTTAACTTTAAGGTAATGTCAGACAGCATATGTGCTGTAATTCCATCAGTGCCCACCTAATCTCACCCCTCATAACAAATAATTAATTCTTTCTATCTTCCTGCTGCATGAACTTAAAGCACGGGCAATTAAGAGCAGACAGCAAGAGCCTTCTAAGCCGTGCGCGTGGCTCAGCCAATCTCTGCATTCCACAAAGGTGTAAATTAAAGGGCATATTTATGAATGTGTTGCATCGCCCTTGCACCGCACAACGGGATGCAAGGGCGACGCAACTACTAAGTAAGATTTATCAAGCCACGGAAGGCCACCTTGTATGATTGTGCGTGGCTTCATAAATCTAGAGTAAGGCAAAGCAGCGGAAATCGCTGCGTTGCGTTACTCTGTCCCAGGGAGACGTTCCATGGGTGGAGCATGGCTGTTCCCACGCATCCACCCGTGGATTTGGCGCACTCCCAGGTCAAAATGCGACGTCTCCCCAGGTGAGGCGTAATGAAATATCTTTATTTCTCCTCATTACTTCTTCTTTCTGTGTGTGCTGCGTTCTGCAGCACACTAGAAAGATCTATGTGTGCTGCGTTCTGCAGCACACTAGAAAGATCTATGTGTGCTGCGTTCTGCAGCACACTAGAAAGATCTATGTGTGCTGCGTTCTGCAGCACACTAGAAAGATCTATGTGTGCTGTTCTGCAGCACACTAGAAAGATCTATGTGTGCTGCGTTCTGCAGCACACTAGAAAGATCTATGTGTGCTTCGTTCTGCAGCACACTAGAAAGATCTATGTGTGCTGCGTTCTGCAGCACACTAGAAAGATCTATGTGTGCTGCGTTCTGCAGCACACTAGAAAGATCTATGTGTGCTGCGTTCTGCAGCACACTAGAAAGATCTATGTGTGCTGCGTTCTGCAGCACACTAGAAAGATGTATGTGTGCTGCGTTCTGCAGCACACTAGAAAGATCTATGTGTGCTGCGTTCTGCAGCACACTAGAAAGATCTATGTGTGCTGCGTTCTGCAGCACACTAGAAAGATGTATGTGTGCTGCGTTCTGCAGCACACTAGAAAGATGTATGTGTGCTGCGTTCTGCAGCACACTAGAAAGATGTATGTGTGCTGCGTTCTGCAGCACACTAGAAAGATCTATGTGTGCTGCGTTCTGCAGCACACTAGAAAGATGTATGTGTGCTGCGTTCTGCAGCACACTAGAAAGAGGACAATGCCCTCAGGATTGTTTTTGTGCAGGAAGGAAAACAATCCTGGCTCCAAGGCGAAAGGGTGGCTGTGTTGACATTAGGCAGCAGTTTGTGCGCTGCGCTGGGAAAAGATAGGAATGTGCCATATAATGTTAAATACGATTCATTCTGCCCTTTCACACAGTGCATGAAGGTAGCTTGTTGCGCTGCGTGAAAGTTTGATAAATGTGCCTCTAAGTCTCCCCCCCCCCCCCTTTGCTAAGGGCTGTAAGTGGTAAACACCCATTCCTGCTAGAGGACACCCTCGCCTTAGCGCAATTCAGAGTGTGGCCTGCGGGGGCAGTGCACGCGCGTGGAACATCTAACCTCCACCACGCCCAGGACGAGCCCTATGCATGATTTATTTCGGTGGGAGTTTTGCAAAGCGCTACGAGTCACATGGTCTCTTCAGAGCACTCAAAGAATAAACGATAAGGAGAGATGGGGTCAAAGTCCAACCAGTTTCGGACACGTGTCCAGGCCCAGCACCCGCACTCTTCCTTCGGTGACGTATATGCTTAGAGGAAGCTCCGCTGAATACATAGTTTTCCAGAGATTGTTTTCTGCATTAGAGGTGATTTGTAATGGCAGCATGCAGAGGGTTTTTATTTATTTCGTATTCCACCGAAGCCAAGCCAGTGATGACCCACCTGTGCTCGTTTGGTATTGTAGGGGCACGTGACATTATGGCGACCAGGTCCTGTAACCTCTGTAGCCCGGTGAGGAGGACTCAGTCAGATGACATCACAGCTGTCACCGGAGCTGGTCTCATCTCTGGTCCATGATCTGTCCAGAGGAGGTGGGGCCAGGAGAGTCGCCCTCTGGTGATGAGGACTCAGTCAGGTGACATCGCAGCCGTCCCCAGAGCTGGTCTCATCTCTGGTCCATGATCTGTCCAGAGGAGGTGGGGCCAGGAGAGTCACATTCGGGTGAGGAGGACTCAGTCAGATGACATCACAGCCGTCACTGGAGCTGGTCTCATCTCTGGTCCATGATCTGTCCAGAGGAGGTGGGGCCAGGAGAGTCACCCTCGGGTCATGAGACCTCAGTCAGATGACATCGCAGCCATCACCGGAGCTGGTCTCATCTCTGGTCCATGATCTGTCCAGAGGAGGTGGGGCCAGGAGAGTCACCCTCGGGTGATGAGGACTCAGTCAAATGACATCGCAGCGGTCACCGGAGCTGGTCTCATCTCTGGTCCATGATCTGTCCAGAGGAGGTGGGGCCAGGAGAGTCACCCTCGGGTGATGAGGACTCAGTCAAATGACATCGCAGCGGTCACCGGAGCTGGTCTCATCTCTGGTCCATGATCTGTCCAGAGGAGGTGGGGCCAGGAGAGTCCCCCTCGGGTGATGAGGACTCAGTCAAATGACATCGCAGCCATCACCGGAGCTGGTCTCATCTCTGGTCCATGATCTGTCCAGAGAAGGTGGGGCCAGGAGAGTCACCCTCTGGTGATGAGGACTCAGTCAGGTGACATCACAGCTGTCACCGGAGCTGGTCGCATCTCTGGTCCATGATCTGTCCAGAGGAGGTGGGGCCAGGAGAGTCACCCTCGGGTCATGAGACCTCAGTCAGATGACATCGCAGCCGTCACCGGAGCTGGTCTCATCTCTGGTCCATGATCTGTCCAGAGGAGGTGGGGCCAGGAGCGTCACCCTCGGGTGATGAGGACTCAGTCAGATGACATCGCAGCCGTCACCGGAGCTGGCTCATCTCTGGTCCATGGTCTGTCCAGAGGAGGTGGGGCCAGGAGAGTCCCCCTCGGGTGATGAGGACTCAGTCAGATGACATCGCAGCCATCACCGGAGCTGGTCTCATCTCTGGTCCATGATCTGTCCAGAGAAGGTGGGGCCAGGAGAGTCACCCTCTGGTGATGAGGACTCAGTCAGGTGACATCACAGCTGTCACCGGAGCTGGTCGCATCTCTGGTCCATGATCTGTCCAGAGGAGGTAGGGCCAGGAGAGTCACCCTTGGGTGATGAGGACTCAGTCAAATGACATCGCAGCGGTCACCGGAGCTGGTCTCATCTCTGGTCCATGATCTGTCCAGAGGAGGTGGAGCCAGGAGAGTCCCCCTCGGGTGATGAGGACTCAGTCAGATGACATCGCAGCCATCACCGGAGCTGGTCTCATCTCTGGTCCATGATCTGTCCAGAGAAGGTGGGGCCAGGAGAGTCACCCTCTGGTGATGAGGACTCAGTCAGATGACATTACAGCCGTCACCGGAGCTGGTCTCATCTCTGGTCCATGATCTGTCCAGAGGAGGTGGGGCCAGGAGAGTCACCCTCGGGTCATGAGACCTCAGTCAGATGACATCGCAGCCGTCACCGGAGCTGGTCTCATCTCTGGTCCATGATCTGTCCAGAGGAGGTGGGGCCAGGAGCGTCACCCTCGGGTGATGAGGACTCAGTCAGATGACATCGCAGCCGTCACCGGAGCTGGCTCATCTCTGGTCCATGGTCTGTCCAGAGGAGGTGGGGCCAGGAGAGTCGCCCTCTGGTGATGAGGACTCAGTCAGGTGACATCGCAGCCGTCCCCAGAGCTGGTCTCATCTCTGGTCCATGATCTGTCCAGAGGAGGTGGGGCCAGGAGAGTCACATTCGGGTGAGGAGGACTCAGTCAGATGACATCGCAGCCATCACTGGAGCTGGTCTCATCTCTGGTCCATGATCTGTCCAGAGGAGGTGGGGCCAGGAGAGTCACATTCGGGTGAGGAGGACTCAGTCAGATGACATCGAAGCCGTCACCGGAGCTGGTCTCATCTCTGGTCCATGATCTGTCCAGAGGAGGTGGGGCCAGGAGAGTCACATTCGGGTGAGGAGGACTCAGTCAGATGACATCGCAGCCATCACTGGAGCTGGTCTCATCTCTGGTCCATGATCTGTCCAGAGAAGGTGGGGCCAGGAGAGTCACATTCGGGTGAGGAGGACTCAGTCAGATGACATCGCAGCCGTCCCCAGAGCTGGTCTCATCTCTGGTCCATGATCTGTCCAGAGGAGGTGGGGCCAGGAGAGTCACATTCGGGTGAGGAGGACTCAGTCAGATGACATCGCAGCCGTCCCCAGAGCTGGTCTCATCTCTGGTCCATGATCTGTCCAGAGGAGGTGGGGCCAGGAGAGTCACCCTCGGGTGAGGAGGACTCAGTGAGGTGACATCACAGCTGTCACCGGAGCTGGTCTCATCTCTGGTCCATGATCTGTCCAGAGAACTTCTCTGAGAGAAGGTAAGGCCAGGAGAGTCACCCTCGGGAGAGACCACAGCATTGATCTGAGGGGTGACAAGGAGGCGAGTTGCAATGAATCCCCATGTTTCTTCCTTGCTGTGAAGGTGCAGGGGTAGGGGACACAGCTTCGCAGGTCAGTGGAAAGAGAGGGATTCAGTGGGGCCACCACCACCTCCAGGACTAAAGCTTCTGTTTTCACTCTGTTTAAAGAAAATAAACTCTATCATCCAATAGTGAGTGTGACTGGGGGACTCTGTCAGTTGAACCATCTTCTCCTGCTGTCCTTCAGAAATTTGAAGTTTATTTTTGTTTTGCATAGTTACTAAAACCATTGCTAAAAGTAAGACAGACAATAAAACCATTAATACACACCAATAAAACCATTAGTACATACAATAAAGTGCAGTGCAGCGCATACATGTCTAATATTACGGCGCATACCTGTCTAAAACTAACCCCTTGCGGGCGTGGGCAGGCAGGAGTAGCCTTTTGATTGTTTTGCGAGACAGAGAAGTGGACTTGTAAAACAAGCATTTACAATGCAATAGGTCTCGCAACTGCGAATTTTGGAGCTATTGGCATTGTAAATGGCAATGCCTTTTAAAAAATGAAAAGCCATTGTTATTTACAATACCAAAAGCAACACCTATTGCATTGCATAGCGCGGTGTCCGTGAAGACGGTGAGGCTGAGTGCAGAGCGTCAGTACCAGTGGAGTACCAGAGAGCTGTGAGTACCAGTGGAGAGGTGTGGTGCAGCGGCCAGGGCAGCTGACTTCGGAGCACAGGGTTCACGGTCAGGGCCGTTTCTAGGTGTTTTGCCGCCCTAGGCGAGAATTGAAAAATGCCGCCCCCTCCCTTTTACTACCATCACTCATCAGCTACAAGTTCATAATCCTTGCTAAGCACACTCCATCCTGCCGAGGTAGGTAAATAGAGCAATCGTGACACCTGTTATTTGCAGCCTTTGGAAACTGTATACGCATCGTGTAAAGCGCTATATGAAAATAACTGTATTATTTTTGTTTGCGGGGTGGCAAAAGGATGGGGTGGGGGATGGTTGGGTGGGTGGGGGTAGCAGCGTTCTGTGACATCACATGATATAGTCTTCGCTCAATCAAGTGACCAGAAAGAAGAGCATCAGTCAGTGTGCTAGTGCATGGGAAGCCAGGTTGCAGAGCCCCAGGCGCTTTTTGCCTGAACTTGGGTTTCATGAGGCGCTTTCTAAAGGTCTATCTGTTTGAGCTACGAATTCACCGACTGTAAGATGCAATGGGTAAATAGATTGATGCGGTAAAATTAAATTTCAATATTCAACTTGGGAAGGAGAATTGTATTCAAGGCGAGCATGAATAATTAATTAATATTATTACTAATAATTCAGGCTGTATATGCATCAGTGAATATTATATTTATTTACACACAATGCCTACTATCAAGTATCCGACAGAGAATATCTTCTACTCCTTTCAATGAAAGTGGAATTTCACTTTGTTGTGGCTCTTACAAAAATCCTGCCTTCCCATTTTCTTTTCGCCTGTTTAATAGTATGCCAATAAAAGTATTACCCAACTTTGTCATTGGTTTTGTGTTAAAGTTACTACAATCGAATGTACTTTCACGTTATTTTTATAACTCTCGCCATAATAAAATAATTTGATATTTTTGTTAGAAAATAATTTACAATAAAAAGATATTTAATTTCCCATTTTTTACACTATTTTTACAATAAAAGTAATAGTTTACTTAGTACTGGGGATGTGATAAACATATTTCGATAAAGTGTTATTACACTGTTTTTTTAAATGAATTAAAACGTGTTTGTACACTTTTTGCATTCCTTTGTAATTAATATTATGATAAAAGTATCATAACACGTTATTATTTAATAATTATTATAGCAATTACCATGTTTTTACGCGTATATATTGCTTCTTATCATTCTGAAGGTGCCTTTACACTGTTGCTCCATCACATTATACGTGGAAATTACACAGTTGGTAATTTTGGGTGCTACCTAGAACAACGCTATAAAAGTTACTTTACTTTAATCATAGCACGAACAATCTCCACCTAATGCAAAAACTACAATACTTGGCCCAAGCTTGGATAAGCACCTACTTGCTAAAACCATTTGGGAATTAGTAGCATGTAATTAACATTATTAACAGCGCCACGAAACCAGGAAACACCAGTAGCAAGCGCCTGGCTCCTCACTCCTGATCCACTGGTATAATCTTCTTGACGCACTGAATGGCTGACGCCGCGCAGCTCCAGGGTGGCGCAGAGCTCTTTCATCCCCGTCCGTCCCCAGCCTGATGTATGGCACCTCTCCCGGCCACCGACCCCCTTTTGCCGCCGGATTTCAGACACATTTGTTTCCGGCGCCTTTTAATAATGAATGCGAATAACTGAGACAAAAGAGGGACCCCGGGCTGAGCGCGTGCGCGAGGAGCACGACCGGAAGAAGACATCTGCCAAGCACTTTGCCGCCCTGGCCGGTCTGAGGCTCCCTGCGCTCTGATAGTGGCGTCATTGGTGAGCCCCTTACCGCGCCTCACATGTACACTCCCTTGGCAGTGCTGGGGATCCCTGCATCTTGAGAGAGGGGCTTAACGACCCCTGCCCTCTTCTGCACCTTTTGGTGTCTGAATCGCATAGCTGTATGGCTGAGAGGAATGCAGAGCACATTTCTAATTTATTGAAATTTAGGAGTCTCAGGTTTCTAAACATACACAGACTTTCAACCGGGGCGGGGTCTCAACAGACATTCATTGTTAGCACCTGTTTGTTCATTTCTAGGAACCCCTTATTGGTGAACCGACATCACTGAACCACAGAGGAACACAGCAAAACCATAGATTTTGTAGTTCTAACGCTGTATGAGAGAAACCTCATGCTGGGTACCAGACCTCCTTCCACCTACTAGTTAGCGCACCGTCCACACCCAAAAATATTTTTACATCTTTTCCTTTCTTCAAACAAATTTATTCCAGTCTCGAAGGTGGGTCCAGGATTTTGCTGCACACAGACCCACTTTGATCTCCTTAATATAGACATGCATACGTTTCGTTTACAGGGCCGTTTCTAGGTTATTTTGCCGCCCTCCCCCTTTTGCCGCCCTAGGCGGCCGCCTAGTCCTGCCTAGTGGTAGAAACGGCCCTGCACATTTGAGCGAGGCACAGCAGAGACAGCCAGGAGGAGCAGACAGAGAGGGCGATGGTTGTAAAATAGTCTCTCATGTAGTTCAAATGCAAGCACTCAAGTGGCGGTGGAAAGAAACACCCACACAGCCAATGGAATTAGGTGAGAGATGAGTATTCCACTAGGCTGAGTGTTAGAAATGGGGGTCTCTAGTTGGCAAGGGTTTGCACCTTTGTCCAAGTAGGGACCCTTCTTCCTAGTCAGGGTAAAGGGGATACACTTCTAAAATAACCCCTGCTCACCCACTTGGTAGCTTGGCACGAGCAGACAGGCTTATCTCAGAGGCAGTGTGTAAAGCATTTGTGAACATATACAGTAATACAGTGAAAAAACTACAAATGGACACCACACCAGTTTAGAAAAATAAGTAATCTTTATCCAAACCAAAACAAGACCAAATGACAAAAATCCACAATACAGTAATAACAAGCATTTACAATGCAATAGGTCTCGCAATGACACGATTTTGAGCTATTGGCATTGTAAATGACAATGCCTTCTATTTATGTTTTGGGTTTTAAAACATAAATACAAGGCATTGTTATTTACAATACTAATAGCTTAAAAAATACACCTCAGAATACTGAACGGACAGCAACTTTACCTTAAAGCAGACATCGTTTGGCCCGCGTCTAGATCAGCGTCTCAACTGTAAGCTCCTGCAGATATAGCAGTGTGTTGACCACTTAAGACTGGTTTCAGGAAATGTAGGTGAAACTGAAAGAAATGCTGCTATAAAACTACCTGGGCGGATAGCTTCCAATTTACATTTCACATATTTGCATCGTGAAGAACAGGCAGAAAAGCAGTGTTTTTGGTTCCAGCTCTTTCACTAGACTGTTTGTCTTTCTATTTCTTCAAAAACATATCCAGGCAACTACAACCAGAATAAATCGCTTGCAACTTGACAACAAGAGTTTCCATGCTGCAAATAGTGAGTGGAAGTAAATTGCAAACAGCTGGGGAGGCACTTTAATAAGAGTACCTGAGAAAGGCGGTGGGGCGAACAAGCACCTAGCTGTCAGGATGGCTCAGCGAACTGAAGACTCACCGCTCACAAATGTGGTGCCTTAGGAGTCAAGAGTTTGAATTCGCCCTAAAAGCCAGATTCGTCCTTCCGATGACATTAAATTGAAGTACAACAAAATGCTTTACAGCGCTTAAAAACGGCAGAGGTGCTACATTTGGCGCTATATCTAACCGAATTGTTGCTGTATCGCTGGCTGGTGTACAATCCTTGTCTGTATAATGTGCTAATGACGTGCCCGTTCATTATGGCACGCAGTTTGAGGAAGAAGCGCGAGCGGAAGGGGTCTGTGGTGCATTAGGGTGAGGTCTGACTCCTATTACTGTGCCCTCTCACTGATGTTCCCCATTTACACCGGTGTGAGCTGTGTGATACACTGCATGTCTGGGTACCATGGCGACAAGAGACACGAAGTGACAGGACAATAAAAGTGCATGTGTACGGCACTGGGTTTTTACTGTGCACACTTTTAATCCATGTTCGTTTTAGGATGGCATCCTTCCGAGAGGAGGGGGCGCGGTTCCTCTCAAGGGGGTAGAGTTAAGGGCCTGTGACAGGTGGGACTAAATAGAAATGCATTTAGAGCACTAGCTGAATCCAAACACTAGTTTATCAAAATATCAGGTGGGACTTAAGTATGGGGAAATTGTTTCTTTGCAACTAAACACAACAAACTATTGAAATTTACCAGAGAGGAGGCAGAGTTCTGAGGCCTCTGGTCAAAGGAGATCTGACAATGTGCATGCAGTATTGAAATGAGGGGGTGCGTGGAATGATGGTATTGGCAGAACTGCACTTGTATTATTTAGGCCTTTTAGGAAAGGGCTGCACACTACTTTATACCGTAGTTTGTATTATTTAATGTTTTATTTTCGATTGCTATGAAAACATGTCTACAACCAAATGTATATGGCTTAGATAAGCCATCTTACTCTTTGTTTTATAAACCTGCAGCACTGCAACTACATTACCGATTGTATTATATACAGTTGGTTGACGTAGTTAACATAACGGTGATCTGTTGCTAGCCTCGGAGTCGGAAAGTTTGAATGGGTTTGCAAAAAAGTGACAGGTGCTATGGTTCCCTCTTCAGTTCATGTACGTTTAATTTGTGCAGTAAAACAGTACTCAGAGCTATGATCAAGTCTACGCAGCATACTTTACATTTTAACTGCATGAACCAAAGATGGCAAGCTATCAACTGTGTGGTTAAAAACGGAAAGAACGCAGAGATTGTACAGGTTTAATCTAAACCACGACGTATACAAGGTAATGGGACAAAAATATCTACGCCACCTACCTAGATTTTCGGCTGAAACTTTCTTAAAGCTGGCGCGCTACAAATCACTGAAAATGTTAAGACAAAGCTTTGTAGCTCTGCGGAGTTACAGCGCGAGGATTTGAAAGCAGCACTGTACTTTGCCCACGGGTCTAATTACGGCCGTCCGGGTATTCCTTCTCGCCTCCCCCGCCGTGGACCTGCAGGTCAGCTAGCAACCTTCGGAGGAAAGCAAATACACTTTCAGCATTCAGCACGCTCTGGGAGTAGGGGAGCGGAGGCACAGCGGCGGGACGGCACACAGTCCGCCATGCAGCCAGTAGAAAGACTCCTTTATGCTAACTGCGACTAATATCGGCTTCGGTGTGTGCAAGGAAGGGGAGGGGTGGAGTCATGTGCTAAAAGAAAAAAACAAGTGAGCCAGAGGGGTTTAAGTGGGGAGAGGATGTGGTCCATCGGCTAGACTGCCGACTTTGGTGCTGGAAACCAAGGTTCGAGCCTCGGGGTCGCGTCCACATCCTGTGATTCTGGGCAAATCACTTAATCTCCCCGTGCCTGAATGTGTCCTTGTGTAACGTAACCGGTGCTCATGTAAAGCGCTCCAATACCTTCGGGTCGAGTTCGCGCTATATATGAATCTGCAATAAAAAAAAAAAAAAAAGTGCACCAGATATGGGCCACCCAAGCTACCCCCGGGCTACAGGAAGTGTGAGGGGGAAACCAGCAGCAGCTGAGCCACGTTACCGAGCAGTGAGTGCAGCGCGCAGCTGCAGCCATGTGGAGGGGCGTGCAATGGACGGCGATGTTGATTAACAAGAGGGAAACAAAAAAAAACCAAAGAAAACTCTTGTTGCTCAAAGAAAGGACATTGCGGGAAGGCAGGGGGCCATCTGTTTTCACTCAGCCACGTGTTTATATTTGCATTGCGCTTTCACTTTCACTTTAAGTGACAGCGCGATGCAAAAAAAATAAACACGCGGCTGAGTGAAAACAGATGGCCCCCTAAAGATAAGAAAATGCTTCGCGACAGCCGCAAAGCAGACGAGCCAGTCCGGATGGGCCGGACAAAAAGGCGAAAGGGCGGCAACCAAAAAAGCTCATTTCCAATGGCAGGTCACCGTTTAGCATAAACGGTGACGCCAGCCAATGGAAATGAGGGGCGGGGCTACAAGCCCCCTTCTGAAAGTCCTCATCCACAATATATCTCGCCGAGCGAGCAGCGCATGCGCGCTGCAACGCTAGGCGAGATCTAAAAATATAACTTTCAAATAGTAGAAACAGTTCTGTTCAAAGCAAATTGCAGATGCAACACTTTTCACACAAAGTACCTTGGATGCGTCATGCACACAAACAACAAGCATTGGAAATGCAATAGGTCTCGCATTTGTTTAAGTTAGAGCGTTTGGCTTTGCTAATGGTATTGTATTTTAGCTATGTGTTATTGAGTGTATGGATGTGATGTGTAGTGGAATTATGTGGTTTGGATTGCAATTGTTAGCTGTGTAGCAGTATGAAGCATAGAGTTAGGAGGAGAAGAATGTGTGAAGATTTGGGAAGGAGAGTGAGGAGGAGAAGAACAGCATGAGGGACAATGAAGGAAAGTGAGGAGGAGAGTAGCATGAGGCAGAAGAAAGGAGAGTGAGGAGAGTAGTATGAGGGAGAAGGAATAGAGTGAGGAGGGTGAGGGTAAGGAGCAGACAGTGCAGGGTGAGTGCACAGGGGTAGATGGCAGTGGGTGAGCGCACGGGGTAGGTGGTGCAGGATGAGTGCGTGGGAGCATACATTGGAGGATGAGTGTGGGGGAGCAGATGTTGCAGGGTGAGTGTCAGGAGCAGATGGTGCAGGGTGAGTGTCAGGAGCAGATGGTGCAGGGTGAGTGCATTGGAGCAGACAGTGCACGGTGAGAGCCAGGATCAGACGATGCAGGGTGAGTGTGCAGGAGCAGACGGTGCAGGGTGAGTGTGCAAGAGGAGAAGGTGCAGGGTGAGTGCATGGGAGCTGACGGTGCAGGGTGAGTGGATGAGAGCTAACTGTGCAGTGTGAGTGGGCAGGAGCATAAGGTGTCTGGTGAGTGCCTGGGACTAGACGGTGCAGGGTGAGTGCACATCGGCAGATGGTGTAGGGTGAGTTCTTAGGAGCAGACGGTGCATGGCGAGTGCGTGAAAGCAGATGGTGCAGGGTGAGTGTGCAGTAGTAGACGGTGCAAGGTGTATCAGGCGCCGACTGTGCTGCAGGGGCAGATGGCGGAGAGTGAGTGCATAGGAGCAGGTGGCACAGGGTAAGTTCTCAGGAGCAGACCGTGCATGGTGAGTGCATGGGAGCATATGGTGCAGATTAACTGTGAAAAGGAGCAGATGGTGCAGGGTGTCAGGAGCAGTCGATGCAGGATGTCAGGAGCAGACTGTGCAGGGTGAGTGTCAGGAGTAGGTGGTGCAGGGTGTCAGGAGCAGTCTCTGCACGGTGAGTGAGCGCAGCTGGGGTGAGTGAGTGCACATCGGCTGTCTGGGCAAGTGCACATCAGAACGCGCCGTGAGCGTGCACATTTGCTGTCTGGAGATCGCCAGAAAAGACCAGCGTGACGGCAGCCGCATGGGCTGCGAGGTACACCGATCACCCTGTGAGCTCTGGGGACACGCTGCAGGGCATTGCGTGAAGCATGGCGGAACGACGGAATGACGGTAAGGTGGGTGTGGGTGGGTGGTGGGGGTTGGCAGATGGCGCATGGCTGACTGACACTGGAGGGGGTGCAAGGACAGCTGGGGAGTGCGTGCACAGCTCATGTTTTGCGGCTGGAGAGGACGGAAGGGGGACAGGAGATGTGCACATCACGTGTCTGTACGTGCGTGTTCACAGTTGCAGTCCGTCCTGCGCGTGCACATCTCCTGTCTCCCTTCTGAAGCAAGTCAGTAACAATAGATCTCGCTAGCGACAGCGCTTTCGCGCTGCGTCACTAGGCGAGACCTAAAAAGGGTCGCAGGGAAGGTGATGCGTCAGTTCCTTACACGCAGGGAAGGTGATGCGTCACTCTGGTGCGTTACCAGTGATCAGGTGAAGTCACGGCCTGACTTGAGCCAAGGTCAGGCTGTGTTACAGGCCTTACCTTATCTAAAGCTGCAGAAACAGATGAGAAACAACTGTCAAAGGTCATTGTCACTGCTTGTGACCAGTGTGAGGCCAGTTCTCCAGGACCTTGGGGGTTCGGAGGTGATCCTTGTGACACGTCTTCCCTTTTACCCCAGGACCCCAGGGGCTGGGCTCTACAGAGCAGCTCAATCAAATGTCAAAAAAATGTTCTCGAGCTCTGACCCTCAGGGAAGAGAGGGCGGGCAGCCTGGCAAGCTCTTGCTAGGCGGTGAAAAAGATCAAACTTAAAAAAACTTTGCAATAAAAGGAAAGTCCAGTCAGAGTTATCACCACGTCACCAGTGATGTAATCAATGAAATCACTGTAGCCGCTCAAGAGCACTGTATTTCACAGTTATGTCTCGCCTGAGACAGCACAGGCTCTGTTCCTTGCCAGACATTTTCTTTACCTGCATGTGGCTTAAAGATCGCCCATTGCTCACCATTGGTCCATTGGGAGCTTCATCATCACTCTCATTTCCTTTCTTTTCATTAGTTGGCGCATGCGGCATTCACTTCGACTTCTTGTGTTTGTCCCTCCCCTGGAGCATGGCCCAAGTACTTGGGTCCTTGCACTGCTCCCTATCAGGCACTACTTTTTTCCTAAACACTCAACAATAGTGCTTGTCTTTTCCAGCAATCTCCCTTGTGTAGTTGTTATGGCGTTGCTTTGGGCCTCCACCTCCCCACCCTCATGTTGCTTCAATCAGTGTTACTTGCCCCCTACTCTCACCCCATCCGCTGCCCATGTTGTTGCTCTCCTTCTTACCCCACCTGCTGTCCATGTTGTTTCTCCCCCTCCCATTCCAACCCCACCCACAATGATGCCGCAAGCCCCCACCTTGCAATAAACAAACAAAAAAGGACTATGATGTGGCCAGCGCTGGCTATGTGATAGTGCTTTTTATTGAGTCAGACTCTGCAATGAAGACGGGTGCGGGACCCTCATCGGTGATACCTTCCATGGAGGCTGCACAGGTTATGATAGAGTGTGCAGTGAGGGCAGCCTTTAAAGCAACAGAGGTTCCCCCGCCTCCCATGGTGCCAAGAGTGCAGAAGGATGGCGATGCAACTCCTGACCCTGGTCCTGATGAGGAGGATCCCAGGGGTCGACTCATCCAAGGTGCCGAGAGTGCAGAAGGATGGCGATGCAACTCCCGACCCTGGTCCTGATGAGGAGGATCCCAGGGGTCGACTCATCCAAGGTGCCGATAGTGCAGATGGATGGCCATGCAACTCCCGACACTGGTCCTGATGAGGAGGATCCCAGGGGTCGACTCATCCAAGGTGCCGAGAGTGCAGATGGATGGCCATGCAACTACGGACCCTGGTCCTGATGAGGAGGATCCCAGGGGTCGACTCATCCAAGGTGCCGAGAGTGCAGATGGATGGCCATGCAACTCCCGACCCTGGTCCTGATGAGGAGGATCCCAGGGCTCGACTCATCCAAGGTGCCGAGAGCGCAGATGGATGGCGAGGCAACTCCCGACACTGGTCCTGATGAGGAGGATCCCAGGGGTCGACTCATCCAAGGTGCCGAGAGTGCAGATGGATGGCGATGCAACTCCCGACACTGGTCCTGATGAGGAGGATCCCAGGGGTCGACTCATCCAAGGTACCCAGAGTGCAGATGGATGGCGATGCAACTCCTGACACTGGTCCTGATGAGGAGGATCCCAGGGGTCGACTCATCCAAGGTGCAGAGAGTGCAGATGGATGGCGATGCAACTCCCGACACTGGTCCTGATGAGGAGGATCCCAGGGGTCGACTCATCCAAGGTGCCGAGAGTGCAGATGGATGGCGATGCAACCCCTGACACTGGTCTTGATGAGGAGGATCCCAGAGGTCTACTCAACCAAGGTGCAGAGAGTGCAGATGGATGGCGATGCAACTCCCGACACTGGTCCTGATGAGGAGGATCCCAGGGGTCGACTCATCCAAGGTGCCAAGAGTGCAGATGGATGGCGATGCAACTCCCGGCCTGGTCCTGATGAGGAGGATCCCAGGGGTCGACTCATCCAAGGTAAAGATTTAACCAAAACACTTCAGCACCTCCTGGGCAATTCTTTCTTACGGGAGGAACGATGTCGAGATACAGTCTTTTCCACATTTCCTCACGAAGCGCTATCCCTTGGAAAAATTTGCAGAAGAGGTTCCAGCTGCTGTCAAAGCAGATAATCTAATGGCTGAGTTGTCAACCCAGAAAAACTGTGATATTCGAGGATGCTCTTCCCGCTGATCCAGTCAACAAACATATGGAGAGCGCAGTGAAGAAGTCTTATGCGGCATCAAAATTTGCTATACGGGCTATTGTCTATACAACCTAAATGGCCTGATGCCCCCTGCAAATAGCAGAAGGGGCGCCATTAGTTGTGCCACGAGCAGGAGAAGCCTTCACGACGCCGGGATCCAAGAGAAGGCCCTGGACTGGACCACATCCTTCCTTTCCGGCAGAACACAAAGCGTCCGCCTCGCCCCCTTCCGATCCAAGGCCACCAAGATCATCTGCGGCGTACCCCAAGGCTCCTCCCTCAGCCCAACGCTGTTCAACATCTACATGGCACCCTCGCCCACGTCGCCCGACAGCACAACCTCAACATCATCTCCTACGCCGACGACACCCAGCTGATCCTCTCCCTCACCAAAGACCCTCACACCACCAAAGCTCACCTCCACGAAGGAATGAAGGCCGTCGCCGAATGGATGAGGACCAGCCGCCTGAAGCTGAACTCGGACAAGACGGAGGTCCTCATCCTTGGTTCCAACCCTTCAGCCTGGGACGACTCCTGGTGGCCAACATCACTGGGAACAGCCCCGCCACCCACCGACCACGTACGCAACCTAGGGGTCATCCTCGACCCCACCCTCTCCATGACTAAGCAGGTCAACGCCGTTTCCTCATCCTGCTTCAACATCCTCCGAATGCTCCGCAGGATCTTCAAGTGGATCCCCACCGAAACAAGAAAAACAGTCACCCAGGCCCTCGTCACCAGCAGGCTGGACTACGGAAACGCCCTCTACGCAGGAACGACGGCTAAGCTCCTGAGACGGCTGCAACGCATCCAGAACGCCTCTGCACGTCTTATCCTCGACATCCCCCGACGCAGCCACATCACACCCCACCTGAGAGACCTGCACTGGCTCCCTGTCAACAAGAGGATAACCTTCAAGCTCCTCACCCACGCACACAAAGCACTCCACAACTCCGGACCAGCCTACCTCAACAGACGACTCAGCTTCTACACCCCCACCCGCCAGCTCCGCTCGACCAGCCTCGCCCTCGCCACAGTCCCCCGCATCCGGAAAACGACCGCCGGCGGCAGATCCTTCTCCCACCTCGCCGCCAAGACCTGGAACACCCTCCCCACCAACCTCCGACAGACCCAAGACCTACTGGCCTTCAGAAGACTCCTCAAGACCTGGCTCTTCGATCAGTAGCAGCACCACCCCCCTCTTCCCCCAGCGCCTTGAGACCCTCGCGGGTATGTAGTGCGCTTTATAAGTGACATGATTGATTGATTGATTGAGTGTGGGGAGTCCGTTGTTTGCGTCAGGAAAGGTCATGACGTCATCGGGAGGTGAGGGATCGACCTCTTTTCCTCTCCACCGCACTCCAGAGCATCAAACACCCACCCACCCACTCCTAAAAGAAAAAAGTGAAAAAGCGCTGAATTTTAGCAGCATTGGGGGCTACCCAAGAAATTTGGACTGAATTACTGGACTAACCCACCCCTTGGCGGGATGTGGATTTGTGTGGGCAAAGGGCTGGCAGGAGGCGGGACTGACCTGCTGGTGGTCCTGGACTTTTCTGCCCTAACCCCTGATGCATGGAGTTGAACGTTTTTGGGGCTTTGTCTGGTGACAGGTACCCTGGAAGGGCTGGTGCGCTATGCTGTTCCCTGGAATATGTTTTGCTATGGAGATATGGGTATTGCCCAATCCTCAGGTGATGGAGAGGAAGTTGTCACTGATGTATGCTTGCCAATAATCTCTCTTAATCTCTCAGATGCCCTTGGTGGAGGGTGTAAGTGATGTATAAGGAAAGGGGGCCTTCTGGCACCATGCATTCCGGAGACTTGCCCTGTAATGGCAAGTGGAGACAATTGTTGTTTTGCTTACAATCTTTGAGCTGTTACTGATCTGCTGTCCTGTGTTCGCACAACCAATTTCTACTTGACTATGAGTTGTTTTACTCCTGGCTGCTACTGTGTGAGTAGACTTGGTAAACCATCATACTTGGAGTTGTCTCTCTCCTTGGGAGGTTCCAGGGGGGAAGGGCAGCGACTTGCATGTTGTGAGCGCACTACAGTGCAATCTCTGCTCAGACTTTTAGATGCGAGCGAATCAGATGAACAAAGTTGTCGATGGCTCCTCAATTCTGTGCCTGATGGAACAAGAAGTTTGGTTTTTGTCGGATGTTTCATTTGACAATCTGTGTGCTTCCGCAGCGACTTCTGGAGCTTCTATTGCTGCCCAAAGGCACATCTGGATGTGGTCCTGGAGAACTGGTGCATCCCAAAAAGCCATTCTTAGGAAACCTCCTTTTGGAGGGTTAAAGTATTTGGCCAACAACTGAAGGACTTAGTAAAAAAAAAAGCTGTAGAGAATAAGAAACTCATAACCCAAGTTTATTCTTATCTCAAAGGTCAAGATTTTGGAAATAGAAGAGCTTTTGACCAAACTTTATCAGCAGGGGTCGTGGCCTGGGGGTCCACCTGCCCATCAAGTCCTGTTTCCAGCCCTCTTGCACCACCTGGCCCCCGCTCCCTCCTCATCCTTCAACAGCATGAATACACTGCTGCAGTGCCAATGTAGGGGGGGCTGCTACTGTTCACAGAAGTTTGTGGTGCAAGAATTGTTTAAGACGATATCTTATTTCCCTCCTGACACCATCTCCAAAGTATTTTCATCAAACGCCTGTTGCTCGTTGTCTGCTTCGGCATCGAGCCCTTTTGCAAGGGATTCATGTGTTACTGGGAAAGGCTTTGGAGATCCTGGTTTCTTGGGATGAGAAATTTCAAGGACCAAAAGTTGCTGTAGTTGGTCTTCATTACCAATTCTGGGTTTTACCTTTTGACCTGGAATCAGCACCAAAAGTGTTGATCAACCTCTTGACCAACCCCCCCGCCCAATGCCCCCCACTTGGACTGGTTAATTGCTTCTCCTTGTGTTTTCCCAAGGTGGAAGAAGATGTTCAGCAAGTCTGTGAGGTCCTCCGACAGTAAGGCTTCCTCTACAATATCAAGAAATCCCACCTGATTCCATCCTAAGACCTTAGGTTGATCGCTGCATTTTTTGCACAGACCTGGGCCAGGTGTTTTTATCACAAGATTGGAAATCCAAGCTGTCCTCCCACTCGTCGTTCCTCCCAACAGAGACTCAGACCTCGGCAAGGACTTGACTTCAGGCTCAGGGCGAGATGGCGTCCACCCTCTCCATCCTTCCTTGGAGCCATTTCCACCTGTACC
Organism: Calotriton arnoldi; assembly: GCA_963921515.1. NCBI lineage: Eukaryota > Metazoa > Chordata > Amphibia > Caudata > Salamandridae > Calotriton > Calotriton arnoldi. The sequence goes on from CAWUFW010004063.1 coordinate 605,516, forward strand.
CCCTGGTACATCATCTCCTACGTTTCTGGACCCTGACATCAGAGAACTACGATGTGCTGATCCCAGTCACAGAACAGATTTGAGCCCATCTACAATGGTGGTTGGACCCATCGAATATAGACAGAGGGTTTTGTCTTCACTCTCCCCTGGTTTTGGTTATCTCCACCGATGCACGCAAGAAAGGTAGAGGCAGTTTTCAAAGGGAGGTGGTCTCATTCCAAGTCCCTTCTCCAACTGGAAAGAACTAGCAGCAATTCAGAAATCTTTTTTTAATTCTATCCCTTGATTCAACACCAGCCTGTCTGTATTCAGACCGACACCAGGTGGTCAAATCATCTATAAACCATTAGGGGGTCATGGGAACTCATGCTCTGTGTCTCCTTTGCTGGAGGATCCGCCTGTGCACGGAAGAGACTCTCTTCTCTCCGTCAGCAGTTTATCTTCCCGGGAAGGAGAATGGGCCTGGAGACGCTCCGAGACACTGATTCCCATTGTCAGTTTCCCTGTGCCTATGTCCCCTACTCTTCAAGGGGACCACCAACAAATACAGGGTGCAATGCCTGGATCAATTTGCTATGTAGGAGAACTCTCTTCTTCCCTCATTCTGCAGTCTGGTTCCTTCTCAGAAAGCCGGGACAATAGATCCTTTTCCAATTCTATAGTCTAGGGTCTCCTGTATGGGTTTCCTTCCTTTCGATTAATACCCAGGGAAAGTTCACCAGGGAAAGGCAGAAATTCTCCTTGTGGTTGCAAGTTGGTTGAGGAGTCCTTGGTGCCCAATACTATTTCAGTTGTTGGAATCTCCTCCAGTCATGGCCCGTCCATACAGGGCCACGCCCCCCACCTTTTTCCCAACAATAAGTCTGTCAGGCAGAGCAAACGTCAGCCTGACAGACACTCTTCTTGTTCAGGTCAGGCAGCCAGAAGCTACATATGCGCTAAATGCACAGGCGCCTGGCTGCCTGACCTGAACTTTGTCAGGCTGAAGATTTCACAGCCCTGCGGGCGTGACCTCCTAGGCCTGGCAAAACTGCCTTGAGGCAATCCCGCTCGTGACCAGGGGGAAAAGTACTGATTGCCTTTGACCTGGGCGCTTCAGTTTTAAGCCCTGAAGTGCCCAGGCCGGAGTGTCAATCAGCGGCACCTCGGCACAAAGTGAGGTGGGGTCAGCAGTCTCACTGACCCCATCCACTCTATGATGAGTGAGGGACTGCTGCTCTTCTCATTTCTGATTCACCCTTCTCCTCTCAGACTGCCCCTCCAATCGCTATCAGCGTCAAGGCGCCTCAACCTGGGAGTCTGGTGTTTGAAATTATAATCATCCCATCCCAGGGTAGTTCACCAGAAGTACCTGAAAGTATTCATCAATCGAGGAGGCCTCTAACACCAAACTCTTACAGCAGGCACTGGAAAAGTTTGGAATCACAGCGCTCATCTAAGAATGTCTCTCTATATTCTTGCAACCCAGGTACAGGGGCGGCTCCTCCATTAGGGCGTTGGAGCGTCGCCCCACTGCTTTCTCGCAGTGAGAGAGGCAGAAACATAAAATGGTATTTTAAATACCATTTTATGTTTTTGCTTCTTGCACTGCGAGCAAGCAGAAGGGTATGCCTGGTTGGGGGCGGGCGGGTGGGCAGGTCGGGACGGAGTGGCTTGCCCAATGCTTTGGGCCCTGACTGTTTGGTCAGCCCTCTGGGGCCGACCAAACCAGTCGTGCGCACTCTGCCTTTTCTCTATTTAGGCTGCATGCAGCCTACATAGAGAAAATGGCCTCCCCATAGGCGCCCGGCTGGGCGCCGTCCCCACCAATCACAACGCTGCCATTGCAGCATTGTGATTGGCTTAGGGAAGGGGAGGGAGGCTGCTTCCTGTTGAGGAAAGCAGCAGAAAAATGCGGGACCCGGCCAGGAGCTGAGGCGGCACGGGACCCAGTAAGGTAAGTTCTTAACATTTTTTAATTAAACCCGTCCCGCCTCCCCCCCCGCGAACCCACACCGACCCTCCCCCCTCCACCCCTCCCCGCCCGTGAGTCATGTCGGCCGCTACTGCCCAGGTAAGATTCTCAGCCCGGACCAAAAGCACAAGCTAGTAGGACCAGGGGTGGGGGTGGAAAGGGCTGTCAGAGCCCCTCTTCTTTATTCAAAGAAGCTGCATTTACTCCTCCTTAAGCTATGCTGGAGGTGTGAGAAAGTGGCGGGCTCAAAGAAAAGTAAACTGGCCTGACAAGCAGCAAACGAAGGCAGGTGTGTGCCGCCTGGGGGCCTGCAGTGCTTTTTAGGTTGAGGCTACCGGACTGCGCTTGTGCTGTCTGTCATGAGACATATTGTGGACTTACCAAGAACACAGAGGGGCTTGGAGCCCACCCATTGGTTGCCATTGGTTGATTTTCCTGTCACTCTCATTTACCTACTTCTTATTCAGGTCCCAGCTTGTTAGTCTTCTGTTTGTCTCTCCCATGGAGCAATGCCTCTTTACAATCTCTGATTGGCTGGCATCTCTGCTTCCACTGCTTGCTTTTCAAGCACTACTTTTTCTTTTGTGATAAGCACTCCATGAGAGTGCATGTATTTTTGAGCCGTCTCCCTTGTGTACATCTCTTCCTTGCAATCCGTGTTGCTCTGCTGCCCGAGTGCTACTCCCTGGCTCACTCCCTGTTTTTCTCCCCTGTGAGCTTCTCCCGACTTCCTCTCCAACCCCTCCAGTTTGCTTCCCCCAGCAGTGGCCACTTTCTCTCTCCCCACTGTTCCTTTCCCAGCAATTGCCCTCTGTGTTTCTTTTCCCCAACACCTGTTGCTTCCCCATTCCTCCCGCTCTCCCCCATGTTGCTTACGCCTCCCTCCCCCATGTTGCTTATGCCTCCCTCACACATGTTGCTTATGACTGCTTTCTTAAACTTTAGCCATGCAGCACAGGATCGGGGATTCTGTTCGGAGTGGCTGAAAACCATTGGCATGGTCAATAGATCACCAAGGAGGGACCTATTGGCTTTGCCAATGCTTTTTACACAACCTACTGGCTGTGGTCACGTGGACTGGCCTTTAACCATGTTTAGGGCAGGAATTAAAGGAGTGCTCTGGGTAGAGACCACTTTAGCTGTTGTTTTTATATATCTATATGTGTAGTGATTTTCTCTTAAAAAACACACCATGCACACTCTTTTCCCCGGGAGGCTGGAAGGGTGGGGGCTGGTTTTTTAGTGGTGGGAGCTGCTTTTGTTACTGGGGGCTGGTTTTGCAGTGGTGCTGCAATATCAGCCCCCAGTAACAAAAGCAGCAGTGCACACTTGCGCACTCCCCCCCTGCCCCCAACCTCACGGGGTGCAAAATTGCCAGGGCTACTTTGGGTTCCCAGTCTTGCCCTGACTCTTCCCTGCTGCTCGACTGCTGCAATCTGATTTAAAGCCCATTTCTGTGTTCTCCCTTCTTTCACCGAATAACATTTTGAAGTATGTGGTCACGTGCGACAGAAACAAGGTGGCTGCCCTCGGAATTTGTAAGAGGGGTTGTAAATCAAAGTGTTTGAATTCTGCAAAGTTAGTGAACATTGGGTAAATTCACTTTTTTAATGTTTCCAAATTTTCCAAATATGTGTAAACAAGTAGTGCATTTAAAGATACCCCACACTTACTCAATCGACACATACATTTTTGGTTTTAACTTCGAAAAGGCTGAATAAAAATACATCACACCTATATGGACAGCAAATGGCAACTACCACAACATGTCTATTAAATATGGTGTATTTCCATTCACTTGTTTCTTTGCTGTTACTCAGTAAATTTCCAACGGTAATCGAGTTTTGGGACCCCCATGTAACTTTGCCCCTAGTTTTCTCAAATGTGCCCCAATTTTGGCACTATGAAATTTTGACTTTGTCTGGTGCTTTTTCAAAGTTTGCTGCAATTTGGTCAAGTTGGAAGAGTTGAAGTTATTAAAAGTGCAAAAAGGGGTTTTCCTATTAAGTGTTCTATCAACAATGAATGTATGTCAGGGCTGGATTAACAATTAAGCAAAATAAGCAGTGCTTAGGGCATCAAGGGAAGGGGGGCACCACAGAAATCTTCCATTGCCGGATTTATCATGGACCATATGGTGCAAAACTGGAAATGGTGCAGCTGAATCTATAAATAAAGTGGAAGTATACAAAAATACACATTATTTTCCATCTTACTGTACGTTTTGTTTCATTTCGAAAAATAAAAGTTTCTTTTACGGTGTATTATTGTTTATATTTTGAATTAGATATATATGGGGGCCCCAAAATCTTGTAAGTGCTCAGGGCCTCTGAAGGTCTTCATCCGGCCCTGCTGAATATGAATTAATATCCTGTGACTGTATTGTTTTATTTCAGTGTTTTTAGTTCAGGTTGTATGGAAGACTGTTTAATTGTATTAGATGTGTTAAAAATAAGGCTCCCTGTTTTCTGTTTTTACTGATTTTTACAGATAAATACGGACAGAAAAACATTTATTTTCTTGTCTGTACTTATTTTTAAATGTGGATAAAAATGGAAATAGGGTGCTTTTTGAATGATTCTAAATACTGTCTGCCATGACTTCCAGGCCAATAGATGTGTGGACTGATAGATAAGGGGGTTAAAAAAGAAAGGAGTTTTAGTAAAGAGGCTTCAACAGCAGTACCTATGCATAAGGTTGATACTGAAATTTGCATATTTTGTTAAAAGTGCATTGATATATCTTCTGCGGGTGTTTACAGCATTGAAACCTGCCAGACATTCAAGCTTGAGTGCATATTTATCGGTTGAATAAATGTGGAAATATACTAATTTCAGAGTCATTTTTTCAAAAAAAACAAAATAAATATGGACAAATACAGATAAAAGAAGCAAAAAATAAATATGGATAAATACAGACGGAAATGTAAAAAAATTTTACCATAAAACCAGGAGCCCAAGTTAAAAAGCACAATTGTTCTACATTTACAAGTATATTTAACGTTTTGGTGATATTGTTTTTATGTCTATATATATTCTCTTGTAAAATAAACTAAAATACTTTGAACATAAAAAAGAAAGTTTGGATTCCCAGGAAAAGAAAGGCAGTCATGTTGAGTGGGGTCTCTGCAATTTCTATAGAGTCCTATGACAGCCAATGGGTGAGGCTACTGGGGGCCACCGGATGTGCAGCTGGATTGGCTCAGACACAAGTCGGACTCACTAAGTTGGGAAGCAGGGCTGATCTCTGCTGGCAGCAGAGGAGATGGATCTGTCTTTGTGATCACACAGATCACTGGCAACAGATCAGGTCTTGTTCTGTCTTTAGTGTTTATGCAGAGCGCTGGCAGCAGAGCGAGTCTTGGTCTGTCTTCTGTGTTCACGCAGAGCACTGGCAGCAGAGCGAGTCTTGGTCTGTCTTCTGTATTCACGCAGAGCCCTGGCAGCAGAGCGAGTCTTAGTCTATCTTCTGTGTTCACGCAGAGCGCTGGCAGCAGAGTGAGTCTTGGTCTGTCTTTAGTGTTCACGCAGAGCGCTGGCAGCAGAGCAAGTCTTGGTCTGTCTTCTGTTCTCATGCAGGGCGCTGGCAACAGAGCGAGTCTTGAGCTGTCTTTAGTATTTATGCAGAGCGCTGGCAGCAGAGCGAGTCTTGGTCTGTCTTCTGTGTTCACACAGAGCACTGGCAGCAGAGCGAGTCTTGGTCTGTCATCTGTGTTCACGCAGAACACTGGCAGCAGAGCGAGTCTCAGTCTGTCTTTAGTGATCACACAGATCGCTGGCAACAGATCAGGTCTTGGTCTGTCTTCTGTGCTCATGGAGGGCACTGGCAGCAGAGTGACTCTTGGTCTGTCTTCTGTGTTCACGCAGAGCACTGGCAGTAGAGCGAGTCTTGGTCTGTCTTTAGTGTTCACGCAGAGCGCTGGCAGCAGAGCGAGTCTTGGTCTGTCTTTAGTGTTCACGCAGAGCGCTGGCAGCAGAGCAAGTCTTGGTCTGTCTTCTGTGCTCATGCAGAGCGCTGGCAGCAGAGTGAGTCTTGGTCTGTCTTTAGTGTTCATGCAGATCACTGGCAGCAGAGCGAGTCTTGGTCTGTCTTTAGTGTTCATGCAGATCACTGGCAGCAGAGCGAGTCTTTGGTCTGTCTTCTGTGCTCATGCAGATCACTGGCAGCAGAGCGAGTCTTGGTCTGTCTTCTGTGTTCATGCAGAGCGCTGGCAGCAGAGCAAGTCTTGATCTGTCTTTAGTGTTCATGCTGATCACTGGCAGCAGAGCTAGTTTTTGGTCTGCCTTGTGTGCTCATGCAGAGCGCTGGTAGCAGAGCAAGTCTTTGGTCTGTCTTCTGTGCTCATGCAGAGCGCTGGCAGCAGAGTGAGTCTTTGGTCTGTCTTCTGTGATCACGCAGAGTGCTAGCAGCAGAGCGAGTCTTGGTCTGTCTTCTGTGCTCAAGCAGAGCGCTGGCAGCAGAGACAATCTTGGTCTGTCTCCTGTGCTCATGCAGAGCGCTGGCAGCAGAGAAAGTCTACTCTTGGTCTGTCTTCTGTGTTCATGCAGCGCTCTGGCAGCAGAGAGAATCTTGGTCTGTTTTCTGTGCTCATGCAGAGCTCTGGCAGCAGAGCGAGCCTTGGTCTGTCTTCTGTGTTCATGCAACGCTCTGGCAGCAGAGAGAATCTTGGTCTGTTTTCTGTGCTCATGCAGAGCGCTGGCAGCAGAGTGAGTCTTTGGTCTGTCTTCTGTGATCACGCAGAGTGCTAGCAGCAGAGCGAGTCTTGGTCTGTCTTCTGTGCTCAAGCAGAGCGCTGGCAGCAGAGACAATCTTGGTCTGTCTCCTGTGCTCATGCAGAGCGCTGGCAGCAGAGAAAGTCTACTCTTGGTCTTTCTTCTGTGTTCATGCAGCGCTCTGGCAGCAGAGAGAATCTTGGTCTGTTTTCTGTGCTCATGCAGAGCTCTGGCAGCAGAGCGAGCCTTGGTCTGTCTTCTGTGTTCATGCAACGCTCTAGTTATATATATATATATTGCAGCCAACAACTATATAGCAGTCCTAGCTGCTTTCCCAGAGACAGGGATGTCACCCTGACCTTACTGTGTGCAGGGGAATCGTTATTTTTACTCCACCTTTTAGTTTATATGCACATAATATGTGAGCCCTAACACACAATAAAACATTTTCTAGCTTACACATCAAGAATTTCAATGTAGTTAAGGACACGGATGCAAGGGTTGTGCTGATTGTTTCTTTACCACAATGAATAGCAGCCAATGGTGAACAGTTAACACAACAAAACTACATTTCCCATAAACATGGCAATGAGTCACAGCACCATCCACCAATCATCAGGCAGTACACCTTCCAGATAGGGCCCACCATCTTCCTGCCGCTGTCTTGCAATAATAAAGTCAGATCAGAATAACAATCAAATCTCCGAAGTTCATCAACTAGAACTGTTGGGCAAGGACTCCATCTCATCGGGACTGTATGATCCTTCATCAACCTGGTCCAACCAGCACTCGCCAATAAACTCAGCCTGCTCTTGGGTACAAAGCTCCATTGATGAAGTCCTTCCTCCATCTGATGGCCCAGGAGCTTCTCCACTCACTCTTGTCTGTGATCTGCTCTTTCTGAAGGAGAAAATAAAACATAACTCTTGCCACTAACTTCAATGTGAATAACAATCACAACATTAGGCTGGGAATAATGAAATGTAAAGCATGTTATATATCATGAGCATTTAACATCCACATTGCACATTATCAAGGGTGGGATAATCCTCGCCTCTGTGTCCTTAATAGAATTGAAAATTCTTGATGCCCAAGCTAGAAAAAGTTTTATTCTAAGGCAGGACCAGAGGCTCAGATTATGCTTTCTTAAAGCTGTGCTACAACAACCGAGCCCACATTCATGACTGGTTTAAAGTAGAAATTTCTAAAAAATAGATTCTGTAGACCAATCAGCTGGCTTCATTATGTCCTCGTATCGGGACCCCAGTCTAAATGCTTTTGGAAGCCATTGCTCCTCTTGCAGAATGAAAACTAAAAATAGAAACATCAATCCCAGCTTCAGACGTCCATCGTCTGACCTCTCGTGCTAAAGTGGCCGAAGTTACGGCTATATACGGTTTCTGAAGCAAAATTACTAGTTGGTCTTTGCCATTTTGCCAAATTCATCCTCATAAACTTTCAGACAGACATCGAACCACACAAAATTTGTTATTGTTAGGAAATGTTGGATAAGAAATAACCTTTGAATCAGATTTAGTATGTTTAGAAATCTGAAACTATACACCATCGGGTGAAAATACTGCCTCTACTTCTACACTCCCATCAGACATCTCCGCTCCACGCAACGGACCCTGGCCATCGTTCCATGGATCCGCAAGACTACAGCTGGAGGAAGATACTTCTCATAACCCACTGCGAAGACCTGGAACTCCGTCTCTGCACCTCAGGCAATCACCATCGCTGCTGCAATTCAGGAAGGACCTCAAGACCCCCCCCCCCCCCCACCCAGCACCTTGAGACAGTCATGGGTGAGTAGTCACGCTTTATAAGACCTTGATTGATTTAAATCCAGCGCTCTGACATCCAACAACCGTCCGTATTAGATTAAACATATCAAAAATGGTACATTTGGCTGACAATTGTTTCCTGAGTCCAGCATTATCAGGCCAACAGTCAAGAAACCATAAAACCACCTTCACATCCCACAAACTGGAGTGTCACAGCAAAGGTAGATTAGAAAATCTAATGCCCCTTATCAGTTTGCAAAGCATGGGATGTTCCCCAACCGGCTCGCCATCCATAGACTTGTGGCCAGCAGAGATGGATGAACCGACCTGATAACCAGATCATCATCTGCCAAATCTGACAAATAATTAAAACTAAAGGCAATCCTGTCTCCACAGGATCCTCGCCTCGTGTGCCGAACCGATGGCTTCATTGGTTCTAGGCTGAAGAGTAGCGTTTATGAGTGCTGTTCAGCGCCGGGCTGGCCGTAGCGGGCACCCGGCGTTTCCCCGGTGGGCCGCCTGAGTGGGGGCCGGTTTCGGGCCTCTTGGGGGCCGTTTTTGTTACCGGGGTCCGGTTTTGCAGCATAGCTGCAATATCGGCCCCCTGTAACAAAATCGCCCGGAACCCGCACTAGCAAACAGCAGCTCGGCCGGTACCCCCCACCCCCCTTCCCCTCGACGGCCGAGCAGTTTGCCAGGGCCGGCTTCGGTTCCCAGTCCGGCCCTGGTGCTGCTGCCCAGCCTTGTTTGAAATAGGATAAAGCTTGTTTCAAAAGTCCTGGCGTCTGCCACTGTCTCCCGAAATTCAAAATGCCATGAGGGATAGACTCCCTGATTGCACTAAAAGACGCGCCTGAACCAATGGGTCCTTGAGAAGATCCGGGCACCAGGGTTACATCACTGGAGAGTCGCAAGACATCTCCAGAAGTACTGAGAACCACGACTGAGCTCTCCAAAGCAGAGTCACTAGAATCAACTCTGCTTCCTGCCTCGCTACCTGAGTCGCCAGTCTATAATTCATCAGGAAAGGGAGAAACGCATACTGTGGATACACACACCAGTCTTGGAGAAAAACGTCCGTGACCAATGGGTTCCGCCTCTAACTGACGAACTGTTCTAGTTGAGAATACAGACTTGAGGCGGAAATGTCCACTTTGCAAGGGACCCATAACTAATTCAATTAGTGAAACACTTCAGGGTGCGGCTTCCAATTGCTGCTGTCTCTCAGGTATCTGGAATTCCATTACACTACCATATTTCGTTGGCCCAGACTGTATTCTGCCAAAATTGAGTTATAATGCTGCAGGCAATATTGCCAGAATTCTTCTGCTATCTTGGCTAGCAACCAAGATCTCATCCCCCAAGCTTGTTGATATAACAGCTGCTGAGACATTGCCCATTCTCAACAAAAGACAACAGCTCGCTTTCTCTGGAGATAAGGCCCGATGGGCAAACGATCCCACTAGGAGTTCTAGACAGTTGATATGTAGGACAAACTCCTCAGTCAACCATCTGCTCCCCCGGTCGATTCTTGCCTGCAACGGGCCCCCAAACCCCAGATGCTGGCATCTGATTCTATCACCATGTACAGCTGTAGAAATCCGTCAATTGACTGGCCAGTCTGGACGTATAGAAAGTGATTGTGTAAGCACTTACTTAGTATGTGTTGAATGTCACTCGCATCCGTCAGGAACCTGGAGTTCCAATCCGCTATGACAGTGCTCTGGCCTGGGAAGTACTCTGCTATCACTGAGTGCAAGAAATCCTTGGCGATCACCAAAAACATCCTAGATCTGGTTCCGCCCAACTTGTTGTGTACCTGACTGGAGATTTATTGTCCATTCACAATAGACTACAGCAGTTGTGTTTTTGGGTGATAGGGTCTTTATTGTAAACGACCCAGCTATCAGCTCTAGGCAATCGATGTGAGGATCCAACTTGCCTCGTGTCCTTCAACCTCCAGTGGAGACATCTCTGCTTCTGGAGCCCCAGCCTCATCTCCTTGCATCGGATTTGATTACAGCATCAGGTTGTGACCCAAATATGGCCTTTCCAGTCCAAACGTCCATGCTTCAGCCACCAATTCAGCTCTGTTCTGGCGTTCCATGAAAGAGGAATCAGATCAGTGTAGGTCGATCCATTCCTTAGGTGTCAGATCTTCAGGCATTGTAGGGCCCTGTAGTGTAGAAGGCCTGGAAAAATCACTTGAATCGAGGATGCCAGGAGACCAACGACCCTCGCTACTACTCTCAACGTCTCATCTATAGAGTCTGTTTCCTCAAAGCAGATTTCAATTCTTTCACGATGTCCCTTACCTTCTGGCTGGGTAAATGCAGCTAGGCTTTGATTGACTAAATCTGGAACCCCAAGAACTCAATCGATTGAGTCGGTATCAATATCAATTTCTTCTGGTTTATAATGAAACCTAGATCCTATAGTAACTGAACAGTCCAAGATAGACGCTGCCTCGTGAGAATCTGAGTTCATGATTATCGTATCATCCAGGCAGACAATCAAATATACCCCTTTCGCTCTCTAGCGCTCGACCGTGGACTTCATTAGCTGACGATAGGCTGAATGGGAGCGACAGGAATTCGCACCAGTGGTCCCTCCACTGAGACTGCAGGAATCGTCTGTGAGGGGCAAAATGGTAACCGTTAAATAAGCATCTTTGAGGTCCAAGAGGACCGTTAAGTCTTTGTGCTACAATATGTCCGGTAGAAGATGGGTGCCCTCCATCTTGAAGTGGCAGTAAATTATCCACTGTGTCTGAGATTTAGAGCAGTCTGTGAACCCCCCCACCCTTCCTCTGCACTAGGAAGATGGTACTGCAAAACCCCCAGTGATGAAGGAAGGAGGGGGAGGGGGACAATTGCTTGCTTGTGTAGCATCTCTTGAGTCTCTGCATCTATGAAATTCGCTTCTTGTTTGGAAAAAAAGTTGATGGGGAGCAAACCTTTGATTGGGGGTACAACAAACCTTTGATTGGGGATACTGTCAAACTCCATCTGAAGCCTTGCACAGTATCCAACCCCTGAGCATCGTGTGTTATAGACGCCCATTTGTGAAAAAAGGACTGCATTCGACCCCCCAAAAATGAAATCACTTGTTACAGAGGAATAATACTTACCTGTAAATGTTGCGCTTGTGGCGGGCTTCAAGGAGCCTCGCTAGGCCCTTCTGTGGAATCTGCCTCTGGAGAAGCGCGGCCTGGTGGTAAAGCCAGCCTCCTCGTGTGGGGTACCATAGCCTCGTTGGGGACCCTGATGGGGCAGACGGCCTGGCAAACATCCTCAACTACTCCCTGTCCTGGTAAAAAGGTTAGACTGAAATATCTTGCACTTAGCAACGTATCTCCAAACTGGTGTCAGTCTGACTGAGGCCCGCTTCGGATGAGGTGAAGTCCACCAGTTTGGGATCGATTCGCATCAAGACGGACTTCTTCACCGTGTCTGTTGAGATCACACAATTAGCGCTCCCCACAAACACACAGCTCGCTGGGACCAGCCCGCCAGAATCCCAGGGCCGGTTCTTTCGCCTCCCAGGCCTTTTCCAAGATTCATGCGTGAACAACAGTGTCAGGAGCGTCCGACCTGAGGCACCTGCGTCTGGGCGCTATATTATAATGTAAACAACAGTGCTATGGGCTTCCGACCTGAGGCACCTGCGTCCGGGCGCTATATTATAATGTAAACAGAGGCAAGGGCTTCCGACTTGAGGCACCTGCGTCCGGGCGCTATATTATAATGTAAACAGAGGCAAGGGCTTCCGACTTGAGGCACCTGCGTCCGGGCGCTATATTATAATGTAAACAACAGTGCCAGGAGCGTCCGACCTGAGGCACCTGCGTCCGGACGCTATATTATAATGTAAACAGAGGCAAGGGCTTCCGACTTGAGGCACCTGCGTCCGGGCGCTATATTATAATGTAAACAGAGGCAAGGGCTTCCGACTTGAGGCACCTGCGTCCGGGCGCTATATTATAATGTAAACAGAGGCAAGGGCTTCCGACTTGAGGCACCTGCGTCCGGGCGCTATATTATAATGTAAACAACAGTGCCAGGAGCGTCCGACCTGATGCACCTGCGTCCGGACGCTATATTATAATGTAAACAGAGGCAAGGGCTTCCGACTTGAGGCACCTGCGTCCGGGCGCTATATTATAATGCAAACAACAGTGCTAGGAGCTTCTGGCCTGAGGCACCTGCGTCTGAGCGCTATATTATAATGTAAACAGAGGCAAGGGCTTCCGACCCGAGGCCTCTGCATCTGAGCGCTATATTATAATGTAAACAACGGTACCAGGAGCTTCCGACCTTAGGCATCTGCGTCTGAGCGCTCATGCTTAACAGTAGAAAAAATATCCAAAGAAGGCCTATTTTCTGTATTTTTCTGTATTTAAAAAAAAATACAGACAGTAAAATAAAGTTTTCCGTCTGTATTTATCTGTAAAAATAAGTAAAAACGGAAAACTGGGAGCCCTAATTATAATGTAAACAGTGCCAGGAGCGTCCGACCTGAGGCATCTGCGTCTGAGCGCTATATTATAATGTAAACAACAGTGCCAGAAGCGTCCGACCTGAGGCACCTGCGTCTGAGCGCTATATTATAATGTAAACAGCAGTCCCAGGTGTGGCCGACCTGAGGCACCTGCCTCTGAGCGCTATATAATAATGTAAACACCAGTCCCAGGTGTGGCCGCCCTGAGGCACCTGCGTCTGAGCGCTATACGATGATGTAAGCACCAGTCCCGGGACGGCTGGACACCCATGGACTTCAAGGCCACAGTGTATGTAAACAGCACGCCCAGGGGTGGGTGCAGAGCGTCTCCCCTCCCGGAGGACGCCTCCCCTATCGATCGCTGTCACTAGGGTTTATCTCTGCTGCCTGACTCAGCGCCTCTTGTGCAAGGCCCGGAGTCCAGGCGCGCACCGGCAGCTGATCCCAGGGCTCCCAGCTCAGTCCTGGGTGAGAGGCCAGCGGGAGGCGATGCCCTGCGCCACCATGGGCTTCCAGCGCCTCTACAAGGTCTTCTTCCCGCTCACCCTGGTGCTCGTGGTGCTGTACATCACCAGCGTGCGGCTCCGTGAGTACCGCGGGACTGTGGCCTCAGCCAGGGGTCAGGGTGGACTGGCCTATAGGGAAATCAGGGATCTATGCACGGCAGGAGGGGCTGGGCAAGGCCAGTCGCCTGCTAGGCTTCTGGCCAAAGAGTGACTGCCCTTTCCTCAGCCCCACCAGCCTTCAAGAAGCATTGGGGGCCTGTGCTTGACATGTGATTGACTCTGCCCCTGGCCTACCTGTGTTTACAGAGGCACTGGTCTGTGTTTATCAGAGGCGCAACTAGAGCCAAATTTCGGGTGTGTGGGGGGGGGGGGGGGGGCTACTAAAAATTTCGGGGGGGGTTGTTAATTCTTCCAGCAATAGGCAGAGTGGAGATGAAGGGGTGAAAAAACAACAAAGCCTCGTTAGCAAGTAAATGGTCTTTTAAAGACCTGTGCAGTACTCGGGTGCGGCTGTGTGTGTGTCCGGGAAGCTGTCTCACCACGGGCTGACACACACGATGAGGGGGGGGGGGGGGGCTGAAGCCCTTTGAGCCCAATGCGCGATGCGCGCCTGGTGTTTATCGACAAGTTACTGACTTCATCCGACCTCAGGAAAGTGTTAAAGGTCTCTGTTTGCCTGGCATGTGATAACCTCTGCCTCAGTTTTAGAGGCACTGACGTGTATTCTTCCGTTGAGTGACTCTACCCCAACCCTACCGACAGCTAAAGGTCTCTGCTGTGCTAGAGTTTTAGAGGCACTAGCGTGTGTTCTTCTGACGAGTGCCTCTGCCCCAGCTCTACCAACAGTCAAAAGCTGTCTGCTAGAGTTTTAGAGACACTGACGTGTGCTCCTCTGATGAGTGACCCTGCCCCAGCCCTACCAACAGCTAAGAGCTTCCGGCCAGTGCCTGACTGGGTCATGCGAGGCTGCGCCGCACCTGTGAGGCGTTTCTCGTTGAACGTGTTGGTGGAACAAGAGCTGTGAGGACATGTATGTACATGTTATTGCGTCCTATGTTACTGCAGGATATTTTACCGTGCGTCATTGTATGCTATCGTGTGTACTTTGCGTGAAGGTGGTTGTAATTGTGCGTATTCTGCCGTTGTATGTTACGTTGCCGTACACTTTTGTATGCGCATGTTATTGTACGCTGTTGTATGTGATGGCGCAGTATGTTATTAAAGGCATTGCATGTGATACCGTGAGATGTCACCATTTGTATGTTACTGTGTTACACTATTGATCACTATCTCATGCTTTTGCGCGCTATGTTACCACCAGGAATGTATGTTCTGCTGTTATGTTATGGTAAGTTTCTGTACGTGTATGGAGTTTTACGTTAGATTGCTGTACCTTACGTCACTGTATGTTATTGTATGTGATGCTGTATTTTATTGAAAGGCGAACTGTGTTCTGCTGTGTAACGTCACTACATATGTACTTTATTGTATGTTAAGTGTGCCTCTGTAGGCTCTGTTAGGTACTGTTGTAAGGCGTCAAACGTGGCGCACTTTGTATAGTGTTTGGTACAAGAATTGCTGCTTTCCAAGCACTACCAGCTGCAGCCGATGAATCCTGTACATGAGGAATGCTGGTAAGTGCCCAAGATCAACCACACTGGAGAGGAGCTGGGACCGCGGTGCTCGTAATAATGTCTGACACGTACGCACCGTGGGACACGTACGCACCGTGGGACACGGCCTCTGAGCAGTGCACAGGCCGCCCCTAGTTTCACTCTGCCAAGCCCGGCGCTCTGCCCGCCTGTGAGGCCCTGTGCCAGGAGGGCCGCGTCCACCCACCTGCGAGGTGGCCAGCATCTCTCCCGGGGGGAGGGGGGGTGGGGGGGTGTCTCTCTCCACGAACCATTCATCGCTGCTCCCACGAGCCCAGGCCTCTAAGGAGTTAAAGTCCTGCCTGCAAGCTTGCAGAGGCCAAAGTCCCTGCCTAATCTCTCGGTCACACCGCCCTTGTACTCAGCTTAACTGGCATGTGACTGTCTCTGTTTCAAACCAGGCCCCTCTCAGAAAAATATGACGAGCCCTGCCCAGGCCTACTGGCGTTTTATTGGAACTGGCTGTATGTAGGCTGACTATGCCACAGACCTTCTGGCCTATAAGTGGAAGTGGACTGAGATAGGACCGACCCTGCCCCAGCCCCGCCGCCTTTTCATAGACACAGGTCAGATATGTGATTCATATTTGCCTAGCCATTTCAGCCTTTCACAGCCACAGACCTGGCGTGACAGACTCTACCCCAGCCCTTCCAGCCTTTCACAGTCACAGACCTGACATGTGACAGAATCAACCCCAGCCCTTCCAGCCTTTGAGAGCCACACATCTGACATTTGACAGAATCAACCCCAGCCCTGCCAGCCTTTGAGAGCCACAGACCTGATGTGGCAGACTCACGCCGAGCCCTTCCAGCCTTTGAGTGCCACAGACCTGATATGTGACCGACTCAACCCCTGCCCTTCCAGCCTTTGAGAGTCACAGACCTGAAATGTGACAGACTCAGCCCCTGCCCTTCCCGCCTTTGAGAGCCACACATCTGACATGTGACAGAATCAACCCCAGCCCTTCCAGCCTTTGAGAGCCACAGACCTGACATGTGACAGACTCTACCCCAGCCCTTCCAGCCTTTGAGAGCCACACACCTGACATATGACAGAATCAACCCCAGCCCTTCCAGCCTTTGAGAGTCACAGACCTGACATGTGACAGACTCAACCCCAGCCCTTCCAGCCTTTGAGAGTCACAGACCTGACATGTGACAGACTCTACCCCAGCCCTTCCAGCCTTTAAGAGCCACAGACCTGACATGTGACAGAATCAACCGAAGCCCTTCCAGCCTTTGAGAGCCACACATCTGACATGTGACAGAATCAACCCCAGCCCTGCCAGCCTTTGAGAGTCACAGACCTGACATGTGACAGACTCAGCCCCTGCCCTTCCAGCCTTTGAGAGTCACAGACCTGACATGTGACAGACTCAGCCCCTGCCCTTCCAGCCTTTGAGAGCCACAGACCTGACATGTGACAGACCCAGCCCCTGCCCTTCCAGCCTTTGAGAGCCACAGACCTGACATGTGACTGAATCAACCCCAGCCCTTCCAGCCTATGAGAGCCACAGACCTGACATGTGACAGACTCTACCCTAGCCCTTCCAGCCTTTAAGAGTCACAGACCTGACATGTGACAGACTCAGCCCGAGCCCTTCCAGCCTTTGAGAGTCACACATCTGACATGTGACAGAATCAACCCCAGCCCTGCCAGCCTTTGAGAGCCACACATCTGACATGTGACAGAATCAACCCCAGCCCTGCCAGCCTTTGAGAGCCACAGACCTGACATGTGACAGAATCAACCCCAGCCCTGCCAGCCTTTGAGAGCCACAGACCTGACATGTGACAGAATCAACCCCAGCCCTGCCAGCCTTTGAGACACACACATCTGACATGTGACAGAATCAACCCCAGCCCTTCCAGCCTTTGAGAGCCACAGACCTGACATGTGACAGACTCTACCCCAGCCCTTCCAGCCTTTGAGAGCCACACACCTGACATATGACAGAATCAACCCCTGCCCTTCCAGCCTTTGAGAGCCACACATCTGACATGTGACAGAATCAACCCCAGCCCTGCCAGCCTTTGAGAGCCACAGACCTGACATGTGACAGACTCAGCCCCTGCCCTTCCAGCCTTTGAGAGTCACAGACCTGACATGTGACAGACTCTACCCCAGCCCTTCCATCCTTTGAGAGCCACACATCTGACATGTGACAGAATCAACCCCAGCCCTGCCAGCCTTTGAGAGCCACAGACCTGACATGTGACAGACTTAGCCCCTGCCCTTCCAGCCTTTGAGAGTCACAGACCTGACATGTGACAGAATCAACCCCAGCCCTTCCAGCCTTTGAGAGTCACAGACCTGACATGTGACAGACTCTACCCAAGCCCTTCCAGCCTTTGAGAGCCACAGACCTGACATTTGACAGACTCAGCCACAGACCTTCCAGCCTATGAGAGCCACAGACCTGACATGTGACTGACTCTACCCTAGCCCTTCCAGCCTTTAAGAGTCACAGACCTGACATGTGACAGAATCAACCCCAGCCCTGCCAGCCTTTGAGAGCCACAGATCTGACATGTGACAGAATCAATCCCAGCCCTGCCAGCCTTTGAGAGCCACAGACCTGACATGTGACAGAATCAGCCCCAGCCCTGCCAGCCTTTGAGACCCACACATCTGACATGTGACAGAATCAACCCCAGCCCTTCCAGCCTTTGAGAGCCACAGACCTGACCTGTGACACTCAGCCCCTGCCCTTCGAGCCTTTGAGAGTCACACATCTGACATGTGACAGAATCAACCCCAGCCCTGCCAGCCTTTGAGAGCCACAGACCTGACATGTGACAGACTCAGCCCCTGCCCTTCCAGCCTTTGAGAGTCACAGACCTGACATGTGACAGAATCAACCCCAGCCCTTCCAGCCTTTGAGAGTCACAGACCTGACATGTGAGAGGCTCAGCCCGAGCCCTTCCAGCCTTTGAACGCCACAGACCTGACATGTGACAGACTCAACCCCTGCCCTTCCAGCCTTTGAGAGTCACAGACCTGACATGTGACAGACTCAGCCCCTGCCCTTCCAGCCTTTGAGAGGCACAGACCTGACAAGTGAAAGAATCAACTCCAGCCCTTCCAGCCTTTGAGAGCCACACATCTGACATGTGACAGAATCAACCCCAGCCCTGCCAGCCTTTGAGAGCCACAGACCTGACAAGTGACAGACTCAGCCCGAGCCCTTCCAGCCTTTGAGAGCCACAGACCTGACATGTGAAAGAATCAACCCCAGCCCTTCCAGCCTTTGAGAGTCACAGACCTGATGTGACAGACTCAGCCCCTGCCCTTCCAGCCTTTGAGAGCCACAGACCTGACATGTGACAGACTCAGCCCCTGCCCTTCCAGCCCTTGAGAGCCACAGACCTGACATTTGATAGAATCAACCACAGCCCTTCCAGCCTTTGAGAGTCACAGACCTGACATGTCACAGAATCAACCCCAGCCCTTCGAGCCTTTGAGAGCCACAGACCTGACATGTGACAGAATCAACCCCAGCCCTTCCACCCTTTGAGTACTACAGACCTGACATGTGACAGAATCAACCCCAGTCCTTCCAACCTTTGAAAGCCACACATCTGACATGTGACAGAATCAAGCCCAGCCCTGCCAGCCTTTGAGAGCCACACATCTGACATGTGACTTAATCAACCCCAGCCCTGCCAGCCTTTGAGAGCCACAGACCTGACATGTGACAGACTCAGCCCCTGCCCTTCCAGCCTTTGAGAGTCACAGACCTGACATGTGACAGACTCTACCCCATCCCTTCCAGCCTTTGAGAGCCACAGACCTCACATGTGACAGAATCAACCCCAGACCTTCCAGCCTTTGAGAGCCACAGACCTGATGTGACAGACTCAGCCGCTGCCCTTCCAGCCTTTGAGAGTCACAGACCTGACATGTGACAGACTCTACCCCAGCCCCTCCAGCCTTCAAGAGCCACAGACCTGACATGTGACATACTCTACCCGAGCCCTTCCAGCCTTTGAGAGCCACAGGCCTGACATTTGACAGAATCAACCCCAGCCCTTCGAGCCTTTGAGAGCCACAGACCTGACATGTGACAGACTCAGCCCCTGCCCTTCCAACCTTTGAGAGTCACAGACCTGACATGTGACAGACACAACCCTGCCCTTCCAGCCTTTGAGAGTCACAGACCTGACATGTGACAGACTCAACCCCTGCCCTTCCAGCCTTTGAGAGTCACAGACCTGACATGTGACAGACTCAGCCCCTGCCCTTCCAGCCTTTGAGAGTCACAGACCTGACATGTGACAGACTCAGCCCCTGCCCTTCCAACCTTTGAGAGTCACAGACCTGACATGTGACAGACACAACCCTGCCCTTCCAGCCTTTGAACGCCACAGACCTGACATGTGACAGACTCAACCCCTGCCCTTCCAGCCTTTGAGAGTCACAGACCTGACATGTGACAGACTCAGCCCCTGCCCTTCCAGCCTTTGAGAGTCACAGACCTGACATGTGACAGAATCAACCCCGGCCCTTCCAGCCTTTGAGACCCACAGACCTGACATGTGACAGACTCAACACTGCCCTTCCAGCCTTTGAGAGTCACAGACCTGACATGTGACAGACTGAGCCCGAGCCCTTCCAGCCTTTGGGAGCCACAGACCTAACATTTGACAGAATCAACCCCAGCCCTTCCAGCCTTTGAGAGCCACACATCTGACATGTGACAGAATCAACCCCAGCCCTGCCAGCCTTTGAGAGTCACAGACCTGACATGTGACAGATCCAGCCCCTGCCCTTCCAGCCTTTGAGAGTCACAGACCTGACATGTGACAGACTCAGCCCCTGCCCTTCCAGCCTTTGAGAGCCACAGACCTGACATGTGACAGACTCAGCCCCTGCCCTTCCAGCCTTTGAAAGCCACAGACCTGACATGCGACTGAATCATCCCCAGCCCTTCCAGCCTATGAGAGCCACAGACCTGACATGTGACAGACTCTACCCTAGCCCTTCCAGCCTTTAAGAGTCACAGACCTGATATGTGACAGACTCAGCCCGAGCCCTTCCAGCCATTGAGAGGCACAGACCTGACAAGTGAAAGAATCAACTCCAGCCCTTCCAGCCTTTGAGAGCCACACATCTGACATGTGACAGAATCAACCCCAGCCCTGCCAGCCTTTGAGAGCCACAGACCTGACAAGTGACAGACTCAGCCCGAGCCCTTCCAGCCTTTGAGAGCCACAGACCTGACATGGGAAAGAATCAACCCCAGCCCTTCCAGCCTTTGAGAGCCACACATCTGCCATGTGACAGAATCAACCCCAGCCCTTCCAGCCTTTGAGAGTCACAGACCTGATGTGAGAGACTCAGCCCCTGCCCTTCCAGCCTTTGAGAGCCACAGACCTGACATGTGACAGAATCAACCACAGCCCTTCCAGCCTTTGAGAGTCACAGACCTGATATGATAGACTCAGCCCCTGCCCTTCCAGCCTTTGAGAGTCACACATCTGACATGTGACAGAATCAACCCCAGCCCTGCCAGCCTTTGAGAGCCACAGATTTGACATGTGACAGAATCAATCCCAGCCCTGCCAGCCTTTGAGAGCCACAGACCTGACATGTGACAGAATCAGCCCCAGCCCTGCCAGCCTTTGAGACCCACACATCTGACATGTGACAGAATCAACCCCAGCCCTTCCAGCCTTTGAGAGCCACAGACCTGACCTGTGACACTCAGCCCCTGCCCTTCGAGCCTTTGAGAGTCACACATCTGACATGTGACAGAATCAACCCCAGCCCTGCCAGCCTTTGAGAGCCACAGACCTGACATGTGACAGACTCAGCCCCTGCCCTTCCAGCCTTTGAGAGTCACAGACCTGACATGTGACAGAATCAACCCCAGCCCTTCCAGCCTTTGAGAGTCACAGACCTGACATGTGAGAGGCTCAGCCCGAGCCCTTCCAGCCTTTGAACACCACAGACCTGACATGTGACAGACTCAACCCCTGCCCTTCCAGCCTTTGAGAGTCACAGACCTGACATGTGACAGACTCAGCCCCTGCCCTTCCAGCCTTTGAGAGTCACAGACCTGACATGTGACAGAATCAACCCCGGCCCTTCCAGCCTTTGAGACCCACAGACCTGACATGTGACAGACTCAACACTGCCCTTCCAGCCTTTGAGAGTCACAGACCTGACATGTGACAGACTGAGCCCGAGCCCTTCCAGCCTTTGGGAGCCACAGACCTGACATGTGACAGAATCAACCCCAGCCCTTCCAGCCTTTGAGAGCCACAGACCTGACATGTGACAGACTCTACCCCAGCCCTTCCATCCTTTGAGAGCCACAGACCTGACATGTGACATACTCTACCCAAGCCCTTCCAGCCTTTGAGAGCCACAGACCTGACATGCAACTGAATCAACCCCAGCCCTTCCAGCCTTTGAGAGCCACAGACCTGACATGTGACAGACTCTACACTAGCCATTCCAGCCTTTGAGAGTCACAGACCTGACATGTGACAGACTCAGCCCGAGCCCTTCCAGCCTTTGAGAGGCACAGACCTGACAAGTGAAAGAATCAACTCCAGCCCTTCCAGCCTTTGAGAGCCCCACATCTGACATGTGACAGAATCAACCCCTGCCCTTCCAGCCTTTGAGAGTCACAGACCTGATGTGACAGACTCAGCCCCTGCCCTTCCAGCCTTTGAGAGCCACAGACCTGACATGTGACAGACTCAGCCCCAGCCCTTCCAGCCCTTGAGAGCCACAGACCTGACATGTGACAGAATCAACCACAGCCCTTCCAGCCTTTGAGAGTCACAGACCTGACATGTGACAGAATCAACCCCAGCCCTTCGAGCCTTTGAGAGCCACAGACCTGACATGTGACAGAATCAACCCCAGCCCTTCCAGCCTTTGAGTACCACAGACCTGACATGTGACAGAATCAACCCCAGCCCTTCCAACCTTTGAGAGCCACACATCTGACAGAATCAAGCCCAGCCCTGCCAGCCTTTGAGAGCCACACATCTGACATGTGACTTAATCAACACCAGCCCTGCCAGCCTTTGAGAGCCACAGACCTGACATTTGACAGAATCAACCCCAGCCCTTCGAGCCTTTGAGAGCCACAGACCTGACATGTGACAGACTCAGCCCCTGCCCTTCCAACCTTTGAGAGTCACAGACCTGACATGTGACAGACACAACCCTGCCCTTCCAGCCTTTGAGAGTCACAGACCTGACATGTGACAGACTGAGCCCGAGCCCTTCCAGCCTTTGGGAGCCACAGACCTAACATTTGACAGAATCAACCCCAGCCCTTCCAGCCTTTGAGAGCCACACATCTGACATGTGACAGAATCAACCCCAGCCCTGCCAGCCTTTGAGAGTCACAGACCTGACATGTGACAGACTCAGCCCCTGCCCTTCCAGCCTTTGAGAGTCACAGACCTGACATGTGACAGACTCAGCCCCTGCCCTTCCAGCCTTTGAGAGCCACAGACCTGACATGTGACAGACTCAGCCCCTGCCCTTCCAGCCTTTGAAAGCCACAGACCTGACATGCGACTGAATCAACCCCAGCCCTTCCAGCCTATGAGAGCCACAGACCTGACATGTGACAGACTCTACCCTAGCCCTTCCAGCCTTTAAGAGTCACAGACCTGATATGTGACAGACTCAGCCCGAGCCCTTCCAGCCATTGAGAGGCACAGACCTGACAAGTGAAAGAATCAACTCCAGCCCTTCCAACCTTTGAGAGCCACACATCTGACATGTGACAGAATCAACCCCAGCCCTGCCAGCCTTAGAGAGCCACAGACCTGACAAGTGACAGACTCAGCCCGAGCCCTTCCAGCCTTTGAGAGCCACAGACCTGACATGTGACAGAATCAATCCCAGCCCTGCCAGCCTTTGAGAGCCACAGACCTGACATGTGACAGAATCAGCCCCAGCCCTGCCAGCCTTTGAGACCCACACATCTGACATGTGACAGAATCAACCCCAGCCCTTCCAGCCTTTGAGAGCCACAGACCTGACCTGTGACACTCAGCCCCTGCCCTTCCAGCCTTTGAGAGCCACAGACCTGACATGTGACAGACTCAGCCCCTGCCCTTCGAGCCTTTGAGAGTCACAGACCTGACATGTGACAGACTCTACCCCACCCCTTCCAGCCTTTGAGAGCCACACATCTGACATGTGACAGAATCAACCCCAGCCCTGCCAGCCTTTGAGAGCCACAGACCTGACATGTGACAGACTCAGCCCCTGCCCTTCCAGCCTTTGAGAGTCACAGACCTGACATGTGACAGAATCAACCCCAGCCCTTCCAGCCTTTGAGAGTCACAGACCTGACATGTGAGAGACTCAGCCCGAGCCCTTCCAGCCTTTGAACGCCACATACCTGACATGTGACAGAATCAACCGCTGCCCTTCCAGCCTTTGAGAGTCACAGACCTGATATGTGACAGACTCAGCCCCTGCCCTTCCAGCCTTTGAGAGTCTCAGACCTGACATGTGACAGAATCAACCCCGGCCCTTCCAGCCTTTGAGACCCACAGACCTGACATGTGACAGACTCAACACTGCCCTTCCAGCCTTTGAGAGTCACAGACCTGACATGTGACAGACTGAGCCCGAGCCCTTCCAGCCTTTGGGAGCCACAGACCTGACATGCGACTGAATCAACCCCAGCCCTTCCAGCCTTTGAGAGCCACAGACCTGACATGTGACAGACTCTACCCTAGCCATTCCAGCCTTTGAGAGTCACAGACCTGACATGTGACAGACTCAGCCCGAGCCCTTCCAGCCTTTGAGAGGCACAGACCTGACAAGTGAAAGAATTAACTCCAGCCCTTCCAGCCTTTGAGAGCCACACATCTGACATGTGACAGAATCAACCCCTGCCCTTCCAGCCTTTGAGAGTCACAGACCTGATGTGACAGACTCAGCCCCTGCCCTTCCAGCCTTTGAGAGCCACAGACCTGACATGTGACAGACTCAGCCCCTGCCCTTCCAGCCCTTGTGAGCCACAGACCTGACATGTGACAGAATCAACCACAGCCCTTCCAGCCTTTGAGAGTCACAGACCTGACATGTGACAGAATCAACCCCAGCCCTTCGAGCCTTTGAGAGCCACAGACCTGACATGTGACAGAATCAACCCCAGCCCTTCCAGCCTTTGAGTACCACAGACCTGACATGTGACAGAATCAACCCCAGCCCTTCCAACCTTTGAGAGCCACACATCTGACATGTGACAGAATCAAGCCCAGCCCTGCCAGCCTTTGAGAGCCACACATCTGACATGTGACTTAATCAACCCCAGCCCTGCCAGCCTTTGAGAGCCACAGACCTGACATGTGACAGACTCAGCCCCTGCCCTTCCAGCCTTTGAGAGTCACAGACCTGACATGTGACAGACTCTACCCCATCCCTTCCAGCCTTTGAGAGCCACAGACCTGACATGTGACAGAATCAACCCCAGCCCTTCCAGCCTTTGAGAGCCACAGACCTGATGTGACAGACTCAGCCCCTGCCCTTCCAGCCTTTGAGAGTCACAGATCTGACATGTGACAGACTCTACCCCAGCCCCTCCAGCCTTTAAGAGCCACAGACCTGACATGTGTCATACTCTACCCGAGCCCTTCCAGCCTTTGAGAGCCACAGGCCTGACATTTGACAGAATCAACCCCAGCCCTTCGAGCCTTTGAGAGCCACAGACCTGACATGTGACAGAACCAACCCAAGCCCTTCCAGCCTTTGAGAGCCACAGACCTGACATGTGACAGAATCAACCCCAGCCCTTCCAACCTTTGAGAGCCACACATCTGACATGTGACAGAATCAACCCCAGCCCTGCCAGACTTTGAGAGCCACAGACCTGACATGTGACAGACTCAGCCCCTGCCCTTCCAGCCTTTGAGAGCCAGAGACCTGACATGTGACATAATGAGCCCGAGCCCTTCCAGCCTTTGAGAGCCACAGACCTGACATGTGACAGGCTCTACCCCAGCCCTTCCAGCCTTTGAGAGCCACACACCTGACATATGACAGAATCAACCCCAGCCCTTCCAGCCTTTGAGAGTCACAGACCTGACATGTGACAGACTCTACCCCAGCCCTTCCAGCCTTTGAGAGTCACAGACCTGACATGTGACAGACTCTACCCCAGCCCTTCCAGCCTTTAAGAGCCACAGACCTGACATGTGACAGAATCAACCGAAGCCCTTCCAGCCTTTGAGAGCCACACATCTGACATGTGACAGAATCAACCCCAGCCCTGCCAGCCTTTGAGAGTCACAGACCTGACATGTGACAGACTCAGCCCCTGCCCTTCCAGCCTTTGAGAGTCACAGACCTGACATGTGACAGACTCAGCCCCTGCCCTTCCAGCCTTTGAGAGCCACAGACCTGACATGTGACAGACTCAGCCCCTGCCCTTCCAGCCTTTTAGAGCCACAGACCTGACATGTGACTGAATCAACCCCAGCCCTTCCAGCCTATGAGAGCCACAGACCTGACATGTGACAGACTCTACCCTAGCCCTTCCAGCCTTTAAGAGTCACAGACCTGACATGTGACAGACTCAGCCCGAGCCCTTCCAGCCTTTGAGAGTCACACATCTGACATGTGACAGAATCAACCCCAGCCCTGCCAGCCTTTGAGAGCCACACATCTGACATGTGACAGACTCTACCCTAGCCCTTCCAGCCTTTAAGAGTCACAGACCTGACATGTGACAGACTCAGCCCGAGCCCTTCCAGCCTTTGAGAGTCACACATCTGACATGTGACAGAATCAACCCAGCCCTGCCAGCCTTTGAGAGCCACACATCTGACATGTGACAGAATCAACCCCAGCCCTGCCAGCCTTTGAGAGCCACAGACCTGACATGTGACAGACTCAGCCCCTGCCCTTCCAGCCTTTGAGAGTCACAGACCTGACATGTGACAGAATCAACCCCGGCCCTTCCAGCCTTTAAGACCCACAGAACTGACATGTGACAGACACAACCCTGCCCTTCCAGCCTTTGAGAGTCACAGACCTGACATGTGACAGACTGAGCCCGAGCCCTTCCAGCCTTTGAGAGCCACAGGCCTGACATTTGACAGAATCAACCCCAGCCCTGCCAGCCTTTGAGAGCCACACATCTGACATGTGACAGACTCTACCCTAGCCCTTCCAGCCTTTAAGAGTCACAGACCTGATATGTGACAGACTCAGCCCGAGCCCTTCCAGCCATTGAGAGGCACAGACCTGACAAGTGAAAGAATCAACTCCAGCCCTTCCAACCTTTGAGAGCCACACATCTGACATGTGACAGAATCAACCCCAGCCCTGCCAGCCTTAGAGAGCCACAGACCTGACAAGTGACAGACTCAGCCCGAGCCCTTCCAGCCTTTGAGAGCCACAGACCTGACATGTGACAGAATCAATCCCAGCCCTGCCAGCCTTTGAGAGCCACAGACCTGACATGTGACAGAATCAGCCCCAGCCCTGCCAGCCTTTGAGACCCACACATCTGACATGTGACAGAATCAACCCCAGCCCTTCCAGCCTTTGAGAGCCACAGACCTGACCTGTGACACTCAGCCCCTGCCCTTCCAGCCTTTGAGAGCCACAGACCTGACATGTGACAGACTCAGCCCCTGCCCTTCGAGCCTTTGAGAGTCACAGACCTGACATGTGACAGACTCTACCCCACCCCTTCCAGCCTTTGAGAGCCACACATCTGACATGTGACAGAATCAACCCCAGCCCTGCCAGCCTTTGAGAGCCACAGACCTGACATGTGACAGACTCAGCCCCTGCCCTTCCAGCCTTTGAGAGTCACAGACCTGACATGTGACAGAATCAACCCCAGCCCTTCCAGCCTTTGAGAGTCACAGACCTGACATGTGAGAGACTCAGCCCGAGCCCTTCCAGCCTTTGAACGCCACATACCTGACATGTGACAGAATCAACCGCTGCCCTTCCAGCCTTTGAGAGTCACAGACCTGACATGTGACAGACTCAGCCCCTGCCCTTCCAGCCTTTGAGAGTCTCAGACCTGACATGTGACAGAATCAACCCCGGCCCTTCCAGCCTTTGAGACCCACAGACCTGACATGTGACAGACTCAACACTGCCCTTCCAGCCTTTGAGAGTCACAGACCTGACATGTGACAGACTGAGCCCGAGCCCTTCCAGCCTTTGGGAGCCACAGACCTGACATGTGACAGAATCAACCCCAGCCCTTCCAGCCTTTGAGAGCCACAGACCTGACATGTGACAGACTCTACCCCAGCCCTTCCAGCCTTTGAGAGCCACAGACCTGACATGTGACATACTCTACCCAAGCCCTTCCAGCCTTTGAGAGCCACAGACCTGACATGCGACTGAATCAACCCCAGCCCTTCCAGCCTTTGAGAGCCACAGACCTGACATGTGACAGACTCTACCCTAGCCATTCCAGCCTTTGAGAGTCACAGACCTGACATGTGACAGACTCAGCCCGAGCCCTTCCAGCCTTTGAGAGGCACAGACCTGACAAGTGAAAGAATTAACTCCAGCCCTTCCAGCCTTTGAGAGCCACACATCTGACATGTGACAGAATCAACCCCTGCCCTTCCAGCCTTTGAGAGTCACAGACCTGATGTGACAGACTCAGCCCCTGCCCTTCCAGCCTTTGAGAGCCACAGACCTGACATGTGACAGACTCAGCCCCTGCCCTTCCAGCCCTTGTGAGCCACAGACCTGACATGTGACAGAATCAACCACAGCCCTTCCAGCCTTTGAGAGTCACAGACCTGACATGTGACAGAATCAACCCCAGCCCTTCGAGCCTTTGAGAGCCACAGACCTGACATGTGACAGAATCAACCCCAGCCCTTCCAGCCTTTGAGTACCACAGACCTGACATGTGACAGAATCAACCCCAGCCCTTCCAACCTTTGAGAGCCACACATCTGACATGTGACAGAATCAAGCCCAGCCCTGCCAGCCTTTGAGAGCCACACATCTGACATGTGACTTAATCAACCCCAGCCCTGCCAGCCTTTGAGAGCCACAGACCTGACATGTGACAGACTCAGCCCCTGCCCTTCCAGCCTTTGAGAGTCACAGACCTGACATGTGACAGACTCTACCCCATCCCTTCCAGCCTTTGAGAGCCACAGACCTGACATGTGACAGAATCAACCCCAGCCCTTCCAGCCTTTGAGAGCCACAGACCTGATGTGACAGACTCAGCCCCTGCCCTTCCAGCCTTTGAGAGTCACAGATCTGACATGTGACAGACTCTACCCCAGCCCCTCCAGCCTTTAAGAGCCACAGACCTGACATGTGTCATACTCTACCCGAGCCCTTCCAGCCTTTGAGAGCCACAGGCCTGACATTTGACAGAATCAACCCCAGCCCTTCGAGCCTTTGAGAGCCACAGACCTGACATGTGACAGAACCAACCCAAGCCCTTCCAGCCTTTGAGAGCCACAGACCTGACATGTGACAGAATCAACCCCAGCCCTTCCAACCTTTGAGAGCCACACATCTGACATGTGACAGAATCAACCCCAGCCCTGCCAGACTTTGAGAGCCACAGACCTGACATGTGACAGACTCAGCCCCTGCCCTTCCAGCCTTTGAGAGCCAGAGACCTGACATGTGACATAATGAGCCCGAGCCCTTCCAGCCTTTGAGAGCCACAGACCTGACATGTGACAGGCTCTACCCCAGCCCTTCCAGCCTTTGAGAGCCACACACCTGACATATGACAGAATCAACCCCAGCCCTTCCAGCCTTTGAGAGTCACAGACCTGACATGTGACAGACTCTACCCCAGCCCTTCCAGCCTTTGAGAGTCACAGACCTGACATGTGACAGACTCTACCCCAGCCCTTCCAGCCTTTAAGAGCCACAGACCTGACATGTGACAGAATCAACCGAAGCCCTTCCAGCCTTTGAGAGCCACACATCTGACATGTGACAGAATCAACCCCAGCCCTGCCAGCCTTTGAGAGTCACAGACCTGACATGTGACAGACTCAGCCCCTGCCCTTCCAGCCTTTGAGAGTCACAGACCTGACATGTGACAGACTCAGCCCCTGCCCTTCCAGCCTTTGAGAGCCACAGACCTGACATGTGACAGACTCAGCCCCTGCCCTTCCAGCCTTTTAGAGCCACAGACCTGACATGTGACTGAATCAACCCCAGCCCTTCCAGCCTATGAGAGCCACAGACCTGACATGTGACAGACTCTACCCTAGCCCTTCCAGCCTTTAAGAGTCACAGACCTGACATGTGACAGACTCAGCCCGAGCCCTTCCAGCCTTTGAGAGTCACACATCTGACATGTGACAGAATCAACCCCAGCCCTGCCAGCCTTTGAGAGCCACACATCTGACATGTGACAGACTCTACCCTAGCCCTTCCAGCCTTTAAGAGTCACAGACCTGACATGTGACAGACTCAGCCCGAGCCCTTCCAGCCTTTGAGAGTCACACATCTGACATGTGACAGAATCAACCCCAGCCCTGCCAGCCTTTGAGAGCCACACATCTGACATGTGACAGAATCAACCCCAGCCCTGCCAGCCTTTGAGAGCCACAGACCTGACATGTGACAGACTCAGCCCCTGCCCTTCCAGCCTTTGAGAGTCACAGACCTGACATGTGACAGAATCAACCCCGGCCCTTCCAGCCTTTGAGACCCACAGAACTGACATGTGACAGACACAACCCTGCCCTTCCAGCCTTTGAGAGTCACAGACCTGACATGTGACAGACTGAGCCCGAGCCCTTCCAGCCTTTGAGAGCCACAGGCCTGACATTTGACAGAATCAACCCCAGCCCTTCGAGCCTTTGAGAGCCACAGACCTGACATGTGACAGACTCAGCCCCTGCCCTTCCAGCCTTTGAGAGTCACAGACCTGACATGTGACAGAATCAACCCCGGCCCTTCCAGCCTTTGAGACCCACAGAACTGACATGTGACAGACACAACCCTGCCCTTCCAGCCTTTGAGAGTCACAGACCTGACATGTGACAGACTGAGCCCGAGCCCTTCTAGCCTTTGGGAGCCACAGACCTAACATGTGACAGAATCAACCCCAGCCCTTCCAGCCTTTGAGAGCCACACATCTGACATGTGACAGAATCAACCCCAGCCCTGCCAGCCTTTGAGAGTCACAGACCTGACATGTGACAGACTCAGGCCCTGCCCTTCCAGCTTTTGAGAGTCACAGACCTGACATGTGACAGACTCAGCCCCTGCCCTTCCAGCCTTTGAGAGCCACAGACCTGACATGTGACAGACTCAGCCCCTGCCCTTCCAGCCTTTGAAAGCCACAGACCTGACATGTGACTGAATCAACCCCAGCCCTTCCAGCCTATGAGAGCCACAGACCTGACATGTGACAGACTCTACCCTAGCCCTTCCAGCCTTTAAGAGTCACAGACCTGACATGTGACAGACTTAGCCCGAGCCCTTCCAGCCATTGAGAGGCACAGACCTGACAAGTGAAAGAATCAACTCCAGCCCTTCCAGCCTTTGAGAGCCACACATCTGACATGTGACAGAATCAACCCCAGCCCTGCCAGCCTTTGAGAGCCACACATCTGACATGTGACTTAATCAACCCCAGCCCTGCCAGCCTTTGAGAGTCACAGACCTGACATGTGACAGACTCTACCCCATCCCTTCCAGCCTTTGAGAGCCACAGACCTGACATGTGACAGAATCAACCCCAGCCCTTCGAGCCTTTGAGAGCCACAGACCTGATGTGACAGACTCAGCCCCTGCCCTTCCAGCCTTTGAGAGTCACAGACCTGACATGTGACAGACTCTACCCCAGCCCCTCCAGCCTTTAAGTGCCACAGACCTGACATGTGACATACTCTACCCCAGCCCTTCCAGCCTTTGAGAGCCACAGGCCTGACATTTGACAGAATCAACCCCAGCCCTTCGAGCCTTTGAGAGCCACAGACCTGACATGTGACAGAATCAACCCCAGCCCTTCCAGCCTTTGAGAGCCACAGACCTGACATGTGACAGACCCAGCCCCTGCCCTTCCAGCCTTTGAGAGTCACAGACCTGACATGTGACATACTCTACCCAAGCCCTTCCAGCCTTTGAGAGCCACAGACCCGACATGTGACAGAATCAACCCCAGCCCTTCCAGCCTTTGAGAGCCACAGATCTGACATGTGACAGAATTAACCCCAGCCCTTCCAGCCTTTGAGAGCCACATACCTGATGTGACAGACTCAGCCCCTGCCCTTCCAGCCTTTGAGAGTCACAGACCTGACATGTGACAGACTCAGCCCCTGCCCTTCTAGCCTTTGAGAGCCACACATCTGACATGTGACAGAATAAACCCCAGCCCTTCCAGCCTTTGAAAGCCACAGACCTGACATGTGACAGACTCTACCCCAGCCCTTCCAGCCTTTGAGAGCCACAGATCTGACATGTGACAGAATCAACCCCAGCCCTTCCAGCCTTTGAGAGCCACAGACCTGATGTGACAGACTCAGCCCCTGCCCTTCCAGCCTTTGAGAGCCACAGACCTGACATGTGACACTCTACCCGAGCCCTTCCAGCCTTTGAGAGTCACAGACCTGACATGTGACACTCTACCCGAGCCCTTCCAGACTTTGAGAGCCACAGACCTGACATGTGACAGACTCTACCCCAGCCCTTCTAGCCTTTGAGAGCTACAGACCTGACATGTGACATAATAAACCCCAGCCCTTCCAGCCTTTGAGAGCCACAGACCCGACATGTGATAGACTCCGTCACAGCCTTCCTAGCTTTGCAGAGACATAATTCTGAACAGGACCGGAGGCTTCTGATTATGCTTTCTCTTTCTTTACTGCAAATCAAACATCAGCCAATAAGAACGTTTTTAACATACAATGAAAACTACATTTCCCAAAATGCTTAGTATAACATCCAGAACCATAGAGACTAGCCCTATATATGACGCTTTTGTCCCGAACACTTCCTCTTTTTTGCTGCTCGCAGCTGAGTTAAGTGGTCCGCTCTTATTACCCGTAATGCGCTGTTTAACATATGCTATATTTGAGGTCATGTGTATTTGCGTGCTAAAGATCTCCAATTGCATTTAACTGTCTTATTATTGTTAGCTCTCAGCCCCGTCTCGGCGGCAGCGTGCAGCGCGAGTGTCGGGGAAATTCTCCTCAGGGTGCTCGGATGGTGGCGAGCACGCTCGGATTTCACTGACGCAGCTCGCCCCCACCAGAGTGCCTTGGCCCCTGCGTGGCTGCCCCAACTTACCGCAAGCTTGAATAGCGGTTCACGGTGCCTTGACCTCATACAGGCCTGCATTACTCCTTGAGCCAGGCGTCGCGTAGCCCAATTGGGCTGGTTTTCGGCTACGCGATGGCAATTTCGCTTCCTGCTCGCTCCGCGGGCATTTTTCAAACACGGATCGGAGCGCAGGTTGTTTCTACCTTCCCTCTACCTGACGCCTGTCCTGGGCTGCATAATAAGGAAGGCCCAAGCCGAGTGCAGGCTTTTAGAAAAGTTTGGCTCTTTGACGCCCTCTGGTGGGCTGGGAATAATTGTGAGTACAGCATTGCTGAGGAGCAGAGAAAGTTTTTCCTTTGCACTAAGGGTTGCTCCCCCTTGATCAATTCCACTGGAATTATTTGGCCTTGGCAAGCACTTGTCTCAATCGCAGTCTGGCAATTCACGATGGAAGACTGGGCCTATTTTGAGGAGGATGAGCACGGGTACTATGAGGAGGAGCACGGTCCTCTTCTGGAAGACAACCTGATTGATGCCCTAGATGCGTCAGTACAACAGTCCGTCAGTAAGGCAGTAGAGGTGGCGGTTCCCCAGACGGTCAACAAAGCGCTTGCAGCCGCCCTTAAACCCATCACGGCGCAGCTTGAAAACTTTGCGAAACGACATGGGATGCACCCTCAGGAACCGGCAAGACCAGCTGCGGCCTCCTCGGGGGGCAAGGCTGCAGCTAAAGCCAAGGCTTCGAACTGGCCGCACGCACAGGCCCTAGCTAAACTACTCCCGCCTTCCGCTGGGGATCATCAGTATTCTGGGGCCCCAGATCCCCTCCCATCGTCATCCAAGAAAGTTCAGGACACCGACACGGATACGGACACGGATTCCACGGGGCATACCGCATCCCCCAAGAAAAAGAAGGCTAAGAGGGTTCCTATCGACCCCCAGTCCCCCTCCTTTTACCATGCCGCATCTCCGTTCGACTTTAATCCACAAGACATTGTACACCCGAGATCATCCGATTGGGCTCCTCCTCCGGAGGTGGCAGATTATTTACACCAAAACCTGCGGCGAAGTTTTGACAGGGAGGTCCGGAGCAGGTTGAGGTCAGAATGCCCCCGTCCGGACGTTCCGGATAAGGTGGCGGACACGCCTGACATCGACCCCACTATGTTAGCTTTTTTGAAGAAATTTGCTAAGGACCCCAAGAAGGGCATTGACCGGGCCTGGCACGGGTGCCAGGATAAGCTCTTGGATATTACTGGGCCCCTGGCGAAGATTTTGGAAATGGCCTTAGTAGCCAAAGACACGGGTGCCCAAATTGACCCAGATATCCTCGCGGGATGGACACAGGGCGCCATCTGTTTCTTAGGAAACGCGAACTGTGCCATTTCCACTGAACGCAGGAAGTCCCTGCTCATGCGGATGGACAATAATCTTCTCGAACTGGCTTCTGCGGAGGCAGGGCCCTTGGCGGAAGGATTGCTGTTCGGCGAGAGATTTGTCAAGGACGTCTCCAAGTACATTGGGACCTTCACCTCACTGGACAAGGCCCAATTAAATATTAAAAGAGTGTTCCAAGCTGGCCTTTTTGGGCGGGCCGGGCGAGGCAGGGGCCGCTCGCCAGGCCGCCAGTACCACCAGGGCCCCTCCAGAGGAGGCTACGGCCGGGGTAGAGGAGAATACCAGGACACTACCAGAGGCGGCACGTTCTACCCCACGAGACGCTTCAGCCGTCGCCGTTACCACCGGGAAGGACAGAGGGGGAACTTCCAACCCCAGATTACAGCAGGTAAGATCAATGGCTCTATCTCTATGTCCTCTGGGGGGTCATATTCGCAATTTCCTAGACAATTGGTCAGTCATCACTCAGGATGCTTGAAATTTGCAAACGGTGCAGGGGTTCCACATGGAGTTCTTTCAAACACCTACGCAAGATGCTACCCCCCCTCCACTATTTTTTTCCCAACAACAAAAACTTTTTATAGATCAAGAAATAGAAGACTTGCTGGAGAAACACGCAGTAGCCTATTGCGACGACAGGCCCGTGGGGTTCTGCAGCAACGTCTTCCTAGTCCAGAAGAGAGGCGGGGGTTACAGACTAGTTCTAAATCTGAAAGATTTCAACTGCTTCGTCTTGTACAGACATTTCAAGATGGAGGGAATTCACCTTCTGACAGACATTTTGAGACAAGGGGACTGGATGGTCCGCCTAGATCTCAAGGACGCCTACCTGACGGTCCCAATTTTGACTCCCCACCGGCGGTTCTTGCAGTTCCAATGGCGAGGCAGGCGACTGGAATATTTGGTCCTGCCTTTCGGTCTTTCCTCAGCTCCTTGGTGTTTCACCAAGTTGATGAAGCCAGTGACCGCAAATCTCCGGGAGCAAGGTGTGAGAAGTTGGCCTGGTATATGCTGTTCACTAATTAAAGTGGACACCTTGCACCAGAACAATTCGACTCTTATGGTAGATAGGTTTAAGACAACCTTTATAGAAAGCTATCCTAGTGGTAGCTGTGGAGAGCAGCCTTCAGGCTAAGTCTTGAAGGAATGTAAAGCAGCTTGTTTTACCACACAATCTCTTGAATCACCAAATGAAAAGACACCACACAGGTATATATATCAAATATATATGTATTTATTAATAAACACTCTCTACTAATCTCTTTATGAGATTAGAGGTCAAGGACATATGTACAAGTCAAATGTTATCACAATAAGTTTAGCACAATCGAATATCACAATCTTAGTTTGCTAGACCTAGGTCTAGGGCATCTAGAATCGAGGGACCCCCAAGAACCACCCCAGGTAGTTGTAGGAGACCCACAGGGGACGGACGCGGTGACCTGGCACCGGTGCGAGTCCTGTGCGAGTCTATGCGCTCAGACGCGATTGGGATATCAATGTTAAAGGTCCCTTGCGTGTTCGAGGCGAACACACCGATCGGTCCTTGTACGAGTCGAAGGACGCGGTTTCAGATAGAGATGCAAGGGAGATGGACGCGCTGTGTCTAACACAGACGCGAACCTTGTGCGAGTCAGTGCGATGTAGTTCTCAGAGTTACAGGCCCTTTGTGTGTTCGAGGCGAACACCGATCGGACTCAGTACGAGTCGAAGGATACAGTTCTAGCTAGTGTTGCAAAGGAGATGGACGCGGTGTGTCTAACACAGACGCGAACCCTGTACGAGTCAGCGCAATTGTCGCACTTAGAAAGTTAGAGTTTTAGGACACTTCTAGGGAAGCTACAAGCAAGTCACTTACAGGGTAAGTTGTTCTAGGGCCCACACCCACAGGAGCACCATAGTGCTGAAGTTACCTCACCCAGGGGAGCCGGGTGCATAGGTGTTCTTTGGTGTCGGGTCGCGGCGTCGTTTTCAATGGGAGCCAGTGAAGACTTGCTGCTTGCGGCGTCAGGAGAAGTGTCCGGAGGAATCCAAGCCTGGATTCGGAAGATGGAAGACCTGAAAGCAGAGGTGACAGTGTTCAAAGTCACTTGGCAGTGACTCGGGGCAAGGAAGATGGATGCCCACCGTCGTCGCAAGATTCAGGTCGTTCGCGGTTGCCTTGACTCTTCAGCCACGAGGTCCAGGAGGCGTCGACGACGAACAGGAGCTGGATTCGGCGTGTCCCACGATGTCTGCAGCTTACTGCGGTGTCGGCGACTCGATCGGAGCCAACAAGCCTTGGTAACAGCAAGTCTTGGGGAAAGTGTGAAGAGACAATGGCGCAGACCAGCAAGGTCTGTGGGACTCACCCAGCGAGGGTAAGTCAGGGCAGGCCTGGAGCAACCAGGGAGCCCTTTGGTTTCTTTAGAAAGTCTTCTGGGGACCCACAAGCCGGCTGGCAAGGGATCGCGAAGACGCCTCGGGAGGATTCGCTCACAGGGGCCCACGGTCACTCGGGACGTGGTAGGCCTCTGATCTTAGGAGGGATTCCTGCTGGAGGCTGGGACCATACGTGGTCCAAAGCACAAGTTCGTGGAACGTTGTGAAGGGGTTGCACTTGACAATAGGTCACGGTACCCAGGGGTCGCGGTTCCTCGTTACTCTTGGGGTCCACTGGCCTCAGCTTCGTTGGGGATTCACGATGGCCTTTGAGAAGTCAGGAAATCTACTTCTTGGGCTGCAGGGACTTCGGACTCCGGCGGGAGCGGCGTAGTTTGCGACCGTCGTTTGTAGTTTTTGGTGCCTGCCAAGCAGGGAGTCACTCCTTGACTCCAAGGAGATTCTTCAGTCTTCCAAAGGTAGTGGAACGTCGAAGGTCCGGGATTCTTCTTGTAGAGCGTCGTCCAGGGAAATCTAGGGTGCAATGCACAGGTTCCCCCTCTTATACTAAAAGAAAGGGAGGGACTAGCTCTATGACCCTACCTATGGGAGGGTCAGGGGAGTGGGTGGCTACACCCACTTCCCTTTGTCCAGTTTCGCGCCAGAGCAGGGGCAGGTAGCCCCTGAGCCGGTTTGAACTGGCATATGCACAGAGGAGCCTTCTGCTCCCCCAGTGCAGGACTTCAAAGCACTCTAAGAGTGCACCCACCCAGCCCCAATACACTAAACCCTGTCTGGAAGGTGGTCACACCCCCTTGGGACAGGATATCTATTGTTGGGCTTCCTCCACTACGAGTGTTGGTCATCAGCAGGAGGGCAGCCCAGTGTCTGTGACTGGTGGCATCCATTTTGTGATGCCAGGGCTCTGCAGGATTCTACCGCGTTTCCACAGTTGGTACATGTCTATCCCTCTAGAAGGGTGGAATGCTACCCCCGCCGCCAGGACTGGCGGGGGGTAGTATTCCAAGATGTTTGACACCAAACACGACATGTTTCGATGCAGCCATTCCAAAGTTAGCATTTTACCGCGAGGATATAATGCACTTAAAAGTATATGGTTTAACCGCATCCACAAACAGCACCAGAGAATGGACTCTGAGAGCTGCAGAGGGGCCCTGCTCAGGCAGAGGCACCCCCTCACATAGAAGCCAAGCACCCTGCCCTCAGGATTGATAGGGCCTGCCTTAGGGGTGACTGATAGGTTTATATGTGTGTGCAGGAGAGATATAGGGAACCTATATCTCAGTGAGGAGTGCTAGCACCACCTCACCCAGGCTGCAGTAGCATGCCTGTGGTGTTAGATTTAGTCTGCTTCCCAGGGGTGGCATAATACATGCTTCAGCCCCTGGTAGGCCTGTGAAGTACCTATGCCCTTAGCACCTAAGGTACCATATACTAGGGACTCATAAGGTACCACAGCATCCAATCACTAGTGCACCTAGAGTGCACTCCAAGTCGTTTAAAGAGAAAGCAGATAGGCTGGGGACCTGAATAGCAGGTTCCCAGCCAAACTAAGTCAAAAACCAACAAAACACCAGGAAAAAAGTGGGGGCAACCATGTAGTCAGATTCCACCTTCCTACATAACCCCCCAAACGAAAGGAGATGAGGCTAACCTTGTCCAGGTGAGCCTGTATTTACTGAGTGGCCATATAAGGAAGTACCTGCACTAGCATGGTTACCCCTGTCTTATGGTCCACTAAGTTATCCCTCACCCTAAGGGTATGAGAGGGTCTCCACCATGGGGAATTACTACCTGTGGGGTGTTTTGGTAAAGGACAAGGCTGAGGAGGTGTCTGAGCAGGGAAGTGAGATCCTAGGGAAGTTGGTCTCAGTTTCCTCAGATCACTGGTCACCATGTATGCCTGTCTTTCCATGACTGAGCTGCACTTTGCTCTAAGGGTCAACCTTTGGCTGCCTACAGCTGGGTGTTGGGTCCCTTTGGGTGGAACACTGGAGGGACATGGCAGGTTTGGAACCTTTTGGTTCCAGGTTTGCCCTTGCCTAACAGAGTCCTTCTGGGGAAGGTCCCTACACAAAGGTATGGGGGATCCCTCAGTGTGTGGAGGAAGTTTCAACTGGCTAGGGCTACTAGACTGGGTGCCCCTAATCTGCTGATGGGGGTTCCTCTGGACAGGGGGCCCTGGGGGTCCACTGACCTCCCTGACCTCTGCAGCCCTGGGCTGACTGAGGCAGGGTAGAGAGGGGCAGGTTACCTGCTCCAGACTGGGTACCACCTTGGAAGGGTCCTCTGCCATCAGGGGTGGGGCCAGGCCAGGCCTGACTACCTCTGGGGCAGTTCCTTCACTAGGGGTAGGATCAGTTCCCTGAGGAGGCTGACCCTTACCTGCTGTCTTGGGGGAAGGAGACTTTTCTTCAACCCCTGTGCTCTCTTTTGGGGGAGAGTGGGCCATTCTTCCAGGCTCCATCTCTCCAGCATTTCCCTGGGCTGGGGCTGTGGCCATCACAGCCCCACTAGCTTTTTCAGGGACGCCTAGCATCTTCAGATGGGTTTGGTGTTCAACTTCAGCCCAGGCTGAAATTTCCAGATCATTGCCCATCAGGCAATCTACAGGCAAGTTGGGGGACACTGCCACTCTTTTTGGGACTGTGACCCCCTCCCAGCTGAGATTGACTATGACCATGGGGTGATCTGTCCTGACACCATCAATGTTGGTCACTTGGTATTTAAACTCAGGTAAAAGCTGGTGAGGGGGGACTAGTTTCCCTGCCACCATGGTGACACTAGCCCCTGTGTCCCTGAATGCCACAGCCTTCTGACCATTAATCATTGGCTCCAGTCTGTACCTGCCCAATGCAATGGGACCCATGGTAAAGGTGGCAAATCCTATACCACCATCAGAGTCTGAGGAGTCTGTTGAGGGGGACCTGTCTAAACTAGGGCCCACCTCTGTTCCCCTTGCAAAAGCACCTAACATTTTGGGTGCACTACTCCCAACTGGAGGATTACTACTGGTAGTACCAGGAGGGGTGGTAGTAGTTGTTGGAGGAACACTTTCTTTATTGCCAATCCTGGGACAACTGGGATCAGATTTCCAGTGCCCAGGCTTTTTACAGACATGGCAATAGGGTTTCTTTTCAGGAGAGGAAGGAGTTTGGGACCCACCCCCAGAAGAGGACTTTTGGGGCCCTGTAGTGGACTTATCCTTAGATTTATCCCCACCTTTCTCTTGGGACTTGGTAGAATCTTTCTTCTGGTCACCACCCTGGTTCCTAGGCCTTACCCTGGTTCTGACCCATTTGTCTGCCTTCTTTCCCAATTCTTGGGGAGAGGTCAGATCAGAGTCCACCAGGTACTGGTGTAAAAGCTGGTTTTGACAATTATTAAGGATCTGCTCCCTCATGATCAAATTGTACAATCCTTTGAGATCAGTAACCCTACTGCCAATCAGCCAACCCTCCAGAGCCTTGGTTGCACAATCTACAAAGTCAGTCCAGTCCTGAGTCTGTGCCTTCTGGGTGTCTCTGAACTTCAACCTGTACTGCTCAGTGGTTAAGCCAAACCCATCTATCAGTGCACTCTTCAGGACTTCATAGTTATCAGCATCCTCTTCTCTAACAGTGAGGAGCTTGTCTCTACCTTTGTCTGAAAAGGAGAGCCACATGATTGCTGCCCACTGCTTTTGGGGGACCTGTTGTACTCTACAGGCCCTCTCCATAGCAGTTATCCACTTGTGGATATCATCCCCACTCTGGTAGGGAGGAACAACCTTGCTCAGGTTCCTATGGTCTGGAATAGATTCTCTGCCTCTAGGGACACTGTTGCTGCCACCAAGGGGTTCTAACCCCTCTCTTCTAGAAGCTCTCTGGATCTCCAGGGCTTCTCTATCCAGTGCCAACTGCTTGGTTCTGAGGGCAACTCTTGCTTCCTCATACTGCAGCAGTTTGCACATTCTTTCAGAGGAGAACTCTTTTATGGAAAAGTATGAGTTCCTCTGGTGGACAGATTCTCTGCCAGAGTGATAAGAGTGCTCAGATTCCCTGGAAGGGGACCTATGCCTCTCGTCCACTCTGTCAGTTCTCTTAGGGAGAATTCCTCTGTCCTTTTCAGGCCCCTTGAGGCCTGGCCCTTCAATCACATTGTCCTGGTCATTCTGATGTTCATCATCTGACCCAGATACTGTAATTGACCCACCCACTGATTCAGACCCATTAGCTCCTAGAGCCAATCTAAGATCATCTGCTGTCAGCAGATCTATCAGGTGTAGGGTTGAGGGACTCTGTCCTAGCCTCAGGTGTCTTTCAACACACATGGCTCTCAAGTCAGAGAAAGTCATGTCCTTATACTGAGGCTGAGTGGATCCACTGGTTCCACCCCTTAAGGACATTCTAGTGTTGTGCAGTGTTGTACTACCTACACTAGTTTGTGGCCTACTGATACTAGCTTGAGCTGTAGAAAGGGTTTGCTATCCCTTGGCACACAGCTCTAAGTTCAGTAGAACTTATTGATACTAAGCTTGACTTTATATGTACCTTAAGTACCTATAGTGGTTTTCAGTTAGTAATTCAAATAGAGATTTTCTGGTAAAACAATAGCAAGCTGGAATCCCACACGCTGCCCACCAATGTGAGAAGTTGGCCTGGTATATGCTGTTCACTAATTAAAGTGGACACCTTGCACCAGAACAATTCGACTCTTATGGTAGATAGGTTTAAGACAACCTTTATAGAAAGCTATCCTAGTGGTAGCTGTGGAGAGCAGCCTTCAGGCTAAGTCTTGAAGGAATGTAAAGCAGCTTGTTTTACCACACAATCTCTTGAATCACCAAATGAAAAGACACCACACAGGTATATATATCAAATATATATGTATTTATTAATAAACACTCTCTACTAATCTCTTTATGAGATTAGAGGTCAAGGACATATGTACAAGTCAAATGTTATCACAATAAGTTTAGCACAATCGAATATCACAATCTTAGTTTGCTAGACCTAGGTCTAGGGCATCTAGAATCGAGGGACCCCCAAGAACCACCCCAGGTAGTTGTAGGAGACCCACAGGGGACGGACGCGGTGACCTGGCACCGGTGCGAGTCCTGTGCGAGTCTATGCGCTCAGACGCGATTGGGATATCAATGTTAAAGGTCCCTTGCGTGTTCGAGGCGAACACACCGATCGGTCCTTGTACGAGTCAAAGGACGCGGTTTCAGATAGAGATGCAAGGGAGATGGACGTGCTGTGTCTAACACAGATGCGAACCTTGTGCGAGTCAGGGCGATGTAGTTCTCAGAGTTACAGGCCCTTTGTGTGTTCGAGGCGAACACCGATCGGACTCAGTACGAGTCGAAGGATACAGTTCTAGCTAGTGTTGCAAAGGAGATGGACGCGGTGTGTCTAACACAGACGCGAACCCTGTACGAGTCAGCGCAATTGTCGCACTTAGAAAGTTAGAGTTTTAGGACACTTCTAGGGAACCTACAAGCAAGTCACTTACAGGGTAAGTTGTTCTAGGGCCCACACCCACAGGAGCACCGTAGTGCTGAAGTTACCTCACCCAGGGGAGCCGGGTGCATAGGTGTTCTTTGGTGTCGGGTCGCGGCGTCGTTTTCAATGGGAGCCAGTGAAGACTTGCTGCTTGCGGCGTCAGGAGAAGTGTCCGGAGGAATCCAAGCCTGGATTCGGAAGATGGAAGACCTGAAAGCAGAGGGGACAGTGTTCAAAGTCACTTGGCAGTGACTCGGGGCAAGGAAGATGGATGCCCACCGTCGTCGCAGGATTCAGGTCGTTCGCAGTTGCCTTGACTCTTCAGCCACGAGGTCCAGGAGGTGTCGACGATGACCAGGAGCTGGATTCGGTGTGTCCCACGATGTCTGCAGCTTACTGCGGTGTTGGCGACTCGATCGGATCCAACAAGCCTTGGTAACAGCAAGTCTTGGGGAAAGTGTGAAGAGACAATGGCGCAGACCAGCAAGGTCTGTGAAACTCACCCAGCAAGGATAAGTCAGGGCAGGCCTGGAGCAACCAGGGGAGCCCTTTGGTTTCTTTAGAAAGTCTTCTGGGGACCCACAAGTTGGCGGGCAAGGGGTCGCGAAGACGCCTTGGGAGGATTCACTCACAGGGGCCCACGGTCACTCGGGACGTTGTAGGCCTCTGATCTTCGGAGGGATTCCTGCTGGAGGCTAGGACCACACGTGGTCCAAAGCACAAGTTCGTGGAACGTTGTGAAGGGGTTGCACTCGACAATAGTGCACGGTACTCAGGGGTCGCGGTTCCTCGTCACTCTTGGGGTCCACTGGCCTCAGCTTCGCTGGGGACTCACGATGGCCTTTGGGAAGTCAGGAAATCCACTTTTTGGGCTGCAGGGACTTCGGACTCCGGCGGGAGCGGCATAGTTTGCGACCGTCGTTTGTAGTTTTTGGTGCCTGCCAAGCAGGAGTCACTCCTTGACTCCAAGGGAGATTCTTCAGTCTTCCAAAGGTAGTGGAACGTCGAAGGTCCGGGATTCTTCTTGTAGAGCGTCGTCCAGGGAAATCTAGGGTGCAATGCACAGGTTCCCCTCTTATACTAAAAGAAAGGGAGGGACTAGCTCTATGACCCTACCTATGGGAGGGTCAGGGGAGTGGGTGGCTACACCCACTTCCCTTTGTCCAGTTTCGCGCCAGAGCAGGGGCAGGTAGCCCCTGAGCCGGTTTGAACTGGCATATGCACAGAGGAGCCTTCTGCTCCCCCAGTGCAGGATTTCAAAGCACTCTAGGAGTGCACCCACCCAGCCCCTATACACTAAACCCTGTCTGGAAGGTGGTCACACCCCCTTGGGACAGGATATCTATTGTTGGGCTTCCTCCACTGCGAGTGTTGGTCATCAGCAGGAGGGCAGCCCAGTGTCTGTGACTGGTGGCATCCATTTTGTGATGCCAGGGCTCTGCAGGATTCTACCGCGTTTCCACAGTAGGTACATGTCTATCCCTCTAGAAGGGTGGAATGCTACCCCGCCACCAGGACTGGCGGGGGGGTAGTATTCAAAGATGTTTGACACCAAACACGACATGTTTCGATGCAGCCATTCCAAAGTTAGCATTTTACCGCGAGGATATAATGCACTTAAAAGTATATGGTTTAACCGCATCCACAAACAGCACCAGAGAATGGACTCTGAGAGCTGCAGAGGGGCCCTGCTCAGGCAGAGGCACCCCCTCACATAGAAGCCAAGCACCCTGCCCTCAGGATTGATAGGGCCTGCCTTAGGGGTGACTGATAGGTTTATATGTGTGTGCAGGAGAGATATAGGGAACCTATATCTCAGTGATGAGGGCTAGCACCACCTCACCCAGGCTGCAGTAGCAGGCCTGTGGTGTTAGATTTAGTCTGCTTCCCAGGGGTGGCATAATACATGCTTCAGCCCCTGGTAGGCCTGTGAAGTGCCTATGCCCTTAGCACCTAAGGTACCATATACTAGGGACTCATAAGGAACCACAGCATCCAATCACTAGTGCACCTAGAGTGCACTCCAAGTCGTTTAAAGAGAAAGCAGATAGGCTGGGGACCTGAATAGCAGGTTCCCAGCCAAACTAAGTCAAAAACCAACAAAACACCAGGAAAAAAATGGGGGCAACCATGTAGTCAGATTCCACCTTCCTACACAAGGTATTTTTTTTTTGTGAAAACGTTTTTATTGAAATAAAAATACAATCTGCATACACAGTTTTACAATCATACGGACAGTTGCACACAGTCTATCGGTACACAGTTCCCACAAAGACCCCACCTCCATGATGACTACAATAATGTTATATCTCATCGTCCGAACCTTGATCCAATATCGGAGGTGTACAGATGTTTCCCCTATAGGTATTCCATTTGCCCCACACCCTTCCCCATTTCTTTGGACATCCTCTGTGAATGAAGGTGGCCTTCTCAGCCACCATGACCATATCCATATCTCTACACCATTCTAGCAAAGTTGATACGTGTGCCGACCCCCATTTCTGTGCTAAATTTAGTTTAGCTTATCATCATGCCTGTCGTTGCCCACTGACGTTCAGCGTGGTTAAGGTCTGTTGGTTCCCACACGTTTAGAAGGCAACATTTAGGATCGAGCGGGACTTGCTTCTCACTGAAGGTATTTGTTTAATAATTTACCTGGACGATATACTGATAATGACTCCCTCCGCTCCCCTAGCAACTCAGCACCTGCAGATCACACTGACACTGTTAGAGAATCTGGGTTTTGTAATATACAAGACGAAATCTGTTCTAACCCCAATGCAATCACTGGAGTTCTTAGGGTTTGTAATCAATTCTCAGACGGCCCAACTCCAGTTGCCCAAACTCAAGTTGAGAGATCTGAAGAAGGAATTGTGGAAGACTCTGGATACTCAAGTCATGTCTTTAAGGCCGATTGCGCGCTTAGTAGGCCTGCTAGCCTCCTCCATACAAGCAATCTTTACGGGGCCATTGCATTATCGGGCCCTTCAACGTCTAAAGATCCGGCATCTCCAAAAGGGTCTCTCTTACTCGCGCCAAGTCCCGCTCACGGACGAAGTCCGAGAGGAGATCAAATGGTGGTTAGCCCACGTGGATGCCTGGAGCGGCCGGGCAATCTTCGGCTCTCGCCCGGAGATAGTCATAGAATCCGATGCCAGCCGGTCAGGTTGGGGAGCACGATGCGGAGAGATTACCACGGGGGGCAGATGGTCTCTCCAGGAGTTATCCTTACACATCAACTGTCTTGAGCTCCTGGC
Organism: Calotriton arnoldi; assembly: GCA_963921515.1. NCBI lineage: Eukaryota > Metazoa > Chordata > Amphibia > Caudata > Salamandridae > Calotriton > Calotriton arnoldi. Next base: position 650,373 of record CAWUFW010004063.1, read on the forward strand.
GGGATCCTTTGCGATTCGCACTCTGTCACCCAGGAAGGTATCGTCTTGTATCCTCTTACGGATGGACAACATCTCGGCAGTGAGATATATAAACAAGCTGGGAGGGACAAAATCCCTGATGTTGGTGGAGATCGCCAAGGATTTCTGGCATTACTGCCTGGCTCACCAAATAACGGTGATAGCGGAATACCTTCCGGGGCGAGACAACACAATAGCGGATTGGAACTCCCTTCACTTGAAGGATTACAGCGACTGGAAACTCCATCCGTCTCTCTTCCACATGACTCAGTCAATTTGGGGCCCTTATCACATAGATCTTTTTGCCTCCAGGCTGAATCGCCAACTGGAGTTATTCTTCAGTTGGAGACCGGACCCTCTGGCGACAGCCACGGATGCCTCAACGCAGGATTGGTCCAAGACACTCAATTACGCATTTCCTCCCTTTGTTTTGATACCCAGAGTAGCGAACCAAATTGTCCTGCAGAGAGCGGAGACCGTACTAATCACCCCGGTATGGAAGGCCCAACCTTGGTTTCCAGTCTTGCTGGAACTGACGTGCGACTTCCCTCTTCTCCTTCCTTGTTTCCCGATGATGCTCCAGGGCCCTCAGGGAGAATTGCACCCTCTAGTTCTCTCGGGCAGCTGTCCCTGATGGCCTGAAGGCTTTTAGGCAACAGTGGTCGTTGCCAGGAATTTCGGAAGAAGCTTCAAACTTCATCCAACAGGCCTGGGCTCCCTCTACCAGGAAACGATACAGTTCATCATGGAGAGCATGGCTGGGTTGGTGCTTGGCGGAACGCCTGGATCCCGTGGCGGCAGATCTCTCCCAAATTGTAAATTTTCTTTCCAAAAAGGCCGCAGATGGTTTATCATATAGATCGGTTAACAACTTCCGATCGGCCATCTCTGCTGGGCATGCGCACATAGATGGGAAACCGGTAGGTATGCATCCGGTGGTATGTAAACTCCTAAAAGGAATACGTGTGGCGAATCCACCTAAGGCTAAGTATTCTTCTTTATGGGATGTTTCTAAAGTTCTAAATTTATTTGATAATTTGCCTAGTAATGATCTACTCTCTAGGAAACAACTGTCTGCTAAATTGGCTATGCTTCTATGTTTATCGGCATGCCGACGTGTCTCTGATGTTAGAGTTTTGAACTTAGATGATAGGATATTTTCTCCTGAGGGAGCGTCGTTTGTAATTTCTGCTCGAACCAAAACTTTCTCCAGGTCCATTGATTACAATGCTTTTCCGTTGAATGATAACTTGTGTGTAGTGAAATGTCTCAAGGTGTATGAGGAATGTACCCGGCCTATTAGACCGGTCGGTTGTTCGAGATTGCTGATTGCTTTACAAAAACCTTTTAGGCCTGTTACCTCTGCTACGATTGCCAGGTGGCTCAGGTATGTAATGACAGAGGCGGGCATTGACACTGGATTGTTTGGAGCGCACTCCGTAAGAGGCGCTATGGCTTCAAAATCCTTTATGTTAGGTACCAGTATACAGGATATAATGAGAGCGGCTGATTGGTCGTCTAGCTCTACATTTAAACAGTTTTATTATAAACCTGTGGGCGATGTTGCTTCTGTGGTTCTGGATAAGCGTTAAACTAGCATAATCCGAAGCCTTCGGTCCTGTAATAGAATAAAACATTTGCTACCATTCGCGCCAAGAATTTTCAATTCTTTTAAGGACACGGAGGCGAGGATTATCCCGCCCAAGGTACATTTATTGGTGATAATTGTCATGTTTTACCCTCCCTGAGACGAAAGTTTATTTCAGTTATTACCAGTACGATTTCTATTACAGGTGCAGAACAGAAAGGCGAATAGGCAATCGCTTTGGTTTTCCTTGGAAGGCGTTGTATACGGTCTTCAACAACGGAACCTGCGTTCAGTTTACAAAGTTATTGATTGCTGTTTTGATAAAGTTCTGGGTTTTGCTTGGGCAATGGACAATTAACTCATGGACAATGCTCATTGGGCAAAGAAAGAGGAAGTGTTCGGGAGAAGAGCGTCATATATAGGGCTAGTCTCTATGGTTGTGGATGTTATACTAAGCATTTTGGGAAATGTAGTTTTCATTGTATGTTAAACACGTTCTTATTGGCTGCTGTTTGATTTGCAGTAAAGAAAGAGAAAGCATAATCCTCGCCTCTGTGTCCTTAATAGAATTGAAAATTCTTGGCGCGAATGCTAGCAAATTGTTTATTCCCAACAATTGCCGCATCTGCCCAGCCCTACTACCTTTTAAAGGTACCGGCCTGACACGTGACTTCACTGTTTCCATCTAACTTTTAACCTGACACCAACTTTTTGGTTGTCAACCTACGTTTGAACCTATAATGTCCCACACAGGGGTGTTTGTGTAGACCACCCCTGCTCCCAGGGCCCTCCTGGTTGAACCCGCGGTCACGTGACCCTGGGACATAAAAGGCGCGGGCGGCACCTCAGGCGGGTGTTCGGCGCCCAGCAGTGAAGACACGTGCGCCTCCTCTTCGCTGCGCCACCCCTGGAACCTGTGAACCTGCAGCAGAAGATTCCTGGGGGCACAACAATGTGGCGACGAGGTTAGCTCACTCACCTCTGCTGCTCCGCGGCACTTGCCACTGCCCTGCCTGGCCGCCTGTGCCGGCCAGCTGCAACCACGCCCGGAGACCCCATCCTCCCCTATCAGGCCCTGTTGGGCAAGCGCATCGACCTCGCCTTGTACACACCTGGGCAGGTCTGCATTCAAGTGGCACCACCTGCATAAGACTTCATTGCAGCCCCAGCGCCGACAAGCCACGCCTCGAGCAGTGGTCTTGGTAAGTGCGCGCACCACCAGTATGCCAGAGCAGGAGGACAAGATGTCTGCCCCCCCCCTCCTCCGAGGAGGGCACATTACCAGTTGAACTATAGTTGGCCCACCCCAATTGCCAACTCTGGCTGCCAGCACTCACTGCCCCAGTGCAGCTGCAGGCCCTGCAAGTAAGTGCCACAACAGCCACCAGAGGACTGTAGCGCAGCCATCCAACCCCCAGCCATCTGCCTGCCACTCACCCACCATCAGGGCCTCCGATCCATCACCAGCTGGCCCATCCTGCCACCTAAAACCCTTCAAAGTCTCGAGGCACGCTGCACTTGACATGCTCACACTACAAGATGGCATCAGTCCCAGCCCTGGAACCTTTCGTGGCGTCTGGCACTCCCTCTTCGCAAGCAGGTAAGTGGGCCACATGGATAGACTGGTTGGAAACGTACGTCAAGGCTATAGGACTGGAGGTAGATCGCCGCCTCCCCATGCTGCTACACCTAGGAAGTACCTTGATCCATAAGCTGTCACAAACTGGTGGAGGCTGGCCCTCCACACACCTACACAACCCTCAAAGCCACTCTGACCACTCACTTTGCCTCCAAGGCCAACCCTCACTCCGAGCGGTTCCTATTCTGCCAAGCTCAACAGGCGCCAGAAGAGTCAGTAGACGAATTTCACGCCCGGCTCAAGAAGTTCGCAAGCACTTATAACAACCAGACCACTATAGATTACATCTTATTAAGTGAGAAGCTACGAAAATACATGCTAAACTATGCAGTGCTCCCACGGAGTGAAAGTGACCATGCCGCCTTACTGTTGCATTTAACAATCATAGGTGAACACCAGCATATCCTCTGCCCCTTCGGAGTGATCAAGGGTGAAGAACAGCGCAGTCTCCTGAGGAGAATTAAATGGGGACAGACGTCCATCAATAAATTTGATTAGTGGAAATCGACCTGGATTGGCTGGCAGATCGGCCCAAATGTGGGGACTAATAGGAGAATGGGACAAACTTGCATATGATCTAACTACATTGCTAAGAGGAAGCACAACTCACATAACTACAAACAATCCAACACAAACTCTGGGTCAAGTTCCAGCGATCAAGCAATGCGCTAAACAACTAAACATCAAACAAAGGCAGTATCAAAAAACTGGATCGGAGTTCGCTAAAATGCAGGGGAATTCAGCAGCAAAGACCCACTCGCAACTGGTTTGGAAATCAAAACGGAAATCCACAGAGGCAAAATGGTTGAAGATCTTCGCGCTGATGGCGCCGTGCAAGTCCCAAGAATTCTGGCAACATTTAAATAACTTAATCCATGGAACTTCCAGCAGAGAGAACTCACTCTATGCAGACACCTGGGTAGCTCATGAGAAATTCTTGTACACCGTCGACCAGAAAGCCACTTCTTCAAATTGTACCACCATACCATGGAGGCTAGTAGATAATATCATTACAGAGACCACCGGAGCTCCAGCCGACCTAACACTCCCAGGCGAGGCAGTAGTACGCACCGTTCTAAAAAAGATTCGGCAAAATGGAGCGCCCGGCCCTAACGGGCTGCCTGGCTCCTTCTTCAGGGAGGACATAGACTTCTGGTCCTCCAATCTTTCACGGCTATATGCAGAATGCATGCTTCTGGAGGATGTCCCAGATTCCTGGAAGGGCTCATTGCTGCAACCAATATTTAAACAAGCATTGGCATAGCCAATAGGTCTCGCCTTTGGGGCGTTATAAGTGTTTAGACAGAGCTATTGGCTTTGTTAACGTTTTTAATATGTGTTGTAGAGCATAGTGAATGTTGTGCAGCATGTTGAAAATTTATAAGTTATAATAAAAAAAGTGTTATAACCATTTCTGGCACCTTATATTGCTGTCTTAACAAGTTGCTGGAAATAAGATGCCACGTTTAGTGTAAAACTTGTCCAATCATAGAGTGTAGAATTAGGATAAATTCATGCAGTGCAGAACTGATGTAAACTGATGGAGTGAAGAAGTGAGTGAAATTCACAAAGTAGAGAAATGTCTCTAATTGGTGGTGTGTGTTATTGGGGGAAACTGTATAAATTTTTGAACATCCCGGAGTTTCCGGAATTCAGGAAGTGCAAAATTAGAGTAAACACATGCAGTACACTATTGGAGTTAATATAAGAGTACGCTGCATGCCTCTGCATGTGTGTTCTACTGTGGCAGACTAATCGAACGGTCGTTATGGAAGTTGCATGCATCCCACAAAGCTGCGGGTTGCACATATTCTGCAAAGGATTATTACCAAGCCATTGGCAGGAGAGGCCCAAATTATGCGGCAGGATTATGCGGCAGGGAAGGACCAAATTATGCGATGGGGAGGGCCTATTTATGCTGCAAGAAAGGGCAAATTATGCGACCTAATGCGGTACCTTTTCTGATAGTATTGTTGTAGGAGAGTAGGATCTGCCTCTTATGTTGCCCCCACTTTTTTTCTGATGTTTACACTGGTTTCTGGCTATAGTCTGGCTGGGACCCTGCCAATCAGGGCCCCAGCCTCTCTGTTCTCTCTAAACGACTTGGAGTGCACTCTAGGTGCACTAGTGATTGGATACTGTGGTACCTTATGAGTCCCTAGTATGTGGTACCTTAGGTACCAAGGGCATAGGTACTTCACAGGCCTTCCAGGGGCTGAAGCATGTATTATGCCACCCCTGGGAAGCAGACTAAATCTGACACCACAGGCCTGCTACTGCAGCCTGAGTGAGGAAGTGCTAGCACCCCTCACTGAGATATAGGTCCCCTATATCTCTCCTGCACACACATTGAGACTTATCAGTCACCCCTAAAGCAGGCCCTATCAATCCTGAGGGCAGGGTGCTTAGTTTCCATGTGAGGGGGTGCCTCTGCCTGAGCAGGGCCCCTCTGCAGCCCTCAGAGTCCATTCTCTGGGGCTGTTTGTGAATGCAGTCAAACCATATACTCTTAAGTGCATTATATCCTCGCGGTAAATGCTAACTATGGAATGGCTGCATCAAAACATGTCGTGTTTGGTGTCAAACACTTTGGAATCATACCCCCACACCAGTAACTGGTGTGGGAGTATGATCCCACCCTTCTAGAGGGATAGACATGTAGCTACTGTGGAAACGCGGTAGAATCCTGAAGAGCCCTGGCATCACAAAATGGATGCCACCAGTCACAGACACTGGGCTGCCCTCCTGCTGATGACCGACACTCGCAGTGGAGGAAGCCCAACAATAGGTATCCTGTCCCAAGGGGGTGTGACCACCTCCCAGACAGGGTTTAGTGTATTGGGGCTGGGTGGGTGCACTCCTAGAGTGCTTTGAAGTCCTGCGCTGGGGGAGCAGAAGGCTCCTCTGTGTATATGCCAGTTCAAACCAGCTCAGGGGCTACCTGCCCCTGCTCTGGCGGGAAACTGGACAAAGGGAAATGGGTGTAGCCACCCACTCCCCTGACCCTCCCATAGGTGGGGTCATAGAGCTAGTCCCTCCCTTTCTTTTAGTATAAGAGGGGGAACCTGTGCATTGCAACCTAGATACCCCTGGATGACGCTCTACAGAAGAATCCTGGACCTTCGACGTTCCACTACCTTTGGAAGACTGAAGAATCTCCCTTGGAGTGACTCCCCTGCTTGGCAGGCACCAAAAACTACAACGACGGTCGCAAACTATGCCGCTCCCGCCGGAGCCCGAAGTCCCTGCAGCCCAGGAAGAGGATTTCCTGACTTCTCCAAGGCCATTGTGAGTCCCCAGCGAAGCTGAGGCAAGTGGACCCCACGTGCAACGAGGAACCGCAGACCCTGGGTACCATGCATTATTGTCGAGTGCAACCCCTTCACGACGTTCTACGAACTTGTGCTTTGGACCACGTGTGGTCCCAGCCTCTAGCAGAGATCCCTCCAAAAATCAGAGGCCTACACCGTCCCGAGTGACCGTGGGCCCCTGCTGAGTGAATCCTCCTGAGGTGTCTTTGCAATCCCTTGCCAGCCAGCTTGTGGGTCCCCAGAAGACTTTCTAACCAAACCAAAGGGCTCCCCTGGTTGCTCAAGGCCTGCCCTGACCTACCCTCGCTGGGTAAGTTCCTCAGACCTTGCTGGTCTGCACCATTGACTTTTTGTCTTCTCCATGAGACTTGCTGCTACCAAGGCTTGTTGGCTCCAATTGGGTCACCAACACCGCAGTCAGCTGCAGACTTTGTGGGATACGTTGAATCCAGCTCCTGGCCATCCTCGACGCCTCCTGGACCTCGTGGTCGAAGAGTCAAGACACCCGTGAACGACCTGAATCCTGTCGACGACGGTGGGCATTCATCTTCCTTGCCCCGGGTCACTGCCAAGTGCCCTTGAACACTGTCCCCTCTGCTTTCAGGTCTTCCATCTTCTGAATCCAGGCTTGGATTCCACCGGACACTTCTCCTGTCGCCGCAAGCAGCAAGTCTTCACTGGCTCCCATTGAAAACGACGCCGCGACCCGACACCAGAGGACACCTATGCACCCGGCTCCCCTGGGTGAGGTAACTTCAGCACTACGGTGCTCCTGTGGGTGTGGGCCCTAGAACTACTTACCCTGTAAGTGGCTTGCTTGTAGTGACTCTAGAAGTAATCTAAAACTCTTATTTTCCCAGTGCGATTATCGCACTGGCTCGTACAGGGTTCGCGTCTGTGTTAGACACATCGCGTCCATCTCCCTTGCAACTCTATCTGTAACCGCGTCCTTCGACTCGTACAAGGACCGATCGGTGTGTTCGCCTCGAACACGCAAGGGACCTTTTAACATTGAAAACTCAATCGCGCCTATGCGCATAGACTCGTACAGGACTCGCACCAGTGTCTGAACACCGCGTCCGTCCCCTGTGGGTCTCCTACAACTACCTGGGGTGGTTCTTTGGGGTCCCTCGATTCTATAGGCTCTAGGCCCGGGTCTAGCCAAGCTAGGATTGTGATATCTGATTGTGCTAACTTATTTGTGATAACTTTGCATTGTACATATGTTCCTGACTTCTAATCTCATAAAGAGATTAGTAGAGAGTTGTTTATTAATAAATACATATATATTTGATATATATACCTGTGTGGTGTCTTTTCATTTAGTGATTCAAGAGATTGTGTGGTAAAACAAGCTGCTTTACATTCCTCCAAGACTTAGCCTGAAGGCTGCTCTCCACAGCTACCACTAGGATAGCTTCTATAAAGGTTGTCTTAAACCTACCAACCATAAGAGTCGAATTGTACTGGTGCAAGGTGTCCACTTTAATTAGTGGCCAGCATATACCAGGCCAACTTCTCACAATTGTTTTTATAATTTTTTCATTTTTTCCACATGTTATCACTGTCTGGGCAAAGGTCTCACCTCATTACCAGTTTAACATCCAAATGCAGTCATAAGCATCTGAAAGATGACCAGTCAACCGTAACATAGGGCCTTCCACTGCACGGCAAACAGAGATCCCGTGATTTTGATAACGCTTGTTCCGTTTGAGTTGGAAACATTTTTGTTGTTGTTAAAATCTGCAGATTGTATAGCAGATGACGAATTATGTGGAAAATTCCCACAAATCCATAATTATGCAGAAAACACGGCGGCCACAGATCCACATAATTCCGGTGGCCCCGACTGTAACAGAAAGAAGTAGATGAAAGTATTGCAGCGGGGGGGAGGGGCAGGATGGGGGTTAGGGCAATGGAGGGGGCACTCGGAGGGGGATAAGGAAAGAGACACATCTTCAGCTATTGTGATGCAGACAGAGCCCTTCAGGGCAGCCCACTCTGTCACAATCTGAGCTGTCACCGGGCCCAGCGCTTCTACAAGATTGTTGTGCTGTAAACTGGCCGCGGAGATTGTTTGTGGGAGGGGGAGAGAAAACAGGTAAGGTAAATCATGTCTCCCTGAGGGTTACTGTCATGCGAAGACATCTCGAACAAATTTCTGTGCTTGTAGGGTTTTAGGATTTATACGAGTGTCTCAAAGGTTGCGTGCTAATGGCATATAAGAGCGGATACGGACGCGCTATTCAGGCTTCCTTAGACAAAACTGGAGGCGCACATGACTGTCTTGCGGGAAATCGCTTCCCAGGGCACGTGCTCCAAACACCATGTGGCACTAATTAGCAGATAAGCTCAAGCGAAGACCCCTTGCCATAAACATGCATTTCCCAGTCCATTATCTCATCGCTGGGAATTCTGCCACTCTTTTACCAGAAGATCTCGCCGAATTTCCTGTAGTACGTGCTTTATTTTCAAAACGAAAAAAAACAAGGCGGGGGAGGGAATTCATGGAACAGCCGCCCTCTGAACTCGTCTAATAAACAAAGAAATACAAATGTGTGTGTGTTTGTTACCTCTAAAGCCATCGCTGGAGGGGGAAGTGCAGGGAACAGGTACCCTCGGAATGCGTCTGATGAGCAGGAAACGTGTGTTTGCTCAAAAGCGAAAGTCAACAAAAACAAGTTGTCCGGTTCCAGCTGCGCGTGACCGTGCTGTGTTTAATGATCCACAAAGGAATGCAGCTGGCACCCTGCGCAACGCTGCTCGCTCCCGACAGCTGGAGGCCGTGGGAGTGAACATTTTCAGAAAAGGTGGGACATGCACCCGCCTTTGGCCAATTGCGTGCTTTCATTTTTGAAAGCCACACGAAAGGCCAATAGAATGTGACAACCACACGCACGAGCTTTCAGAAAGCTTTCAGAATGTCTGGAGTGATTCCAAGAGGCCCTCTCCTAGAGCAGCGCATGTGCGCTGCGCTAGGCTCGACCTAAAAAGGGCAAAATTCCGACCCTAAGAACTATCGGATGATTGCCCTGTTGGACATTGAGGGTAAGGCTTATGCGAGTACACTTTTGCAGGAACTAGTCGATTGGGTCCACATCGAAGGTCTCTTGCCATTTTACCAGACGGGTTTCAGACCAAGGGGCTCCACTGTAGATAACATCATAGCCCTGTCATACTTAGCCCAACAAGCGGCGACCCATCGCTCCCCTCCGCTCTTTGCTTGCTTTATTGATTACTCAGCTGGCTTCAACGGGGTAGACCGCAGCATTCTTTGGCAGAAATTGGTACGGTGGAACATTAGCCCGTCACTACTACAAGCAATTAGATCGCTGTATACTCGAACCTGGGTAAGGGTCAAACTTTCCAGGGAGTCTGCCACTGAAAAAATTGTCACAGACCGGGGGCTAAAACAGGGATGCGTCCTGGCACTGATGCTTTTTAACTTGTACTCTGCCGATTTGGGCTGAGCACTGCACGGAGCATCTCTAGCCACGCCCAAGATCGGCCATACAAAGATCCAGCTGATGCAATACGCTGATGACCTTGTTCTTTTGGACCACACCAAAATAGGCCTCCAGAAAGCACTAACCTCCTTGTCTGAATACAAGGCCGATGACAAACTGGTCGCCAACCCAAGTAAATACAAAATAGGGATTTTTGGCCACTACCCGAAGAATAAACTTACTAAGTGGAAGCTGGGTCCCCTGTTATTGGACTGTGTACAAACCTACAACTATCTTGGGGCCTGGCTTAGCGAGATGGGCCGCCCTCGGGTTCAACTCCAAAAACTGCGGCAGAAAGGAAAAATGGTCACATATGCCCTCTGTAAACTATATGCCACCTTAGATAGCCGAACAACCACGGCTATTCAAAGAGTATTGAGGGCCAAACTACTACCGTCTCCTAATTACGCGCAACAGGCATTCCCAGGGAGGTTTGCACAGGACTTGGAAAAAATACATTGTGCAGCGTATAAAAAGATATTTTGCTTACCAGCCTGCACTAGAAACACCTTGATTCACCTTGAATTTGATCTCAATCAACAAAAATTAGAAGAGCTGGCAGCCTTGACAAAATATTTATATCTAACAACTGTGGCTCCGGATAACACCATGAACGCCACCATAAAATCCATCTTTCTACAACTAAGTAACCCTTGGTCTGCCAGCCTCGCCACAGCCAGAGATCTTCTGCAATTAGCGACAGAGAACTGGGATCCCAGCACAATCAACTACGCTACTATCAAAATAACAATACAAAAGCAACTACGTTTACGCTCTCGCAGTCTGGACATGGAATCTCTGGCAGCGAGAGACTTTCATGAAACCCAATGTCTCCCTCACATCCTGCTTAGCCATAAGCCCCACCTCACGCAGTCCGTGGGGAGACAGGCATTACATCGAATTTTAGCAGCAAGGCTACATCCGCTTCCCTTAAAAGAATTATATCCATCCTGGAAAGCATGGCTGGGCATCACAGAGTGTCGCCTCTGCAATTACAAAAGAGAGTCCCTGGCGCACAAGTTATTTTGCTGTCCCACTTTGCGGCAAGTTCACAGTATACATCTCAGACCTGTTCCCCTTCAACTGGGAACCCGCACAGCAAAGGAGGCCGTCCAACTGCTCTATTCCTTGGACATTGTGAAATACATGGCTTACTATTAAAGGACAAGTCCTCACAGGCGCAGTGAAAAAAAAACTATCATCACTTGTGCATATATCACTTTGACTGGTTGATCTCTAACATAATGAAGTCTCTGATTTTAACAATGTTCTGCACTTTTTCGCTACAAGTTTTTTAATGCTGTATTTTGTAATGGTTTTAAGTAACCACACAAATAAAATTCATTCACATGCACACTTCCGGACGAACTGGACGAGACCCGGACACAGTTCATATGGGGCTGCTTTTCAACCAGGCTAGGAGAGCAGATACTACAAACCCCGGGGATGAGCATGGCAGACATTCTCACTCTGGGTCGATCCAAAGAGCTCTCTAAAGCAAGAGCTGCCCACATGAAAGCTGCCCTCCAGCAGACGGTGAAGGCTGAACCGGTCAACAGGGTCATCAAGGACAACACACCCAAGACCAAGCAAGAGAGCACCAGGCCACAGACAGCCCCCAAAACCTGCCGCTGCTGTAAGGGTAGCCTTCCACATGCCGGAGAATGCCCCACAAATGGAAAGAAGTGCTCTGCCTGTAGAAAAGTGAATCACTTTGCCAAGGTCTGCAGGTCCACGCTGTAGAGTGCCACCCGGCCTCTACAGGGCAATGTAACAAGCATGCAGCCAGAGGGCCGGGTGCGGCCCAATGGAATAAATAAAGGCTGGCTGATCGCTCGTGGTCATTTGGCGATACCAGCATATACTGTGCCTGTGGCTGTTAATATGACTCCCTGTGTGCAGTTTACAAGCATCCAGTTGCCCCGATACGAACCCCCTCACATTGCTGATGCGGCCGGTGTCTACTGCGTGTGAGAGTGCCTACTTCTCTGCAGAGAGTGTGGAGAGCGGTTAGGCGCTTCTGTCCCCAGAGCCATGTCCAGGTAGGAGAAGCCCTGCCACGTGGCATGTTGGCCTGCTGGTGGTTAGTGGAACTGCTGCGTGGCCCCCACTGGCACCGCACTGCCCCCCAGACGGTGTCCACTCCTGTGCTCGGTGGAGCGAAGAAGCGCAGCATCTCTCGCTGCATCCTGCAGTGACCGCGTGCACGTCTGTTGTGCCACCTAGTGGCAGCCCAAAGTGTTATAGATATTGGAGTTGGTCCCTGCTGACGCATGTTGCTGAGAAGAGGCCTTCGCAGAGAAGCATCAGACACGAGTCACCGGTTACAGCCCCACAGGCATGTGTGTGCCCGACGGCGCAGCTTTTGCACAGCTGTTGCTGCCTGGGGTTTCTGTAGGCCCTGCAGTGTCCTGGTGGTGGCCCCACAAGAAGGAAAAAAAACAGAAGGAAATAGAAGGTTATAATATGGAGACAATGAAGAAAATAAAAAAAGACATAATGGACATAGTGGGACACTGAGCGCCTGAAACACATAAAGAGGGTAGCTGCAAATATGGTGCCATGCCCCCATAGATTGTGTCAATATCCTCAAGGCGGCAAAAGAGAGAAAAATAAAAAGTAATGCATAGCTTGCCACCACATATTTGCACTAGGACAGTACAAAGACAAAGAATAGGCAAGAGGGCAGACGCAACACAGTGTGACGCGTCCATCGCCACAAGAAGTGACCGCATGCCCAAAGAGCGAGAGTGCACACACGCCCGAACGGTGGGGACATCGTCACAAGTGAAGTTCAGAAAGTACGACATTTGAGCAGCATGTCTACAGCAATAAAATGCCCATTCCGCTGCAAGATGCAGCACCCCCATGCCTCAACGTTGCGCACACGCGCCAGTCACTGCCATTTAGCCATTTGGTGGACCCGGCAACTGCTGCCCCCTGGTGGTGCCAGTGGATAGGAAGCCTTGAACATTACTTTCGTGCCACGCAGTCAAACGGGTCATGATGCTTCTCATGCGTGGTGCAGAGTTAAATGACTTACTCGAAAACCCCCCCAATACAGGGGGTGACGATGACTTTGGTGCTGCTCTAAACCGGCATTTTGATCCACAATTGAATCCCGACTATGAAAGATTAAAGCTGCGGCAGGCCCGGCAAGCAAGACGAATTGGTGGATTCATTCTATGCACGCCTTCGCAAACTAGCAATCACATGCATAAACATTGACTGGGCAGACAAGATCAGGGCTCTGATTATCCAGGTGTGCCGGTCGTCCAGCCTAAAGAAGCTCATCCTACGCCAACCAGGCATCACACTAGGTGATATACTGATCCTGGCTCAGTCTCACAAGCTGGCAGACAGCCAGGCTAAAGACATGAGGGCAGCCCTCCATGGGGCGGGTGTGAGAAGTTGGCCTAGTATATGCTGTCCACTAGTTATAGTGGGCACCTTGCACCAGTCCAAACAACCCCTTATTGGAGATAGGTTAAAGACAACCTTTATTGAAAGCTATCCTAGTGGTAGCTATGGAGAGCAGCCTTCAGGCTAAGTCTTGAAGGAATGTAAAGCAGCTTGTTTTACCAGTCTATAATCTCTTGAGTGACCAAATGAAAGAGCACCACACCAGGTATATATATAAAATATATGTATTTAGTCTTAAACACACCCCTCTAGACTCTTTATGAGGCTAGAGTTCGAAGTACATAAGTTACAAGGCGAATATCAGCAAGTATTAGCACAATACACGTTTGAGCCCTAGGGGCGTACCAAACCATATACTAAAATAGTGGTATAAGAACCACGACTGAGCTAGACACAAGGCCTAGAGCCTGTAGAAGTGCTTGGACCCCAAGGAACCACCCAAGGTAGTGACACAGGGGACCCACGGGGACGCGTGCAGTGTGAGAACACAGCCGCGAATCGCCGTTGACTTCTATGGGGAAAGTCGCAGTTGGATTTTTAAAGAAAAGGACACTTCGAAGAGGACTTCCAGTTAACCCCTTTAAACTTAAGAGTTTCTAGGGCCCACACCCACGTGAGTACCGAAATACTCGAGTTACCTCACCCAGGGAAGCTGGGTGCATACGTGTTAAAGGTGTCGGGAATCGTCGTCGTTTTCAATGGCGACCTCTTGGAAAGTGCTGCTGCCGTGAAGTGGAAGAGTGTCCGGTACGATCCAAGCCTGGATCGAGGAAGAGGAAGACCTGAAAGCAGAGGGGACAGAGTCTGGGTCACTAGCCAGTGACCAGGGGCACGATAGTCGAATGCCCTCAGATGTCGGGTGCTTCAGGTGAGTTGACGGGTGCCTTGAATCTTCAGCCACGAGGTTCAGGAGGCGTCGACGATGACCAGGAGCTGGATTCGAGTTGTACCACGAAGTTTGTCGAGTGCTGCGGTGTCGGCGACCGGATTGGACCCAACAAGCCTTGGCACCGGCAAGTCACGGGGAAATGAAGAAAAGGCTGCGGTGCAGACCAGCAAGGTCTGAGGGACTCACCCAGCGAGGGTAAGTCAGGGCACTTCTGGAGCAACCAGAAAAGCCTAAGCAATTAAAGAGTTGCCTTCGTGGGGACCCACTAGCCCACGGACTAGAGATCGCGAAGGAGCCTCAAGCGGTCGCACCTGGAGCTGGCCCACGGGACACTCGTGGAGTGTAGGCCAGTGATCTTTGCTGCAGTTGGTGCTCAGGGCTAGGGCTACTTGGAACCCAATGCACGGCTTCAAGAGATGTCAGGAAGTTGATGCACTTGCAAATGTGCTCGGTGTCCAGGGGTCATGGTTCCACGTTACCCACGACAGCTATGGGCCTCAGCTTTGCTGGAGACTCAGGGCACCCTCGGGGAAGTCTGGAAATCTACCTCTGGTGATGCAAAGACTTCGGCGTCCGGCGGGAGCTTCAGTGATGCAGACCGGACAAATGCTTTGTTGGTGCCTGCCAAGCAGGGGAGTCACTCCTTGACCCCAAGGGAGATTCTTCAGTCCTCTAATCTTGATGTAGAGCATCGAAGGTCCAGGATTCAGCTTCAGAGTTTCGTCCAGGGATATCTCAAGTCCTGTTGCCAGGGTTCCCTTACTTATACTAAAGAAAGGGGTTGGACTAACTCTGGGGACCCACCTATGGGAGGGTTTGGAAAGAGGGGTGGCTACACCCATTTCCTTTGTCCAGTTTCGCACCAGAGCAGGGGCTGGCAGCCCCTGCAACCGGTTTGAACTGGGGTATGCACGAGGACACCAAATGTGCCCCCAGTGCAGGACTTCAAAGCACTCAGAGAGTGCACCACCCAGCCCTAATCCACTAAGGCCTGTCTGGGAGGTGGTAACACCTCCCTGAGACAGGAAACCTATTGTCCAGGCCTCCCCTGCCGGAGTTTCGGTCAGCAGCAGGAGGCCAGACTCGTGTCTGTGGCTGCAGCATCCATTTTGTGATGCCAGGCTCTGGTTAGGTGGTACCGGGTATACCGGTGCTGTCATGTCTCTCCCTCTAGAAGGGTGGGATCATACTCCCACACCAGTTACTGGTGTGGCGGTATGATTCCAAGGTGTTTGACACCAAACACGACATGTTTCCGTGCAGCCATCCCAAAGTTAGCATTTACCGTTTAGATATAATGCACTTAAGAGTATATGGTCAGGCTGCACCACAGACAACCCCGGAGAGGATATACCGAAGGCTGCAGAGGGGCTCTGCTCATGCATGGGCACCCTCTCACATAAAACCAAGCACACTGCCTTCAGGATTGATAAGGCCTGCCATAGGGGTGACTGATAGGTTTGTATGTGCAGTGCTAGGTGAGATATAGTAAACCTATATCTCTGTAAGGGGTGCATGCACCACCTCACTCAGGCTGCTGTAGCAGTCCTGTGGTGTCATTTTGGAGGGCCTTCCAGGGGTGGCATAATACATGCTGCAGCCCCTGGTAGGCCTCTGGGGCACCTATGCCCTGGCTACATAGTATACCATATACTAGGGACTTATAACGGCACCCCAGAATCCGATCTGAAGTGTACCTAAGGTACTAGGAATCAATTTAGAGAGGAAGCAGCTAGGCTGGGGTCCTGGATAGCAGGGCCCCAACCAGACTAAAGTCGAAAAACAGTGATACACCAGCAAAAAGTGGGGGTAACCATAAGAGGCAGATCCTACTCTCCTACACAACCCCCCCCCCCCCCAAACGCAGGGACATTAAACTAACCTTGACCAGTTAAGTCTTCATGTTCTAAGTGGAAATATCTGGAGAGTCCATCTGCATTGGCATGGTTACTCCCAGGTCTATGTTCCACTGTATAGTCCATCTGCTGTAGGGAAATGGACCACCTCAAAAGTTTGGGGTTTTCACCCTTCATCTGTTTTAGCCATGAGAGGGGCTTGTGGTCTGTTTGAACAAGGAAGTGAGTGCCAAACAAGTATGGCCTCAGCTTCTTCAGAGCCCAAACCACAGCAAAGGCCTCCCTCTCAATGGCTGACCAACGTTTCTCTCTGGGGGACAGCCTTCTGCTAATAAAAGCTACTGGCTGATCCTGACCTTCATCATTCAACTGTGACAGTACAGCCCCTACCCCCAACTCAGATGCATCTGTTTGCACAATGAACTCTTTGGAGTAATCAGGACTTTGCAGAATGGGAGCAGTGCACATGGCCTGCTTCAGGTCATCAAATGCCTTTTGACAGCTAACTGTCCACTGAACCTTTTTGGGCATTTTCTTAGAGGTTAAGTCATTCAGGGGTGTCACTATTGATCCATACCCCTTGACACATCTTCTGTAGTACCCACTCAGGCCTAAAAAGGCTCTCACCTGAGTCTGGGTAGTTGGAGCAGCCCAGTCCATGATGGTCTGGATCTTGCTCTACAATGGTTGAACCTGGCCTCCACCCACAAGGTGGCCCAGGTACACAACCTGACTCTGCCCTATCTGGCACTTTGTGGCCTTGATAGTTAGGCCTGCCTTCTGCAGGGCCTCCAAAACATTTCTGAGGTGGACCAGGTGATCCTCCCAGGTGGAGCTAAAGACAGCAATATCATCTAGATATGCTGCACTATAGGCTTCCAGACCTGTAAGGACTGTGTTCACCAACCTCTGAAAAGTGGCAGGTGCATTTTTCAAACCAAAGGGCATCACCATAAATTGGTAAAGCTCACCAGGGGTAGAAAATGCAGTTTTTGGCTTGGCATCATCAGCTAGTCTGATCTGCCAGTAGCCAGCTGTTAGGTCAAATGTGCTTAGATACTTGGCTGAGGCCAAAGTGTCTATTAGCTCATCTTCCCTGGGGATTGGATGGGCATCAGTCCTAGTGACTGCATTGAGGCCTCTGTAGTCCACACAAAACCTCATCTCTCTCTTACCATCTTTGGTGTGAGGTTTTGGCACCAGGACCACTGGACTAGCCCAAGGGCTATCTGAAGGCTCAATGACACCCAGCTCCAACATTTTATGGACTTCTGTCCTGATACAGTCCCTGACCTGGTCAGGTTGCCTGTAAATCTTACTTTTAACAGGCAGACTGTCCCCAGTGTCCACTTCATGAGTGCACCAGGTGGTCTGACTTGGAGTCAGAGAGAACATGTGTCTGAACTGATTGAGCACCTGTCTACAATCAGTTTGCTGCTGAGCAGTGATGCTGCCTGCCAAGGCTACACCATCTACTGACCCATCATCAGGGTTCTGTAAGAGCAGGTCAGGGAGTGGGTCACTCTCCTCCTCCTGTCCCTCATCAGTTGCCATGAGCAAGCCCATGTCAGCCCTGTCCACATATGGCTTCAGCCTGTTGACATGGAGCACCCTGTGGGGGCTCCTGGGAGTTCCCAGGTCTACCAGATAGGTAACCTCTCCCTTCTGTTCAACAATGGTATGGGGGCCACTCCACTTGTCTTGGAGGGCTGCTGGGGCCACTGGCTCCAGCACCCACACCTTCTGTCCTGGCTGGTAAACAGTCAGCACAGCCTTTGGTCATGCCAGGCTTTCTGTAATTCCTGGCTGGCCTCAAGGTTTTGGTTGCCTTTTCATGTACTCAGCCATCCTGGTGCGGAGACCAAGTACATAGTCCACTATGTCCTGTTTAGGGGTTTGAGAGGTAACTCCCAACCTTCCTTCACCAGACACAATGGACCCCTGACAGGATGGCCAAACAAAAGTTCAAAAGGGCTGTAGCCAACCCCTTTTGAGGCACCTCCCTGTATGCAAATAAAAGGCAGGGCAAGAGTATGTCCCATCTTCGCCTAAGCTTTTCTGGGAGCCCTTTAATCATGCCCTTCAAGGTTTTGTTGAATCTCTCAACTAAACCATTGCATTGTGGGTGATAGGGTGTGGTGAACTTATAAGTTACTCCACACTCCTTCCACATTGCAGTCAAGTAACTGGACATGACATTTGTACCTCTGTCAGATACTACCTCCTTAGGAAAGCCCACTCCTGAGAAAATTCCCAGGAGGGCCCTTGCCACCACAGGGGCTGTGGTGGTCCTAAGGGGAATGGCTTCTGGGTACCTGGTGGCATGGTCCACCACCACCAGGATAAACCTGTGCCCAGATGCTGTTTGGGGATCCATGGGACCAACTATGTCAATCCCCACCCTCTCAAAGGGAACCCCCACCACTGGTAGTGGTATCAGGGGGGCCTTTGTGGTGCCACCTGCCTTCCCACTGGCTTGGCAGGTTACAAAGGAGCGACAAAACTCCTTGGTGTCTTCAGACATGTGGGGCCAGTGAAAGTGAGGGACAATTCTGTCCCAAGTCTTGTTCTGGCCCAGGTGACCTGCTAAGGGAATATCATGGGCTAGTGTCAATAGGAAGCCCCTGAACTTCAGAGGTATAACCAACCTCCTGGCTGCTCCAGGCTTGGGGTCTCTACTCTCTGAGTACAGGAATCCATCATCCCAATATATCTTATGGGTGCCACTAGCATTCCCAGCAGCCTCAGCAGCAGCTTGCTGTCTGAGGGGTTCAAGGGAGGGGCAGTTCAGCTGCTCCTGGCTCAGATCTGCCCTGGAAGGGACACCTGTCCCCAAGAACTCAACCTGATCAGGTTCAAGCTCCTCTGGGACAGTTCCTTCTTCAGGCCTGAGATCATCTTCCTCTAAAGACTGATCTACTTCCTGAGCCAAGGGGGAAGGCACTGCCTTAACCCTACTGCTCCTCCTCTTGGGAGGCACCTGGTCCATTATTCCAGAATCCAGGGCCTGTTCAGCTTTTGACATCTTTGCCTGTGACCTAGTCACAGCAAAGACATGTGCAGGGATCCCTAGCATTTCTGCATGTTTCCTGAGCTCCACCTCTGCCCAAGCTGAGGTTTCAAGATCATTGCCAAGCAAGCATTCCACTGGTAGGTCTGCACTCACCACAACCTTCTTAAGGCCAGTTACCCCTCCCCAGGAGAAGTTAACAACTGCCAGAGAATGGTCTGTTCTGACATTGCTAGCATTGGTCACTTGGTACATTTCACCAAGTATAATCTGCCCAGGATCCACAAGATCTTGTGTCACCATGGTGACACTGGCTCCTGTGTCCCTGAATGCCAAAGCCTCCCTTCCATTAATTAAAGGCTGCTGTCTGTATTTGCCCAAATTATTGGGACTCACAAAGGGGACATATCCATGCCCCCATCACAGACTAGGACAGCCTGAGTTGGCACTCTGACTAGGCCAGAGCCCATCTCAGTACCCAGGGTCAACCCTACTAAACCCTTATTCTGAGTGTTTCCACCACCACTTGTAGCTGGACTAGGGGGAACAGTTGCCTTAGGGGCAATGGTGGCTGGATTGGAGTCTTTGGACTTGGTGCGATCACTGGTCCAGTGAGTCTTTTGCTTACAGACTTTGCACCATGGTTTCCTTTGGCCTTTTCCTTTATAAGATTGGGGTTCCCCACCAGATGCAGATTTTTGGGGACCTTGAGAAGACTTCTGGTCTTTACCCTTCTCCCCACCCTTATCAGAGTTTTTGGAATCTTGCTTCTTCTGGTCACCACCTTGGTTCTGTACTTTCTGCTTCACCCTGGTTCTGACCCATTTGTCTGCCTTCTTTCCCAATTCTTGGGGAGAGGTCAGATCAGAGTCAACCAGGTACTGATGTAGCAACTGATTCTGACAGTTATTAAGAAACTGCTCCCTCATGATTAAATTATAGAATCCTTTGAAGTCACACACCTTACTGCCAAGTAACCAGCCTTCCAGAGCCTTGGTGGCACAATCTACAAAGTCCACCCAGTCCTGTATCTGTGCCTTTTGGGTATCTCTGAACTTTAACCTGTATTGCTCAGTGGTTAGGCCAAACCCATCTATCAGGGCACTCTTCAGGACTTGGTAATCATCAGCATCCTCTTCTCTTACAGTGAGGAGCTTGTCTCTACCTTTGTCTGCAAAGGAGAGCCACAAGATTGCTGCCCACTGCTCCTGGGGGACCATCTGAACTTTACAGGCCCTTTCCAGTGCAGTTATCCATTTGTGGATGTCATCCCCACTCTGGTAGGTAGGGACAATCTTGCTCAGGTTTCTATGGTCATAAGACCTTTCCCTACCACTAGGGAAGTTGCTGCCACCATGGGACTCTAGTCCCAACTTTCTTCTTTGTCTATGAAGCTCTAGGGACTCCCTGTCTATAGCCAGCTGCTCTTTTCTGATTCCAAGCTGAGCTTCTTCATACTGGAGCAGTCTCTTTTACCTCTCATGAGAGGTCTCCCTCCTCTGAGAAGAAACAGAGGTCCCTACTGAGGTGTCAGAATGGTTAGACTCCTGAGAAGGAGATCTGGACCTTCTAGGCACACTCACAACTCTTCCTGGTGGGAAAAAGGGGAGGTCATTCTGATCCTCCTCCTCATCTGCAGGAGGAGCTGGATTGTCCAGGGCAAGATCATTTTCATCTTCCTGGCCAGTTTCAGAGGTCAGGTCCTGGGTATTTTCACCCCTGGTCCCTTCCTCATCTTCTGCCCCACCCTCTCTGCCTACCGCTGCAGACCCTAAGGGTCTTCTGAGATCATCCAGCAGAAGCATCTCCATGAGACGTTGGGTGTTGGCACTTTTGCCTGTCTTCAGCTTCCTAATCTTGCACAACTCTCTCAATTCCAAGAATGGGAGGTTGTCATATTTGGAGGGTAGAAGCCCACTGGCTTCTGGCAGGGACCTACTGGTTCCTGGCCCTGAAGACATTACTAGTGAGGTGTGGTGTATGCACTACCTACTCTAGTGTGGCTTACTAAACTCTCTTGAGTTGTAGAAAGGGTGTGCTAAGCCCTTGACACACAACTCTAAGTTCAGTAGAACTTACTGTATTTCTAAGCTTGAATTTATATGTACCTTAGGTACCTTTAGTGGTTTTCAGTTAGTCACTTGAGATTATCTGGTAAAACAATAGCAAGCTGGAATCCCACACGCTGCACACCAATGTGAGAAGTTGGCCTGGTATATGCTGTCCACTAGTTGTAGTGGGCACCTTGCACCAGTCCAAACAACCCCTTATGGATGATAGGTTAAAGACCACCTTTATTGAAAGCTATCCTAGTGGTAGCTATGGAGAGCAGCCTTCAGGCTAAGTCTTGGAGGAATGTAAAGCAGCTTGTTTTACCAGTCTATAATCTCTTGAGTGACCAAATGAAAGAGGACCACACCAGGTATATATATAAAATATATGTATTTAGTCTTAAACACACCACTCTAGTCTCTTTATGAGGCTAGAGTTCGAAGTACATAAGTTACAAGGCGAATATCAGCAAGTATTAGCACAATACACGTTTGAGCCCTAGGGGCGTATCAAACCATATACTAAAATAGTGGTATAAGAACCACGAC
This sequence comes from Calotriton arnoldi, assembly GCA_963921515.1. Taxonomy (NCBI): domain Eukaryota; kingdom Metazoa; phylum Chordata; class Amphibia; order Caudata; family Salamandridae; genus Calotriton; species Calotriton arnoldi. The sequence continues at coordinate 672,213 of CAWUFW010004063.1, forward strand.
TGAGCTAGACACAAGGCCTAGAGCCTGTAGAAGTGCTTGGACCCCAAGGAACCACCCAAGGTAGTGACACAGGGGACCCACGGGGGACGCGTGCAGTGTGAGAACACAGCCGCGAATCGCCATTGACTTCTATGGGGAAAGTCGCGGTTGGATTTTTAAAGAAAAAGGACACTTCGGAGAGGACTTCCAGTTAACCCCTTTAAACTTAAGAGTTTCTAGGGCCCACACCCACGTGAGTACCGAAATACTCGAGTTACCTCACCCAGGGAAGCTGGGTGCATACGTGTTAAAAGGTGTCGGGAATCGTCGTCGTTTTCAATGGCGACCTCTTGGAAAGTGCTGCTGCCGTGAAGTGGAAGAGTGTCCGGTGCGATCCAAGCCTGGATCGAGGAAGAGGAAGACCTGAAAGCAGAGGGGACAGAGTCTGGGTCACTAGCCAGTGACCAGGGGCACGATAGTCGAATGCCCTCTGATGTCAGGTGCTTCAGGTGAGTTGACGGGTGCCTTGACTCTTCAGCCACGAGGTCCAGGAGGCGTTGACGACAACCAGGAGCTGGATTCGAGCTGTCCCACAAAGTCTGTCGAGTGCTGCGGTGTCGGCGACCAGATTGGACCCAACAAGCCTTGACAACGGCAAGTCATGGGGAAATGAAGAAAAGGCTGCGGTGCAGACCAGCAAGATCTGAGGGACTCACCCAGTGAGGGTAAGTCAGGGCACTTCTGGCGCAACCAGAAAAGCCCAAGCACTTGAAGAGTTGCCTTCGTGGGGACCCACTAGCCAACGGACTAGAGATCGCGAAGGAGCCTTGAGCGGTCGCACTTGGAGCTGGCCCACGGGACACTCATGGAGTGTAGGCCAGTGATCTTTGCTGCAGTTGGTGCTCGGGGCTAGGGCTACTTGGAACCCAATGCACGGCTTCGAGAGTTGTCAGGAAGTTGATGCACTTTCAAATGTGCTTGGTGTCCAGGGGTCACGGTTCCACGTTACCTACAACAGCTACGGGCCTCAGCTTTGCTGGGGACTCAGGGCAGCCTCGGGGAAGTCTGGAAATCCACCTCTGGTGATGCACAGGCTTCGGCGTCCGGCGGGAGCTTCAGTGATGCAGACCGGACAAATGCTTCATTGGTGCCTGCCAAGCAGGGAGTCACTCCTTGACCCCAAGGGAGATTCTTCAGTCTTCTAATCTTGATGTAGAGCGTCGAAGGTCCAGGATTCAGCTTCAGAGTTTCGTCCAGGGATATCTCAAGTCCTGTTGCCAGGGTTCCCTTACTTATACTAAAGAAAGGGGTTGGACTAACTCTGGGGACCCACCTATGGGAGGGTTTGGAAAGAGGGGTGGCTACACCCATTTCCTTTGTCCAGTTTCGCACCAGAGCAGGGGCTGGCAGCCCCTGCAACCGGTTTGAACTGGGGTATGCACGAGGACACCAAATGTGCCCCCAGTGCAGGACTTCAAAGCACTCAGAGAGTGCACCACCCAGCCCTAATCCACTAAGGCCTGTCTGGGAGGTGGTAACACCTCCCTGAGACAGGAAACCTATTGTCCAGGCCTCCCCTGCCGGAGTTTCGGTCAGCTGCAGCATCCATTTTGTGATGCCAGGCTCTGGTTAGGTGGTACCGGGTATACCGGTGCTGTCATGTCTCTCCCTCTAGAAGGGTGGGATCATACTCCCACACCAGTTACTGGCGTGGGGGTATGATTCCAAGGTGTTTGACACCAAACACGACATGTTTCCGTGCAGCCATCCCAAAGTTAGCATTTACCGTTTAGATATAATGCACTTAAGAGTATATGGTCAGGCTGCACCACAGACAACCCCGGAGAGGATATTCCGAAGGCTGCAGAGGGGCTCTGCTCATGCATGGGCACCCTCTCACATAAAACCAAGCACCCTGCCTTCAGGATTGATAAGGCCTGCCATAGGGGTGACTGATAGGTTTGTATGTGCAGTGCTAGGTGAGATATAGTGAACCTATATCTCTGTAAGGGGTGCATGCACCACCTCACTCAGGCTGCTGTAGCAGTCCTGTGGTGCCATTTTGGAGGGCCTTCCAGGGGTAGCATAATACATGCTGCAGCCCCTGGTAGGCCTCTGGGGTACCTCTGCCCTGGGTACATAGTATACCATATACTAGGGACTTATAAGGGCACCCCAGAATCCAATCTGAAGTGTACCTAAGGTACTAGGAATCAATTTAGAGAGGAAGCAGCTAGGCTGGGGTCCTGGATAGCAGGGCCCCAGCCAGACTAAAGTCGAAAAACAGTGATACACCAGCAAAAAGTGGGGGTAACCATAAGAGGCAGATCCTACTCTCCTACACAGGGCCTGCCAGCAATGCCAAAAGCAGTGACTGTCAAGGAAGAACAAGTCGATACTATACAGCGCTGCCCTGCCCGGCCACGCATGGCCGCCACCCCAAAAACAGAGTGAGAAAGTTGGTGGAAATTGCGGCATGGCACACAGCACGCCAAACGTGTGCCCAGTGCAAGAAAAGCCCTGTCTAAAGTGTGGTTGTGCAATCCATTTTGCCAAGGTGTGCCGCAGTGGTGCTCCAGCAACAAGCTGTAGTTACAGAGGATGAAGACGGCCGACTCCTCGACAACTGTCCATTGATGATAGCAAGAAAAGGCAAACCAACCAACGTGCTGTGACTGTAAGTTGCCCTGAAGATGACAACAACGAAGAGGTATTCACCATTTTGTTCACAGGCAGAGAAAATCATCCTAAGAGGCCTCTAACCATGTGCCAAGTAGTGATTGGTGGAGTCCAAATCACTGCTCTCTTCGACAGAGGTGCGTTCGTAAATGTCATGGACACGATTCAGTTCTGCAAACTGGTCCTACGACCCAAAACTCACACTCACGAAAGCTAGGATCTATACTTACGGAGGCACAGAATCAATACCTTTGAGAGGTGTGGGCGAAGTGGTAATTGAAAACGGGGGCATGAAAACAAGACCCAGGTTCCACATAACTAAAGGAGATACTGGCAACCTACATAGGGTGGCACACGGCAGAGGACTTGGGCCTGGTGTTCTTCACACAACAGGTACACCAGTTACATGCAGATTACATACTAGTTGACTTCCCAGAACTATTCAAAGGCCTTGTTGGGTGGGTGAAGATCAAGCTCAATATAGATGAAACAATATGGCCGGTATCTCTAAGACACAGAAGAGTACCATTTCACCTACGCCCGCTAGTTTAAAAAAACTGGAACAGCTAGAGCAGCTAGGCGTAATCGAAAAAGTAACAGGACCAACGCCATGGGTATCACCCCTTGTAATAGCCCTCAAGTGCAAACAACCTGGGGCTATAAGACTTTGCGTAGACAAGAGGCTGCCCAACAAAGCCATTTGCCATGAGCAGCACATCACCCCGACGGTTGATAACATAGTAGCAGACTTAAATGAGGCTTTTCTAAGATTGACCTGAACGCCGGATATCACCAACTTCTGAGCAGATATATTACGACTTTCTCAACCCATGTAGGTCTCCGCTGATATCAGCGCCTAAATTTCAGAGTATATTCAGCAGCGGAAGTCTTTCAGGACACCATTCGTGAGACTCTTATAGGGCTGGTGGGTGTGATCAACGTAAGTGATGATATCCTCATCTTCTTGAGCACCTTGGAAGAACATCATGTGAGGCTGAGAGTCCCCCTCAAAAGCCTGGCAGACTGTGGACTAACCTTGCATCACCAAAAGTGTTCCTTATAGACCAACACCTTAGAATTATTTGGTTATCACTTCTCAAGTGAGGGTCTACAAGTTGACCCCAAGAAGGTGGAGACCATCAAGTTGGCAGCAGTCCCACAAAATGCATCTGAAGTACACAGCTTCCTGGGAATGGCCAACTACTGTGGACGCTTTATCCCCAACCTAGCTACCCTGTCAGAGCCGCTGCAGGTTCTAACCAAGCACAATTGTCCATGGGAATAGGACAGCAAGGCAGCACAGACGTTCAGGAAGGTGAAGAGTGCACTCCTGCATGACTCCACAATGGCGTATTTCAGCCCCAAGCACCGAACTGAACTGGAAGTGGATGCAAGTCCTGTGGGCCTAGGTGCGGTCCTACTCTCAAGAGAAACACAAGGGGTCATGGGTCCCCATTGCATATGCAAGTAGAGCGCTCACCAACATCAAGACCTAAGTATTTCCAGAGTGAGCGCGAAGCCCTAGCGATCCGGTGGGCTTGCAGGCATTTTCACCTCTATCTTTGCAGGCAAAAGATCCAGGTGGGGAATGACCACAAGCCACTGGTCCCCTTGTTTGTCGGCACTGCCAGAAACGGGCCACCGCATATCGAGCGATGGGCGGTCCAACTCCAACAGTACTCGTTCGACGTGGTGTATCCACCTGGGGTGAACAACCCTGCTGATAACTTCTCCCGAGTTTCCCTTACATTTGTTATGTTATATAAACTTATAACGCGCACAGCTACTCCGCGGAGTGTCCCGGCGCGAGCCAGAGAGGAGAACATGGGGCGATTACACAAACAGATGAGTTTTCAGATTTTTCTTGAAAAGGTGGAGGTCTTGAGTGCTGCGGAGAGCGAAAGGAAGTGAGTTCCAGGCAGATGATGCTCTAACGGTAAGGGAACAACCCCCCACTCTTGAGAGCCGAAATCGAGGAATATGGGCCAAGAGCTGGGAAGAAGACCGGAGCTGCCTGGCAGGGGTGTAAAACATAAAGCGCTTCCGTAAATAAGGAGGACCGCTGGCATGGAGAGTCCGGTGGGCCAAAGTCAGAGCTTTAAACTTTACTCGTTGGGCTACCGGGAGCCAGTGGAGTGAGCGCAAATGCTGTCTAACGCTGGATCTCATTGGAATATTAAAAACAAGCCGTGCGGCAGCATTCTGAACAACCTGTAATTTGTTGAGGAGGTATTTCGGAAGACCAATATACAAGGCGTTGGCATAATCAATCCGAGAAAGAATCAGGGCCCGGCTCACCGTTTCCTTGGCAGTTCTGGGAAGAAAAGAAAAAAATTTCCTCAGAATTTTCAGAATGCCAAAATAGTTCCCCACTAACTTCTTTATCTGGGTGGAGAAAGAAAGATTCTCCTCAAACCAGACTCCCAGATTTTTGGCAGGAAGCCCCATTGACGCTGGGGAGGGAAAGTCAGAAGGCCATAAAGATTCCCTAAACTGGGGGGGGAAAGCCCCATAGAGAAGGATTTCTGACTTGTCCTCGTTGCACTTGAGTTGGGCTGAGGACAGCCATTGAAAAACAGCTGATAAACATGTTTTAGCTTGAGACGAAGAGCCCTCTGCTTTACCCCAGGTAAACAGGAGCTGGGTATCATCAGCATATGCCATAATTTTAGCTCCTAAATCTTCCGCCAAATGAATCAGGGGGGTGACATAAAGATTGAAAAGAAGGGGACCCAGGGAGGACCCCTGAGGTACCCCTGTGGATACCTCCTGAGGGGCCGAGGAAAAAGGGGGAAGCCATACCTGTTGAGTACGCCCTTCTAAGAAGGATTTAAGCCACCTCAAGGCATCACCAGCAATCCCCACGTCCGCCAGGCGGGTAAGCTGCAAAGAGTGGGGGACCGTATCAAATGCTGCCGAGAGGTCAAGCAAAATGAGAGCAGCCCTACCCCCCGAATCCAGGCACTCCCGGATCGCCTCTGCAACCTCCACCAAAGCTGACTCGGTACTGTAGGTGGCTCTGAAACCAGATTGAGCTGGGTGGAGAAGACCGGCACCTTCAATATAAGCTGTGAGCTGCTTATTAACCACCTTTTCACAGGCTTTCGCCTTGGCCGGAAGAAGGGAAATAGGGCGATAATTTGCAGGAATCAGAGGATCCAACGATGGTTTTTTAGAAGTGGCAACATTTTTGCCTGTTTCCAGGCCGTAGGAACATAGGCCTCTTGAAGAGAGAGATTAATTAATCTGTTGGCTTCAGGATTAATAGTCGCAGCGGCCAAAAGTCTGGCAGCACAAGGATCAGTCAGAGAGCCTGATTTTAAAGCTTTAAGAACTCTCGACGACTCCGGAAGATCAATGAGAGAGAAAGCCACCAGGGCGGAAGATGCACTAGGTAACTCCTCCTGAGGTAGAGGCCTGGTCAGGGCATGATTTCCTAGTGTAAAGGACGCCTGGATGGTCCGAATCTTATCAACAAAAAATTCGACAATTCCTCACACCAGGCTTTGGAAGGGGCAATTGGGATGGATTCAGCACGAGGAGCCATAAAACTCCGGACGATCAAGAAGATTTCTTTGGCATTGTTTCTAGCTAGATCAATCCGATCGGCAAAGTAAAGGGCCTGAGATATAGAACTTCTGACCTATCCTGAGGTTCCTCTTGACGAGACCCAAAGCACAGAAGAGGATTAAAGCACGGAAGGCATGTGAAAATGATTGTTAAGGATGCTTGTCCACAGGCACTATCCTTAGCCAAAATCCAGGAAGCGATAGCAGCTGATAGGTGCATATCGAAAGCCAAAGAGACGCTCCAGAGACGGCAGTGGTGTAACTTTTTGAATGGAGCATGGGCACTCGCTGCTGAAGAACAAGCAGCCATGAGCCAAACCTGGCGAGTTCGCAATGACCTCTGCATGAGCGAAGGATGGCTACTGCTGCGAGGCCGCCAAATTGTGATCCCACAAAGTCTATGGGCCCAAGTCATCAACCTGGTCCACCAGGGCATCGCCAAAACCAAAGCCCGCCTCAGAGACAAGGGGTAGTTCACTGGCTTGGACAAGTGGGTCGAGGAGAAAGTGAGAGACTGTCATTCATGCGCCATCACAAGTGGAGATCCACCAACTGCACCTATGATTACTGAAGTAGCGAGCCTATAACCGTGATTGTCCGTCAGCATGGATTTTGGAAGCTTTCCTGATGGTTAACTCACTGCCGTCATCATTGAAATTCACACCAAGGATTCCGCTGTAGAACTAATGAGGTCAACAGCATTTGGAAACGTCACACCAGCGTTAGAGAACATATTCACACTTATAGGATTCCCTGATCAGATCAAAACTGACAACGGCCCGCCGTTCCAAGTGCAGGAATTCCAACCATATCTACACAGCCTCAACATAAAGCACCGGAAAATAATCCACCAATGGCCCCAGGTCAACGTAGAAGTGGAGCGCTTTATGCGCACGCTCAATCATGCACTCAGTATTGGAGTCGAAAGGGCTGAAGATGCAGAATGCTGCCTGCATCAGTTTCTGAGAGCATACTGTGAAACACCCCACAGCACAACAGAGTGTGCCCCAAGCGACCTGTTAATGCGGAGATGTGTCCGAGACATCATTTCAGCAGGGCCGAGCTGGAAGCTGGTGGTCATTGACGTACAAGCCACTCAAGAGAAGTTCAGAGCCACAAACGAGAAGGCCAGTAAAGATCGCAAGGCAGTGGTACCTGACATCAGTATGGGTGACAAAGTGATAATGAAGGATCACCATCCTGGATGGAAGCTTCGCACCCCGTTTGAGAAGGAGGTGTGGGAAGTCACCAGAGTGCAAGGAACAATGATAACTGTTCAAAAGGGGGAATCTGTAGTCTCCGGGAATATATCGCCGATCAAGAGAGTCAGAGCAGCAGGACTTGGACAAAATATAGTTAGCACCTTTTAGGCGATGATGCCAATGCCAAAGATTCTGATTTTAGCACCTACGAGACACTCCATCAGTAACACCCCCGCAAGGAGAAGAAGGATCCACAGTAGCTTTGTGCCAGCTGCTGATAACACTTCATGGGCCAGATGTACGACCCTTTTTAGCAGTCGCAAACAGAAAATCAGGCCGTTTTAGACCGCTAAAGAGGGTTGTGGTATGTACAAACTGCATTTTGCAAGTCGGTAACCTATGACCAACTCCCAAACTAGGGTTTGTGAGTCGCTATTAGGAGGGGGCGTGCCAAGCACGTCCCTTCCTACTAGCGAGTCGCACTGGTATGTATGGTCGCAAAACAATCACAGTTACCACCTACTTCAAGTAGGCGGTAAGCCAGTCGCAAACGGGAAGGGGTCCCCAGTGGACCCCTTCCCCTTTGTGAATGCATGAGAAAATATTTTTCAAGAGCAGGCAGTGGTCCTATGGACCACTGCCTGCCCTTAAAAATGAAAAGAAAACTTTTCATTTTTTTCTTTTAAATGCATCCCGTTTTCCTTGAAGGAAAACGGGCTGCATTTGGAAAAAAACGTTGCTTTATTTAAAAAGCAAACACAGACATGGTGGTCTGCTGTTCCCAGCAGGCCACCATCCCTGTGTTCTTTCCCATTCCTAATGTGTCGCATTTTGTGACTTGCCTCATGAATATTGATGAGGCAGGTCATTTGCGACCCCATTGGGAATCGCAAAATGTGTCTAAAACACATTAGTACATTCAGTTTTGCAAGTCGCAAATTACGATTCACAAAACATTGCAATTTGCAACCTGCAAAACGGAATGGTCGTACATCTGGCCCCATGAGCCAAGACACGAATGGTCGCAGCCAGAAGTATGGACTCCGGCCCAACTTTTTTTTATCAATAAAAGTTGGAAGGGATGTTGAGTGCCACCCTAAAGGCTGGGTGATTGCTCGTGGTCTCTTGGCGATATCAGCATTTAGTGTGTCTGTGGCTGTTATTACGACTACCCATGTGCGGCCTACTAGCATCCAGTTGCCCCGATACGAACCCCTCACATGCGCCACAACCAAAGGCCCCTTGAAGAAGGCCACCAACCTTGTGGATGTAGAATAGGCAGAGACGGAATATGGCATGGACACCTTCAGGAAAGCAGGTTCACCCTCCACCGCGAAAAGTGTGAGTTCCTCAAACGGGAAGTCTGTTTCTTTGGTCACCGGTTCTCAGAGAAAGGCGTTACCCCGGACTCGGCCAAAGTCAGGGACATTCGGACAGCCCCAGCTCCCACCACTGGAGTCAGGAGCTTCCTGGCGATGGTCACTTATTGTGGCCTATTCATGCAAAACCTCTCTCAACTCACTGAGCCACTCCGGGAACTGACCAAAATATCTATCCCCTGGTGGTGGGGAGTTGAACAAGAGAACGTGTCCAAGCCACCAAGGAAGCGCGGTGAGAAGAGAATCACCCTTGCACAGTTTCACCCTGCCAAGGACACGGAGCTGTCAGTGGATGCCAGTCTGACGGGACTTGCAGTTGTCCTGTCACAGAAACAGCCATGCGGAGAATGGACCCCAGTCACCTATGCCAGCTAAGCACTGACCACAATAGACCAACGGTACTTCCACATCGAGAAAGAGGTCATTGCGATTCACTGGTGGTGCGACACTTCCACATTTACCTGTATGGCCACCCGTTCACAGTAACCACGGATCGCAAACCACTTCTCCTACTCTTTCAAGGTTCACCAACAAAGCCACCACAGTGGATCGAGAAGTGGATCCTACAGCTTCAGGAGTACAACTTCTTGATCGAGTACACACCAGGGATGCACAACCAGTCCAACTACCTATCCCGTCACACGCAATAGGTGACGCCACAAGAGGCTGCCAACACAGAGGAGTACATTCAGGTGGTCTTTGAGAGGTCACACCCTCTTTCCATCTCCCACCAAGACATCATCAAAGGCACTGAAGTGGACGACTGCCTCCAGTTGGCAATCACCGATACCCAATCCAGAAGGTGGGACTTCGTCATGACCAACCTCAACAAAAAGACGACTGGTGCCAGGTATATTTTGACATCCATACACAATGTGAAAAACAAATTGACCATCACATCCGAAGGATGCCTGCTACAAGGGCCCGGCTAGTGATACCCACCAGCCTCACCCAACCGATGGTAGACCTAGCCCATGGGTCTCATCAAGGGATTGTCAAGATCAAGAGCTGACTGCTTAGCAAGGTCTGGTTCCTAGGGCCGGACAACCTGGTGGAGCAAACCATTCAGCGGTGCGACCTCTGGCAAGCAACTGGGGCTCGGCCTGCCGGCGCCCATCTTCATGGAACCGATTCCAGAAGTGCCATGGCCTCGGGAAAGCGCGGATTTTGGCAGCTTCCCTGATGGGTGACATCTCCTGGTGGTCATTGACGACTACTCTAAATACCCTGTGGTGGAGATTGTAAGAACCATATTTGCGGAGGAGACAATACCCAAATTAGAGAAAACGATGGCCACCCATGGTCTCATTAGAGAGTTGCACAAGGACAATTGGCCCCCGTTTAATGCCATGAGTTAGCCAGTTACCCAGCATCCAAGACAACCAAGCACTGGAAGACCACTCCCCGCCGGCCCCGAGCTAACAGGGAGGTGGAACGGATCATACGAATCATCACCAAGACCATACGCATAGCTCAGGCCGAACAAAGGTGCGTTGAGACGGTCATATAAAACTTCCTGTGAGACTACTGCCTAACTCTCCACTCCACCACCGGAGTAGCTCCCAGCTTGCTGTTTTGGGCATTGCATCACAGATGCCATACCACACCACCCGATGTGGGAGAAAACTCACAGCCCAACCAGTCTAGCCCAGTCTGGAAGGCAAGTCAGAAACCACTGGATGTCGCATAGGAGGAGAGCCCTGCCCTCAGCCCTCCAAGCAGGGGACTGGGTACTAGTCAAAGACAGACACCCAGGCAGTAAGTTCCGCCTCCTGTTTGAGCGCACACCAGGGCATCTAACGAGGGTCCAAGGGACCATGGCATCGGCGACCAGAGGGATGAAGACTGTCCCAAAAAATGCATCCCACTTCAAGAGGTGCCGGATGGACCTGAGGAACGAGGAAAGAGAAGACGTGATCAACTGAGAGGAAAGAAGAGGAAGCCGAACCGACGGCAGTCCAACAAAGCTGTCAAGCTGCAACAGGAAGTGAGCGCCAGAGGGCCCAACCGATGGGCTCCACCACTACCGAGAGAGGAGGAGAGGACAACCCCGACTCCCGAGAACTCAAATGAACTTTGGGGAAGTCTCACCCAATGTGACCTGAGGCCCAATCCTACTACCTCTCAGAGGCACCACGACTATGCCAAAGACTGGTAGGGCAGATGATCCATCCATCAGGCTACGAACTTTAATGTGTGACTTCCTTTGTCCTGTTCAGCTGTTGTCTGAGATGCCAGTGAAAAAATCTATTTTGTTTTGTGTGTTATAGCTCAAGGAAAGGAGGAGTGTAATGTCCCGGAGCAGGGGTGTTTCTGTCGACCAGCCCGGCTCCGAGGCCACTCTGGGTTGAATCCATGAATAAACGGGCGGAGCCGCGGACGGGAGTTCGGTGCTCAGCAGTGGAGACGCGTGCGCCTCGTCCTTGTTGCTCCGCCCCGCCCCCTGGGGCATGTGAACCCGCCACATAAGGTTCCCAGGGACACAACAGGGGCCTGTGTACATTTGTTCAAGCTTCGTCTGGTTCCTTTGTAAGGACAGTTTTATTAACACTGCAGCTGGATGTACAGCAGGCCTGTGTGAATTCTGGGTAATTTCCTTTGCAGAAATTGCGCAAAATTCCCGAAAAACTACGTGAAATGCAGATCTGACATTTGGGGGCAGATTTACAAGATATGAGCGTCATTTTTGCACCACCGTTGCGTCACTTTTTGTGACGCAACGGCGACATAAAAATGCGGCCCATTTACAACGTGACGCATCTAGGGAGATGTGTCACGTTGTAAAGCCCTGCGTCACATTATACCTGTGTCAGGTATAATGTATGCAGGGTGGGCGTTCCCACGCAAAAAGCCATGTAGAACTGACGCAGTGAAATCTACAAGATTTCACTACGCCACTTCTAGGACGCCACTGCGTCAAAACCTTACGCCTGCTTAGAGCAGGCGTGAGGAGTGACACAACACAGAGGGGCAGATTTACGAGCCCCTTGCGCCACTTTTGCGCCGCCGTTGCGTCACAGCGGCGACGCAAAACATGCGCCACGTTGCGCAATATTTACAACGTGACGCATCTAGGGAGATGCGTCACGTTGTAAACCCCTGCGCCACATGAAACCTGCGTCAGGTTTCATGTGGGCGTTCCGGCGCAGGGTGGGCGTTCCCTCGCAGGTACGCCTCGTAAAAGTGACGCAGTGAAATCTACAAGATCTCACTGAGTCACTTTTACGCCCATGCTGCGTCAAAACCCTGCGCCTGCTTGAAGCAGGCGTAAGGATTGACGCAGCATGTTAGGCATAGGGCACCCCCGAGCCTTGCTGGAGCCGCGTCGCGCTTGCGACGCGACTCCAGCAATGCGCCGCCTTTCCGTCGGGGGATACGACACGCATCTGCCCATCCGTGCGCCACATTGTAAATGGCTGGGAGCCCGAAACCGGTCCTAGGATGCTTGTTTCCGGTCCAGGGAAGACATGGCTTGGCAGTTCGGGCTGGACTGTTCCCATGAGGCACAGGGTCAGACTGATTTGCATATAGCCATGTCTGAACTGGGGTGGCGGAGTGAGCTAAAGAATGATGATGAATTAAACCCAGATCAGTTGACTGGGGGTGAGTGCTTGCAATGTTCAACACTCCATCCATCATCCCCTTTGGTTTTGCTTTGTTCACCCTAAGTTGGCAGGGTATGCCCAGACGTGGGTCTCTTGCTCACTTTGCCACTGGATTCAAGATAGCCTGGCTGATGAGGGCTGGGAGCCCGAAACCGGTCCTAGGATGCTTGTTTCCGGTCCAGGGAAGACATGGCTTGGCAGTTCGGGCTGGACTGTTCCCATGAGGCACAGGGTCAGACTGATTTGCATATAGCCATGTCTGAACTGGGGTGGCGGAGAGAGCTAAAGAATGATGATGGATTAAACCCAGATCAGTTGACTGGGGGTGAGTGTTTGCAATGTTCAACACTCCATCCATCATCCCCTTTGGTTTTGCATTGTAAATGCGGCGCATCGGCGGTGGCACAAGGGCAAACTTGCGTGACGCATCTTCCCTGGCACATCCCTGCTGATTTGCAGGGATGTGCCAGGGAACGTAAATATGCCCCAATGAGGATAGGACTCCCCATGCATTGCTGGAGTTGCGTCGTGCTTGCGACACGACTCCAGCAATGCGTGACTTTTGCGCCAACAGATGCGTCAGAATTTCTGACGCATCTGTCAATCCTTGCGCCATGGTGCGCCGTATTGTAAATACGGCGCATCCATGGTGGCGCAAGGGTTTCTCAGGGTGGCGCAGGGAAAGTGACGCATCTCTTCAGATGCGTCACTTTCTTGTAAATCTACCCCAAATGCTATTCTTTTTTTTAGCAAGGATGGATGTCGAGATACATTTTGCACTAAAAATAGCAAAAATTAGCACAAAAGTGGGACGTGACGTAAACAACGGCCACTAGCATTGTGATCCTTTTACGTTGTTCCTGCACTGTCGAGTAACAAGCGTAACACAAAATGTCAGAAATGACGCGGATGTAAACAACCTTTCACCTGGGCCCAGTGCACAGCCCTGCTGTGTGCTGCATACACACTGCTGCTGTTTGGAAACACAAGTGTAGATGTGGCTTGCTTGGGTTAATGGGGCGGTAATAGTGGGCAGCTGTGCCCTATGACAGTATAACTTTGTAAATATGCCCTTGACAAACTATAACATGTCTACAGTGCCAAGAAATAGCTCTGTATTCATGCTTCTAGCGCAAGTTAGCATGAGGTGGGCAGGCTGTGCCGAAACATTATCTTTCCATTTACATCTCTATATCTTCATGGCGCCAACTTTGAGAATTGAAAACATATTTCATTTATTTAAGATTGTTTATATAGAGCAACAGATATTTGTTATCTAGCGTAGGATGACCAGACTTTGAAAACCAAAAATTGGGACATATAACAGAATTGTAGGGCTACAATTTTGTAGCAGCCGTAGGGCACAGAAAGACTCGATTGATCACGATCACCAACATAAAAATAGGACTACAAAGGGGTACTAAGGTATCAATATGGGTGGCTTTGTGGTACTAGCAAGAGAAATGTGTGGTGCAAGCTGCAGTGGGCTCCTGGCGAGGGCCCTGGCACTTTTCTTTTTTTTTTACAAATTGAGCACAGGGCGCCTGCACGTTCCCACAAACATAGACACATGGAGGATGGGGTTTATCATGTATGTGTGCTTCAGGGACGAGAAAATCCAGAAGAAAGTGTATATAGACGTGAGAAGGACAGACAGCATCTGCCGGGCCTGCTTGGCTGAGATATGATGGACAATTTTGGTCACAAAGGAGTGTGAATGCGGCAAAGTTGGGGTACCTTAGACAATGAATTGTGGCTGAAGCTAATGACACCCACCAGGGGTACCCTGACCCAACACACAGCGAGTAAGGTGTCAATGCCCATGCTGCGTTTTCCAGGACATCCCAACCAAGGGGGTGGGACAGACAGAAGAACAGGCGTTATCTGCACATCCTGGAATTACAAAAAGGAAGCATGTTACTGTTACCTATGCAAGTTCCAGCATGAGTGTCAAAAATGTAATGTAATGGACACACCCGGTATTGTGGAGGTGTCCAAGGTAGGCGCGGGCGGAGAACTCCGCTCCGCCAGCGGAGTCTGCGGAGATTTCCCTACTCCGCGCTCTGCTGAGAACGCGGGGTAGGGAAAAAAACTCTGACTCCGTGGCGGAGCAGAGTTAGCCAGCCCCCTCCCCCACTAAATTGGCCCCCGCCTCCACCCCAACTAATAATATACTACTGACAACATAGTTTGAAAAGAATAAAGTCACTTACCTGTATTGCGGTGTCCCTGGCTGCCCTCCTCCTCCTCACCGTACATCTTGCACGAACTGTGCATGCGCTTTTTTTGTGAGAAATGCGCATGCGCGCGCATGCGCAGTTCGTGCAAGATGTACGGCGAGGAGGAGGAGGGCAGCCCGGGACGCCGCAATAAGTAAGTGACTTTTATTCTTTTTAAATTATGTTGTCAGTAGTATTTTAATTTAGGCGGGTGGCGGAGCAGAGTTCCACGGAGTTTCCCCCCAACTCCGTGGACCTCCGCGTAGTTGCACTCCGCAAGCTCCACCCGGGGTTAGTCCAAGGGTGCCCACAGGGAGGCAGCAGCAGGTGTGAGCCTGGAAAAGGCAGCAACAGCAATAAAGTTGGACCTGCTGCTATGATGGTTGAGGCTGGACCCAAACCAGAGAGCGGATAGGGACTTTAGACAAGCTTTCGGGATTCTGTATGTAGGTCCATGAACAGGGAGATGGGCAGACAACCTCAGATCATATGGAGGGAGGGAGCATATGATACAAGACAAACTGATGAAGGAAGTGGAGGAAGGAAGGATGGCTGGCCCATTTCATACCTCCTCGATGGAGAATCTGGTTATATCACAGACGGGCTGGTACCTAAATAGACGCCAGGAAAATACAAGTTGATAACATCTACCTGTCATGGCCCAAAGGGCCCTTGATTAATGATTACATCGCCCAGAACGAATGCGCAGTGGATACACAAGCATAGAAGAGGTATGAGGATGGTACAGGAATGCGGGCCGGGGCAGAAATGGCAAAGGCCGACAATAAGACAGCATTCCGATTGCTACCAGTTCACCCACACGGCATACACTTTTAAGGGGAGAGTTAATATAGACAAAGAGATGACCATGCACTGTGCGGTAGCATGTGTGGCATTTGAAAAATTTAGCACATTGGTGGAATGGGCAAAGAAGTAGCGAGGTCAGAGCAAGTGCTGCATTACTTTGATCATTTTTAGGTCGAGCCTAGGCAGCGGGTATGCGCTGTCTGCAAGACCTGGTATAAGCAGTATACCGAGTGTAATCCCGCCTGCTGCTTGCCATTGGTTAACTCCTCCATTGCTCTTCTTTCCTGGCTCCTTATTGGATGGTGCTCCCGATACATCACTTCCGTTGTATCGCAAGGAGCACTGTTACGCTGTAAGTGTTTACGTGTTTCGTTTACGGACTACTTCTTTTGTTTTGTACTAGTGATATTCTATCACCAGCATGGCACCCAGTTTCATGTTTTTTTTTATCACCATGCTTCACGGGCCACCATGCACATAACTTAAATATGCACGGGCGCTGCGCTTTATATTTCAGCACGGTGCCCACTTTCATAATTATTTTTTCATTAATGTGCACGGGCGCCGCCTCCCTTTGTTTGAGCACTGCGCCCACTTTTATATTTACAACACGAGCACCGTGATTTATGTTTGAGAACGGTGCCCTCTTTTATGTTTACAAAAGCAATAGCTTTAAGTCTCGCAAATGCGAGACGTAATGCATTGCAAATGCTTGTTTTGTGGTGGGGGCACAGGAGACGAAGAGAAAGGGTGCTAGATTGTTGGCGCCTTTCAAAGAAGTGTTGAAACAGTTAAGAATATCCATAGCAGAGGAAAAAACAAAGACCCTACCACTGAGCTTGACTCAGTGGCAATGGAGTGGCATATGCCTCCTGACAACTGCGTACCCTGCAGGGGATGTTGCAAAAGGCACTTGACAGAAAGAAGTGTGAGATGGGTGGTGAAATATTTTGGGCGTGTCAGGAAAGGAGGGTTTTGGAGTTTACTGGTAAGGAAGGACAATGTTGTGCTGAAGCACGGCCAGAGACATAGCAGAGAGAACATTACTGTATCGCCTTCCTAGAGTTCTTCTCCTTGGTAGTGGCATTGAAACTGTGGGGAGGTAACTTGTGAGACAGGAAGGTGACATTCGGGATAGACATTGAAGCTGTGCTGTGATCCAGCGCGGCTAATATAAATTTTTCCTTATGACGTTAACCCAGAAAAACACCTACTCAAACTGAATCATATACAACTTACATCGGTGGGGCCCATGACACCGCGTACATACATACATACACTCAGTTTTCTGGATCAAACGCTAAGGAAAATGAGCTGCTGGACGAACGGGATACCTTATTAAAACGACAGAATTATAACCTACACATTATATACATAAACTTCGGATCCTGTAGGATCTAAACATCAAGGTATTCCGCTATTCGGTCGATGGACCAACTAGTAGAATCAGTTGATGGTGATTAAGTCCAGCTCAATCACAATTAAAACCTTTTAACATTTATAAATCACAATTCTATTTAAAGAACCACAGACTCATTTTAGAGTTAGCATATAATTTTATCTAAATTCTTTGAGCAAATAAGTAAAGTTCTTTATTAGGCAAATACATTTAATTTGTCAATAAGCATTTAAGTAGAAATTTTAAAATATAGAAGGAAAATACTCATTACCCTTGGCCATAGGGCGATGTCAAGAATGGTTCACCAGGAAAGAAAGATGAACCGCAGATCACAGGATAGAACTCCCAAACTGACTGACTGTCCCGCTAACCTCCTCGGACGCAATCTCCTCCCTGGCAACTCCCGCAACGGTCTCGTTCCTTCCCCAGTCAAAGTTCGAAGTCCAAAATGACAGAGTCTCTTGCAGCATCAGGATAGAAGAAGCGAAGAAGCTTGTTGTGATGAAGAAGATTTTTGCACAACGTAAGAGCAGACTCTCTTATACCCTATTCTCTAAATTGCTACACTTATAGTTGCAATCTCTAGGGGCAGAAATCACGCTAATTGGTCCATTTGAGGGGTGGTGATGGTCACCTCATCGCCCTCCTTGTTCAAACTGGTTTGGGGACAATAACGCACACATTAAGTCTCATGATCACCGATATCCTAAAAGTAGTCCAATTTGTTAATCCATTTTGCAACAAACTCCAATGGTCACACATTAGTTCATCCTTGGTCGCTCGATTTTTCCATCCGTTCCCATGCATTTATGCTGAACTCTTGGCACGATCCTTGTTGCAGGTCAGATTGGCCTTGACATCTCTCACTCCGGGCACAGGCCGCATACACGCGACTGGAGCCTTCACACTGCACATGCGCTGGGGCCATTTTATTCAGCGCACGTCATCTTGTCCTTTCCAGCGGCCATTATCGAAGCATGGCCTAGCAGGCCCGAACGAAACTAATATAAGAACAAACACAACAGTAATTAAAACATGGAAAATAAGCCTTTCTGTTTACCACCCGCCATTCTAAAGACCCGTGTTAGGTGTTACCTAGCAGAAGCGACATTTAAAGCCATTTTACTTACCATCTGCATTCTTTGCCACGGTGCAATTTTACTACACAACACAAATCATGCAATTTTACTCTATTTACTACGCAAATCACAATACTAATGTTATTTTGCTTCACAGTTGTAAATAAATTAGATTTTTGCAATGCCAGCAAGTTGCCCACGTGTAATGTTTAATAAAAGTGCATTTGTTGATTAGTTCATGCATTTCAAACGGTTAGTATCATTAATCGTTATGGGGGTCATTAACTTCCAAGGGGGTACACAAAAAATATTTTGTTTCCCCTGCTCCATCAGCTGCATGTGGTGAACAGCCAGACCACAAAAGATGAGAAAGTACTGTGTCTGTTGAGAGAGTTTGTATTGCTGTGTCTGCAGTGGAACATTCTGTTCCGAGCAAGACATATCTGGAGGTTAGAAAACCAAGTGGCCGAAGCTCTGTCTCATTCACAGTGGGAGAGGTTCCATAGTTTGGTCCCCAAGTGATGTTGGACATTGTGTGACAGCAAAAAGGTTGAGGAGAGATCATTGGGAGAGTCTACAAGGAAGGCACACTGAGAAGTATGGACCAAGGTTTGAAGTCATGGGCTATAAAACGGGGAAGAGGTCAAGAGGGCTCACAACCCAGGCAAGATGATGCTGTGAAATTTGTGATGGCATTTATTGACAAATAGTTTTCCCCGGTGACAATTGCAGCAAAGATCGCAGGCATATTATTCTTTGGCAAATGTTTTTGGGATTATGAGGTGGTTCGTGGAGAATTGCTGAAAAAGATATCAGAAGGTTGGCGAAGAGAGCAAAGGAGGAGACCGAGCAGAGAAAAAGTGTTGGTGAACGTCTGGCATCAGGCAAGATTTGTGTGCATGTTTCCTGGGAATGTCGCTTGTTTTGGGCAGTGTTTACACTGATGGTTTTTGGTGGCTTCTGGATATCAGAAGTAGTGGGATCAAACTCTTACATATGTCTTCAGAGGGAAGACATCCAGATTGAGGAGGTGGAGATGTGGGTAAATGTAAACAGAACCAAATGGACCAACGAGGAAGTAGAAGTTTGGTGTGCATACTGGCACAACAAGGGCTGAGCAATTGTAGACGGTAGGCAATGCGCAAATGGGTGAGGATGAGGGGAAAGGGATGTGGCTTTGTTGTACATAAAGACGAAAGGTCAGTGATGGCAAGACAGGTTTTGGGGGTGCTGAGGCTGTGTTCGGAGAAAGTGGCGATTGAAGGGGAGAATTTGGTACACATTCTCTTCACATTGGAGCGGCTACGGAGGGATTTAAGATCGGTTTGAGGGAACGGGAACTGCGAGTATATAAGGTGGTGGAAGAGTGATTGCATGTGGGGGTATGTGATGCTGTAAAGGAGGAGAGGGAGACTGAAAGAATGTTCTTTTGATTGACATGTGGGGGGCAGAAGGTAAGGTGGAGAAAACAAGTATGGATCATCGTCCATTCCAGTGTTACGTGGGCAGGAGTACATGCAGATCAAATGAGGGAAGGACCACAGTTAGGGTTAGACAAGGGCGACATTGTGGTGCCAGGGCTTAATTTGTAAAGCCAGGGCTCTTGTCAGGAGGCCACTGCAGCTTGCGCCACACATTGTCCATGCTATGCTGCCAATGATGATAGTAACGACACAACTACTAACCATAACACTCCTACAAGTGTGACAATTCAGACTATTTCAGGTCCCAAAAGCTATAAGAATGGCTTGAGCAGCAGGTAATAGTCATTTTTAATGTGTATTGAATTAATAATTAACTGTTGCTGTGCTCATCTCTAAATTAGCCAGACAGCGTCACCATGTGGAAGACTGTCACAAGCGCAGGTGCTGACAATTAAGAGCCAGTGCTGAGCACCGGAAACCAACGGCTTCAATTAAGCACTGGGTGGTGCAATGGTGCGGATTGGGGTGCATAAGATGGGGACAGTTGATGCTGGCATTGTTGGAAGAGGGAGGCTTGGGCATGCCCGCATGTACTGTTGATTCATCTGAGAGACAATGATTTGGTACATGCCATGGGCTTGGAATAGATCAAAGATGGTGAAAAGGGGCTTGGGGGTGGTCATTGAGTTAGGGCTGGAGACAGTGGTGATGTGGACACAGTTGACACCCAGGAGAGTGTGGTAGGGTGCACGCAAACTGTCAGCCATAAACAGAGCCAGGAAGGAAATAAATAGAGAAATGCCGGGTGTTTACAAAGTGCAAGGGGTAGATGCAGTGACACACCTAGAGATAGTGAATGAGTGCCCGCAGTTGTTCATGCATGACGGGGCTCCTTTATAGGTGCAGGGGAACAGATATACCTGGGACAGGTGAAGAAGGTGCAGGAAAACTGGAGGATGGGGTAGATAAGTGCCCTGACAGGTGGGGGGACAGAGGTACTACCTCGGGGGAGGATCCATCTGGTGGCGGGAAGGACAACATTAGGGGTAACAGGAAAGAGATCAAGGGTAAGGAGAGAGAGAAGAGAATGTTAGCAGGCTTAGTCCAGGGGAGGGTAAGCCGGTGACACAGAAAAGAAGGGCAGCAGAAAAAGGCCAGAGGGGCCTGAGCAAGACACAAACGGAAGGGCCCAGTAAAGAGGAGAGGTCTGTACGGGAAGGTTTGGCCCCATATAGAGTGAGAAAACATTGCCATACCGGTTAGGAAGAGTCCACTGCATTGTTCTGACGTATGAGCCTTTACACCTGTTGGGACGGGAAGTCTTCTACATGTCTCTGGAGAGAGTGCTTTCTCTGCCTTATGCTGATCTCCAGGCAAGTCACTTAAAAGTTACTGCATGGTTTCTCGATCACTACCTTAGTGAGCATGACAATCATACATGTCCACTGAGGGTCTCCCTGTTTACATGGCTTGAGACCCGAAAGCTTGGCTCTGAGGTTGCATAGTGCACCCCTATGTCACAGAGAGTGGCTACTGCCCTCTCTTTACAGAGGCTGTGGTAGACGGACAGTGGTGGCACATAAATCTAAAGTCAGGGATGCCTGTATCCCTGCATTCTAACAAGGGCAGATGACTAGCCCCCCTTCTGATCGAGTCTGCACTCTCTCATGCCTGTGGTCCTGTTGCCTTTGTCTACCTGACGCGTGTTTGGGAGCCCATGGTTATACTGGGGAAGGATGGTGAGTGGAGCCATTGTGTGTAATGTGAGCTGTTCTGCTGGACATTCCAGCTCCTCCCTATTCCTTGGAGAGGCCTGGTGGGCTGGGGGTAGACACTCGCTCTTATCTGTGTTTAGCTGCCCTAACCCTGCTAGGAGGGACCCTTTCTGTTGAGAGATGGTCAGGCCCCCCTGGTCTGGTGTTTATTAAAATATCTCTCTGGGAATAGCCCGCCCAGGCAAGAGGGAAGACAGTATGTCATCCTTTGCATGCTTTGATAATGCAGTGAACACACCATAAATGTGCCTTGTGATTGGAGGGACACCCAAGATTCCAAAGTAGCCGACGCTCTGATTGGATCAGCCTATCTATCAGAGATGATAAAAGACTGGCCTTAGCAGTCAGTTGTTATTCAAGACTGATCTATGACTCCGAAGAGGCGGCTCACACCAGGTTCCTCCAAGGAAGCCAGCTGCGACCCATGGTGTGAAGACCAGATAAGAAGCCTGCTCACCACCTCTGGAACTTGAGGATGTTTTCCCTATGACTGATGGATTCTGCTAAAAAGGAATGTGCCAGTTTCACGAGGAGCAAGAGCATAGGTCAGCAGCATCAGTCAGAGAACCAGCTGTTCCTGTGAGGCTTGCAGAGCTGGTGCTTTGAACAAGGAAATTGCAGGCAGCTGCTCAAGATAAGGAAGCTTGCAGTACATCAATGGAGACAGAGGGAGATGGGGAAGCTTGATCCCAGTCCTTAAAGGTGCGATCCCTTTGCCCAGGCCCCTCCCCTGTGCAGGCCTGTGTGGTACTTCCAGTTACAAGCGGTCGCTGGGGAATAGAGTCCGGTGGAACAGGCCCCCACCTTTCTTTTTGTGATATCTGGGGGTATCAGGGTGTACTGGCACTCTGACCAGCCACTACCCTCCTACAGCTAGCCAGTGGCTACATGACTAGTGGGCTCCAGTAAACTGTGCCAAGACATCATGCACCTGCGATCAGATCCCTGACGCCACTAGAGCAGTGTCCTCACTCAGGACGGGAGGGCACTTCTGTTGCTTTGGGTGGGAGTTATGGGGCTGATCAAGAACCTTTGACTTCACATCATACACTGAAACGATATAATTTCAATACAAGAATGGATATCAAGGTCTGTAATATACAATGCTAATTGTGTGTCTACATGTTAACTGTGTTTTTATAGTGTTTAGCGTCTATGCGCTATAATACTGTATATGGTCAGATCTCTGGCCCAGAGGGTTGTAGATTCATCTGGTTTTCACTGTTTGTCCTACTTTTACATGTAGTATAATTCTCTTGTGTGTAATAAAGTACTTTTCTTTTATAAAAAGTAAAGCTCTGACTGGACATTGATTTTATGAGCTGGTAGTACGGTGTGCCTTGTATTCTGAATGTCTAACCCCACCTCACCTCCTTGAGTAAGCCTTAGACTGCTCTGTCTCGCTACCCTGAGAGAGTCAAGTGCTGGAGAGGAGACCTTGGTTATCCAGTTTTGGGCCCACTAGTACTGAGGCCCCAGGACACCAGTGGGGAACACTCCAGTTGATGCGATTGGAGCGCAGTAACCCCTGAGTGCCCTGGTGCCCAGGAAGCCGGGTCTAACAACACCATTCAGTAATCAAGAACCCGTGTCACTAAGGCCAGAATGTCTAATGGCCTCAACCATGTGATGTGACTTAATACAGACATGCCAACAGGCCTGATTCCAATTTTTGAAGTAAAAAAAGCTTTATTTTGGCTGTCTCTTGCCAGAAATTGCCTCTGCTTTAATAGAGGTTGATGGGGGAAATTCACTCTCTGTATTAATTTTTTTAAATCTCCCACATTCCTCTTCTTAAATGTATGCTTAATGTAAAGAAAATGCTTAAGAAGGGGAGTTGTGATAAGGGAATGGATGTTCACATGTGTGTCCCGCTTATTTTATCAATTATCAGTATTAGTATTTCATGTTTCCAGTTAGGCAGGGGCGGCTCCTCCGTTGGAGAGTTGGAGAGTCGCCCCACTTAAAAAAAAAAAAAAAAGCTCAGAGATGAAAAATAAAATGGTAGTTCCTTACCATTTGAATTTTCATCCCCTGTCCCGAGCTGAGCATCAGGACGGGGGCGGAGCTGCTGCTGACAGCAGCAGGGAGGAGGGTGGGCTGTCTAATGCACGTTTTAAAGTGTGTATGTCTTTTTGGCCAGCTCTCTTGCGACGGCCAGCCACACATGAGCACTTTAAAACTTTAAACCTCTCAACCTAGCTGCCTTAAGACAGCTGGGTTGAGAGTAAGTGCTCTTAAGACAGCTGGGTTGAGAGTAAGTGCAGGCCTCCAGTGCCTCTCAACCCAGCTGTCTTAAGACAGCTGGGATGAGAGTAAGTGCAGGCCTCCAGTGCCTCTCAACCCAGCTGTCTTAAGACAGCTGGGATGAGAGTAAGTGCAGGCCTCCAGTGCCTCTCAACCCAGTTGTCCTAATGAGAGTAAGTGCAGGCCTCCAGTGCCTCTCAACCCAGCTGTCTTAAGACAGCTGGGTTGAGAGAGTGCAGGCCTCCAGTGCCTCTCAACCCAGTTGTCCTAATGAGAGTAAGTGCAGGCCTCCAGTGCCTCTCAACCCAGCTGTCTTAAGACAGCTGGGATGAGAGTAAGTGCAGGCCTCCAGTGCCTCTCAACCCAGTTGTCCTAATGAGAGTAAGTGCAGGCCTCCAGTGCCTCTCAACCCAGCTGTCTTAAGACAGCTGGGTTGAGAGTAAGTGCAGGCCTCCAGTGCCTCTCAACCCAGTTGTCCTAATGAGAGTAAGTGCAGGCCTCCAGTGCCTCTCAACCCAGCTGTCTTAAGACAGCTGGGTTGAGAGTAAGTGCAGGCCTCCAGTGCCTCTCAACCCAGCTGTCTTAAGACAGCTGGGATGAGAGTAAGTGCAGGCCTCCAGTGCCTCTCAACCCAGCTGTCTTAAGACAGCTGGGTTGAGAGGCACTGGAGGCCTCCAGTGCCTCTCAACCCAGTTGTCCTAATGAGAGTAAGTGCAGGCCTCCAGTGCCTCTCAACCCAGCTGTCTTAAGACAGCTGGGTTGAGAGTAAGTGCAGGCCTCCAGTGCCTCTCAACCCAGTTGTCCTAATGAGAGTAAGTGCAGGCCTCCAGTGCCTCTCAACCCAGTTGTCCTAAGACAGCTGGGTTGAGAGTAAGTGCAGGCCTCCAGTGCCTCTCAACCCAGCTCTCTTAAGACAGCTGGGTTGAGAGTAAGTGCAGGCCTCCAGTGCGCTGTGGAGCACTGAGTGAGGCCGCTCCCTCTAGTCAGGGCGCTGCTCACAAGCTGCATGTGAGCAGCGCCAGGATTGGGCAAGGAAGTTCCAGCATCCGGTTCCAGTTCCTGCAAAGAAGAGGTCCGGAGCGAGGACGTAGCATTAGGTAAGTTTAATTTTATTCATTTTTTTTATATTTTGCACGCACATGCCCCGGGCTCCCCTCCCCATAGATGCCAGTCGCCACTGCAGTTAGGCCACACCCACTCAAACGTGACCGCATGAAAGTGCTTTGAATAGCTGAGAACTGGAGAGCTCTGGATTTATACAACAAGGAGGGTCAGGATTGAGGTACTTTATCGGACTCACTGTTGGGGCCCTAACTCTGCTTTAAGACAGTGCCGGATTTAGGCCTGTGGCACTGACCTGGGGTGTGGGGGGGGGGGGGCTTTGTTTAACAATAACACTGGTTTAAACGCCCATTCTCCAGAGTTCCTTGTGTGCCCAGCACTTTTGAGGCTACAATAAAAAAACAAGATAACGCTGTGATTAATGTTCCTGCTGAAGAGAGATTTAAGTTTGTCTCGTAGCAGGTGTGACTCATCATACAGTGACGCTGAGGGTTAATATGGTTGCTGCAAAGAACATGTACCGTACAGATCACAGACAGTATGTTATGTGGATAGCTCAGTGGGTTACTTCTTTTGTCATAGAAATTATTTTTACTTCAAGTTACAAATCTAATATAGCACAATGACCTATGAACTGTCATCAAAGAGCTGCACAGCATGGATTAGAATGCTATTTTTCATCAGTCGTTCATTATCCTAATGTTGCTAAAAAGGTTTGTTTGGGTAGAAATACATTCTTATCAGTAAAGCCAACCCAGCCACTATAGTATGTTTTAAATCCTGACTATGTGCCTGTCTAGACCAAACACCTTAAAATATCTGCCTACTAGTGTGAGTGACGCGTTATTCCTACACCTTCTAATCCTCATTGTCTTCTGTAACATTTCCTATAGACTGATTTATACACAAATGAATCATTGTCTCTATATAATGTGTGTGTGTGGGATGTAAAGTGCTCTGACACCCTACACTGGTATGAGAGGCGCTATAAAACAAATGAAATGCATGAGGGAGAGAGGCTACAGAGAGATGAGAGGCACTGTTGGGGGTGGCAGTGAGGATATCCATGGAGAAGGGGGCTTTTAGGGGGTGCGCCACCAGAGCTAAAGCCGGCCCTGCTTTGAGAGGCAGGGAAGAGCTGGTATAGGAAAGCATGGGGTGTGGTGGGGGCGGCGGGGGGGGGGGGGGTCAGGCTTAATATTCATGCAGAACTCTGGCCCAGGACAGAAGATGGGTCGGCAGCCAGTGCAGGTGCACCAGGGCTGCAGGGGGCAGGGTTCATCAGAGCTGAGGAGGGGCCTGGCACTGGGGGGCAGTGGGACGATACTGGGCAGGAGGGAGGAGGGTCCTAGCACTGGGGGGGCAGTGGGACGATACTGGGCAGGAGGGAGGAGGGTCCTAGCACTGGGGGGGCAGTGGGATGATACTGGGCAGGAGGGAGGAGGGTCCTAGCACTGGGGGGGCGTGGGACGATACTGGGCAGGAGGGAGGAGGGGCCTAGAACGGGGGGGGCGTGGGACGATACTGGGCAGGAGGGAGGAGGGGCCTAGCACTGGGGGGGCGTGGGACGATACTGGGCAGGCGGGAGGAGGGGCCGAGTCAGATGGAGCCCTAACTTTAAAAAGTCAGATTTTAGAAATAGCGCATAACCCATGATTCCTGAGGAGTTTCATTTTTGTTTCGAACAGCAGAGGTGCACCTCTCGGAGTGTGTGGAGGATGGGAAGCCGTGTGCAGAAGACCTGGCGGAGAACGAGGTGTCGCTGGCAGAGGCGAAGGCTGCGGTAAGAACCCTCAGTCACTGACCCCCCGAAGGCTTCATTGGACAGTGTCGGCCCCATCTTGGAGATAGAGAGAGCAGGGCCAGTGGGCCAGACTAGTCTCACTTTCAGTTAGTTGGCTTCTTTACACCCTTTCACTATTAGCTCTGGCGTTTGCCACAACCTTTTGATTCTTACCAAAAGTGTATGTATAATATACTTACTTATAGGGGCTCTGAGCCCCGTCTCCATCCATTGATCTGTTACTATGTCATTCACATTTTGAGGTCTCTCCTACCTGACAGCGTAAGCTTTCTCTTTGCAATAGACCTACTGTGAGCTTGCAGTGGAGTTAGAGCCGCCAAATGTTTCGCACTCGCATTCGCTTACCTGCTTCTTATTCAATGGCTGCTTGCCTTGTCCATCTTGTGTCTGTCCCGCCCTTGGAGCACAGCCTCTTTACTTGTGCCCTTCCACTGCTCACTTTTATTGAACTTTTTTTTAGTTTTTTTCTTTAAGCACTGCACAAGAGTGCATGTGTTTTCCAGCTGACTACCATGTGCCCTTATCTCCCTCTCCATCCACGCTCATGCTACTCTCTCTCTCTGGCCCATGTCCTTCT
Organism: Calotriton arnoldi; assembly: GCA_963921515.1. Lineage (NCBI taxonomy): Eukaryota > Metazoa > Chordata > Amphibia > Caudata > Salamandridae > Calotriton > Calotriton arnoldi. Next base: position 699,019 of record CAWUFW010004063.1, read on the forward strand.
CTCCCCCACGTTGCTCTCTCTTACCTGTGTGCTTCTCTTCCCTCCAGGCTGCTCTCTCTCATCTTTATCCTCTGCTTCTTTCCCCAACCTCCAGGTTGCTTCCCTCACTTTCCTTGTTGCTTCCCCCCCATGTCCTCAATGTTGTTCCTTCCCACAGAGCCCACCATGTTCCTTTCCCGACACGCCCACCGTGTTGCGTTCCTCCACCCATGCCCTCGTCATTGCTTCTTCGCATCTGGCTTAAAAAAATAAAACACTTTTGCACTACTTTTATATTTGCTTACCTTATCCAACTCAAGTCAGTTAAGAAAAATAAAGTGCCTATTTAATTTTGTAGGCACGCATATGCATGGAGCGTGCGCCTACAAAGTGACGCTGCAGCAGCAACGTCATAGCGCCGCGCCATACCACCTTTTTTCTCCATCCATAACCCTTTAAAGCATCACTAAAAACCATTGGCAAAGTCAACAGGTCCCGAAGGCAAAAACTACTGCTTTTTCGAATGCTTGGTTTTCTGCCCATAATGGAATAATACTTAGCCCAATGGGTCAGCCCACTCCAGCCATTGGCTAACTCCGCTGTGAGTGACAGCCTTCTGTTCTTTCACAAGCAGAACATCCACACTCAAGGGGGTTCACTTCAGTGTCAGGGACTACTAGGGCTATGTGTGACTTCTGAATAACTAAAAAAAATTGATTGATTTGGGCTTGGCAGCTTCCCTGATAATAACGTTTTGCAAAACCAATTTCAAAGCAAACATTGAGAAAGCAAAACGTTTGGCGGCCATCACCAGACTTATTGGCTTTGCCAACGCGTCTATATAAATGTTTTCCTGTTGTTTCTCAGAGAGCCGGACATCTGTTAGCCATAATGGTGCTGGCCAGATAGTCCAACAGGTCAATGCAGCTGCTGTAGTGATTTGTATGTATTGTACAGGGAAATGTTTGGAGTGTGTAAAGTTGTTTTTTAAACTTCCCATTCCATATGTACCTCGCAAAGTTTGCAAAGTTTTGATAAAAATAGTTGGGGAAATTTTTCACTGAAAGTACGCTTGCAAGAAAAATTGTGGAAAAATATTTTTATCTAGAGTGCTTTCACAATGTCATTTTTGTGCACAAAGCTTCTGAGAATATGTGAAGTGAGCTTATCAAATCTCAGAAATTGTTCAAAGTCCAAAGTTTGCCAACTTTATTCAACTTTGAGGATGAGGGATAACATTTGTATCTAGCACGGTCTGCTCTGCATTTCATTCTTCCATGGTCGATAAAATGAGCCTGAATGAAGTTAGTGTTTGTGTTTAGAGCTGTTTCTGATTTATAATTTGAAGTGTTTGTTACATAAATACACATTTCATAACAGGAGCACAAGCTCGTGTTATGCTCTGTTTCTTGCCATTCATTTTAACAGCAGCAATTTCTTATAGTACGTATTAATGTTATGCAACCGAATTCCGGTTGTAAAACAGTAATACTTTGCCCAAGCCATCGGCAAATGGGAAGGGGTTCCCACTGTATACTCTTAAAAAATGAAAGTTACACTTTTCATTTCTTTTAAACGCATCCCGTTTTCCTTTAAGAAAAATGGTTTACATTAAAAAAAAAGATTGCTGTATTTAAAAGCAAGCACAGATGTAGTGGTCTGCTGACCCCAGCAGGCCACCATCCCTGTGATGGCTGTCATTCCTAATGGGTTGCAAAGTGCCACCTACCTCATTATTATTCATGAGGTAGGTCCATTTGTGACCCACTAGGAATTGCTATTAAAACAATAAAAGTTTGATACATTAAGAATAGCAATTATCAAATAGTGATTCTGGGAAAAACGCTATTTTGAAATCGCTATTCCTAACGTTTGTACATCTGGCCCTTAGTCTGTCTTCACTTCCTCTTTCTTACTGCTGAGGCAGGCAGTTAAGTGTATTTCATCTGTTATCTCAGTCTTCTATGACCTTATTTAATGTGTATGGCTTGTTCCCAAACATATTGTTTCTATGTATAGGTTTCTTTTTTGTTCTCGCTCTGGATTTGGTAAATCGCTAGGTCCTTCCTGTTGGGGGTTATGATGGACTGATTGTGTCTAGGGCCCGGCTCCTGCGGATCTGCAAAGCCTAATATAGAATTTCTGCCACATACCATTGTACTTAAATTAGTAACCAGGACTCCTGACCAGTGATTCGAGTCCCTTGGGAGCCGCTGTTGTTCAATGAACACGAGCGTTCACTCAATGTACCGGTGCGCGTCTCCGCTGATTATCAACCAGCGAGGGGGGCTTTTGACTATGCTGTCATGTAGTTTTTCCTATCCGGGGAATTGGCTTGTGTTTACTTATTGACAGTGCTTAATTTGAGCCGGTGGTTTCCAGGGCTCGGCACCAGCACTTAATTGTCAACAGGGCACCCATGACAGTCTGTCACATGGTGGCGCTGTTTATTTTATTTAGAGATGAGCAGCACAGTTGTTTATAAATTCAAAATACATTAAAATGACTAATACCCGCCGTCCAAGCCATTCTTATAGCTCCAGGGGCCTGGAATAGTCTGAATTCTCGCACCTGGTTTGCAGTTGTGTTGTCATTGGCAGCGCTGTGTGATGAGGGCCCTGGCACTTATTTTTTTTATTACAAATTACGCACTGCTTATTGAAAGGTATTCTGGTTGCATTTGTCAGATACCTTCACTGCGAGGGCCCTTTTTGTTATTTTTGGGCTATTTTGTTTTTGGGCTACAATTCCAAGTATCGATTAAGTATTGTTGTTTCTTTCTGCGGTTTGGTTTTGCCTTGAATACTGCTCAGAGTGTCTGTGTGAACGCGGTATAAATGAGAAAGACAAGGATACGAGCGAGGAGCTATTTAAGGATAATTGGAAGAAATCGATCAACTCCTCTGTGACAACTGCAGCAGATGATTCCAGACAAGGAACGGTAAAAGATATTGGTAACAGCGTCAAGTACATTATTTGAACCCAGACCCGGTGCTGGTACCAGCAGGTCAATCTCACCCAAAGCACAGGAGGGCAGAATTCCAGGAGTATATGTTCATTTTCCTGTTACACCTATCAATCAAAAGGCTATAAGTGCACGTCATTCAGGCAAGATAGGGCCGGTGAGGGCAGCACAAACTCCTGCAGTGATGACGTCTGATGGCGTCAGAGCTGGACATGGGGATGGTCCATCCTTTGAGGGATCTGGCGTACGTCACATCCTGGCCCTCTTCTAAAGAGGTGGAGTAAACCTGTAGGAAAGAGAACAGCCTGACCAGACTCTTGGCTTTACAGATGAGGATTCGGATACAGTGGTTAATTAATCTGGTTCTGGCTCTAATTGTCAGGATGGGGCAGAGGTTAATTGGTTTGGGTCTAATGAATGTAAAATAAAAAGGTTGACCTATTCTTTTATCCATCCCTACTCTGTCCCCCCATTTCTTCTGATTCATTTTTTCAAGATACAATAAAGATCTTAAGAAGGACATCGACAGAGCCTGGTCGGCCTCTTAAGATAAGTTATTGGACACAATAGACCCAATAACTAGCCTTTTTGAAATGGCAGAACTGGCCGGAAGGAAAGAGAATGATTGACCCAAATGACCTCTCAAGGTGGATCCAGGCAGTAGTATGTCTTATTGGCCATACCAAGTCATGGACTCCTCTAGAACGCCGCACGGCTCTCCTCATTGAATTATATCCCAAACTTACTGAGTTGGCTTCCACCGAGGAAGGCCCAGCAGCGATTGGGCTTTTGTTTGGTGAGAATTTCAATAAGGAAATCTCCTTATATGTTAATACCCTTGGCTCCATTGGCAAAGCCCAGGTTTCCTCATGAAAGGTGTTTGGCCAAAAAGTTTCCTCGATGATGGGTAAAACAGACGATCGTTCTGCCGATTGTGGCCAATTTAACAATAGGCTCCAGAATTCAAATTTCAGAGGGCCATCTGGTTGCTCCTATCAAAGACCGATGTTCTATCCCCAAAGACGGAGAGGTGGCAGAGGACATTATAGAGGTCATCCCCGGGGTCAAATTAACAGTGGTAAGTGTACAGACTGTACCACTTGTTTTGAGGGGTCGAATAGCTTTGTTCCATCAGGCATGGTTTCAGATAACATCAGGCCTGTGGGTTCTTCAGAAGTTACAGGGACATCATATAGATTCTTTCCACTAACTTTCTTCAAACATTTTATCCCCACGTAATACATTTCTTCCAAGCAGACAGTACCTTGATCAGTCAGGAAATAGACGATCTGTTCCAAAAAGAAGCAATACGACATTCCATTTTCAACTAGTCAGGTCTTCTCAGAAATATCTTCTTGGTAGGGAAAAAGAACAATAAGGTAAGATGGGTGATAAATCTCAGACATTTCAATCAATTTATGCTTTACGGACTTTCAAGATGGAGGCTATTCTCCATCTTCAGGATTGTCTTCAAGCCCAAGATTGGATGGTATGGTTTGACTTAAAGGATGCATATTTCTCAGTCCCCATTCCCCCCTCATCAAAAGTATCTTCAATTTCAAATCTGGAAAAGTCTTTACTTTCTTCAGTTGAGTCAATAGAATTTCTGGGCTTTCTGTTGAATTCAACATCTTCTACCCTCCAGCTTCCAGAGGCGAAACTCAAGGTTGTCAAGAAAGAGCTGTCACTTCGTTTTGCCTCTTCTTAGACATCTCTGCTTGGGTTTGTGCATGTGTCATCATCAATTCAGGCAGTGTTACCGGGCCAACCTCATTATCGAGCATTACAGAGGTTAAAAATTCAGCATTTGAGGAAAGGTTTAAGCTATTCAAACCTCATTCCGTTAGATCAGGAAACCAGGGAGGAGACAACCTGGTGCTTAAAAAACATTTAGGCGTGGAACAACGGGTCAGTCTTCAATACCATCCCGGATCTTCCATTAGAATCGGACGCATGTTCATCCGGGTGGGATGCTCTCTGCAACGAGTTCTTCACTGGCCACATATGGTCAGAGAGGACATCCTCCGTGCTCATACACTATTTAGAGCTTCTTGCAGGCTCCTTTTCGATCCAAAGCTTCACAAAGGGCCATGCTCGTTGCTCCGTTCCACTTAAAATGAACAACTTCACAGCAGTAAGACACATCAATCATCTGTGTGGGACTCACTCAAAGATCCTAGCCAATCCAGTGAAGCAATTATGGGAATACTGTCTACACATCAGATATCAGTAACAGTGGAATACATGCCAAGGTGGTTGTATGCAGATTGGTGTACTTGCCACTTAAAGGATGTCACCGATTGGCAGCTATATGTCCCAGCATTTCAATATCTCCAAGATATGTGAGGCCCTTTCTTAATAGACCTTTTCGTATCCAGACTGAACACCCAGCTTCTCCAGTCCTACAGTTGGAGACCAGATTCCAATGTTCTGGCGACTCTGGCTTTTCTGCATCCATGGGATCAGGGAACTGCTTATGCTTTTCCCCGATTTTCACTGATCTCCTATTGACTACTCCAAACCAGACAGCAAATGATCTCTCTTGTCAGGTCATAGTCACTCTGTTTTGGCCATCCCAGATTTGGTTCCTGAATATCCTGCAGATGTCAATAAAAGTCCCAATTCTCCTGCCCGGGTCTCCACAGCTCTTCAGGGACCCGACAGACAAATTTCACAATTTAATAATATCGGGCAATCTCCAACTGAGCACCTGGAAAGGAGCAGGTTTATCTGGTCTCTCCCAGGACTTTTGTATGACACTCTCACTTTCATCAACAGGGCATGGGCTCCGGGGATGGCTGGCAAGAGTATACAATCCAGTAGGGACTCGGCTCGGTGCTTGGAATCAAGTACAGATCCTATTCGTTCTGATGTCACTCCCATTGCCAATTATCTAGGCCATCTTACAGCTTCTGGGATATCGTATCGGACAATTCACACACAGAGATCAGCAATTTCTTTGCACCATCAGTATATAGCGGGGAAACCTGTAGGTGAGCATCCTCTGGTCTGAGGATTACTGCGAGGAATAAGGATGACTGTACCTCCAATACCTGAATATACTTTGTTATGCAATGTCAATGTTGTCTTAAACATGTTTGGACAGATAATTCTTCTTTAGCACTGAAAGCTTTGGCAGCTAAGTTAACTATGTTATTGTGTTTACTTTATTTCAAATGAGTTTCTGATGTGAAAGCTCTGGATCTTTCTACTTGGTGATTTACTCCATTGGGGGTGTTTATGTTCTATTTTGAGAAGTACTAAGACCCTCATTTCAACTGTGGAGTGCCCCACTTCTCTGGAGCACCCAAAGCTTTGTGTGGTACGGTGTATGAAGGAATATGAGGTCAGATTGGCCCCTCTCAGAGCATCTCATGATCAGCTCCTTATTTGCATTATAAACCCCATCCCCCGGTGGCTCGTCTTTGGCCAGATGGGTAAAGTGGTTATGTCCCAAGCTGGAATGGGCATTTCCTTTTTTGGAGCCCATTCTTCCAGCTGCGCCATGGCTTCTAGGGCCAGAGCAAGACTAGCAGATATTCTGAGAGCAGCTGATTGGTTTTCAGCTTCTACATTTAAGACATGTTATTGTAAACCTGTGTCTGATGCTTCGTTTGCTGTGGTCAATAAGCTTTATAGTAGCATAAGCGGAGCCTCTGGTCCAGTCAGAAAATGTGAATTTTCCAAGGGCTCAGAAGGAAAGTCCTAATTTGATTAAGGCCGTTGAGGTGACTATTATCCCACCACTACGTCTGAAGGATATTTACTTCATTTGAGGCACTCCCTTACAAGGTATAATGTAGGGGTGGGTGATAAATTCAGCTCCGCCGGCAGAGTTGACCGTTTTGGCCAGTTCCAGTGAAATTTCGCCAACCACTGCGTGGAAGAGTTTTTCTTGCATGCGGCTCACCAACAGTAAGTTGGCGAGCGAGATTTGGCGTCCACTAGTGCAATTTTTAGTCGCTAGTAGGGCACTCGGCGAGATTTACCCAACGCGGCTGGTCGCAACTGTTCACGGTCAGAAAGCTGCCACTCTAGTAGAAAATCAACTTGAGCGGCAGCAAAATCAACATGAAAAGCAGCACCCTCTGGCACGCCGCATGGTGCCTTTTGCACTGTTTTTTCAGTGTGGAACGAGTCTTGGCGCTAAAAAACAGCGCAGTGTGCCTAATTCCGCCCGTTAGGGGTACTCCATGGAATCTCGCTGAGTTTTTACGTAACTCCACGGAATTCCACGGAGTGAAACTCCGCGAGTTCCGCCCACCCCTAGTATATGTTTACTTCTTTATTTGTAGCACCAACATCAACAGTGCCCCAATCATCTTGTTGGTTTTTCCGATGATTGTGTTTGTATGGTGGTTTTCCTTGTGATGTGTGTCTGTGTTTTCTTCATTGTCTTCCTGTTTCTACATTAACACTGTTAAGCTGCATCAAGAAAGAGGGAGTGAATAGAGACTATAGGCCTATTTATACTGGGCTAATGGTGCACCCGTGGGGACATTGGTAGTCCAGCTCCCAGGGTTGATGGGAATTGAAGTTTTTTGTTAAAGTTTTCATTGTTCTTGTGTTTTACATGTGTCTAAACTGACATAATATTCGCCTCCGTGTCCTTAATAAAATTAGTTCTTTTCTTCATAACACTTTGAGAATCCACTTTTTCTATGTCTCTTTAATTCCTACCTGCTCTGTGATACAGAATCAAGCTCCTTATTTCTCCACTGTGTGCCTAAAGCTCATTCTAAGGTACCAATGTTACCTGAGCCAGACTCTTTCCTTTAGAGGTGCCTCAGCACGAGAAGGTAGACTTGTATGGTCAGCATCAACACCAAAACTTTCTAGCCATGTACTTATCTCCTCAGTCGCTCTCTGCTGTAGGAACACAGACCACGCGCGATAGAAAGCCTCGATATGTAAGCAATATTCACACTAACAGGCTCTACAGACCTTTCGATAACCCACCCACAGATGTCACCGTTCTATGATTGTATTACAGAAGGAAATGGTCTGTTAACCCAGCTTTGCTCTTTTGTTTTCCACATTTGGTGCGACAGGTCCATGGCAGGGATCCCGACCACGCGGAGAGTGAGCTGTACGTCAAGCACTGTGAGGGGAAGGACTTCCAGGTCAGGAAGCTCCTGGCGGCCTTCAGGAAGTGCGTGACCCCCGACGGGCAGGTCCTGCTCAAGGAGTACCTGGAGGGATGGAAGGAACTGATCAAGTAGGTCATTGAATAGGGCAACTTAAGGGGGCTTGATGAACCCAAAGACACATGTCAGTGGGCCTGATCAGGAGATAGCAAGAACCCGTTCCGCAGCAAAACCATACAGGGACGGGGCGGCCATCACTGGGATAGTAAAGGGGCTTCACAGTACAGACCCTTACATTACCTAATCAGATCCCAGTAACAGCAGCACTTGCAGCCTCCCTCAATGCTTCTATTTTGTTTTGTGCATTAAGTATAAAACTGGCATTAAAAATCAATGGAGCGCTGAGCTGTGCTGAGCAGGGAGGAGGCCTGGCCAGTACAGAGATCCAGAAGCAACAGTGCACAGTGCTGTACTGAGTAAGGAGGAGGTCTGGGGCAGTACAGAGATCCAGAAGCAACAGTGCACAGTGCTGTACTGAGTAAGGAGGAGGTCTGGGGCAGTACAGAGATCCAGAAGCAACAGTGCACAGTGCTGTGCTGAGCAGGGAGGAGGCCTGGGGCAGTGCAGAGATCCAGAAGCAACAGTGCACAGTACTGTGCTGAGCAGGGAGGAGGCCTGGGGCAGTACAGAGATCCAGAAGCAACAGTGCACAGTACTGTGCTGAGCAGGGTGGAGGCCTGGGGCAGGGCAGAGCTCCAGAAGCAACAGTGCACAGTACTGAGCTGAGCAGGGAGAAGGCCCGGGGCAGGGCAGAGCTCCAGAAGCAACAGTGCACAGTACTGTGCTGAGCAGGGAGGAGGCCTGGGGCAGTACAGAGATCCAGAAGCAACAGTGCACAGTACTGTGCTGAGCAGGGAGGAGGCCTGGGGCAGTACAGAGAACCAGAAGCAACAGTGCACAGTACTGTGCTGAGCAGGGAGAAGGCCCGGGGCATGGCAGAGCTCCAGAAGCAACAGTGCACAGTGCTGTGCTGAGCAGGGGGAGGCTTGGGGCAGTACAGAGATCCAGAAGCAACAGTGCACAGTACTGAACTGAGCAGGGAGGAGGCCCGGGGCAGGGCAGAGCTCCAGAAGCAACAGTGCACAGTACTGTACTGAGCAGGGAGGAGGCCCGGGGCAGGGCAGAGCTCCAGAAGCAACAGTGTACAGTACTATACTGAGCAGGGAGGAGGCCTGGGCAGTACAGAGATCCAGAAGCAACAGTGCACAGTACTGTACTGAGCAGGGGGGAGGCCTGAGGCAGTGCAGAGATCCAGAAGCAACAGTGCACAGTACTGTACTGAGCAGGGAGGAGGCCCGGGGCAGGGCAGGGCAGAGCTCCAGAAGCAACAGTGCACAGTACTGTGCTGAGCAGGGAGGAGGCCTGGGCATTACAGAGATCCAGAAGAAACAGTGCACAGTACTGTGCTGAGCAGGGAGGAGGCCCGGGGCAGGGCAGAGCTCCAGAAGCAACAGTGCACAGTACTGTGCTGAGCAGGGAGGAGGCCTGGGCATTACAGAGATCCAGAAGAAACAGTGCACAGTACTGTGCTGAGCAGGGAGGAGGCCCGAGGCAGAGCAGAGCTCCAGAAGCAACAGTGCACAGTACTGTGCTGAGCAGGGAGGAGGCCTGGGCAGTACAGAGATCCAGAAGCAACAGTGCACAGTACTGTGCTGAGCAGGGAGGAGGCCTGGGGCAGGGCAGAGTTCCAGAAGCAACAGTGCACAGTACTGTGCTGAGCAGGGAGGAGGCCCGGGGCAGGGCAGAGCTCCAGAAGCAACAGTGCACAGTACTGTGCTGAGCAGGGAAGAGGCCCGGGGCAGGGCAGAGCTCCAGAAGCAACAGTGCACAGTACTGTGCTGAGCAGGGAGGGGGCCCGGGGCAGGGCAGAGTTCCAGAAGCAACAGTGCACATTACTGTGCTGAGCAGGGGGGAGGCCTGGGGCAGGGCAGAGCTCCAGACGCAACAGTGCACAGTACTGTGCTGAGCAGGGAGGAGGCCCGGGGCAGGGCAGAGCTCCAGAAGCAACAGTGCACAGTGCTGTGCTGAGCAGGGGGGAGGCCTGGGGCAGTACAGAGATCCAGAAGCAACAGTGCACAGTGCTGTGCTGAGCAGGGAGGAGGCCTGGGGCAGGGCAGAGCTCCAGAAGCAACAGTGCACAGTGCTGTGCTGAGCAGGGAGGAGGCCCGGGGCAGGGCAGAGCTCCAGAAGCAACAATGCACAGTACTGTGCTGAGCAGGGAGGAGGCCTGGGGCAGGGCAAAGCTCCAGAAGCAACAGTGCACAGTATTGTACTGAGCAGGGAGGAGGCCTGGGGCAGTACAGAGATCCAGAAGCAACAGTGCACAGTACTGTGCTGAGCAGGGAGGAGGCCCGGGGCAGAGCAGAGCTCCAGAAGCAACAGAGCACTGTGCTGAGCAGGGAGGAGGCCCGGGGCAGGGCAGATCTCCAGAAGCAACAGTGCACAGTGCTGTGCTGAGCAGGGAAGAGGCCCGGGGCAGGGCAGAGCTCCAGAAGCAACAGTGCTGTGCTGAGCAGGGAGGAGGCCCGGTGCAGGGCAGAGCTCCAGAAGCAACAGTGCTGTGCTGAGCAGGGAAGAGGCCTGGGCAATACAGAGATCCAGAAGCAACAGTGCACAGTACTGTACTGAGCAGGGAGGAGGCCCGGGGCAGGGCAGAGCTCCAGAAGCAACAGTGCACAGTGCTGTGCTGAGCAGGGGGAGGCCTGGGGCAGTACAGAGATCCAGAAGCAACAGTGCACAGTACTGTACTGAGGAGGGAGGAGGCCTGGGCAGTACAGAGATCCAGAAACAACAGTGCACAGTATTGTGCTGAGCAGGGAGGCGGCCCGGGGCAGGGCAGAGCTCCAGAAGCAACAGTGCACAGTACTGTGCTGAGCAGGGAGGAGGCCCGGGGCAGGGCAGAGCTCCAGAAGCAACAGTGCACAGTACTGTGCTGAGCAGGGAGGAGGCCTGGGGCAGGGCAGAGCTCCAGAAGCAACAGTGCACAGTACTGTACTGAGCAGGGAGGAGGCCTGGGCAGTACAACGGTCCAGAAGCAACAGTGCACAGTACTCTGCTGAGCAGGGAGGAGGCCCAGGGCAGGGCAGAGCTCCAGAAGCAACAGTGCACAGTACTGTGCTGAGCAGGGAGGAGGCCTGGGGCAGGGCAGAGATCCAGAAGCAACAGTGCACAGTACTGTGCTGAGCAGGGAGGGGGCCCGGGGCAGGACAGAGCTCCAGAAGCAACAGTGCACAGTACTGAGCAGGGAGGAGGCCTGGGCAGTGCAGAGATCCAGAAGCAACAGTACACAGTACTGAGCAGGGAGGTGGCCCGGGGCAGGGCAGAGATCCAGAAGCAACAGTGCACAGTACTGTACTGAGCAGGGAGGAGGCCCGGGGCAGGGCAGAGCTCCAGAAGCAACAGTGTACAGTACTATACTGAGCAGGGAGGAGGCCTGGGCAGTACAGAGATCCAGAAGCAACAGTGCACAGTACTGTGCTGAGCAGGGAGGAGGCCTGGGGCAGGGCAGAGCTCCAGAAGCAACAGTGCACAGTACTGTGCTGAGCAGGGAGGAGGCCCGGGGCAGGGCAGAGCTCCAGAAGCAACAGTGCACAGTACTGTGCTGAGCAGGGAAGAGACCCGGGGCAGGGCAGAGCTCCAGAAGCAACAGTGCACAGTACTGTGCTGAGCAGGGAGGGGGCCCGGGGCAGGGCAGAGTTCCAGAAGCAACAGTGCACATTACTGTGCTGAGCAGGGGGGAGGCCTGGGACAGGGGAGAGATCCAGAAGCAACAGTGCACAGTGCTGTGCTGAGCAGGGAGGAGGCCCGGGGCAGGGCAGAGCTCCAGACGCAACAGTGCACAGTACTGTGCTGAGCAGGGAGGAGGCCCGGGGCAGGGCAGAGCTACAGAAGCAACAGTGCACAGTGCTGTGCTGAGCAGGGAGGAGGCCCGGGGCAGAGCAGAGCTCCAGAAGCAACAATGCACTGTACTGTGCTGAGCAGGGAGGAGGCCTGGGGCAGGGCAAAGCTCCAGAAGCAACAGTGCACAGTATTGTACTGAGCAGGGAGGAGGCCTGGGGCAGTACAGAGATCCAGAAGCAACAGTGCACAGTACTGTGCTGAGCAGGGAGGAGGCCCGGGGCAGAGCAGAGCTCCAGAAGCAACAGAGCACTGTGCTGAGCAGGGAGGAGGCCCGGGGCAGGGCAGATCTCCAGAAGCAACAGTGCACAGTGCTGTGCTGAGCAGGGAAGAGGCCCGGGGCAGGGCAGAGCTCCAGAAGCAACAGTGCTGTGCTGAGCAGGGAGGAGGCCCGGGGCAGGGCAGAGCTCCAGAAGCAACAGTGCTGTGCTGAGCAGGGAAGAGGCCTGGGCAATACAGAGATCCAGAAGCAACAGTGCACAGTACTGTACTGAGCAGGGAGGAGGCCCGGGGCAGGGCAGAGCTCCAGAAGCAACAGTGCACAGTGCTGTGCTGAGCAGGGGAGGCCTGGGGCAGTACAGAGATCCAGAAGCAACAGTGCACAGTACTGTACTGAGGAGGGAGGAGGCCTGGGCAGTACAGAGATCCAGAAACAACAGTGCACAGTACTGTGCTGAGCAGGGAGGAGGCCCGGGGCAGGGCAGAGCTCCAGAAGCAACAGTGCACAGTACTGTGCTGAGCAGGGAGGAGGCCCGGGGCAGGGCAGAGCTCCAGAAGCAACAGTGCACAGTACTGTGCTGAGCAGGGAGGAGGCCTGGGGCAGGGCAGAGCTCCAGAAGCAACAGTGCACAGTACTGTACTGAGCAGGGAGGAGGCCTGGGCAGTACAGCGGTCCAGAAGCAACAGTGCACAGTACTCTGCTGAGCAGGGAGGAGGCCCAGGGCAGGGCAGAGCTCCAGAAGCAACAGTGCACAGTACTGTGCTGAGCAGGGAGGAGGCCTGGGGCAGGGCAGATATCCAGAAGCAACAGTGCACAGTACTGTGCTGAGCAGGGAGGAGGCCCGGGGCAGGACAGAGCTCCAGAAGCAACAGTGCACAGTACTGAGCAGGGAGGAGGCCTGGGCAGTGCAGAGATCCAGAAGCAACAGTACACAGTACTGAGCAGGGAGGTGGCCCGGGGCAGGGCAGAGATCCAGAAGCAACAGTGCACAGTACTGTACTGAGCAGGGAGGAGGCCTGAGCAGTGCAGAGATCCAGAAGCAACAGTGCACAGTACTGTGCTGAGCAGGGAGGAGGCCTGGGGCAGGGCAGAGCTCCACAATCAACAGTGCACAGTACTGTGCTGAGCGGGGAGGAGGCCTGGGGCATTACAGAGATCCAGAAGCAACAGTGCACAGTACTGTACTGAGCAGGGGGGAGGCCTGGGTCAGGGCAGAGCTCCAGAGTCAACAGTGAACAGTACTGTGCTGAGCAGGGAGGAGGCCTGGGGCAGGACAGAGCCCCAGAAGCAACTGTGCACAGTGCTGTACTGAGCAGGGGGAGGCCTGGGGCAGGGCAGAGCTCCAGACGCAACAGTGCACAGTACTGTACTAAGTAAGGAGGAGGCCTGGGGCAGGGCAGAGCTCCAGAAGCAACAGTGCACAGTACTGTTCTGAGCAGGGAGGGGGCCTGGGCAGTGCAGAGATCCAGAAGCAACAGTGCACAGTGCTGTGCTGAGCAGGGTGGAGGCCCGGGGCAGGGCAGAGCTCCAAAAGCAACAGTGCACAGTACTGTACTGATTAAGGAGGAGGCCTGGGCAGTACAGAGATCCCGAAGCAACAGTGCACAGTACTGAGCAGGGAGGAGGCCTGGGCAGTGCAGAGATCCAGAATCAACAGTGCACAGTGCTGTGCTGAGCAGGGAGGAGGGCCGGGGCAGGGCAGAGCTCCAGAAGCAACAGTGCACAGTACTGTGCTGAGCAGGGAGGAGGCCCGGGGCAGGGCAGAGCTCCAGAAGCAACAGTGCATAGTACTGTGCTGAGCAGGGAGGAGGACCAGGGCAGAGCTCCAGAAACAACAGTGCACAGTACTGTGCTGAGCAAGGAGGAGGCCCGGGGCAGGGCAGAGTTCCAGAAGCAACAGTGCAGAGTGCTGTGCTAAGCAGGGAGGAGGCCCGGGGCAGGGCAGAGCTCCAGAAGCAACAGTGCACAGTACTGTGCTGAGCAGGGAGGAGGCCTGGGGCAGTACAGAGATCCAGAAGCAACAGTGCACAGTACTGTGCTGAGCAGGGAGGAGGCCCGGGCAGGGCAGAGCTCCAGAAGCAACAGTGCACAGTGCTGTGCTGAGCAGGGGGGAGTCCTGGGGCAGTACAGAGATCCAGAAGCAACAGTGCACAGTGATGTGCTGTGCAGGGAGGAGGCCCGGGGCAGGGCAGAGCTCCAGAAGCAACAGTGCACAGTACTGTGCTGAGCAGGGAGGAGGCCCGGGGCAAGGCAGAGCTCCAGAAGCAACAGTGCACAGTACTGTGCTGAGCAGGGAGGAGGCCTGGGGCAGGGCAGAGCTCCAGAAGCAACAGTGCACAGTACTGTGCTGAGCAGGGAGGAGGCCTGGGGCAGGGCAGAGCTCCAGAAGCAACAGTGCACAGTACTGTGCTGAGCAGGGAGGAGGCCTGGGGCAGGGCAGAGCTCCAGAAGCAACAGTTCACAGTACTGTACTGAGCAGGGGGTAGGCCTGGGGCAGGGCAGAGCTCCAGAAGCAACAGTGCACAGTGCTGTGCTGAGCAGGGAGGAGGCCTGGGGCAGTACAGAGATCCAGAAGCAACAGTGCACAGTACTGAGCAGGGAGGAGGCCTGGGGCAGGACAGAGCTCCAGAACCAACGGAGCACAGTACTGTACTGGGCAGGTAGAAGGTCTGGGGCACTACAGAGCTCCAGAAGAATCATTTCTCAGGGCATGGACCAGAAGGGAAGAGGACACATGCAAAGATATCTCAGGGGTGAATGATGGATGGGGGAGAGAGAAGGGCTGGGGGTGGATGGATGAAGGTGACAGGAACCCTCATAGTCAGAAACAAACTGGGGTCCGCTTGAGGCGAGTTCTCAAGATACTTGATTTCAGACATGGCATTTGTGGCTACTGATTTTAGAAGGGCTTGCCCCCTGATTGCTGGTTTATGACAGCGACTGACGCAGCTAATGCTTGCTTCCCTTCTTGTGGTTCATATAAATCCCCACAAGATAAAGCATCAAATTCTGTCCAGGGAACGATGAGGAACTCCTTGTACCTTGAGTTTAAGCTCAGTTCCACTGCTGAAAGAGTAGAGCCATGTCCCAGTCCCCACTGACATTCCTTTATTTGTTCCCCAAGGTTTATGGATGCGCTTGGTACTGTATTTGGCTTCATATCCCAAGAGACGATCACCAAAATCAACATCATGCACAGCTATCGCACGGGCAAGCATTCGGATGAGTACCACACCCTGGAGTCCATGGTGAAGTACGAACTGCAGGACAATGTGGTCAACTTCAAGGAACTGCCCAGCAACCGCACACCATCAGGCTGTCGCACACTCTTGCGACTCCACCGGGCACTCAAGTGGCTCGAACTCTTCCTCTACAAACTAGCCACCAGCACGGACCAGGACAGCACCTCTGACATGTGTGCCGATGCATACGAGGAGGCCCTGGCACGACACCACAGCTGGTTCATCCGGCAAGCCGCGGCCATAGCCTTCCTGGCACTACCATCACGCCGGACGCTCTTCGACATTGTCTGCGTGCAAGAGGAACAGGAGGCCCAGATGGTGCTAATGACGACGGTGAAGGCAATCGTCAAGGTGTACAATATAACACAGGAAGTATACACAGCACATGGCATGTTGAATTTGCCTTGATATAGCTTTTGGGGAAGAATAGGATCTTAACGAAGAAATAATACAAAGAGAAAAGCGAGGACATACAAAAAATGAAATCACAGAAAGAACATATATCATTACTAAATTGGGCTGATTGACTAGCATCGGCAAACATTGATAAGCCGGGGCACGTAATATAGTAGGTAGAAACAATACAACAATGTATTTGTGCGCACCACCTATTAGAGGAGATATGAGAATCATGTGAGAGATACGAATATTGGATGTAGTGGGTGAAATGATGCAATACAGAATAGAAAAAGAACATACAAACTATAGTTGAGGAACAGAATAAGGAATAGGTTTAACTTGTTTTGCACAACACTTAATAGCTACCTTGGACACCACTGAACCTAACTTGAAAAGCTGAATAACAAACCAATTGCACAGAATATCAGGAGGGCCACACAGGATAAATAGGCAAGCAGGATATGAGAAAGGATTGACAAAATACAGTGGTGGGTGGGACAGCAATGGGGTTCAACTTGGCACCTAGAGCTGCCATATTGGGTGAGGTCAATAGGTTGAAGCGATCGGAGTCCTAGCTGATGGAAGAATGTGGAGTTAGACTGAAC
This sequence comes from Calotriton arnoldi, assembly GCA_963921515.1. NCBI lineage: Eukaryota > Metazoa > Chordata > Amphibia > Caudata > Salamandridae > Calotriton > Calotriton arnoldi. Next base: position 715,473 of record CAWUFW010004063.1, read on the forward strand.
CTACCGGAATCTCACGCCTAACCCTTGGACTGCTGGAAGAGAATCTGAACCCAACTGCAAATACCACCTAATTTATGTTATGTTCACAGGCAATACGAACCTTAAAAACATATTCTGTATGTATGCCAATATTTACTTTATTTTTCTTTCATATCGACCTCAATTCATTAAAAAATAACCTGTTCACTTGTTCTTTTTCTACTTCTGTACTCCATTTCCTCCAAGCTGCGGCATGAGCAGAGCTCACGTTTGAAAAGCCACAGGTATCGTCAATAATTAGGTTCAAACAAGCGAATCTTAAGAGAGTGATCATTTAATAGGTGGATGTATGCAGCGGCGGCTCTTCCGCAATGGCGGAGGAGCGTGCCCCACTGCCTGGCTCAGTCAGCAAATGAAAAATAAAACGATGTTCTTGCATCGTTTTATTTTGCATTTGCCGGCTCAGAGCCAGCGCTGTAGGGAGGGGCAGGGCCGAGGCATGGGAGGGGGGAGGAGGAGTGCTACGTGCACTCCCTAAGTGCTCATGTGTGTTTGGACGGCCGTCTCAGGCCGACCAAAACACACATGCGCACTTAGGTTTTCTCCAGCCCGCCCGCTCAGGCCAATCCCCGCGCTGCTGTGCAGCATGGGGATTGGATAGGAGTCTGTCCCAGGAGCTGCTGGGAGCAGGCACTAAGAGGAGAGGCGACGCGACGCTGGAGGCGGCCGGAGGCTAAAAGTACATTTTTTTTTATTTTATGTAGTATTTCTAACACCCCCCGCGTGATCCCCCACGACCCCTCCTGCGTTCCCTCCACCCGCCTCACCACGCTTTGTTTGTGGCGGCCGCCACTGGATGTATGTGCAAGGGGCAGTTACACCTTGACCAATCAGAGGGCTTCCCCAGCAACTGTCTGCATCGCTACTTTGTTGAATGCCACCCCCTGCTTACACTGCACCTCTTCAAGTTAACCAAGAAACTCAGCCTTTTGGTAGCAAAGGCAGAGCCAGTAAGGTAGGCTGTTCAGAAGGTGATTGGTACTAGAGAGTTTGAAGGACACACAACAATAGTAGAGAATATTATTGCACAAGACCAGGTTCAATCAAACTAGAGGGACAGACAGGTCACTGAAGAGGAAGAGGAAAGAAGGGCCAGGACACAAAGAGAAAAGCCTCCTGAGTTCAGAAGAGCGCGACATGACATTGGCCTCCTTACCCATGCGTAGAGGTAGAATTGTTTTTGAGACATGTTCAACTAACACAGAGAAAAAAATGAAAGAAATTGTACAAAAATATTGTGTATATGGAAATCCATTGTACACACATTAAACATACATCTAGAGTAAGGCTACGCTAATACTTCTCCCAGAATGCATAGGGCACTGGCACTTGGAATTCCATAGTGCCAGGCTCTTATTGGTTTGGACATACTTCTCAAGCAGCACAGCCAATCAAGTTGGAGAGAGGCAGTAACCTTACAGTCACAAGCAAAGAAGGACTCTTGGCAGAACTCAAACCTGGTGCTTGTTGATAGGTCAGAGTCCTTCCTTAAGAGTCTGACCAAGGACGGACTGGCCGTAGGGGCATCGGGCGTTTCCCTGGGAGGCTGGAAGGGTGAGGGCTCGTTTTGTTTCTGGGGTCCAGGTTTGCAGCCGTGCTGCAATATCGGTGCCCAGTAACAAAATCAGCAGGCTAGCATAATCCACTCAGCACGCACGTTCGTTTCCAGTCTCTTGGGGCCAGCCAGGCTTCCCAGGTACACTAAACTGCTTTTTTTTATGTGAAAAGATAAAAAATTAACACCGGGTGGCGACCCCTTGCTTACAGGACCATCAATCTGTAGTAGCGTGCAAAAGCGATACCAATGATGGCCCCGTTATGATTATGTTGTCCTGCTGCCACGCTCTTCGCTCTCTCGTCCCTCCCTCACCCCGTCACACACGCAGTCCTGCCAAGTATCACGCCTCAGGTGTGACACTCACGCATTTCAGTGCGGTGTTCCGCATCACCGCACTGAAATGCAATGTCACGCATTTTGCCGACTCGCCAGCTGGCGCCACCGGCGGCGCCTGTGCAGGGCTCTACTGCTCCGAGGAGAGACGTGCTGCCACTGCCAGCAGCTGTTCTGGGCTCTAAGTTCTGATATAATCACCGGCGATGATCTGACTGCTCGCTGAGAGCGCGGCTAGGCAGCAGGCTACAATGTAACAATCGTGCCTCAGCCTGCCTGGCAGTCCTGGCTGTAATTATTCCTGCCGCGCCGCGCTTAGACACACACACTGCTCTTGCTGCCAATAAGGGGGGGGAGGGGGCGGGGCCGCCCTCAGCAGTAAATGCGCCTACTGGCTCACACAGCCAGGCACTCACCAGGGGGCGTGATGGTAATGAATCCCGGATGTGACCGTACTTGCCGTCACGTCCGGAGGAATTCACTCAGAGGAAGTGAGCACTGAGGCAGAAAAGCGGCGGGGGATTCAATTTGAGTCAGGGAGTGAGTCTCCGCCGTGGCGTGCAGCACTCTGCTGTCTTCGTGCGCAGCTGCCAGCGCTGCAAATTACCGTTGCCAGCCCAGACCGGCGGGGACTCGCGCCGAGTGACAACCACGTAACCCCCCCCAGGGAATCAATTCACTGACTGTCACCGCCGGCGCGGCGACACAGAGTGCCAGGACACACACAGACACTCTCAGAAGTGTCGACTCATGGCCGCCGCCGCCCCGCCGCGAAGACAGAGGCAGACCGCGGTGATCGCCGGGCGGCGGCGCAAACTTAACTAAACTGCGGCCAAGTGGGGCCGGCCCGGGGGACGAGAGAGTGTGTCAGCAGCTTGCAGTGGGGGTCGGAGAAGAACAAGTCTGCAGTCGTTGCAGAGACTAGTGCATCTGTCATGCAGTGCAGAGTAGTGCTCTGCGGCCGCCGACAACCACATGCGGCTGGGCCCACTGCCGTGGCCCCGGCGCTCAGAGAGACAGTAGTGCCTGCCAGTGCCACAGTCACTGGACTGTCCGAGACTAGTACAGAAGAAGTTCACAACAGTAAGTACTACTACTACTTTCTTTGGTCACTGAGGCAGCCTGCCACTGTGACTGTAGTGTGTCAGTTGTTGTCTTGTCACACAGCAGGCACTCACATTGATCTTAAGTGACGGTGGTGGTGCGTGTAGTTTTTGCCAGGGCTCTCAGTGCTCTCGCTCTCATTCTGTGGGGGCGGGGGTGGGGGGTCCGTCGTCACGACTCGCGCGTCATTCTCAGAGGCCCCTGAGTCCTCTCATCATCCTCCAGATTTTTCAGGCAGAACGGGCGGGGCCCTGCTACTGGCTGGCAATAAACTTGTGTACTTTACTAGTTCGTGTTGTTTTTCACACACTGACTGGCACAGCTGTGTTGACTAACTTGAGGCAAGCTCCTCTGCTCACACAGGAGGGAGCACTAGGGTTAGTGCCCTTCCCTTTCTGGTGCTCTGCAGCAGTTTTAAGAACTTCTTGGCGTTCCTTGTTGCTCAAATGGCTGTAATTTTCTGCTATTTAGAAGTTTCCCTCGTCTTCATTGCATGATTTTTAATCGCGAGAAAGTGTCACTCATAATTGTTGAAATGTCACTCATAATTTCACTGAAATTATGAAAATGTCACACATGGCAATTTGAAACCTTGGCAGCTATGCACACGGCCTCTCCTCAGACTTCAAAGCCAGGCCCAGGCCAGCAGCCAAGCCCAGGTCAGCCACCAGCAGCCACTAGAATCAGCGCCCAACAGCGACAGGCACCTACCAGTGGTAAGTGGTTACTGGGTGCATGTGCGACCAGTTTCAGTTTTATATTGATGCTGGTGGTGCCGCGTACCGGTGATAAAAGTGTCTGGATAATTCTGGTGATTAAGCTCCCTGCTGGAGAGGGATCTGAGTTTTGTCTAGTGATAGTTTTGACTCATCTAAGGTAGCACAGATGCTTACTATGCCTGCTGCATCACAAAACTGTATTTTATGTGGATAGCTCAGTGGGTTACTGCTTTAGTCACAGAGATTCTTTTGTTACTGTACAGTTCATAAGATGCAATCGTAATCTAGCACAGTGAGCTATGAACTGCCAAAGAGCTGCATGCAAACTGCATGGTACAGGCTAGAAAGTTATGTTTTTCCCAGTCTTTCATTATCCTGATGCTGCTAAAAAGGGTTTGTTTGGGTAGAAATCAATTCTTATTAGTAAACAAACCCTAACCTCTGTGTTGCGTTTTGCATCCTGAGCTTGTGCTTCTCCAGACCAAGCAATCTTAACAATGCCTACCAGTATGGACGGAATGTGAACCCTACACCTTGTAGTCCCCTTTGTCTTATGTAACATTTTTTATACACCAATTACACACGTATGATTCATTGTCTCAGCATGTGTGTGATGTAAAGTGCTCCAACACCCTACACTGGTATGAGAGGCGCTATAAAACAAATGAAATGCATGTGAGAGAGGGGCTATGGAGAGATGAGAGGCTTTGTTAGGGGGTGATGGTGAGGGAATCATTGAAGAGCCCAAACAAAGTATGTCATATCCTGGTCCACAGTAAGGTCATCATTTACTATGCTTTAAAAGCTAATACAATTGAATATGTAATGAAAAATGAGTTGTAAAATGCACTGTTTTTGTCATTCTGCCCCAAATGTTCTTGGGGGAGAACCCACCAAACCCCCCTTGTAGTGGGCAGGCTGCTCGCTGCGCTCTGTACGCGGGCTGGTCTGACAACATGTGCCAGGGCTGCTTTGGGTTCCCAGTCTGGCCCTGAGTCTGACACCTTACAGAGAGAGTGGGAGTCTTGAAAGGTTGTAAAACGCAAAGCAAAAATCATTTATCAAAATAACAAATAATTCTGGTTGTGTCTCGTTCAACAGTGTCTGTATTTCCAATCATGAGTGACAGGTCACCATATATGTTTTTAAAAATCAAAACAGTTTAAAACTGAGCTTCTGCTGCTTAGGCCCTGTGGAGCCAACTGGGCTGGCAGCACGACAGTAGCAATGCTGTGGGAAAGGAAAACACAACTACAAAAGCATTGATGTGTTTTGATTTTGATTTTATAAACGCACAAATACTGTTGGAAAAGTTGGGTTTTCAGGAGTGTACGGAATCGGTGAGGTTCAATCCAGCGCTGATGGCAAAGGGGAGGCTGTTCCAAGTCTGAGGAGAATGAGAAGAAAGGAGCGACCCCCTGTGCTCTGTGAGACAACGGGATGGCAACCAGTGGCGGCTGGGGACATTTGAAAGTGGTGAGGCGTAAAATATGAGTATGACTTTTATGTATCGAGCGAAGCGAGCATGCTTAATGGAAAAACGTGGTGTCCGAGGGGATCCTATTCCCAAGAAAAAATTAAAAATGATTGGCAACTGGTGCATTTTAACATTCTTGACAAAACTACAAGAAAATCAAATCTAAGCATTTTTAAAGTGGACCTTTTGGAAAGGCTAAGTGTGCACAAAACATACATACATGGAATGTAAATAGAGTTAGAGCGAGGCCACATGCCATACCTTGTAAGCAAACAGCGGATGCTATGTTGCCATGTGGAACAAGTGTCTCCTTCAGACGAGTATAAAAACGAAAGACTCAATGCATCATGAGCTATGCAGTGCCATGGTGCGCAGACGGTGAAAGTCAGTATAAATATATGCAGCAACAATACTGTAGTTTGTAAAATAAACACTTTCACTAGTAATCAGTCTTCCCATGTGCCACCTTTCTCCTATGCCTGCAGTACAAACTCAGAGCAATATTGACACATCCGTCTCGCAGACCAGAGGTCGCTAGAGAAAGGCATCCTGCTGACAGGCATACATTTATCAGAGCACCCGGCTATTTATAACACCACATAACAGGGGGCATTGCTCCCTGGGCACTCACAGCACTGTTGGCATCGTATGGGCAAAAATAATATATCAATCCAATAGCACCATGCATGGAAGAGTCTATGCAATGAAAGCTTCTGCAAACTTAGCACACTCAGGGGCATATTCTCAAGGACCCATCGCCGATTTAGCGGCACTTTTCCACCACGAAAGTGGCGATAGATTTATCGCCCTATTCACAAGCCTGCGCTAACAGCCGACATCGTCAGTTTACCTGCGATAGCTGCCTCTAAAAACATCGCCAAGGCTGACAGCGACAACTAACGCTAATCATATGCAGAGTAGGCGTTCCCGTACAAAAACTCACAATAACACCACTTCACGTTATTCTCAACGACCAGCCAGATCGGCGATGCGGTCCAAAAACAGGCGATAAGGCGCGTTAGCAGCAGGGACTTAAGACCTGCTTCCACCTGGTCTTAAGTAGGACGAAAACCTGTAGTACAAAGGGAGCCCAGGCCAGAGCCACATCTGAAGACCAACAGATGCCATGGAGCTACTAATCATGCAGCTTGGAGACCCAAGAGGGCCACAACACCCACCGTCACCACCCCCAGGACCACCCCCACCCCCAGGACCAACCCCCCCCGGACCACCACCGAGGCAGCGCAGAACAAGACAGTGGACCTTCCAAAAACGCACCAGCCTCAGAGACTTAACGCCAGAGGATGTCATTGCCCACTACAGGCTCAAAAGGACAACCATCCTCCGCATCCTGACCCACATTGCCCACAGGCTGACGGTACCAACACAGCGGACAACCAACATCCCTCTGCAGACAAAGCTGCTGGCTGTGCTGCACTTGTTGGCCTCTGGTACCTTCCAACCAACAACTGCCAGAGTCGGAGGAGTCTCACAGCCAGCCCTATCAAAGTTCCTCACACCTGTCTTGGATGCCATCATCAGCTTGATACCCCAGCGCCTTCATTTCCCCCACACTGCGCAGGAACAGCTGGAGACCAAGCAAGGCTTCTACGCCATAGCTGGCTTCCCGCACGTGTTGGGGGCAATTGACTGCACACATGTCCTACTTGTGCAACCTGCCGACACTGCACACAATTACCGCTACAGAAAGCACACGCATTCCATCAATGTGCAGGCAATAGTGGACCACCGGGAACTGTTCACCAATGTCGTCGCCAACTTCCCATGCAGTGTGCATGACTCCTACATCTTCCGACAGTCCATCATCAACCAGCGCTTTGAGGATGGCACCTATGGAAATGGACTGCTCATTGGTAAGTACCAACGGAACATACCACACACCTCAACTCCACAATCATACAACTCACAACTGTGGGAATGCACACGTAACAAAATCACATACAACATGCCAACCAACATGCCCACCTACCAGACACGACAACACAAGTAACTGTGGTAACAGGGGCCAGACATGTAGACAAACCATCCACAAAGGCATAGCCCCTCTGCCACACAATTGCAGAATGTGGGGAGAGGTGGGAACCAAGAATGTGTGAAGGAGGCAAGTGACCCATGAATAAGAATATACACAATGCCAAGTGTGGCGGTGATGTGCTGGACAGTCTTGAGTATGCAGAGCACAGACATGTCCATGTGGACATATACTGCTGGTGTTTGTAGTGTTGTGGACAGTGGACGCAACCATGTTACCTCAGGCAGTGGGGAAGACCTTGGACAATGAGCTATGTCGCCCCCCCTGTAAGCGTAGTGGGCTGGGCCGGAGTACGCCAGTCCAGCATAGGAGTGTGAATAAATAGCCCGGGGCTCTGGGCGTGGTTCACTTCCGGGATGGCCACAAAAGTAACTACTGCGTGTGTCTCTGTGTCCGCCATATCCTGACCATAGGCCTACACACACGTGGCCGACCACCTTCAACGGCCAAATTTACACTGGTGACGAGGTGGCTACGTCACACGCCACCCGGCGCACATCTCGTCATCGCCTGCAGGGGCGTGTCTGCCAGGGCGGGGCCTCTCACCCTGCCACGAGGCCGCCGCCATGACCAGTGGTGCCTGCGCGATCCTGTGCACCTGCTGCACCCCAGCCCGCTGGACCCCAGACCCGTCCGGCACCCAGCGGTGATTGCCCGCCCCTGCGCACCCAGGCCTCACTGCTCACCTGCCGCCACTGGCGTGTCTCCAAGAGGGCCCACCACGTGCCGGTGCAATCTTCAAGCCCGAGGCCCGCGAGCTTGGCAGCCTCCTCAGCCGATCGATGGCTTCCGCGCAACAGGCACCCAGCGCACCCTGCGGCACCGCACCGCGGAGTTCTGTGTGTGCTGACTGCTCCCTCCGGCCTACACTGCGGTCCAGCAGGTCTCACACAAATCAAATCCAGTCCGGACCTCCAGGCCTACTGCATCATCGCAGGCTGCACACCCGCTGAGTTCTTCAGGTGGGCCTACCTCAGTGCACCGCAAGTCATCGCCACGTGGCGGTAGGCCCGTGCCGGACGCAGTGCCTCAGGTGCCACTACCTCCGTGCACCACAAGTCACCGTCCAGCCTCCAGACCTACTGCATCATCGCAGGCTGCATACCCGCTCAGCTCTTCAGGTGGGCCTACCTCAGTGCACTGCAAGTCATCGCCACATGGCGGTAGGCCCGTGCCGGACGCAGTGCCTCAGGTGCCACTACCTCTGTGCACCACAAGTCATCGTCCCGTGGGGCTTCCCCACAAGTCCGCCTCCAGCAGCCAACAGCATGTCCTCGGTAACGCCACTGGAGCCCTTCACAGTCACGGGGCCACCCCCGTCCCAGGCAGGCCGCTGGAAAGCCTGGGTGGAACATCTGGAGACGTACTCCGAAGCGCACAACATCCCAGCGCCGCGGCGGAGGGCACGCGTAGGCGTGTGAGGAGTGTGAAGAAATGGCCCGGGGCTCTGGGCGTGGTTCAGTTCTGGGCTCTGGGCGTGGTTCAGTTCTGGGCTCTGGGCGTGGTTCAGTTCCGGGGTGGTCACAAAAGTAATTATGGCGTGTGTCTCTGTTGTAGTGTCGGTGCCACCTGGCCCTTAATCGACAATGTTGCAATGTAGCATGCCCCCGGAGGGCGGGCTCGCCCTACTGGATAAATAAAGGCGCGCAAGACCGCTCGGGGTCTTGGCTCATACATGCCAACTGTTGTGTGTGTATCTTCATTGCCGCAGCATAAGCCAAAGGCCTAGCCTCAATCGCAGCGCGAGTTCAGCCAGGCCTGAACTCTACATCTGTGTCCGCCCTATCCTTACCATAGGCCTACACACACGTGGCTGCCCACCTTCAACGGCCAACATTACAGTGTTGTTGTCAGGCTTGCGGACATGCGCAGACAGGCATGACAATGGTGTGCCGTAGGAGTGCAAGTGATGCAACCGCGCAGCGCACACAAGTAAATAGGCTCGCGGGGAGGGAGGAGCAGCTGTGAGGCTACGTAATACACATTGATCCCGCACATTTGCTAGAAGCAATACATGGCAAACATGAATCCCAAAGTCGCACAAATCACACACCACAAAACTTGTAAGTCTGCCAACACAGCATGCAGAACCACCAATCTACACTAATCTCACTTACCTCTCACAGGTGATCAAGGATATGCACTCTGCCCATGGATGATGACACCCCTCCGAGCCCCGAACACCCCGGCCCAGAGGCAGTACAATGTGGGCCACAAACGCACAAGGGGCATTGTTGAGCGCACATTTGGCGTGTTAAAGTCACGTTTCAGGTGCCTGGACATCACAGGTGGAAGACTCCTGTACAGCCCAGAAATAGTGTGCAAGATGATCATTGCATGTTGTGTATTGCACAACATATGTGTACGCACCAATGCCCCATGGATCCAAGTGCCAGATGCACCGGACGATGATGAGGAAGATGAGGCAGGTGGCCCACACCCCACTGCAGCTGCAGCAGGAATAGCCCGAAGGAACACAATCATTAACAATTTCTTCGCATGAGCACGTCACATTGTGACTGTCCTTAGCAATCATGGAACAGTACAAAATGACCACATGAACAGCATGTGCAAATAAAGTCATTGCAACATACATTCCCTGTGTGCATGTCAGTCCTCTGCATTGGCACATCACTCTGACAAGTGTAAGTGCAACAGTAAGTGCTAACAATCTCACAAATAGCAAATAGATGGTGGGTATGTCACCTCTGTACAGAGAGGCTGTTTAGGGTGTCACGTATTCGAAATGCCATTTCAGGGTGTCAAATGTAGTACGTAATCCCACTCATCAGCGTATCACATGTGTACAAAAACATGACATGAAGGCTGTCATTGGTGTTCATAAAAAGACAACAGGGTGTCATTGTAGGAGAGTAGGATCTGCCTCTTATGTTGCCCCCACTTTTTTTCTGATGTTTACACTGGTTTCTGGCTATAGTCTGGCTGGGACCCTGCCAATCAGGGCCCCAGCCTCTCTGTTCTCTCTAAACGACTTGGAGTGCACTCTAGGTGCACTAGTGATTGGATACTGTGGTACCTTATGAGTCCCTAGTATATGGTACCTTAGGTACCAAGGGCATAGGTACTTCACAGGCCTACCAAGGGCTGAAGCATGTATTATGCCACCCTGGGAAGCAGACTAAATCTGACACCACAGGCCTGCTACTGCAGCCTGGGTGAGGAGGTGCTAGCACCCCTCACTGAGATATAGGTCCCCTATATCTCTCCTGCACACACATTTCAACTTATCAGCCACCCCTAAGGCAGGCCCTATCAATCCTGAGGGCAGGGTGCTTAGTTCCTATGTGAGAGGGTGCCTCTGCCTGAGCAGGACCCCTCTGCAGCTCTCAGAGTCTATTCTCTGGGGCTGTTTGTGAATGCAGCCAAACCATATACTCTTAAGTGCATTATATCCTCGCGGTAAATGCTAACTGTGGAGTGGCTGCATCAAAACATGTCGTGTTTAGTGTCAAACACTTTGGAATCATACCCCCACACCAGTAACTGGTGTGGGAGTATGATCCCACCCTTCTAGAGGGATAGACATGTAGCTACTGTGGAAACGCGGTAGAATCCTGAAGAGCCCTGGCATCACAAAATGTATGCCACCAGTCACAGACACTGGGCTGCCCTCCTGCTGATGACCAACACTCGCAGTGGATGAAGCCCAACAATAGATATCCTGTCCCAAGGGGGTGTGACCACCTCCCAGACAGGGTTTAGTGTATTGGGGCTGGGTGGGTGCACTCCTAGAGTGCTTTGAAATCCTGCACTGGGGGAGCAGAAGGCTCCTCTGTGCATATGCCAGTTCAAACCGGCTCAGGGGCTACCTGCCCCTGCTCTGGTGCGAAACTGGACAAAGGGAAGTGGGTGTAGCCACCCACTCCCCTGACCCGCCCATAGGTGGGGTCATAGAGCTAGTCCCTCCCTTCTTTTTAGTATAAGAGGGGGAACCTGTGCATTGCAACCTAGATACCCCTGGATGACGCTCTACAAGAAGAATCCTGGACCTTCGACGTTCCACTACCTTTGGAAGACTGAAGAATCTCCCTTGGAGTCAAGGAGTGACTCCCCTGCTTGGCAGGCACCAAAAACTACAACGACGGTCGCAAACTACGCCGCTCCCGCCGGAGCCCGAAGTCCCTGCAGTCCAGGAAGAGGATTTCATGACTTCCCCAAGGCCATCGTGAGTCCCCAGCGAAGCTGAGGCAGGTGGACCCCACGAGCAACGAGGAACCGCAGACCCTGGGTACCGTGCACTATTGTCGAGTGCAACCCCTTCACGACGTTCTACGAACTTGTGCTTTGGACCACGTGTGGTCCCACCCTCCAGCAGATATCCCTCCCAAAATCAGAGGCCTACACCATCCCGAGTGACCGTGGGCCCCTGTTGAGTGAATCCTCCTGAGGCGTCTTCGCGATCCCTGGCCAGCCGGCTTGTGGGTCCCCAAAATACTTTTCAAAGAAACCAAAGGGCTCCCCTGGTTGCTCCAGGCCTGCCCTGACCTACCCTCGCTGGGTAAGTTCCTCAGACCTTGCTGGTCTGCACCATTGACTTTTCCTCACCACCACGAGACTTGCGGCTACCAAGGCTTGTTGGCTCCAATCGGGTCGCCGACACCGCAGTCAGCTGCAGACTTCGTGGGACACGCTGAATCCAGCTCCTGGCCGTCCTCAACGCCTCCTGGACCTCGTGGTCGAAGAGTCAAGACACCCGTGAATGACCTGAATCTGTCGACGACGGTGGGCATTCATCTTCCTTGCCCAGGGTCACTGCCAAGTGCCCTTGAACACTGTCCCCTCTGCTTTCAGGTCTTCCTCCTTCCGAATCCAGGCTTGGATTCCAACGGACACTTCTTCTGTCGCCGCAAGCAGCAAGTCTTCACTGGCTCCCATTGAAAACAACGCCGCGACCCGACACCAAAGGACACCTATGCACCCGGCTCCCCTGGGTGAGGTAACTTTAGCATTACGGTGCTCCTGTGGGTGTGGGCCCTAGAACTACTTACCCTGTAAGTGGCTTGCTTGTAGCTACCCTAGAAGTGCCCTAAAACTCTTATTTTCTAAGTGCGACAATTGCGCTGACTCGTACAGGGTTCGCGTCTGTGTTAGACACATCGCGTCCATCTCCCTTGTAACTCTATCTGTAACCGTGTCCTTCGACTCGTACTGAGTCCGATCGGTGTTCGCCTCGAACACACAAGGGACCTGTAACATTGAAATCTCAATTGCGCTGACTCGTACAAGGTTCGCGTCTGTGTTAGACACATCGCGTCGAACTCCCTTGCAACTCTATCTGTAACCGCGTCCTTCGACTCGTACAAGGACCGATCGGTGTGTTCGCCTCGAACACGCAAGGGACCTTTAACATTGAAAACCCAATCGCGTCTGTTCGCATAGACTCAGACAGGACTCGCACCGGTGCCTGAACACCGCGTCCGTCCCCTGTGGGTCTCCTACAACTACCTGGGGTGGTTCTAGGGGTCCCTCGATTCTATATGCCCTAGACCTAGGTCTAGCCAAACTAAGATTGTGATATTGGAGTGTGCTAACTTATTTGTGATAACTTTGCATTGTACATATGTTCCTGACTTCTAATCTCATAAAGAGATTAGTAGAGAGTTGTTTATTAATAAATACATATATATTTGATATATATACCTGTGTGGTGTCTTTTCATTTGGTGATTCAAGAGATTGTGGTGGTAAAACAAGCTGCTTTACATTCCTCCAAGACTTAGCCTGAAGGCTGCTCTCCACAGCTACCACTAGGATAGCTTTCTATAAAGGTTGTCTTAAACCTACCAACCATAAGAGTCGAATTGCTCTGGTGCAAGGTGCCCACTCTAACAAGTGGACAGCATATACCAGGCCAACTTCTCACATTGGTGGCAGCGTGTGTGATTCCAGCTTGCTATTGTTTTACCAGAAAATCTCTATTTGAATTACTAACTGAAAACCACTATAGGTACTCAAGGTACATATAAAATCAAGCTTAGTATCAATAAGTTCTACTGAACTTAGAGCTGTGTGCAAAGGGATAGCACACCCTTTCTACAGCTCAAGCTAGTATCAGTAGGCCACAAACTAGTGTAGGTAGTACAACACTGCACAACACTAGAATGTCCTTAAGGGATGGACCCAGTGGATCCACTCAGCTTCAGTATAAGGACATGACTTTCTTTGACTTGAAAGCCATGTGTGCTGAAAGGCACCTGAAGATAGGACAGAGTCCCTCCACACTACACCTGATAGATCTGCTGACAGCAGATGATCTTAGATTAGCTCTAGGAGCTAATGGGTCTGAATCAGTGAGTGGGTCAATTACAGTGTCTGCGTCAGATGATGAACATCAAGTTGACCAAGACTCTGTGATTGCAGGGCCAGGCCCAAAGGGGTCTGAACAGGACAGAGGAATTCTCCCTAAGAGAACTGACAGAGTGGGAGAGCAGCCTAGGTCCCTTTCTAGGGACTCTGACCGCTCCTATCACTCTGGCAGAGAAACTGTCCACCAGAGAGACTCCTACTTCCTAAGAAGAGAGAGTTCCTCTGACAGACTGTACAAACTGCTGCAGTATGAGGAAGCAAGATTTGCCCTCAAAACCAAGCAGTTGGCATTAGATAAAGAAGCCTTTGAGCTCTAGAGAGCTTCTAGAAAAGAGGGGTTAGAACCCCCTGGTGGCAGCAACAGTGTCCCTAGAGGCAGAGAATATATTCCAGACCATAGGAACCTGAGCAAGGTTGTTCCTCCCTACCAGAGTGGGGATGATATCCATAAGTTGATAACTGCTATGGAAAGGGCCTGTAGAGTACAACAGGTCCCCCAAAAGCAGTGGGCAGCAATCTTGTGGCTCTCCTTTTCAGATAAAGGTAGAGACAAGCTCCTCGCTGTTAGAGAAGAGGATGCTGATGACTATGAAGTCCTGAAGAGTGCACTGATAGATGGGTTTGGCTTAACCACTGAGCAGTACAGGTTGAAGTTCAGAGACACCCAGAAGGCACAGACTCAGGACTGGACTGACTTTGTAGATTGTGCAACCAAGGCTCTGGAGGGTTGGCTGGTTGGCAGTAGGGTTACTTATTTCAAGGGATTGTATAATCTAATGATGAGAGAACAGATCCTTAATAATTGCCAGAACCAGTTGTTGCATCAATACCTGGTAGACTCAGATCTGACCTCTCCCCAAGAATTGGGAAAGAAGGCAGACAAATGGGTCAGAACCAGGGTGAGGCAGAAAACCCAGAACCAAGGGGGTGACACAAAGAAGCAGGATCAGAAGGGCTCTGAGAAAAGTGGGGATAAGTCAAAAGACCAGAAGTCTTCACAAGGGCCCCAAAAATCTGCATCTGGTGGGGAGTCACAATCCAACAAGGGAAAAGGCCAAAAGAAGCCCTGGTGCAAATTCTGTAAACAGAAAGGGCACTGGACTTCTGATTGTAACAAGTCCAAAGACCAAACCACCACCACTCTTGCCCCTAAGGCAACTGTTCCCCCTAGTTCAGCTACTGGTGGAGGTGGTACTCAGAAAAAGGGTGTAGTAGGGTTGACCCTGGGTTCTGAAGTGGACTCTGGCCTAGCCAGGGAACCCACTCAGGCAATGCTGATTTGTGATGGAGACATTGACATGTCCTTCCTAGTGAGCCCCAGTAATCTGGGCAAATACAAACAGCAGCCTGTAATAAATGGCAAACAGGCTTTGGCATTTAGGGACACAGGTGCTAGTGTCACCATGGTGGCAGAGGATCTTGTGGACCCTGGACAGATCATCCTGGGTGAAATGTCCCAGGTGACCAATGCAAGCAACACCAGGACCAACCATAGTCTGGCAGTTGTGAATTTCTCCTGGGGAGGGGTAACTGGCCTCAAGAAGGTTGTAGTCAGTGCAGACCTCCCTGTAGAATGTCTGTTGGGCAATGATCTAGAGACTTCAGCCTGGTCTGAAGTAGAGTTATGGACTCATGCTGAGATGTTGGGCATCCCTGCAGAGGTATTTGCTGTGACCAGGTCACAGGCCAAAATGCATGACACTGAACAAGCTCTGGATCCTGAAATTATGGACCAGATGCTTCCCAAGAAGAGGAGCAGTAGGGTTAAGGCAGTGCCTTCCCCTCTGTCTCAGATCACAGATTCCCCTCTTGAGGGAGGAGAAGCAGACCCTGAAGAAGGAACTGCCCCAGAGGGACTTGAGCCTGACCAGGTTGAGTTCTTGGGGGCAGGGGGCCCTTCTAGGGAAGATCTGAGTAAGGAGCAACAGTGCTGCCCCTCTCTTGAACCCCTCAGACAGCAGGCTGCTGCTGAGGCTGCTGGGAGTGCTAGTGGGTCCCATAAAGTTTATTGGGATGAGGGACTCATATATTCTGAAGGTAGAGATCCAGCCCCTGGAGCCACCAGGAGGTTGGTAATACCTCAGAAGTTTAGGGGTTCCTCTTGACCCTAGCACATGACATCCCTTTGGCAGGTCACTTGGGCCAAAACAAGACCTGGGACAGGCTTGTTCCACATTTTCATTGGCCACATATGTCAGAAGACACAAAGGAGTTTTGTCGCTCCTGTGTCACATGCCAAGCCAGTGGCAAGGCAGGTGGCACAACAAAGGCACCCCTGATACCACTACCTGTGGTGGGGGTACCCTTTGAAAGGGTAGGGATTGACATCGTTGGTCCCCTTGACCCTCAAACTGCATCTGGGCACAGATTTATCCTGGTGGTAGTGGATCATGCCACCAGGTACCCAGAGACAATTCCCCTGAGGACCACCACAGCCCCTGTGGTGGCAAGAGCCCTCATTGGAGTTTTCTCCAGAGTGGGTTTCCCAAAGGAGGTCATTTCTGACAGAGGTACCAACTTCATGTCAGGATACTTGAAGGCAATGTGGAAGGAGTGTGGGGTAACTTATAAGTTCACCACCCCCTATCACCCACAATGCAATGGGTTGGTTGAACGCTTCAACAAAACCCTGAAGGGAATGATTAAAGGACTCCCAGAGAAGCTTAGGCGGAAATGGCACCTTCTTCTTCCCTGCCTGTTGTTTGCATACAGAGAAGTTCCACAGAAGGGGGTTGGTTACAGCCCATTTGAGCTTCTGTTTGGGCATCCTGTAAGAGGTCCATTATGTTTGGTAAAAGAGGGCTGGGAGTTACCTCTCAAGCCCCCAAACAAGATGTGATGGACTATGTACTTGGTCTCCGCTCCAGGATGGCTGAGTACATGAAAAAGGCAACCAAAAACCTGGAGGCCAGCCAAGAATTACAAAAAGCTTGGCATGACCAAAGGCTGTACTGACTGTATACCAGCCAGGACAGAAAGTGTGGGTGTTGGAGCCTGTGGCCCCAGCAGCCCTCCAAGACAAGTGGAGTGGCCCCCATACAATAGTTGAACAGAAGGGAGAAGTCACCTATCTGGTGAATCATGGAACTCCCAGGAGCCCCCTGAGGGTGCTCCATGTCAACAGATTAAAACCATATGTTGACAGGGCTGACATGGGCTTGCTCATGGCAACTGATGAGGAACAGGAGGAGGAGAGTGACCCTCTCCCTGACCTGCTCTCGCAGAACCCTGATGATGGGTCAGTAGATGGTGTTGCTTTGGCAAGCAGCCTCACTGACCATCAGCAAACTGAGTGCAGACTAGTTCTGCAACAGTACAGACATATGTTTAGCCTGACCCCTAGTCAGACTTCCTGGTGCACCCATGAGGTGGACACTGGAGACAGTCTGCCTGTCAAGAGTAAAATCTACAGGCAACCTGACCATGTCAGGGACTGTATCAGGACTGAAGTCCAGAAAATGTTGGAGTTAGGTGTGATTGAGCCCTCAGATAGCCCCTGGGCTAGCCCAGTAGTCCTAGTACCCAAGCCTCATACCCAGGGTGGTAAGAAAGAAATGAGGTTTTGTGTAGACTACAGAGGCCTCAATGCAGTCACTAGGACTGATGCCTATCCCATACCAAGGGCAGATGAGCTGATTGATACTTTGGCCTCAGCCAAGTATCTAAGTACATTTGACCTAACAGCTGGCTACTGGCAGATCAGGTTAGCTGATGATGCAAAAGCCAAAACAGCATTTTCAACCCCTGGTGGGCACTACCACTTTGTGGTGATGCCCTTTGGATTGAAAAATGCACCTGCCACTTTTCAGAGGTTGGTGAATAAAGTTCTGGCAGGGATGGAAACTTATTGCTCAGCTTATCTAGATGATATTGCTGTCTTTAGTTCCTCCTGGCAGGATCACCTGGTCCACCTCAGAAATGTTTTGGAGGCTCTGCAGAAAGCAGGCCTCACTATCAAGGCCACTAAGTGCCAGATAGGGCAGAGTCAGGTTGTATACCTGGGCCACCTTGTGGGTGGAGGCCAGGTTCAGCCTTTACAGAGCAAAATCCAAACCATAATGGAATGGGTTGCTCCAATCACCCAGACACAGGTGAGAGCCTTCTTAGGCCTGACTGGGTACTACAGGAGGTTTGTGAAGGGATATGGATCTATAGTGACCCCCTTGAATGATCTGACCTCCAAGAAAATGCCAAAAAAGGTTCAGTGGACAGCTAGCTGTCAGAAGGCATTTGAAGACCTAAAGCAGGCCATGTGCACTGCCCCCATCTTACAGAGTCCAGACTACACCAAAAAGTTCATTGTCCAAACAGATGCTTCTGAGCTGGGTGTGGGCGCTGTACTGTCTCAACTGAATGATGAAGGTCAAGACCAGCCAGTAGCTTTCATTAGCAGAAGGCTGACCCCTAGAGAGAAACGTTGGTCAGCTATAGAGAGGGAGGCCTTTGCTGTGGTGTGGGCCCTGAAGAAGCTGAGGCCATACCTGTTTGGCACTCACTTCATAGTTCAGACTGACCACAAGCCCCTCCTATGGCTTAAACAGATGAAAGGAGAAAACCCAAAACTTTTGAGATGGTCCATTTCCCTACAGGGGATGGACTATACAGTGGAACATAGACCTGGGACCCAACATGCCAATGCAGATGGACTCTCAAGGTATTTCCACTTTGAACACGAAGACTCAACTTGTCAAGGTTAGTTTAGTGTCCCTGCGTTTGGGGGGTTGTGTAGGAGAGTAGGATCTGCCTCTTATGTTGCCCCCACTTTTTTTCTGATGTTTACACTGGTTTCTGGCTATAGTCTGGCTGGGACCCTGCCAATCAGGGCCCCAGCCTCTCTGTTCTCTCTAAACGACTTGGAGTGCACTCTAGGTGCACTAGTGATTGGATACTGTGGTACCTTATGAGTCCCTAGTATATGGTACCTTAGGTACCAAGGGCATAGGTACTTCACAGGCCTACCAGGGGCTGAAGCATGTATTATGCCACCCCTGGGAAGCAGACTAAATCTGACACCACAGGCCTGCTACTGCAGCCTGGGTGAGGAGGTGCTAGCACTCCTCACTGAGATATAGGTCCCCTATATCTCTCCTGCACACACATTTCAACTTATCAGCCACCCCTAAGGCAGGCCCTATCAATCCTGAGGGCAGGGTGCTTAGTTCCTATGTGAGAGGGTGCCTCTGCCTGAGCAGGACCCCTCTGCAGCTCTCAGAGTCTATTCTCTGGGGCTGTTTGTGAATGCAGCCAAACCATATACTCTTAAGTGCATTATATCCTCGCGGTAAATGCTAACTGTGGAGTGGCTGCATCAAAACATGTCGTGTTTAGTGTCAAACACTTTGGAATCATACCCCCACACCAGTAACTGGTGTGGGAGTATGATCCCACCCTTCTAGAGGGATAGACATGTAGCTACTGTGGAAACGCGGTAGAATCCTGAAGAGCCCTGGCATCACAAAATGGATGCCACCAGTCACAGACACTGGGTTGCCCTCCTGCTGATGACCAACACTCGCAGTGGATGAAGCCCAACAATAGATATCCTGTCCCAAGGGGGTGTGACCACCTCCCAGACAGGGTTTAGTGTATTGGGGCTGGGTGGGTGCACTCCTAGAGTGCTTTGAAATCCTGCACTGGGGGAGCAGAAGGCTCCTCTGTGCATATGCCAGTTCAAACCGGCTCAGGGGCTACCTGCCCCTGCTCTGGCGCGAAACTGGACAAAGGGAAGTGGGTGTAGCCACCCACTCCCCTGACCCTCCCATAGGTGGGGTCATAGAGCTAGTCCCTCCCTTCTTTTTAGTATAAGAGGGGGAACCTGTGCATTACAACCTAGATACCCCTGGACGACACTCTACAAGAAGAATCCTGGACCTTCGACGTTCCACTACCTTTGGAAGACTGAAGAATCTCCCTTGGAGTTAAGGAGTGACTCCCTGCTTGGCAGCACCAAAAACTACAACGACGGTCGCAAACTACGCCGCTCCCGCCGGAGCCCGAAGTCCCTGCAGCCCAGGAAGAGGATTTCCTGACTTTTCCAAGGCCATCGTGAGTCCCCAGCGAAGCTGAGGCAGGTGGACCCCACGAGCAATGAGGAACCGCAGACCCTGGGTACCGTGCACTATTGTCAAGTGCAACCCCTTCACGACGTTATACGAACTTGTGCTTTGGACCACGTGTGGTCCTAGCCTCCAGAAGAGATCCCTCCCAAAATCAGAGGCCTACACCGTCCCGAGTGACCGTGGGCCCCTGTTGAGTGAATCCTCCTGAGGCGTCTTCGCGATCCCTGGCCAGCCGGCTTGTGGGTCCCCAGAAGACTTTCCAAAGAAACCAAAGGGCTCCCCTGGTTGCTCCAGGCCTGTCCTGACCTACCCTTGCTGGGTAAGTTCCTCAGACCTTGCTGGTCTGCACCATTGACTTTTCCTCACCACCACGAGACTTGCGGCTACCAAGTCTTGTTGGCTCCAATCGGGTCGCCGACACCGCAGTCAGCTGCAGACTTCGTGGGACACGCTGAATCCAGCTCCTGGCCGTCCTCAACGCCTCCTGGACCTCGTGGTCGAAGAGTCAAGACACCCGTGAACGACCTGAATCTGTCGACGACGGTGGGCATTCATCTTCCTTGCCCAGGGTCACTGCCAAGTGCCCTTGAACACTGTCCCCTCTGCTTTCAGGTCTTCCTCCTTCCGAATCCAGGCTTGGATTCCAACGGACACTTCTTCTGTCGCCGCAAGCAGCAAGTCTTCACTGGCTCCCATTGAAAACGACGCCGCGACCCGACACCAAAGGACACCTATGCACCCGGCTCCCCTGGGTGAGGTAACTTTAGCATTATGGTGCTCCTGTGGGTGTGGGCCCTAGAACTACTTACCCTGTAAGTGGCTTGCTTGTAGCTACCCTAGAAGTGCCATAAAACTCTTATTTTCTAAGTGCGACAATTGCGCTGACTCGTACAGGGTTCGCGTCTGTGTTAGACACATCGCGTCCATCTCCCTTGTAACTCTATCTGTAACCGTGTCCTTCGACTCGTACTGAGTCCGATCGGTGTTTGCCTCGAACACACAAGGGACCTGTAACATTGAAATCTCAATTGCACTGACTCGTACAAGGTTCGCGTCTGTGTTAGACACATCGCGTCGAACTCCCTTGCAACTCTATCTGTAACCGCGTCCTTCGACTCATACAAGGACCGATCGGTGTGTTCGCCTCGAACACGCAAGGGACCTTTAACATTGAAAACCCAATCGCGTCTGTTCGCATAGACTCAGACAGGACTCGCACCGGTGCCTGAACACCGCGTCCGTCCCCTGTGGGTCTCCTACAACTACCTGGGGTGGTTCTAGGGGGTCCCTCGATTCTATATGCCCTAGACCTAGGTCTAGCCAAACTAAGATTGTGATATTGGAGTGTGCTAACTTATTTGTGATAACTTTGCATTGTACATATGTTCCTGACTTCTAATCTCATAAAGAGATTAGTAGAGAGTTGTTTATTAATAAATACATATATATTTGATATATATACCTGTGTGGTGTCTTTTCATTTGGTGATTCAAGAGATTGTGGTGGTAAAACAAGCTGCTTTACATTCCTCCAAGACTTAGCCTGAAGGCTGCTCTCCACAGCTACCACTAGGATAGCTTTCTATAAAGGTTATCTTAAACCTACCAACCATAAGAGTCGAATTGCTCTGGTGCAAGGTGCCCACTCTAACAAGTGGACAGCTTATACCAGGCCAACTTCTCACAGTCATTTGGGGTCAAATATGACATTTCGGGTGTCTTTTGGGGTCAAATATGAAATTGCGGGTGTCATTTGGGGTCAAATATGAACCACCCTGATGCAGAGATGCACCCTGTGACTCAAGTCCCACAACATGAGCAACATGGACGTAAGGGGGATAGGGGCACAGTGAACACCTCAGCAACATGGGAGATGCACACCAGCCAAAAAGCCAGCAGGAATTCCTTGCGTGGAACACACCAAGGTGTCCCCTGGACATATGTGCCATGTACAGATCACATGTGTACACGGACGTCATCCATCAATAGTAGTGAACAGTGTCAGCTAATAGGTGCAAGGTGAGAAGTCACGCGCCTCCTCACAGCTACCTGTACCCATCACTGTCAGACTGCAGCAAAACCCCACTGCTACATCAGAGCATGCAAAATTGACCGTGAGGGCACGTACATGGCTGGTAAGGGTTCAACCGTGCCGGAAGGTGAAGCAGTGACATCCCCCCCCAAAAAAAATCCACATCACATTTCCAGAATGCAAGCAGATGACAAACTAACATCAGGGATGAAAGCTCCTTTGTCTGAACTAGAAGGCGGTAGCACATCTGCACCTCCGACCTTGGAATTGCATGTGCCCGGCACCCCCTGAGAGATACCATAGCAGCTGATGACGACTCCCACACTACGCACAGCGCTAACCAAAGACCAACGTATACACACCCAACACACAGAAGTCCTTGCTCGCAGTTCTCTTGCATGGAATGACCTTCACACTTACGCACAGACCATCCCAGGAGTCCAACCGCTGCACACTCAAACAAATCATTGCTCCGAGCTTTGACTTTGACTTTTGTACACACAGCCCTATTTTCTACATTGACGTGGGGCTAAGTTGGGAAATTGCAAGATTGTTGTTTAGGAGCAATGAGGCCACAGCTAGTTCACACATTCCCAGTCATCTCACTGCCTATCTGGGTCACAGTCAAACATTCGCATTGATATCAGTTCCCAGGGAGTACCTTTTTTTGGAATCACTGCCCCTACATTCATCCATACTTTCATACTTGCTTGATCATAGACATGACACATCTGGGTGAATTAGAATGTTTTAATCACATTCGGTGGAGTGTTGAAGCTGGACCTGTACATGGCCATGCAAACCCCACTTTACATTGTTGCCCCGTGGAGGGCCAGCCAGAGTCCTTTAGGGATTGACAAGTTCATCGGAAGTGAAAGAGTTCAGTCCGCAGTCTGATTGCTGTGTCATTGGTAACCAAACCAAATATGGCAGTCCATGTCGAGTGCCAAGGTGAGAGTCGCAGAGTGTATCGGGGGACAGTGGAAGGTGTTATTCCAGGGCATGATGCAGAGGGCAGAACCAAGCTGAAACAGGCCATATGGCGGAGATGAATGCTACCGCTTCCTTCTTACCACAAAGGCAGAATCATCCACATCATCGTCCTCTGATGTGTGATGTGCCTCACATGTGGGTGATGGTGTTTTGTCTGCAGCACTGTGTGGCACTGACACATCAGGGGCCGGAGGTGGATTGTCTGCCGCACTGTGAGGCACTGACACATCAGGGGGCGGAGATGTGGATGGAGTAGTAGCAGCAGCATTCATCTGCGCCAGGCCTTGTGGCAGCAATGCCATGATGAGGATCTGCAGGGCATGGAAGATCCCAGCTACATCTCGCTGGTGTGCAGCCGTGGCAGCCATTCTTTCCGCCTGTATCTGCTCCATGTTCTCCATGATCCTCCGCATGTGTCCCAACTCCCGGCTGACATCGCTGGAGCCACTCTGACTAGACGGTTGTTCTTGTCTCAGAGTCATGACTCCAGCGATGTCAGCCATGGCTTGTTGGAGAGCATGGAGCGGACTGTGGGTGTCCGTTAGGGACTGTAAGTGGTCCCTGATGGGACTTACACACCCACGTAGGGCATCTAGTTTGGCTGCCATGAGGTCGAACTCCACCCGCACCTGATCAGCCATCTCCTTCTGGCCCTCTAACACACGGCGTTGGAATGCCATGTGTTGGTTCTGGGGGTCCTGGGAGACAGCCATGGTGGTGGGTGCTTCCTGCTGTGTGGTCTGTGCAGGGGGTGGTGTCTCCTCAATGCAGCTGGGCTGCCCTGCTCCTGGGGGTGGGGTGCAGAGGGTGTCCATGAGCTGTTGGAGGGCGTCAGTGTCGATGGTGTCGAGGTCCTCTTCGTCATCAGTGAAGAGCTGTTGGGTCTGCTCTGCAGGAGGTGTTGGTTCTCCCTCTGCAATGTGAAGGGGAGATGCAGTTTAACATTGTGTTCCCATGTATGTTGACGCATTGTACAAGTTTACATACAGACTGCAAGACAATGTACATTGTGACTGTTTGGGAGGAGATGCCTCTTTGATGCGGGACAGTGGACATTTCTACACCATCAGGGATGTGGGGTTGTACTTGTACATTATCATCTCACAGTTTCCTGCTATGCCAAATGTGATTGGCCAGTTTCCTCACACAAGCGGCAGCAGTTGTGTCCTCTGTTCTGTTGTGAAAGTGTTGCAGTTTGTACCACATTGTTGTCAATGTTGATGTGCTCTGATTCTTATGTGTGTGTGCTGCATTGTGGGAGAGTCACCCCTGCAGCTCTGATTTTGCTGGCCCTTATCCCTTTCAGGCGGTGTGCCTTTCACTTCTGTGCTTATACAGTGCTGAGATGTTGCAGACTTGGGTAAATTGGGCTCTTGGTGGGAGTTGGGACTCTTGGGCATGGTTTGTCCGCAGATGTCTTGTTGACGCCAGGGGTTGTTTGTGCACGTGGATGTGTCAGAGTGTGACCTGCTCCTTTACGGATGTGGTCCACACTCAGCCACCTCAGTGTCGTGGCGTGCACCATAACATAACATAACGTGTATTTGTAAAGCGCACATTCACCACTACGGGTATCTTGGCGCTGAATAACAGATGTTTGTTGTTACATAACTCAATGGTACTCATTTTATCGACCTCAGATGGATGAAAGGCTGAGTAGACCCGCCGGGATTTGAACCTGTGACCATGAGGTTGAACACAGGCCCCTGCAGTAGACGCATTAGTCCACTGAGCCACCAGACCCGACCCATGTCATGATAATTGGACTGCAGCCATGCTAATCGTCATGCAGTGTCACTTGCATTGTCAGTGTGGCTCACGGACCCGCAGCTTTGCTGGGTTCAGCACATGTGCATGGGTTTGTTGTGAGATTAGTGATGATGTGTGGGGAGGGCCCCCTCTGGGCACATTGTCGATGGGGGCCTACTTGCTGTTTCTATGTGTGCTGCAGTATGCCAAGGAGACCAGGGACATGATCCAGAGTCATTGTGGGTGTGCACTGTGCTATACTTAATTGTGCATGTGTGCCATTGTGCCCATCTCCCCCGTCCCCCCAGTCCCTGGTCGTTACTCACCCTGTTGCTGTTGGGTCAGGTCATGTTGAGCAGTGTCCGGTCCCCCAACTCCTGCCACCGTCTCCCCACTGATGACTGTGGACACCATTTCCTCCATCTCATCCAGCTCCTGCTGTGGCGCTGGACTCCCACCTCCAGTCTGCATGGCTGCTTTCCGGTCGTTAGCGAGTTTCAGCTTGGTTTTGCGCTTCACATCATTCCAGCGCTTCTTGCAGTCGTCCACTTCCCTTCTCTTCACTCCGACTGCATTCACCTTGGCCAAGATGGACTGCCATATTGCATTTTTAGTTGCCAATGACACAGTGGAGGTGATTAACAGTTGTTGGTGGTGTTCTATCACCTCCGTAATCAGGATCTGGTTTTCCTGCGTACTGAAATGCAGGTTCCTCTTCTTCTTCTCCTTGCCCTTCTCCTTCCCGGAGGTCCCTGGCTGGTCCTCCGGGGGGTTTGTGGGGTTCTGGTTGGCTTCTGTAGTTGCTCCAGCTTCCTCCATGGTGCTTCTCAGTTGTTTGGGTTTTGTTTTTATTTGTATTTTTTTTTTGCAGCTTTTATGGTGATTTTTACTGCCTGACGTGGGAATAGCAAGCCTGGCGCTGCTTATCGCTGATATTTTTATCGCTGTTGGGCCCATCGCAACTTTTTTCACATTCGGGTTTCCTTTTTTATCGGCGTCCCGGTAATTTTAACGCGGACATTTGACACGTTATCGGGAGACTATCGCCTGTTGCCGGCGTGTTGAGAATACGCCGTTAACACGGCGTTAGTTTCCCGCGATAGACGGCGTTATGTAAAATTGCGTTAACCTAGGTTGGCAATAATTATCGCCCGTTCTTGAGAATATCCCCCTCAGTGTTTTACTCTCTTCCTAACATACACACACACAGAGCCACACTCAGTCTTTCTCTCTCACACCAGCAGCACAAAAGAAAACCCAACTGTGCAAATGGATAACTTGCCTTTGTAATGAGCAAATTATTGTCTAGAGCAATGTAATTACCACCCGACTATTCTCTTCTGGATAGCACTTTGGGACAGTGAGCGATTAAAAGGAAATATGCTTTTTTCGGCGTGCGCCGCACCCCTGCAGCCGAGGGCGCCTCGTGCCACTCAGGCTGAAACGGTGTTATGAATTATTAATTCTGAGCTGCAGATGCAGCCAGCTCCCCGAGCAGGTTAACGAGGCACTAGATTCAGGACAGCAACAAAAATAAAACGGTGCTTAAAACTTTGCGTTTGGCCATGAAACAAAGTTGAAGAGTGAAATGCTGATATGCTAAAAATTATAACATCAGTCAAGGTATGGTACAAAGAGTTTAGCTCCCCAGTGGAATGTTTTAAGGGGGAGACAGAGTCCGAGGCCTTCCGTGACCCGGGTCGGCCCTGGAAGCTATTAATCCACAGTTGTCTGCCTTCAGTTAATGCACAGGCCCAGCAAGCCAGCTTTTATGGGCAGGCAGATAACGCACGAAGGTTTAATTTGTCAATGCCTGTTATAACTACTCATGTAGTAAACGAGGAGCACGAGGAAGGAGGAAGTACATGTGCTAAGGTGACAGGGGAGACATCCAGAGGTAGCCGCTGATTTTCAAACTCATAATGGCAGCACCAGATTCCCAAAGAGGTGTTTGGTCAAAATGCATACCCGGCCTGTTCTTCATTTTGATTAATAAGCATTTCTGTGAAAAAGATATATATTTTTACTGCACTGCGCAGGCTCAGTCTAGAGGGTTAATGTTGAGCGCTCATCTAATATAGGGAACTGATTTTCGGCATCAGGTGGCTGCATTTGAATTTAATTCTTAACATGATCTGTACCTGGATTAAAAGGTTGCAGTCAACAAAAAAGCAAACTGACGTATCAATTAAGTGCACATATGTAGGCAAAGTATGTTTCTGTATCTTGGCTGGGAAAGTGCAACTTCGACTCTTGTGTCCTGAATTGGAGCTGCCTACCTACCACAGCTAACTCAATCCTGGATTTTTGCGCAACATCCATTGAACACCTGTTAGATCGTCTGAAATCATACGGATGACTCACAGTCCCCCTAGTTTTTAGCAAAGAGACAGAACGTCCTGAGCAATATTTTTAAAGGAAAAAGTTAAACTACATGATTAGTAGTGCTATCTTAAAAAAAAAAAAATGACTCGCGGGTGGGGGGGTCGCGCGGGGGTTCGCAGGTTTAAAAAAATAAAATAAAAACGTACCTTACCGGGTCCCGCGCCGCCTACACTCCTGGCCGGGTCCTGCGTTTTCCTGCTCCACTGCCTCCGGCAAGAACAGGAAGCAGGCAGCCTCCCTTCCCTCCCCTAAGCCAATCACAACGCTGTAATGGCAGCGTTGTGATTAGTGGGGACGCCATTTTCTCTATGTAGGCTGCATGAAGCCTACATAGAGAAAAGGGAGAGTGCGCATGACTGCTTTGGTCGGCCCCAGAGGGCCGACCAAACAGTCAGGGCCCACAGCATTGGTCAAGCCACTCCTCCCCTGTTATCCTGTTATGTCCCATATAGAGGCCCTAATGTAGACCCGTTCGTACATGCCCTAAAATGGACGTATTCATATTTACCCTAATATGGTCATATTCGTACTTGCCCTATTATGGTCATAGTCGCATATGCCCAATTATGGTCATAACTGTACATGTCCTATTATAGTCATGATTCCTTATATAGGCATGATCTTTCACCTACATTAGTCCCACTAGTACACAACGTGCTCTGAGGGCTGAACATTATCTAGCCTGTGGTTTTGAATCCAGCAGGGTTTTTCCCAAACACAGGCCCACACTGTACTCATTAATTATGCATGGTTCTCTAGCAATATAGCACTTGCATAATTTGTCTGTACAAAGTTCACCCCTGACGTCTTCCTCAAGACTGACCAGGCCCAATGCAAACTACACAAAGGGATGAGAGTCTCCAGGGTATACCACATCTAGCCCCGGGTAAGGCAGAGGGAACCGAGACTTCCATGCTGACACACTGACCAGAGACGCTGAGGCTCCTGCATGCAGTGCCTCCAGCTGACAGTGGTCTGACACAACCCGAACGGGGTGTCCAACTCGAGACCAGGACGGGGTCCCACACTCTCTCTATTCAGGTATAGGGGTTCGACTAAATCCTAGAAGGATTCTTGGCTCTTAGCTTCTAAGACCTACACACATATGCTAGGTACACATAAGTACACATAGGTAGGCATCGTAGGAGTACGCACACTTTGCATAATACTTTTTCATGTATGTATCCATGACTATTGCAATATGGTAGAATTGTTCTATCCCTTTGCTTTCATCGTACTGCTAATAATATATCTCTGCTATTGTCTGCTGGTTTCTGCAGCACATATATTTTACACTAGAATAACAACTGTTCAATAAATACTTATTGAAACGCCCGACTGTTTATTCTGTGTAACTCTCTGAGACAAACCGAATATGTAAGCACGAGTGACTGAGCGAAAAGTAGTATATTGTTTCCACTATTCTGAGGAATCAGGGTTGTCATGATCTAAGGTTGCCAGAAACTAATCTCTCCCCGATAAGAGGAGATTCTAGTGGCACTGTGAGCTAGCTAATGCAAAACAAATCTAACATACGCGGTGAGGGTGTACAGAGTCAGTCTGTCACCAAGCCCACAGCTTATGTTATACAAACGCGCAGGTCCTGCAGGGGAACTATAGGAACTACACGAAATGGCGCCACCAACGTTGGTTTGGTACTTATTTAACAGTAGAATCTGAGTAGTTCAGTCGTGCTATTCTCAGAGAACCTACTCACAAAACCCCAGAGACGTCTGGAGTGGGTGGGCACAAAATCCGCCGCAGCTGAGTAGTACAAAATACTATTTATTGGCTGAGTAGTACAAAATACTATTTACTCAAGCTTGAAGGATATTTAGTTCCTACAATTGTGCATATACACCTTATCTTAAAATTCTTTAACCTCCCTTCTTCCAATTAAATAATGGTGGACGAAGCAAACGAAACAAGGAGAGTTGAAACAAACTTCCTCGGTTTAGGAGAAGATGACCCTGAAGACGCAATACAAATTGCACCAAATTTCAGAAGGGCAGTCACCATAAAACTTCTAGAACATGGCTTAAGAGCCAGGGGTGGTAAAGTAATTTTCGTGATTGAGGCACACAAATCCAATAAAACAGAGGTGTTCTATTCATGGGTTACACTCCCAGCAGTGAATGCAATTACAAATGTATTTCACTACTACCTAAAAGATGAAACTCCAGCGGACTATACTCCTTTTGAGGAGTTAGAGATTCCGCTCACTTACCAGGAGCATAATTACTGGTTTTAAGGCGCCCTACCCCACGTACGAGGAAGAGCAAGATTAGGCCCGCTTGGAGGAGCAGGAG
The DNA here is from genome assembly GCA_963921515.1 of Calotriton arnoldi. Taxonomy (NCBI): domain Eukaryota; kingdom Metazoa; phylum Chordata; class Amphibia; order Caudata; family Salamandridae; genus Calotriton; species Calotriton arnoldi. Next base: position 744,608 of record CAWUFW010004063.1, read on the forward strand.
CCACATGGCCCATATTAGCGGCATACACACCACATCCTGACATTAACACAATGCCACAGCCAGACTTACTCATACAACACAGAGATTTAATTAAAATCTACAGAAACCTCACACAATTTGTGATGAGGACTTTAACAGTTCAGCCTGCACCAGCTGCAGCACAAGATACTCCAGTCCAGAGTACAGTTAATAAAATTACTCCACAAACATTACACGCGGTATTTGGCAAAATGCCAGCAAAACGCGAACAAGTCCCATTCTGGATAGCTCAGAAAATAACTCAGCTTGAGGCAGTATTCCCGAAAACTACCACCTGTGATAAACACAGAATTCTAACAATCTGCTTGCCCATGGGTCTCACACCAAAAGTAGAGGAGTGCACCTCTTGGGGTTCAGTCTTTGCTGCCATATATACCAGAACACATGGTATCCCGTCCTTAGCAGTAGTACCTGACGTATTGGACATATACAAAATGAGTACGGAGCAGAACCTGCCCTTAACTTAGGGATGAAGTTATTAAATAACTTTGACTAGGTAGCTGCCATAATACTAGCTAACATTAGGGGGGAAGCAGCCTTAGTGGCGATCCGCCAACGCCTAAGGGAGTTCGGTCCAGACGACCAACAACACGAACTACCCAAAATAATTGAATCTGCATATGCAGAACTAGGCAGAGACAGTTTGGGTGGGAAAGCATTAAAACCACAACTGGTGGGCAGTCCTGAAAAGGACACTACAAAGCAGACACCTACTTCTTCTAAAAAGAAGTGGGAAAATAAAAAACAACAAAAGTCTAAAGACAACAGATCTCAATCCAGGGGTAGGTCTCCTCAACAGGAGCCCTCTGAAAGGAGGTATAACCTCAGGAATAGGGATAATATTAAAAAACCTGACAGGTATCAGGTGACAGGTATCAGGATACTGATACTCGTTCCTCTCGTTCCTTTCAGGGTTCATCAAAAACTCCGAGAGGGAAGGACGGTCAAAGGAGCGTACAAAGTCCAGAGACACGCAACGCGCTGCGGACTACGCACCTAAAAAAGAAGACACACAAAAATCAAAACCTCAGTTCAAAAAGAAGGTAGCAGGTCTCAAGATCAGACATGCCCAGAATTCTGAGGACACAGCTTCTGAACGGGGAATGGGCTCTGACGATGCTAGACAGCGCAGCAGAAGTAACGATAGCTCGCCAGAACCTGAAGGAATTTCTGGTGACAGCGGAGTTGAGTGAGTATATCACAGTGGAAACACCTGATACTCGGGTAAGTGTCCCACATAAGTTACATGAGATAACACTCCGGATGGAGGGGGACAAGCCCAGGAAAATTAAAGGTCTGTTTTGGAAAAATCTGTCATCAGGGTATGACATTGCAGAACAAGACTGGCCGCCAGCATTCGTCATGGAGTGCCCTAGGGGAGAGACTGTAATTTTTCCAGCCTTTTCCGACCTCGTTCCCATACACCTAAAACATGCATATGCGCAGGAGTGGGCGGTTGCCCTAGCTCCAGCATTGTATAAAAATCATGTTGGTTGGGATGAGGAGTCAACCCACCACGTGATCCCATTAAAAGTTTCCCCAAATGCTCAAAGGCAATACCCTATAAAGCAGGAAGCTAAAAAACAAGTCAGGGAGATTCTAGACCAACTAGAATACCAGGGGGTGATAGAAAATTGCACTTCACCCATGAGCAATCCTTTGTTTCCCGTAATGAAACCTGACAACACATATCGTTTAGTTTTGGATTACAGACATTTAAACACTTGCACAAAGACATTTGCAGTTCAAAATGCACACAATGCCGCATTAATGAATAACATTGTGCGGAAAAAATACAAAACAACACTTGATATCTCAAATGGATTTTTCTGCCAAAATATAGCGCCTGAAAGCAGGTATTTGACCTCCTTCAGTGCGTTAGGTTCCCAGCGACAATTCTGTCAACTAGCCCAAGGGTACAAAAACAGCCCGGGGGTATTTTCAGCAAGAGTAACGGAGTTACTCCAAAATTTGGATGAAGAAGCATTGTCCTATGTGGATGATATTTATCTGACGGACGATGACTTAAAGAGGCACTTGACCAGGGTGAGCACCATTATTATGGGATTTGCCTCTGAGGGCTACAAATTTAATTTCAAGAAATCAAAGATTGCCCACCTCAGTGTCCTGTTTTTAGGATACGAGCTGTCAAGTGAGGGAAACAGCCTAGCAGCAAACTTTTTAGAAAAGTGTGCGCTGCTCCAACCTCCAAAATCATGAAAGAATTTACAATCAGTTCTGGGATTCCTAAATTTTGGTCGAACATACATTTTGGATTACGCAGAAAGAGTAAAACCTTTCTACGACTTAATAAAACCTGATTTTTCAGTCAGACAGTGGACACAGGAACACACAAATATCCTGCGTTCCCTACAGGAAGACATGATGGCTTCTAAACATTTACAGACACGCGTAAACGTACACAACTTGGTGATCCGAGTCATAGCGGGTCAATGCGGGTACACTTATTTGACTTTTAATGAAGGCGAAACAGTACCGATCGCATACAAATCACACCTGTACACAAACGCAGAGATGCGTTTCACTTCAACAGAAAAAATCCTGACAGCAGTGCAGACCGCTGTAGCAAGAGAAAGAGCTCTGGCTCAGGGTAAACGCATAATTGTCGTAACCCCAGTACCAGCCTTAGAAGCTGTTACAAAAGCTAGCATTCAAAATGCGAAAGCCTTACATCCGAGATGGATACAATGGGCTAATTCTCTTACTGCAACGGATGTTGAATACAGATTTGATCCAAGTTTAAAAACTCAAGTATTCCTGCAATACGAACAAGAATATCCTCTACCTAATGAAATTTTGCCTCTAGATCAGTATGAATATATTATTTACACTGACTGTTCTGCTCAACCGGCCACAGGGAGTAAGCAAGCTTACAGCACAGCGTGTGCGATTGTTAAAGGTCGCATGCACGATGGAAAGTTCCATCCGAGTTGCACAAAAACACAATTTCTAGGAGACTGCACGGCTCAGTTGGCAGGACTCAAAGCACTTATACTGGCACTTATAAATACGGATCACGAATTCCCCGCACTTATTGTGTGTGATTCCTTTTACTGTGTACAGTCGTACAATGAATACTTACATCATTGGGAACAAAACGGGTTCAAAGATGCAAAAGGTGGCACAATTAAGCATAAAATGCTATGGGAACAGGTAGTGGAGTTGAGAAACGAACTACCAAGGGCTCACGCGATACTTACACTGAGCCATCAGCGTGATGGCGTTCACGTTGAAGGGAATTCATTGGCTGATGAAGCCACAAAGGGGGCTGTTCGCACAGCCGCCGTAGCTGCAGTTACTCGTTCAAAAACGAGAATAGACGGCGAGATAATGGTAGCTGCGAATGCTTCACGCAAAGGCAGCACAGCAGTACCTAAAAAATTTCCACTCAAGTACTCCTACAAGTTAGATGCACAGAACATTCCATATGCTCAGATTCCTGGAGTGGGGGATAGAGTAATACCAAATATGGATCATAGGCATGGTTTAATAGTGGCGGCACACGAAGGGACAGGTTCTGTACATTTGGGACTTAGTGCGACTGCTTCTTTATTGAAGCAACGCTACTGGTGGCCTGTAATGAGAAGGCAGATAAGAGACTATGTCTGGAACTGCAACATCTGCAAGCAGATGGAAGGGTCGACCACAACACGTCCAGTACAGATACCATTATTAGACAGCATCAGGTTGTCTGTCCGTGCGCGTCCAGCTCAGGTGTCCTCAAGGTTTGGCCTCAGCGCTCGGCTGACGCTCGAACTGTTATAAAAGATTTGCAAGTCTTTATCGGCACATACGCAGTTGGCACGTTACATTCTGACCGTGGTCCGGCGTGCAGCTCTCGGGCTTACAAAGAGGCCATCGAAGGAATGGGCGTAGCATTGCGGTACTCCTCTCCGTATCATCCCGAGGGAAATTCCGTTGTGGAGAGGAAAAACCGTGACTTAAAGCAATCTTTAACAGCTAGGGTATTAGGCAAGGGCAGTAGATGGGTCGATCACCTTTATAGGGTACAGTGCGCGCTCAATAACCAGCCAAGAAGCTCTCTAGGGGGTGTCACTCCTTACGAGGTCCTATTTGGGACGAGAATGTGGGTACCTGATCTTGATTGTGAAGGCGCAGTGGCGGATGAAAAACCATTTGATATCCATGATCGTTTGGCTGTTTTACAGGATCTAAACAAATCCAGAACACGACAAAGTAACGTGCTCCAGAAACAGACCGCCACTGAGGAAGTCAAGGCAGTAACGGCAAGACCTGTCTGGATCCCAAAGATCGGGGAATTGGTCAGAGAGAAGATTGCAGACAAGAAAGAATTTGGGCCATCCTACAGAAAGCCTGTACCGGTCCTAGCAATCCACGGCACAAGAACTGTACTTCTGCCACCTCCTGCTGGGAAAAAGGAGAAAAGATTTGTCTCAATAGACTTATTCAAACCACACTATGTGGCCGATACTAAACAGTAGGCCACGTGGACTCCACAGTAGCAGACGCCCTCCTCTCGCTACAATCCAAGAAGTTCAAACAGAAAGACTCAACACGTTTGAAGAGCCACCTGTACGGAATAAAGGACTAAGCAACAATGTTATGGAACTCGTTCCACTTCAACAAGAAATTCATCTTCAAAATAAAAATCAAGTTAACAACCAAGATGCAATAAGACCTAATACAGACATCTACGTCAACATGCCTCGTCAAGAGCAAAATCCGATTTCAACAAATCCCGATGCAATTCCAACAATTGATCGAACTGCTTCTGGCTATTTCATGAACTTTGATACGTTTTCACTGGATCCAAGCGAGCCGGAAACGACGCCAGCCAAAAAATCACTCAAACAGAAACTCACTGACTTTTTGAACTTTTTAGAAAGACTTACCTGGTGTCACCTTGGTTAGAACTATGGTATATCACTGGGATCTTATTTTTTCTTTTCTGGCTAGGTTTAATTATAACTTTTAGTATGCTTATTAATGGACGATACCTCCAGCCAAGCTCTACAGCCCAAAGAGTCAATTTGATTTTAAAACCACACCAGTCTTCACATCGTGAACCAAGAGACTTGTCTTCAGTGAACATTACAGCAGTTCCTATACCGGACGGTATAGTATGGGACAAGATTGATTATGATATATTAGGTCCGACTGAACTTTTAAAGCTAAAACATGTATTTAAAATTTCTTTAAGTGATATCATTACCTCAAGTGCATATTCTGATGATTGGGACACTGAAACTGTAAATGCTATGATGTCTGATTTAGAAAAAACTGCAGCATTTCCGAACAATGAAATGTTAGAAGGTACTTCAGACTATGATACATTGTACTGTTACCAACATTTTGGTGATCATTTCTTACACAAGACTATAACACCTAGAAATGTATTTGAATACCACCAGTGGGAACACTGCCCAACACCTCCAAAAGGTAGTTCACAAGCGTTTGCACAGAAATTCACATACTTCTCAGGGTTTAACACATCCGACCCGAAGTCATTTTATTATAAAGTGGCGAAAATTTCAGCTTAGAAAATTATGTTAACAAACACCAAACATATTTACTCTGCATCCTTTCTGAACCAGTTCTCTAAACAGGGTTTCGATCTATGGAAAGACAGAATAGATTCCAAATCAATCTGGGGTTCTAAGGACTGGCAAGTCCAGGGAATAGAAGCACTTTTTAGAGCATGCAACATTCCGCAGCAGATAATATTTCTGAATGAAACTGTGCAACAAACAACCTGTCTTGCATTAGCCAAAGGCAAGGAAATGAACACACCGGGGTTTCCAACACCATCGCAGATGGGTGGAGGGCAGAATTCAACTACACAAGGGGTAGGATTAGATGACATTTTGCAGTACAACAGATCAGATCCTGATTGGACAGAATGGCTGGTTTGGCCCATTGACACGAACAAATGTCAACAGAGATTTATGAATACAACCAGAGGGTTTAGTATCCATAGGCCAGATCCACACTATGTACAAAGACATCACCCAGGGGTAGTGACACCGTATAGTGTTGGGAAGTTGTGCCTTGATTGGCTAGAGACCTCAACACTGTCAGAGGTAAAGCACCACTTGACCTTACTCAAACCTGACATGGATCTTAGAGATTTTCTACTAGGACCCAGGAAACACACGTCAGAAACGTTTCATATATGCAGGCCTTTATGCCTACTATAATGAAAACTGGAAAATATCACAACAAGAGGCCGCAGAAAGGATACGGGAGATAGACCGTATTAACTTAGAAAGGGCATTAACAGTAGTGGATAATGGGTTAACTACTTTGACCTCCAGGATTTACTCCTTAGGCAACATTGTGTCCTCGATGATCAACATATTAGAACAAGATCTGGCCTTGTTACAACACGGGCAATCTCAGCTACGTTCTATTATGATGTTAAGCTGGACGTTACAATCTTTGCGTGCAGGCTATGTGCCATGGCGTTTTATAAACACCACGTCTCTGTTTTCAGAATACAATCTAACTGATAAACAGACAGAAATGGCACAAAGGGGAGCCAAATATATAATGCTGCGTATTGAGAAACTGGACAGGTTACCATTCACTGTAGCCGAATCACCATCAACTGAATGGCTAATTCATGGCCAAATCACTCTGCCGGTCACTACGTTTCAGTTTCAATATTGCCTTGAGCAAAGGCAGGCAGGCAAATATGTAAAAATGGGTAAGGGGTACATCAAGGAAACTAGGGAGTTACCATATAGATACCGATGCTGGAATGGGGATCGAGAAGTGTATCTGAGTGGTACAAATTGCAAGAACGCTTTAAGCGGTTCTCTCATGTGTCAGGATATTTCTCTACACGGAGCCTGCAGTGGTTCAGTAGCGAACTTATCTTGTCACATGTCAGGGACCCCAGCGGCCATGATCACGCCGGTTTTCCAGCTGCTCTCAAATGGGAGTTACTTAATGTTAAATGATCAAGGTTGTTGTGGGATGCTTCCGGGCGTTGCATATCTAGTGACTGTTGGCTCCAGGGTTACTTGCTGTATGCAAGTATTGTTTCCACCACTGAACACAGTCGGGGAGGTGCCGCTATGGCCTTCGCTGAATGTTTCTTTTATACAATTTGATACTCTGAGCAGATTGAAAGCCATGCTTTTACAGCAACCCGTGCCCTTAACCTCCGCTCGAGAAACCTATGAACTTCAAGTTGCAAGGACTTCGACCAAGATACAGGCACTCATACGTACAAACTGCCCCATTCATTTCGCAAAAATGGTGGGACGTATCTTTAATATGTCTGATACGAGCGGAATTGTACACCTATTTAAGACCTTAGGGTCCGGTCTGTTAAGCACCTTTCAGACGCTCCTCGGGGTGATCCCAAATTTTATACACTCCATATTGGGAAGCGTATTTGGAGGATTCCCGCTCATCCTTTTCCTAATCGCAGGAATCCTGATTGTAATATTGCTGCTACGAAATGGACGGCCCAATTCCCAAGGGAATGTTGAACATGCTCCAGGAGCGGAAATACCGTGAACGCATGGTACAACTTCTGGGCATTTCTTGCCTGCGAGAACTCAATGCCTCCTAGTTTCTATCATTTAGACCAGTCTGGGTAGACTGCATCTTACCTGTTCTTCGATGCCTGTTCTGCGGAGAGGAATGCACGTTGGATCTTTGTCTGACATATCCATCAGATGCGCCTCCGGACACAGATGCAATGCTGGACCCCATAAAGGCCCACGCTCTGCGTTGTCATCAGCGGCTTCCGATTCTGATGAATGCATTCTTGGAGAATCCACAGGTGCCGTTCGCTCCTGCTGGATTAGGTGACTCTTCCACAGGCACCCAGGCTACAACTGCCGCACAAGCTGCCGCAGCACCGACTGTTAGCAGTGCTACATTCCATCTATGTGCGATTGACGTTCTCTGTGAGGCGTTGGATTTGTCATCTGCAGCAGCTGATACCGATGATGTTGTGCTTCCCAGCCAGGACGCTTAATCTTGAATTGGCTCATTGTGTCCTGGGAATGAATTCGGCTTCTTCACTCGTTTCAAAACAAACAAACTAAATTGGAACATTTCCTAAATTGACACTTTCGCTTGAGAAAAGCATGGCCTTCTTCCGCTTGGGTGAGGCAACTTATATGGAGAAACAAAAATAGACATTCTTTTAGTGCCAATTGAAATTAGCTGAATTATTAATATTTCTGGAGAAAAAAATGTTTTAAACAGATTTTTAAAACCATATTTTTACTTGCTTTTAAAATGTTTTTAAATTGTCCTGATTTTAAGTATGGTAATTATCATCCTTTCGGAAGAGGAGTGGGTGTTTTGTCCCGTATAGAGGCCCTAATGTAGACCCGTTCGTACATGCCCTAAAATGGACGTATTCATATTTACCCTAATATGGTCATATTCGTACTTGCCCTATTATGGTCATAGTCGCATATGCCCAATTATGGTCATAACTGTACATGTCCTATTATAGTCATGATTCCTTATATAGGCATGATCTTTCACCTACATTAGTCCCACTAGTACACAACGTGCTCTGAGGGCTGAACGTTATCTATCCTGTGGTTTTGAATCCAGCAGGGTTTTTCCCAAACACAGGCCCACACTGTACTCATTAATTATGCATGGTTCTCTAGCAATATAGCACCCGCATAATTTGTCTGTACAAAGTTCACCCCTGACGTCTTCCTCAAGACTGACCAGGCCCAATGCAAACTACACAAAGGGATGAGAGTCTCCAGGGTATAAATATACCACATCTTGCCCCGGTAAGGCAGAGGGAACCGAGACTTCCATGCTGACACACTGACCAGAGACGCTGAGGCTCCTGCATGCAGTCGTTCCAGCTGACAGTGGTCTGACACAACCCGGACGGGGTGTCCAACTCGAGACCAGGACGGGGTCCCACACTCTCTCTATTCAGGTATGGGGGTTCGACTAAATCCTAGAAGGATTCTTGGCTCTTAGCTTCTAAGACCTACACACATATGCTAGGTACACATAAGTACATCTAGGTAGGCATCGTAGGAGTACGCACACTTTGCATAATACTTTTTCATGTATGTATCCATGACTATTGCAATATGGTAGAATTGTTCTATCCCTTTGCTTTCATCGTACTGCTAATAATATATCTCTGCTATTGTCTGCTGGTTTCTGCAGCACATATATTTTACACTAGAATAACAACTGTTCAATAAATACTTATTGAAACGCCCGACTGTTTATTCTGTGTAACTCCCTGAGACAAACCGAATATGTAAGCACGAGACTGAGCGAAAAGTAGTATATTGTTTCCACGATTCTGAGGAATCAGGGTTGTCATGATCTAAGGTTGCCAGAAACTAATCTCTCCCCGATAAGAGGAGATTTTAGTGGCACTGTGAGCTAGCTAATGCAAAACAAATCTAACATACGCGGTGAGGGTGTACAGAGTCAGTCTGCCACCAAGCCCACAGCTTATGTTATACAAACGCGCAGGTCCTGCATGGGTACTATAGGAACTACACGACACCCCGACCCGCCCACCCGCCCTCCCCCAACCAGGCATACCCCTCTGCTTTCTCGCAGTGCGAGAAGCAGAAACATAAAATGGTAGTTTTACCATTTTATGTTTCTGCTTCTCGCACTGCGAGAAAGCAGTGAGGCGATGCTCCTCCGCCCTAATAGAGGAGCCGCCCCTGGTATGCACTTATAAGTGCGCATGTCAGTTTGGCCGGACGGCCGGCCAAACAGACATGCAAACTTAGGTTTCTCCAACCCAGCTGGGTTGGAGAAAAGCTGCAGGGTTCCTGTGCCTGAGCCAGCGTTAAACCAGCCCGCTCAGACCAATTCAGGCTCTGCTCTCATGCCAGGTATAGGATGAGAGCAGCGTCTGGATTGGGTGGGGAGTCTGTGCAGTGAAGCCCATTCACTTCCGGGATGAGATGAGCAACGAGGCGGCCGGCAGTGGGAGCAGAGTGGCAGGTAATTCTTTTTATTTTATTTTTAAAACCCAACCCCACCCCCGCCACTTTACTGTAGTGGCAGTCACTACTTAACTGTGCAATGTGGGCACTTGGCAGGGCATTTGTAACTAAGTCTACGCAAGGGGGGATGGACCTGGACATTAGAGACCAAACTTGTGTATTGGGAGAGAGCACTGGTTAGTTCAACCAACCTCCCCCCTCCAAAAGCTCAAATAAAAACATAACCACTAACTACAAAATGAAACATAACCACTACACTTACATGCATTACACATTTCTAATAAATAAAATAAGATGGTTACACACGGGCTGCACGTCCTCCTCTGTGTTCTTCTGCAGTCTGAAGAGCTCCCCTAACCAATCCAGACGCTGCTCTCATGCTGTTAACCAGCATGAGAGAAGCACCAGGATTGGATGGAGTGGGTTGGAAGGACGCTCCTTCAGGCCCTAGAGGCCTGTGCTTGTTCTCCACCCTGCAAAGTGCGCATGTCAGGATGGCTGTCATAAGCCAGCCACCCAAACTGTCCAGTCAGTCACTGCTCCAGTCCTCTATGATGCCAATCGGCAGCAGAGGGCACGCCCCGCATTTTTCCCCGCTCGGGTGCAGGCTGGCGGCTGTGGTGCGCCTGAGTGAATTTTTTTTACTTTTCATAAGTTGCACGGCTTGCAGCGGGGGGCGATGCTCCCCCGCTCTCAAGAAGAAACCGCCGCTAGGTAGTTGAAGCAAAACTTGTTCAGAATGTGGTGGGCTTTTAGGCTGCTGGAGGGTACAAGATGATGATGGCAAAGGTTTGAAGAAGGCCCTTGGGATAAACCCTAGTGGTGTCCCGAACTGCTTGGTAAAACCTAGGGCAGCCACCTCTTACAACCTCACAGGGGTGGATCATCGGCCATCACCAGCTTCATACCAAACACGTAGGTCCCCGGACAAGCCGGTCGGGTACCCCACACTACGCACAAGGAAGCTGCACCGAGCGGCTGAAGTGAAGCATCTGGGGCCTGCACTCTGTGTTTCAGGCCATATTTACACATGAGGTGGTTGCACCCTCGGCAGTCAAGGACACGCTTGTCCATGGAGAGGAGGCGCAGGACTTTGAAGGCCTTGCGTAACCATGACGAGAGCGTGATGGGCCCATGTGGCCCTACTGGAGTATTTAAGGCTGCGCCTGTGACTAAGGAAGGGGCGTAACTTACGTAATTTGCTGTTGCCTATTAACATAAAATTACAGCAAATTTGCATGAGATTCTGCAGGATTAATCGAGGATTTTAACCTAGGATTTAGTGCTATTTTCTTAGTAAAAAATTCACCCCTGCATCCAAAACGGACCTAAGGAGGCATTTTGCACTAAGAAAATAGTGCTAACACCAACAGTACATAAACATGAGCAGCCAGTATCCACTCGCGCTTGCTAAATTTGATGTTCCTATGCTCCTGGGGTAGGATTGCTGTTCCAGATTACTCATATTTACACAAACGGGTGTAATCACATAATTTTCTAAAATTTTGCGTCAAAAGAGTAACGCAAAATTACCAAAATTACTCCAGAATAATAAAAATTTCGCCCAGGTCTACTTGTGATGCGATAATGACATATGCAGCGGCAGTCAACAATATGAAGCAATAACACTGCCAGTTTTGGTTGTGCAAGGACAGTGTGATAGTTCCTATGTAGGTAGTAACAAAGCATTTGTTTATCTGCTTTAGTAATAATTTTGTGATTTTGTTAATCCTGCACATGTTAATTTTACCTCAGTGATCTCACTTCATGTCATCAGGGTCGACGCTCATATGTTTCCTTGTGATGTTAATGGGTGATCAAAGGTCATGTGATGTAATTTCCTGCCATGGTGTAGGGGATTGGTTTCACTTCTGCTGCGCATGGTGTTTTGTTGACTCAAGGTCCATGTAGCGGGAGAAAGCCCACAAACACTTCCTCAAAAGTGAAATATTGAACATGACAAAGTTGGGACCTAAGATTGTACCTTTGGATTCAAAATGGGCTCAAAATTGCTAAACGCTTAAATAGAAAACAAATCACAAAAATGAAACAAAAACAATAATGGGAAGCGTCAAAATCCATGGGTGTTGCATGGGAACACCCACCACAATGCCCATGGGATGCCTCTCTAATGCAGATTAAGGCAACGCAGCGATTTGCACTTCGTTGCCTTACTACATATCTATGAGGCCATTCAGGGCCACACAAAGTAGCTTTGAGTAACCTCAAAAATATGATTTGGGGATTTGCGCTGCCGGAGCGTCACAAAACGTAACATAAATATGCCCCCTAGTGCCTAGGCTTGAATATAGCACTGTGGACTAGCCATAAATTTGCATTTTCTACCTAGAATTCTTGTTTTCATTTTCAGGGACTGATTGTGCATATTGAATTGAGAAAGAGATGTCACTGAGTCCGAGTTGAGGGTGCTGGTGCATGGGTGACAAGGCTACTAAAGACCTGAGAATGTATGACATGTCTTTACCATGCATGCCTTTGCCAAGAATGTCTTTACCATGCATGCATTTATCATGCATGCAGATAGGATAACATTGGAAGTACCTTTACCACACAAACTTGCATATGTACTTGCTTAGCACAAGTTAAAAAAAACAATTGCGTCGCACAACAATGCAGGACAGCGCAAGGCAACACAAATGTACAATATTACCTATGAAGCAACACAATGTTCAATTTGCACCTACCAGTGTAATATAATGTTTCTTAATGTATGGTAAAAATGCTCCTACCAAGATGGCGGCTCACTAAACATGAGAAGGTCAAGATTAAAAGCATAAACATAAGACACATCAAAAATTAATAGTTGAGTCAGGCTTTCAATATAAAAAAACACTCTTTACAAAACATATTTTGTTACAAATTATGTTTTAACCACAAAAAAACAGTATGTAAACAGACGTCCACCATTTTGCCCACAGTGTGTCATTAACCACGGAGGTGATTTTACACATTTCAATGAAGGAGACCAACTGCTTCACTCAATTCGCTTTCACACTGCCACCTATCGTCAAATGCAAATATTATTAGGAATAAAATTCAGTGCTCAAATAACTCATTTTCAGAAATAATTTTTAATACACTTAAATCATTTTATTACTGTACTTTTAATACATTCTGGGAGTAAATACCATGTCAAAACCCAAAATCGATGTTTTTTTTTAAAGGTGGCAATGAGGATAACTTATCCTGTTAATAATGTAAATATTTTTTGACAAATACGAATGATTTAAAAAAAAAAAAATATTCAAGATAAAAAATCAAGTGAAATTATAATGAAATTTTATGAAATGACGGAAGATGGCGAAAAATGACTGGGGGCACATTTCCAACTCCACCCTCTGCCAACTTTGGGAGGGTGTTACACAGTGACTTTTGGGGGCAGATTTACTGTTCTAGCTCTGCCCTGTGCCACCTCGAAGAGGGTGCTGGACAGTGACTGCGGGGCAGATGTACTATTCCCAACTTAGCCCTGTGCCAACTCAAGGAGGGTACTGCACGATGACTGCGGGGCAGATTTACTATTCCAACTCTGCCTTGTGCCAACTCAGGAAAGTGCTGGACAGGGACTTGGGGTCACATTTATTATTCCAACCCTGCCCAGTGCCAATTCGGGGAAGGTGGTGGACAGCGACTGGGGGCTAGATTCACTATTCCTATTCCCCCCTGTGCCAACTTGTGGTGGTGCTGGACACTGGGAAAGTGTGTAGAGTTTCTAACAAAACAAAACCATTCTCTTTGATTTGCCGAATTGCAACCAGAAAAACATTATCTATTACAACCCTGACAAAAAAATCAACCTTGACATCCAAAATGAACCAGCTAAACCATCAGGTAAAGTGCTCCTCAAAAATTAGCCCTAAAAATACTAACCTATTTTTCCAAATCAAAACAGGAAAATAAGTACTGTTACTATATATCTTAACGGAGAAATTAAAACTGTTTTTTTATACAAACAATGATTTAAATGTATAGCAAGAGTTTTTCTTTGCACAGGAGTTTCTTCCATATTTCAAACATCTGTAAACTTTTTTATCATTTATATTTCAATCATTTCAGAAAACCAACATACAAATAGCAAACAGAAACCAGCCCAAATACTAGAAAAAGAAGCCTTCACAACAAGCTTCTCATCCAAACACCAGTACTCATTTACAAGAAGTAATCCTCTTCACTTTCATTCGAAAATAAAAAGATAACAATATTTCCATCAGCCAACAGGAAAAAAGCGACCTTCAACATATTTTCTCAAACAGAATTGCAACAATTAACATTTTTTTAAAAATCTGAGGACATAAAAATTAAACTTATTTTTAATTCTTTCCACAGAATAAAGCATTTTCAATGCATAGTACCAACATATTTTTATTTTTCATTCTTTCAGATAATTATCATGGATAATGCAAGCCAAGCTGTATACATCCGTTCTAAGAGAGGAAACAAGCTTCTCAAATATAGGGGGTATCTTTATTGTAAGGAGCGACTTACTGAGCCCATAAGTCATTGTAGGTGTCTACGGTACTTCTCAACATGTTGCAAAGGCAGAGCGGTTACACTTAGTGATATGGTTGAAAGAGCAAGTGTACATAACCACTCAGTCTCTGCAATGGACTTGGAGGCAAGTGAGAATGTACAGAACATTAATACACTTGGTGACACCTCCAATGAACCCTGTGGCTCCATATTGAGGGAGGTCGCACAGAAGATCACAATGCACATTGTGAGTAGTTCCCACTCTTCCAAATGTAAGAAGAATGGTGCAAAGTACAACCCAGGCAGTAAATCCCAACTAACAGCTCCTCAATCCTACTCTGACATTAACACCCCCCACCTGAATGAACAGTCTTTCAACCATTAACATTCCCTTCTTAATGACAATCAAAACCGTTAAAATGTATTGTTATCATTTCTGTCCTTCTTAACACTGTAACCCTTGAAAACAGTGAAATTTGGATGATGGATGGCACCTTTAAAGCTACACCCCATCCATTTGTCAAAACTTACATAATACATGCCAACATTAATCATTCTGCTGTCCTGATAATTTATGGTTTACTCCATTACAAGCAATTCTCGAACTATAATGAATTTTTGTCAGTAATAAAATCAAAAACAATAAATAAAGGTTCTTGAAAAATAATAATTGATTTTGAATGACATAGAAGCTGATTAGGATGTCGGTGGACCGAAAACCAACAGGCCGTCAGTGGCAGTCACACCAGCATCCAGCAGATCGTTATGATGCGGTCGGTCGGACCGCATCGGTCAGAGGGACCGACCGATGCTTCCTACAGGCTCAAGGAGCCCATCGGACCGTCGGTCGGATCATATTCCCTACAATAGGGGCGGTGCCTGCCGTAGGGATTATCATGTCCCTTTGCGACAGCATTCCCATGGTGGTCAAACCACCATGGAAAGGCTGTTGAAAAGGGATTTTGGGGCACCTAGCAGAGCCCCCGCCCCTCCCTGGTCATCTGCTATGAGGCACGGGGGGCCACCTTTGGTGCCCCCCAAGCATCCATGCACCGTGTGCCAGGCACCATATGGTGCCTGTCACATGGGCATGAATGTTTCAAAACATCCCCTTTTCCACACCAGCTTGTGCTGCGGCCCTTTTCTGTGCTGCCTACAAGGCGGTCGCATCTTAATTGAGTGGGTGGAACCGCCGACTACACGTCGGTCGGTTTCCAACACACTGCGATAGCGGTCGGACACTCGTCCGACCGCCATCATAATTAGCCCCATACTATTGTTAAACTATAACCAAATTCAGGCATGTTTTTTATTCACTTTTCCCAGGCATATTAGAAAACATTTAAAAAGCATTCTTAGCTGAAGCAGGAAATTACAATTTGAACTCATTAAATTAACAGCTTTGTGTATTGTACCTCCAGAATGTGTGGGTGACTTCTACTCAGCAACTGTACAATCGGAATATTTTAGCCAAAATGAGGAGAAATTAGCTCCCTTCTAAATTAATTTGGATTAAATCTTTTTATTAATTTCAGGAAAAAGTGGAGCAAGCAATTTCAAACAGCAATTTGCTTACGACCTCATCTGAACGAGCTGCAATTACAAAAGCATAGTAACGACTAGGCCCCGGAGTGCAAACTAGGAACACTGTGGGAGAAGGGAAGATACACAGCGGTTCGCCTACAACCCCTCAGTGCCGGCCGCATGAGGAGGCACTCCAAGGGGCCAGACCATGTACAGAGATTCAAAATGCCCAGGGAGGAAAGTCAGCTCTACCATCTTCATCGTGCTGCACACGCAAGAAACCGTAGCCTTGCTCTCAGATGAGAACACCAAAGAATACAAATGATCTTAACAGAGAAAAACAAGATCACCACCCTAACCCACCCCCCCCTCTCCTTCCGAGGATGTCCAAGCAGAAGTGAGCGGCAGCTAGGGAGACCCTAATATTACAGGGAGCCGCCCCAAAATGGCCTGTTGAAACCCTAAGGTACTAGCTTGAGGATGCGCAAGTATGCCGGGCACTAAAGTCCTCTGAATTCCTTAGACTTCTAAATTATTTTGAAGATACCTGAATTGGCCATCCAAGCAGGTCGGGTCACAGAAGAAAGCCACGTTTTCCCATTGAATAGTGGAACTGCTACTCGACCTGCTTAGTGGGAGCTGCAAAAGCAAACAATGCAATCAAGGGTTGGCAAAACTCCTTCAACAGTGCAATTGGCAAACGTGATCCCAACCTCTATCATTTCCAGGAAGGTAAACAAAAAAAAGAACAACATTTTCAGGAAATGAGACAGGCCCAATCCTTAGCAGGTAGTTTGAGTACTCAATTTTCAAAATAAGTTTTTAAAAAAAAGTCTGAGCGACTAGTAGCAAAAAAAAGCAACAGTTTCCTTTGTTGGGAGAATCAGACTACCTGTAAAATATTGCAAAATCCAATAATTATTACAGTGCATTACTATCCTGTTTTTACAAAAGCTTCTAATTAAATTGGGGTTTAAAAAAAATATATATATATATATATATTATCTACTGGCGGTCGCCAGTAGATAGTTATAGTTAGGACCTATTTTCCATAGGAAATTCACAACATTCTATTTGAAATAACTTTGGCGCCGGTTGACGAATCTTCGCGAAATTTTCAAAGCTTATGGCCCGCTCCGGTCCGCTCCTATCTTGAAAGTTTCAGGGTGATTCGTCAAGTGGGGGCCGTGAAAAAAGGGGGGTCCCAAAACGTGTTTTCCCCATGCAATTTTTCATAGGAACCTTTTGCCGCAGCTACAGCCCGAACTGCTGAACGGAATTACACCAAATTTGGCAAAAAGGTAGCCCTTGGTTCAGTGTCGTGCCTTTTGGTTAAATGGTGTAAATCCGTTCAGTAGTTCCTGAGAAAACAAAAGTAAAATCACATATATATCTATGGCCGCGGTGGATCCGCGCACCCTGAGCGCACCCTCCCGATCACGAGCTGTATGCTAATTGGCTGTCAACACTCCAAACCAGGAAGTGTTGGCAGCCATCTTGTTCCTCGGTAGAACCGAGGCACAGAAACAAGTGCACAAAACGCAAAAGGGGGCAGGGTAGAAACACCCTGACCCCTAGGCCTGCTCAGGGGTCCCACAAGGACCCCAGGGCCCAAAAATATATATATTTTTTTTTAAATCGGCGGGATGCGTGCAGGGTGAGTGGATCCCGCCGTGGAAAAACGAGCGCGGGCTCCGCGCTCGTTGTTATTTGGCCCCGGGTGGGCCAAGTCCCGGGGGCATGCGGGGGTTAATAAAAGATGGTTTGGGGGCCTCTAGGCCTCCCAAGCCCCGGGACCGCCACCCCGGGGCTTTGAATTTTAAATCGTGCGGGAGGGCACTCAGCCCTCCCGCAGCCCCTGGGACCGTCACCCCCCGGGGCTTCTTTTTTTTAAATTAAATTACCTGTGTGGGGGGGCTCCAGCCCCCCCACATGCCCCGGGGACTGCCACCTCCTTGGGGCACTAACAAAAGAAATGTGGGGGTCCGTTTCGGACCCCAGGCCCCGGGGACCACCTCCTCCCGGGGCTTTACTAATGAAGGGAGGGGGCCGTGGGGCCCCCTCCTGGAGCCCTCCATGGCCCTGGGGACCACCACCCCCAGGGCCAGCTCCTGCAGTGTCCCGGGTGCCTACCCCGGGACACTGCTGTTTGTAATGGCAGGGCGGGAGCCGCGCAGCTCCCGCCCTGTCATTGTAAACTTGCTTAGCTCATTGAAGCGAGAGCAGGGAATCCTGCTCTCGCTTCAATGAAGCAGCAGATTGCTTTTCCATAAGGGGAGCTGCATGTCAGCAGCTCCCTTATGGAAAAGCAATGCCGGCTCCCGCAGGACGCGGGAGCTGGCGGGACGGTGGGGGCATTGGGGACCCCTCACGGTCCCCAACGAGTGGCTAGGCCCCGGGGGATGGGGTCCCCGGGGCCACAGTGGCTCGGGAGGGGGCCACGCAGCCCCCCTCCCCAAAAATGAATTTTAAAAAAAGGACAGAAAGGCCGGCCCCGGGGATGGGGTCCCCGGGCCTTAAATGGCCTGAGGAGGGGGCCACGCAGCCCCCTCCAAATAAATTAAAAAAAAAACAGTGGGCATGCCCCGGGGATGGGGTCCCCGGGGCCTTAAATGGCCTGAGGAGGGGGCCACGCAGCCCCCTCCAAATAAATTTAAAAAAAAACAGTGGGCATGCCCCGGGGGATGGGGTCCCCGGGGCCAATAGGGGCCCAGGTAAGGGGGGCCACGCGGCCCCCTTCCCGTTTAAAAAAAAAAAAAAGAAAATGCTCAGGCACCGGGGATGGGGTCCCCGGGGCCAAAGTGGCCGAGGGAAGGGGGCCACGCAGCCCCTCCCATAAAAAAACAAAAAATGAAGAAAAAAAGACCGGCATCGTGCCGGAGGCCCCGCCCTCCCTGCAGCACTCTGCAAACGCGCCCCTGGCGCGTTGTAAGATGGGAAGTAATCTCCTTGAATACTGGGGGTCCCTGGGGGCTAAGTAGTCCACCAGGAACCTCCAGTATGCGCCAGGAGCTGCGTTGCAGAGAGGTGTTCAGAGGCCACGCCCCTTTAACACCTCTCTGCAACGCAGCTCTGTGGGGCTTACTGGAGGTACCTGGTGGGCTAGTTGGACCACAGGGACCCTCATGATTCAAGGGGACTTAATCCCCCAACTTAAAACGCACCAGGGGGTGCGTTTGCACAGTGGTGAAGGGAGGGGGCGGGGCCTGAGGTGATATGTGTGCAAACATGCCCTGTGGCACGTTTGAATTTGGGGAATTAATTCCTCTTCAATCCTGAGGGTCCCTGGGGCCAAGTAGCCCACCAGGTACGTCCAGTAAGCGCCACAGAGCTACGTTGCAGAGAGGTGTAAAAGGGCGTGGCCTCTGAACACCTCTCTGCAACGCAGCCTCCCTGGCGCATACTGGAGGTACATGGTGGGCTAGTTGGACCCCAGGGACCCTCAGGATTCAAGGGGACTTAATCCTCAACTTAAAACGCGCCACAGGGCGCGTTTGCACAGTGGTGAAGGGAGGGGCAGGGCCTGAGGAGATATGTGTGCAAACACGCCCGTGGCGCCTTTAAGTTGGGGAATTAATTCCCCTTCAATCCTGAGGGCCCCTGGGGTCCAACTAGCCCACCAGGTACCTCCAGTAAGCGCAACAGAGCTGCGTTGCAGAGAGGTGTAAAAGGGGCGTGGCATCGGACCACCTCTCTGCAACGCAGCTCTGTGGTGCTTACTGGAGGTACCTGGTGGGCTAGTTGGACCCCAGGGGCCCTCAGGATTGAAAGGAATTAATCCCAAACTTAAAACACGCCACAGGGCGTGTTTGCACAGTGGTGAAGAGAGGGGGTAGGGCCTGATGTGACAAGTTAGTTAGTTAGTTTTAATCCCCTGCCCTATTATGTACTAGGGACTTACAGAGGAGGTCATGCTAATCACAGGGGTACCCCAACGCATAGTGTTCCCTAGTGTATGTAGGTGTTTTCACTGTATTCTAAGTGTGTTTTAGCATAGCACTGGCTCTAGGCCTGGTTAGTCAGAGCCAGTTAACACCAGTACCCGTCTGAAAAAGTTGTGGGCACAGGATGATTTTGCAACAAGGGTTCTTTCTGCTCCTCTGTTGGTTCTTTCTGCACATGTCTTGCTTCTTCCTGCACTTTTCTTCGTCTTTGTGGACTTATGTTGCTTGTTTCTGCATTTCTTTTGCTTCTTTCTGTGCGTTTTTTCTTCTTTCTTCACATGTCCTACCTCTGTAGGCATAGTTAGAAAATTGCATTTAAAAACCTTAGAAATTCACTGAAAAAACCATAGGTTTTAGGGACAGTTATAGTTAATTGGACATTTCACTCATACAAAACCAGTGAAATTCCTCGTTATAGTTAGTTCAGGTAACTATAACTCGCGCTCCGCAATGCACTGCTGATGACGTCACATATTACATCACTCATGACATGGTCAGTGACATCACTGATGACATCACTGATGACATCTCAAATGACATCACTAATGACATCACTGATGACATCACTGATGACATCATCCATGTGATAATTTGATGCATCTTCTCACACCCTAATATAACCTTTGATACACCCACTCTAAATTACAGACTGCTATTCTCAAAACCATAGACACTCCAACACCAATAACTACATACCCACTCACTGATTCTTAGGTTTACACACACATCCACTCACTCACCTGTACAGTCACTCATACTTATGGTCACTCAGTACAGGACTATCATATGCACTCATACTCCTATATAGAGACTCACACACCGCCACTCATCCGTAGAGGTACTCACACACCTAGTCAGTCATGCAAATAATTATTCACACTGCCATTTACTCACCTATACAGTTATACACACACCAGCTCACTTACTCATACAAATACTAGCACATTCTTACCCTCTTATACAATCACTGATACAAGCACACACTCATCCATATAGCCACTCTCACAATCACACACTCTCAGTTATAGCCATTTATATACTCCAACACACATATATACTGCCTTTCACATATGTAGTTACTCACACATGTACCACTGAGATATACATTCACTCACTAACACACCCATACACACACTCACCCACCCATACAGTCCATCACAGATGCACTCTTGAAACCATGCACCCAGTGAATCACCCACTCACACATCTATGCACAGAGTCAAACACATACCCCACCCACACAAACACTCAGGCACCCATACAGATACTCAGACAACCAATCCATAACCCATATACACATTCATGTAGCTATTCACAAAGTCATGCGGCCGCTTATACACCAACAGACAGACGGATACAGACATTCACTCAGTTTAGTCACTAACCCATGCATTCAGTAACATATGTTTAATCACTCACTTATAGAGTCAGTCACGCACCTACTAAATCATCCATTTAGACACTTATACACCCACTCATTCTTCAATACGCCTTTCCCTATATATATTAAACATATTTAAACTTTACAGAAACACACAGTCACTGGATGATGTCATCAGTGATGTCATTTGAGATGTCATTAGTGATGTCACTGACCATGTCATGAGTGATGTAATATGTGACGTCATCAGCAGTGCATTGCGGGGGCGCGAGTTATAGTTACCTGAACTAATCTATAACGGGGAATTTCACTGGTTTTGTACGAGTGAAATGTCCAACTAACTATAACTGTCCCTAAACCTATGGTTTTTCAGTGAATATATATATATTCACTGAAAAAACCATAGGTTTTAGGGACAGTTTTAGTTACTTGGACATTGCACTCGTACAAAACCTCGTGAAATTCCCCGTTATAGTTAGTTCAGCTAACTATAACTCGCGCCCCGCAATGCACTGCTGATGACGTCACATATTACATCACTCATGACATGGTCAGTGACATCACTGATGACATCACTGATGACATCTCAAATGACATCACTGATGACATCATCCAGTGACTGTGTGTTTCTGTAAAGTTTAAATATTTTTAATATATATAGGAAAAGACGTATTGAAGAATGAGTGGGTGTGTAAGTGTCTGTATGGATGATTTAGTAGGTGCGTGACTGACTCTATAAGTGAGTGATTTAACGTATCTTACTGAATGCATGGGTTAGTGACTAAACTGGGTGAATGTCTGTATCCGTCTGTCTGTTGCTGTGTAAGTGGCTGCATGTGTTTGTGAATAGCTAAATGAGTGTCTATATGAGTTATTGAATGCTTGTCTGAGTATCTGTATGGGTGCCTGAGTGTTTGTGTGGGAGGGGTGTGTGCAACTCTGTGCATAGATGTGTGAGTGGGTGATTCACTGGGTGGATGGTTTCAAGAGTGCATCTGTGATAGACTGTATGGGTGGGTAAGTGTGTGTAAGAGTGTGTTAGTGAGTGAATGCATGTACCAGTGGTACATGTGTGAGTAACTACATATGTGAAAGGCAGTATATATGTGTGTTGGAGTATATAAATAGCTATAAGCAAGAGTGAGTGATTGTGATAGTGGCTGTATGGATGAGTGTGTGCTTGTATCTGTGATTGTATAAGAGCGTAACAATGTGCTACTATTTGTATGAGTAAGTGAGCTGGTGTGTGTATAACTGTATAGGTGAGTAAATGGCAGTGTGTTTAATTATTTGCATGACTGACTAGGTGTGTGAGTATCTCTATGGATGAGTGGCGTTGTTTGAGTGTCTATATAGGAGTAAGAGTGCATATGATAGTCCTTGTACTGAGTGACCGTAAGTATGAGTGACTGTACGGGTGAGTGAGTGGATGTGTGTGTGTAGACCTAAGAATCAGTGAGTGGGTATGTAGTTATTGGTGTTGGAGTGTCTATGGTTTTGCGAATGGCAGTCTGTAATTTAGAGTGGGTGTATCAAAGGTTATATTAGGGTGTGAGGAGGTGCATCAGATTATCACGTGGATGATGTCATCAGTGATGTCATTTGAGATGTCATCAGTGATGTCATCAGTGATGTCACTGACCATGTCATGAGTGATGTAATATGTGACGTCATCAGCAGTGCATTATGGAGCGCGAGTTATAGTTAGCTGAACTAACTATAACGGGGAATTTCACGGGTTTTGTACGAGTGCAATGTCCAAGTAACTAAAACTGTCCCTAAAACCTATGGTTTTTTCAGTGAATTTCAAAGGTTTTTTAAATGCTAATTTGTAACTATAACGTGTCTGAAACCTATGGTTTTTTCAGTGAATTTCAAAGGTTTTTTAAATGCTAATTTGTAACTATAACGTGTCTGAAACCTATGGTTTTTTCAGTGAATTTCAAAGGTTTTTTAAATGCTAATTTCTAACTATAACGTGCCTGAAACCTACGGTTTTTTCAGTGAATTTCAAAGGTTTTGTAAATGACAATTTTTAAATGTATTAATTGTTATATTAATTTTTTTCATACTGATTTACTACATTTTTAGAAACAATTTTTTTTTACATATTTTATTTTTTAAATTACATTGTAATTACATTATACATTACATTACAAAAATACTTTCTCAGAATGAATTACTTTAGTTTAAATACTTTGCAGATAGGCAATAGACTTTTAAGTACAGTAGTTACAGTTGTTGCAATGGGCAACACATTTTCAAACACAATGCAACATTCAGCTCAATGTGAATTTCTAGTTAAATGCAATTAGTTACTTTATGGATTACTTTTGTAACCACAGGACTGGATCCTAGATTCAGTCCTGGTACATCTCCTATAAACAGTTGAGTAAAAGCGTTTTGGTTACAGTCGTGATTTTTAAGGAATATTATTGTATTTTAAAAGTTGACACTTAGAAACTTTTTCTCATAGAATCACCAATGTTATCCTATGGAAGGAAATTCACTTAGCAGGTAAAAACTGTTATCGTTACTTTTTCTTACTCAGTGTTGGATCCTGGATCCAGCACTGGTGCATCTCCTGTAAACAGTTGAAAAATGCGTTTAAGTCATACAGGCGATTTTTAAGGAATATTTGTAGTTTGTGAAAATCAACACTTTGAAACTTTTGCTGAAAACCAGTCAATCTTAGCCTATGAAGGAAATTCAAGTTACCGGTAAGTACGGTTAAAATTACTTTTGAGGATCAGTACTGGGCTGAAAGATGCAGCACTGAGGTCTCTCCTGATAACAGGTGAGTAAATCAGAATTCGGATTTCGGCTGATTTTAGAGGAATATTTGTATGTTTCAAAAATCAACACTTAGAAACTTTTTCAGCAAAAAGCAGGCAATGATATCCTATGGAAGGAAATTCAAGTTACTGGTAAGTACGGTTAAAATTACTTTTGAGGATCAGTACTGGGCTGAAAGATGCAGCACTGAGGTCTCTCCTGATAACAGGTGAGTAAATCGGAATTCGTATTTCGGCTGATTTTAGAGGAATATTTTAAAGTTCCAAAACTCCACACTTAGAAGAATTTCCAAGTGAAACCAGTCAATGTTAGCCTATGAAGGAAATTCAAGTTACCGGTAAGTACGGTTAAAATTACTTTTCAGGACCAGTACTGGGCTGAAAGATGCAGCACTGAGGTCTCTCCTGATAACAGGTGAGTAAATCGGAATTCGTATTTCGGCTGATTTTAGAGGAATATTTTAAAGTTCCAAAACTCCACACTTAGAAGAATTTCCAAGTGAAACCAGTCAATGTTAGCCTATGGAAGGAAATTCAAGTTACTGGTAAGTACGGTTAAAATTACTTTTCAGGACCAGTACTGGGCTGAAAGATACAGCACTGAGGTCTCTCCTTATAACAGGTGAGTAAATGGGAATTCGTATTTCGGCTGATTTTAGAGGAATATTTGCACAATGGTGAAGGGAGGGGCGGGGCCTGAGGTTACATCTGTGCAAACGCGCCCCGTGGCGCGTTTTAAGTTGGGGGATTAAGTCCCCTTGAATCCTGAGGGTCCCTAGGGGCCAACTAGCCCACCAGGAACCTCCAATATGCGCCAGGGGCTGCGTTGCAGAGACGTGTAGAGAGGCCACACCCCTTTACACCTCTCTGCAACGCAGCTCTGTGGCGCTTTCTGGACGTACCTGTTGGGCTAGTTGGCCCCCAGGGACCATCAGGATTGAAGGGGATTTAATTCCCATCTTAAAACGCGCCACGGGGCCTGTTTGCACACATGTCACCTGAAGCCCCGCCCCCTCCCTTCACCACTGTGCAAACGCGCCCCGTGGCGCGTTTTAAGTTGGGGGATTAAGTCCCCTTGAATCCTGAGGGTCCCCGGAGTCCAACTAGCCCACCATATACCTCCAAAAAGCGCCACAGAGCTGCGTTGCAGAGAGGTGTAAAAAGGGCGTGGCCTCTCTACACGTCTCTGCAACGCAGCCCCTGGCGCATATTGGAGGTTCCTGGTGGGCTAGTTGGCCCCAGGGACCCCCAGTATTCAAGGGGAATCGTTCCCCTCTGCAAACGCGCCAGGGCGCGTTTGCAGAGTGGTGAAGGAAGGGCGGGGCCTGCGAGCCCGATCGTTTTTTTTTTTTTTTTTGTCCCTGAAGGGGGCTGTGTGGCCCCCTTCCTTTTTTCTCTTGTTGGGCCCTGAGGACCCCATCCCCAGGGCCTTACCCCTTTAAATTACAAAAAAAAAAAAAAACGGGAAGGGGGCCGCGTGGCCCCCTTTCCTGGGCCTGTATTGGCCCCGGGGACCCCATCCCCCGGGCATGGCCTCTATATTTATTATTTTGAGGGGGGCAGCGTGGCCCCCTCCTCTGGCCATTTTAAGGCCCCGGGGACCCCATCCCCCAAGGCGGCCTTTCCATTTTTTTAAATTATTATTTTTTTCCTTTTTTGGGGAGGGGGGCCGCGTGGAGGTGGTGGTCCCCGGGGCTGCGGGAGGGCTCAGAGCCCTCCCGCACCATTTTTTTTAAAAAGCCTCAGGGGTGGCGGTCCCCGGGGCTTAGGGCCTTGAGGCCCCCACACATTAAATTATCCCCCCACCATGCCCCCGGGACTTGGGCCACCCGGGGCCAATAACATCGAAGCGCGGGAGACCGCGCTCGATTTTTTTCGGCAGGATTCGCGCACCCTGAGCGCATCCTGCCGATTTAAAAAAAAAGAAATGCTTTTTGCCCAGGGGGTCCTTGTGGGACCCCCTGAGCAGGCCTAGGGGTTAGGGTGTTTCTACCCTGCCCCCTTTGTGCGTTTTGCGCACTTGTTTCTTTTTTTTTCTCGGCGGGATACGCGCACCCTAAGCGCATCCCGCCGATTTAAAAAAAAAAAATCTTTTCTGCCCAGGGGTCCTTGTGGGACCCCTGAGCAGACCTAGGGGTCAGGGTGTTTCTACCCTGCCCCCTTTTGCGCTTTGCGCACTTGTTTCTGTCCCTCGGTTCTACCGAGGGACAAAATGGCTGCCAACACTTCTTGATTTGGAGTGTTGACAGCCAATTAGCATGCAGCTCGTGATCGGGAGGGTACGCGGATCCGACGCGCCCATAGATATATATGTGATTTTAATTGTGAATTTCTCAGGAACTACTGAACGGATTTACACCATTTTAGCAAAAGGCACCAGTCTGAACCAAGGGCTACCTCTTTGCCAAATTTGGGGTAATTCCGTTCAGCAGTTCGGGCTGTAGCTGCGACTAAAGGTTCCTATGGAAAAATGAATGGGGAAAACGCGTTTTGGGACCCCCTTTTTCTCGGCCCCCGCTTGACGTATCACCCCGAGACTTTCAGGGTAGGAGCGGACCGGAGCGCCCCAACAAGTTGGAAGCTTTCGCGAAGATTCGTCAACCGGCGCCAACGTTATTGCAAATAGAATGTCGCGGATTTCCTATGGATAATAGGTTGTAACTATAACTATCTACTGGCGACCGCCAGTAGATAATATATATATATATATATATATATATATATATATATATATATATATATATATATATATATATATATATATATATATATATATATAAGACCACACAGATTCTCCGTACTTCGGCACTGTCGTTTTGGCGAACAGACAACCACGAACCACCGGAAATGTAGGCATTCATTTTTATTACTCCTCAAATGACGCGTTTCGGGCACCAATTGCCCTTGATCACATATCGGAGAATGCAGTTCGCCATCTTTTTATGTATGCTGTGTACTGAAACCACGTGGTAAAACAAACATAGTAAAAACACTAGCACACTGCTCCGCACTTAGTTGAGTCTGTTTTCTTATCAGTACCATTCTGACTCTTATACCCAACTCGTACATCTACTTCACCATTAATGGCTTAAAGTGCACATATTTACAACATGGTAATAAATAATGCTGTATACATACGATAAAATGGAGTAAAAAACAATGTTTCTAAAAATTCATTGTTTAAAAAAACCTATTATAAATGCATCTTAATCATATATATTTTAAATGCAGCAAAACTCCTTGATTAGATAATTAAAAACATGTTTATCAACAAGGGTAAAACCATAAAAATTAATATTCTTTATGGCAGAAATCCTACATAATAACGGATAGCTCACCGGTTATTATATGAGCAAAATACAGGATAAACATGTGCAAACCATCGTATGACATGAAGTGAACCTTCAACATGTGCAAATTATATGCCATCTATACTCAATCTTCAGATAGTATCATCCCTGCATAAATGCAGATATTTGTGGGTTAATCCATACTCAACCAAACTTCAACCATATAGATGTTGTTCTCAATTAATAGCATAGTGCAAATATCGCAGGAAACAGTAAAGTGCTATGTGCTAAAGGTGCTACCCTTTGTCCCTATTGACCTAATAAAGTGCAAGTGCTAAAAGTTCAAAAAGTACCATCATAAAAATATTTTTAGCAAAAAAAGAATGTACATAATGCGAGCCTAGAAGAATGGGAAGGCCGCAGCGGGAACTAACTTATATTTAGAAAAATCTAATATTAAAACTACTCAAAGGGAACTAGGGTACTCATGCCTGAGGTGAGATCTGCTTACTTTCTCTTACTGAATTGACTCTTATAGAAAATTATGTAAGTCCTCCGTGTTGTTAAGGCCGTATGGAAACTTGCTGTCCAACTCTAAAATCATTTTGGACTCCATCTGCCTTAGCATTTTCTCTCTGTCTCCCCCTCTACGAAGTTTGGGAATGGCCGCAACTACAAAGTATCTCAAGCAGTTAAGATTGTTGTTGTGTTCTTGCTTGAAATGGCGAGCCACCGGATAAGTGGAATCATTATTTACGATGGCTCGCAAGTGCTGCAAAATTCTGACATGCACCTGCAGCTTGGTGCTGCCCACATATCTGAAGCCACAGGTGCATGTCAGAATGTAAATTGCGAACTCAGTCCTGCAATTGAAGTTACCCTGAATAGCAATTTTATCAGGGCTGAATGGAGTAGAGTAGTGCGTGGTATTCTCTCCAAACTTACACGCTCTACATGTAGAGCATTTGGAGAACCCTTGCTTTGGCTGTAGCCACATTTTGGCTATCGACAACTCAGGACTGTTTTTAACAATCTGTGTTCGCATGGAGGGACCTTTTCTGTAAGTGACAACAGGTTGTGTCGGGAGTCTGGGAGACAATACACCATCTGTGAGGACAATGGGCCAATTACGTCTAATGATGGACCGAATCTTTCTCTCTTGTTTGCTGTAGGTGGTTATTAACCTAGGGGCATTATTAACTTCATTTGATGTTTCCCTGGCCCTGTTGGTGGCAAACAGGGATTCCCTGGTTCTCTCATTCATTTTTCTTACTGCCTCTTTGAGGATACCTTCACTATATCCTCTCCTCCTGAATCTACAGAGTGCCTCTTCTGTACACGTGTTGAGATCATCTTCTGTACTGCAAATCCTTTTTAAGCGTAGTAATTCCCCAAAAGGAATATTCCTAATGAGGTGTTTGGGGTGTGCACTGCTGGCATGGAGTGTTAGATTGCCAGCAGTGGCTTTCCTATACAGGGTGGTCGCTATTTGCCCCTCTTTTATGTAAACTTTTACATCCAGGAATTCAATGCAGTTTTTACTAATTTGAGAGGTAAACTTTAGATTGGCAGTATTGTCATTGATGTGATGGATAAAATCAGTGGCACTTTTTTCGTCACCTCGCCACACAATAAAAACATCATCGATGTATCTTAACCAGTATAAAACATGATTATTGTATTCAATGCCATGTGTGCTTTTGAGGACCTGCTCCTCCCACCAACCCACATGCAAGCATGCGTAGCTGGGGGAGAAGCAAGCCTCCCATCGCCACCCCTCTCTATTGCAAAAAAATGTCGTTCCCAAATGTAAAATAGTTGTTGTACAAACACCATGAGACTAAGCTTAAAAGCATCTTATTGTGGTTATAGCAATCTACAGGCCTGGAATTGAGAAAATATTTTACTGCATTTAACCCAGTGGCATGTTCAATGCTAGTGTATAATGATTCGATGTCCAAAGTAATGAACAACAAATCATCCAACCATTCAATGGCTTGTACTTTTTTAAGGAAGTCACCAGTATCCTTTACATAACTAGGCAGTTGTTTTACGTAGTCCTGCAGAAAAAAGTCTACATATTGTGTTGCTTTCTCCCCCACACTGTTGATGGCCCATATAATGGGCCTGCCCGGAATGGGTGTTGTTTTTTTGTGAACTTTTGGGATGAAATATAACCTAGGTAACACTGGATGCTCCTCATTCAGAAATTTGTACTCTTCCGGGGAAATCACACCCTCTCGTTTCCACCCAAGTAGATCTTTTTTCAAATTTTCTTTAGCCAGATTATATTGCTTGTGGTTAGTCCTTTCATAACATTCGAGGTCATTTAAATGCCTGCGAGCTTCCATTAAATAATCTTTTTGCGGCCAGATCACTATATTCCCGCCTTTGTCAGATTTGGCGACAATAATCTCATGATTGTTGCTGAGTTTTCTTATCAATTTGGTATACTCCATTTCACAGTTATTTTTATATCGTTTCCTATGTTTGGTTTGGTGATGAAACTTTTTTATATCTTCTGTAACCACCTCATGAAAGATATCGATTGCATCCTTCGGCATCGCTGGAATAAATTTGGACTTAGGTTTAATATATATATATATATATTCTTTTTTAAACTGTTGGTGATATTTTTAACTATCCACTCAACAACAGTCTATTGTGATCCCAAAGTCCATTTATAGTAAACACTGTCCAGACTTTTAGTTCCATCCTCATTCCACCCAAAAAGAAATATTCATCTAAATCCAAGGGAAACACAATTTTTCTTCTTCTTTTTCTTCAATTAAAAAAAAAACACCAGCCCCAACATTCATATATGAAAACAACCTGTATCAGAATAAAAATTTCGTTAAAAGTAGCATAACATCTAACAAAACGACATTATACCATTAGTTACCTCCCTCCCGCTCTCCTTTCAATAAAGTGCCTATCTTATAACTTGTTTTTTAAAAATTAAGTCAATCTTACCTGCCCCGGCTTCTTCGTACTTCTGATCTTGACTGCGATGCTCCACCAACTGTAGAAGCAGACGCCCAACCAAGACCGTAACCCTAAAAAGTAAGAACTGAAAAAGGATAATTTATCCCATTAAATTGAATGGAAAACTGTGGGAAATTGTTTAAAAAATATTTTAAAATGTTAAATAAATTGTATTATATTGCAGTTTAAAAAAAAAAAAAGATCTATTTTTATATTAAAGAATACTTTTAATTAATTATGCCATTACCTATTTTGCAAATAAAATTATTTTTCTTCCCAGACAAATTGGCTTGTGTTTTTATTTTTAAAAAATATATATTTTATAGTTTTACTTGCTAATTATGATATTTGTATTACATTTTACTATTATCATTTAGCTAAAGCTCATTTGTTAACATTTCTTTATCTTAATTGCAATGTAACCACTTTTGAGTATTATTTATAAATATTATATCAATGCCTGAGTATAAATAGTTAATAACTGAGTATTATACATTTCCCCACCCAATAAAGTTAATGTTCATAATTATTTATTCAATATATTTTGAAATAAATTAAAGTAATACATTAATACCCAAGTATTATTAGTTCATACCTGAGTATTAATACACTTTCCTGCCCAATACTCTTATATCATTTACATCCTGTGCATAAAAGTTCATGTTCATAAATATTTAATTTATTTAATCCACATTTTGTGCAATTAATTAAGCTTAAAAATTAACACCCAGATACTAATAGTTAATACCTGAGTATTATTACACTTCTCCACCCAATATCCCTTACAGTGCAGCCCGAAAAGTTAATTTTCATAATTATTTAATCAATATTTTCAGTAATTAATTAAGCTTATAAAGTAAAGGCCCAGTTATTAATAGTTAATACCTGAGTATTATTACACTTTCCCATCCAGTGCCCTTATAGCTTTTGGATCCAGTGCCTAAAACGTAACATACATAAATGATAATTTGTTTAATCAAAAATGTTTGCAATAAATTAAAAATATAAATTAATACACAAGAATTAGTAGAAGATAACCAAGTATTAATACACTTCCCCACTGAATACCCTTATATCCCTGTCATTCGGTACCTAAATCTTAAAACCCATTTAAATTTAAATGATTTGATCATTAATTTAAATTAATAAAATAAACATTAAATAAAAATTAAACCCCCCAAAAATATTTCTAAACTGATTAAAAGTACTTACCTATACTAACATATACTTACCATTATGCGTAATAAAGACTGCATGGTAAAGGCAAATCGTGGTAAAGACTGCATGGTAAAGGTTGTTTCCCCCCCAGATCTCGGATTCTACTGCTGAAGACACAGAAAGAGGGCATACCTGAGCCGATCTAGGTTAACCATCATACGACCCACAGAAAAAAACACCAAAAAAAGAAAACTAAAATGATCCAACCAGATGACACACAAACTCTGTAACCATGTGGATTTTCTAATCTTATGTAGAGAAAAATCTGAGATTCTATTTGAGGTACGGTAGTCAATTCACTAACTAGAAATTTAAGAGTATGGCCAAGCCGAAAGCAGTAGAGAAAAAAACCCGAATGCAATGGCCTAGCAAGGGTGCCAGGGGGTCTAATCGAAGAAGGGGAATGGTATCTCTCCCCCCAGACTCTGTAGAATAAAACAGTCCTATTAGGGTGCAGCACATCCATCCGAACTCCAGGCTCGGGTACCACTGCAACTGCTGAACTATTCAAAGTTACACTCCGGAAAACTTTCCACATTTTAACCCATATCCTAAATGAATTGGGCAAGCGTGAGAATGAGCGACACATCCTTACTTATTTCAGCGGATGGGATACTCAGTGACAAACGTGATGGATGTCCCATCCGCCATCACTGGTGCCACTGGATGTAATGCACTTGAAATACGGCGGACGGGATGCTCAGTGACAAACGTGACGGATGTCCCATCCGCCATCACTGGTGCCACTGGATGTAATGCACTTGTAATACGGCGGACGGGATGCTCAGTGACAAACGTGATGGATGTCCCATCCGCCATCACTGGTGCCACTGGATGTAATGCACTTGTAATATGGCGGACGGGATATCCGGCACGTCTCTGACTGATTATCATATCCACTATCACAGGTGCCACTGGATATAATACACTTGTAATACGGCGGACGGGATATCCGACCCGTTTGTGACTAAGTATCTAGTCCAGTTAAAGGGAGTTCAGGAACTACTAAGCCTGAAACTGCCTATGGGCACTGCCTTAGCTGTATTCAACATACAAGATTCCTGCTAAGTTGTATCAACTACTTAAATAGTCATGAAATACTTCGTACTCCTGTGCTTTTAACTCTGTTTATATTGTGATTATTACATCATCTTAATCATTTTTACAATATTCAAACATTGCATTGCATCCATCATACATGTATTATATGTGACATTTAACACATTTACATCATCAAGCTTATTAACATCACTTCATTTGTTTGCACAATGAACATTATCCAAAGATTCTAGTGTAAATTCTTTCGGTGACTGTCGTTACCTGCCCTATGCATTTTGGGACCCGATGTCCCTTCGTCAGGGGCCAGTCGTGACTTGTGTCGTAAACGAGCCTTTGTTTGTTCTTATTTGAGACCTTATTGCCGTCAGATATATCGGTCTGTTGTGATTACAACAGAGCCTCTCTCTTAGCTTCGTGGGTACCTTGTATCCCGATGTTCCTTTCTCTTTTCAACCCTTAAAGCCTCAGTTTCTTCGACGCCATACTTCCAGCGCGTACCCGCCACTGGTGTATATAATGCACTTGTAATATGGCGGACGGGATATCCATTGCATTTGCCACTGAGTATCTCGTCTGCCGAAATATAAATCAGGCCCGTTCTTCCTCTGCCATTATTTTTTTTTGCACCACATTTTCTGTAGAATATGTTATAAAAATCTTCAAGTTTTCCAGACATTTCTGAATGGACAACCATGAAATAATACAAAAAAATGAAGAACTATATACTGAGGAAGGCCCTGTCCATTGGTGTTCCAGTGGTGACCATTCCTCAAGGGAATTTGAACAGATTTGGCCAAATTGTGCATTTCACTGTACAATGTTACAGATTTTGAGCAAAAGGCCATGTATTTCAGTTTTGAAAGCTGATCCTCCCCCTGGGTAATGGGAAGTTCACCCCCACCCCGAGAATTGTTGCTGAAAAAATGTTGTCAAAAACGAATCAATAAAGGGATACCATTAGAGAAATAACTTAATTACAGTGTATACATTAAATGAAGAGAAAAAATTCCCCAAGGAACATAATCAATGCAGTTGTATTGTCAATAAAAGACAAACAGATTAAATTGACAGAAATCATATGGCAGCATAACCGGTGCTTTAGTGGATTGTGTACTAAGTGAACAGGTGTACACTACGTGCTCGTGAAAAATATTAAACGTCGCAAGCAGTGGCGGCTCGCAGAGGGAGTGGTGCGGGGCGGTGAGGTGGGGCGGGGAGGGGAGGGGCAGGATGGGGGGTAGTGGAGTCGGACATACGAGGGCCAGGAGTAAAGTAAGTAAATAAATAAATAAAACTATGTACCTTGCGCTCGCTGCATCGCCAACTCGACGATGCAGCGAGCGCAAGGTAAATCGTTTAATTTATTTATTTACTTACTTTACGCCTGGCCGTCGTATGTCCGACTCCACTACCGCCCCTCCATCCTGCCCCTCCCCCACTCCACCTCACCGCCCCGCAGCACTCCCTCTGTTAGCCGCCACTGGTCGCAAGTGAAACAAGTGAAAAACTAATAAAGAAAGCTACAGCGTGTTGGACCAGAATTCAAAATGAAAGTATGCATGAGTTAATATAGTTATGAAGAAATATATACCTGGGGATGCGCCAAAACCTTATGCCTCCCTATGGGAGGCGCAATGAGGAGAAATAACTTTATTTCTCCTCGTTTTTTCCTCTTTCTATCTGTGCTGCATTCATCGAAAGAGGAAAAGGCCTCCCAGGATTGTTTTTTGCAGAAAGGTGCCTCTTCCTGCACTTAAACAATTCTGCCGACAACACAACACCCTTGCACCATGGTGCAAGGCTGCCTGCGTTGGTATAGGCTGCTTAAAATGGCACCAGCACAGGGGGAAAGGACAGGAATGCACCGTATTGGATGAATACAGCACATTCTTGCCCATTCACTTTGACGTAGGGCAGCACAGCAAGGAGACTTAATCCGCTGCCCTACGCCAAAACCCCATCAATTTATGGTGATAAAGGTGGATAACGTAGCAACTGGAAGTTGGCGTGGCATGAACAGGGACGGGGGATCTTCACACAAGGAGAGGGCAAAGGACCTCTGACCCATACATGAACTGTGAGGGCAGTGGAGGGGGCAAGGGACCTCGTGGCCATTCATGAACTGAGTGGGCAGTGGAGAGGGCAAGGGACCTCGCACCATACATGAACTGTGAGGGCAGTGGAGAGGGCAAGGGACCTTGTACACATACATGAACTGTGAGGGCAGTGGAGAGGACATGGTACCTCGTACCATACATGAACTGTGGGAGCAGTGGAGAGGACATGGGACCTCGTACCATACATGAACTGTGAGGGCAGTGGAGAGGACATGGGACCTCGTACCATACATGAACTGTGAGGGCAGTGGAGAGGACATGGGACCTCGTACCATACATGAACTGTGAGGGCAGTGGAGAGGACATGGGACCTCGTACCATACATGAACTGTGGGAGCAGTGGAGAGGGCAAGGGACCTTGTACACATACATGAACTGTGAGGGAAGTGAGGAGGACATGGGACCTCGTACCATACAT
Organism: Calotriton arnoldi; assembly: GCA_963921515.1. Classification (NCBI taxonomy): domain Eukaryota; kingdom Metazoa; phylum Chordata; class Amphibia; order Caudata; family Salamandridae; genus Calotriton; species Calotriton arnoldi. Next base: position 779,849 of record CAWUFW010004063.1, read on the forward strand.
GAACTGTGAGGGCAGTGGAGAGGGCAAGGGACCTCGTACCATACATGAACTGTGAGGGCAGTGGAGAGCAGTGCTTAATTTGAGCTGGTGGTTTCCAGTGCTCTGCACTGGCACTTAATTGTCAAGCCCGCCACTTATGACAGCTGCCACGTGGTGGTGCTGTTTGTATGATATAGAGATAAGCAGAACAACAGTTGTTTTAATAAATCAGTATACATTAAAAACAACTAATACCTGCCACCCAAGCCATTCTAATAGCTTTGAGGCCTCGAACAGTCTTAATTGTCACACTTGTAGCAGTGTGATGGTTAGTAGTTGTGTAGGTACTGTCATTGGCAGGGGCAATGGGTGATGCAAGCTGTGGTGGCCTCCTGACAGGGCCCTGGCACTTATTTGTTTTACAAATTAAGCCCTGGTGGAGAGGGCAAGGGACCTCCTACCATACAAGAACTGTGAGGGTTGCGGAGAGGGAACGGACCTTTTAACCATACATGACCTGAGAGACCTCGTACCCTTGTATGAACTCTGAGGGAGGTGGAGCGGGAAAGGGACCTTGTAAGCACACAGAGGAGACTTCTCCCTCCTTTCCATCTCTTCTCCCCCTCTACCTCTCACCTTTTGCTCCTTTTTTGGTCGAGCATTCGAGACCTCTTGTATATACTTTAGTATATACTTATTATATACTTATATTTGTATGTACTTTGTGGGCTCTGGAGATCAGCCCTAGGACTTGTCTGCTTCCGCTTAGGGACTTTCTTTCTGTTCAACTGCCTCTATTTAACTGTCTTTATAGAAAACGACCAGCAGAGGTCAGTAAAATACCAAAATTGGTTTCTGCTGAGGGACTTTCGTTTTTTAATTTTTCTGGCAACTGCCTCTATTTAACTTTCTTGATAGAAAACAACAAGCAGAGGTCAGTAAAATACCAAAATCACTTTAGCATTCTCTAGATTCCAGTCCATATAAATTGTCTTGCAGGAGCACCCGCAGACAATAATATTTTTTTCGAATCTTGTATTTTCAGTGATATGACCACCGAAGGCCCTGATGTTATATTAAAAACAGAGCTTTGGACTATACCATTTCCCGCTGAAAGGCAATATTTCTCTCCATGTGTTCCCATACCTGGTGTGGCACGCAGTTTGGTGTTTACTTTCCCTCCATGTTAAAGAACAGTAGATGTTTCAGCACCCAGGCTAATGTGCTGCATAGCGAAATACATATAAGGTCCCAAAGGCGAGACCGATTGCATTGCAAATGCTTGTTGTTCTTAGCTTTCTCTCCATGCTCGTGTCCACGCGCTCTTTTCTCTCTCTCTCTCTCTCTCTCTCTCCTACACGCCCTTCCCGTCCATCCTGTGTGCGTCATCTTTTCTTCTGGCCGTAGAAAAAGGTTGTGCGAGGGACAGGGAGAACTTGACAAACTATTAACTGATAAGAGAGCACCCCCTCGCGTCCCTGTGAAAAGGTTCAAGGCCAGCATTACGCACTGTTTGTACCACTGCTGGGTCAGGAATGTCCTCCGCGAGACCCTGCCATAAATACCAGATGTTCCAGGGTAAACCTGGTTTTACATGCCCAGCATGCTGAGGCCTGGAATAAATAAAGGTATTGGGACCCACAGGGAGGGTCTGTACACCCAAGCCTGCCCACTCCAAGGGTCACCTGTCCACGTAGTGGGCCCAAGACGCCTGGCGGCCGGCGGTGGCAGCAGGCTCAGGCTGTTCTTGAAACAACATGGCCAGGCAGGGCCTCTCCCCCTGATTTCCAGATGTTTAGCCCACTGGCCTCGAGCTGTAAACTTCCGCTGACGCTATAATTGGTCCCACTCGATGACGTGCCATGCGCGTGGCACGTAAGTGTGAGAGTACACGGTTACTGACAGAATGGAGTCGTGTGAGGGCACTGGAGTCCATGTTGGATTGCCCTGGTAAAGCATGGCACAAGATGGAGGCTGGGTCAGCGCCTCCCGGGAGAGGCACGTGTTGTTGGCATTCCTGAGGCACCAATTAGGTGTGGGGGTTGGACTTAGGGCTGCCTTAAGAAATGAAGCAGTGAGCTTTCAGCAGTGACCACCATGATTATTCCTTCTAGTGCACTCCCTTTAAATTAAACAGAGAGGGGCAGATTCATCAATCTTTCATGCAGCCCAGTGCAATAAGCCACCGTGCTTGCCCGCTTTAAAGGGAAAGGGCTGAAAAGCACCATATTATACGGCACAATACTGTCCTTTCCTAGTGCTGGCACACTTTTGCTGCCTAGCACCATTGCAGGCCCCCTTGCACCTGCGTTGTAAGGAGGATTGGTTTTGTGCAGGAAGGGGCACTTTCCTGCACAAAAACCATCCTGAGAGACATTTTCCTCTATGTGTGATGCACAATGCAGCAGACCTGGAAAGAGGAAAAACAAGGAGAAATGAAGACAATTCTCCTCGTTACGCCTCCCCTGGGGAGGCGTGGCATTTTGCCACATTCCCAGGTCTACCAATAATAGTAAATCTGAGAATGTGCCAAAACCCATAGGCGGATGCGTGGGAACACCCACGCTCCATCCATGGAACACCCACGCTCCACTCATGGAACACCCACGCTCCACTCATGGAACACCCACGCTCCACCCATGGAACACCCACGCTCCACTCATGGAACGCCCACGCTCCACCCATGGAACACCCACGCTCCACTCATGGAACACCCACGCTCCACTCATGGAACACCCACGCTCCACCCATGGAACACCCACGCTCCACTCATGGAACGCCCACGCTCCACTCATGGAACACCCACGCTCCACTCATGGGAACACCCACGCTCCACTCATGGGAACACCCACGCTCCACCCATGGAACGCCTACGCTCCACTCATGGGAACACCCACGCTCCACTCATGGGAACACCCACGCTCCACTCATGGGAACACCCACGCTCCACTCATGGGAACACCCACGCTCCACTCATGGGAACGCCCACGCTCCACCCATGGAACGCCCATGCTCCATCCATGGAACACCCACGCTCCACCCATGGAACACCCACGCTCCACCCATGGAACACCCACGCTCCATCCATGGAACACCTCCCCAGGGCAGAGGAAAGCAAGGCAGCCATATGAGCTGGGTTACGTTACTCTAGATTTATCATGCCATGCAGGGCCACGCAAGGTGGCTCTGCATAGCTTGATATATCTCATTTCGGTTTTGCACCGCCCTTTCGCCCTCGTGCGTGGCACAAGGGCGGCAAAAAACAATGATAAAGTTGGCCCTGAGTCTATGGATATGGAGACTGCGGCCTCCTTCGTATTGCACAGAAACCATTCAGTCAGAGCTCGCCTTTAGTACCTTCTGGGGGTGACAGTTGCCTAACCCAAGGTTTTCAATCCCGATTGTGGAAATGCCCTTCTCTCTCCCCGCCTTGCAGCCATTACTTGGGACCAGTGACAGTGGGGTACACATCTTCTGTCTGGAAACGCATGAAAAGAAATGGGTTCAAATCTTCCAAAGGTGTTCGAAGAATTCTGGCTGACCCCAAAGAGTTTCCTGTCCGCAGTGCCAGGGAGTTGTTCTAATCTGGAGGCAGGGGGTTCACTCACACTGATCATGACCTCAAACTGCCCGTAGAAGTGATGTCAGCCGCAGCTCCCAGGACTGCGGGAAGGCAGAGCCATCCACCCACCTTACACAAGGATGGGTGGATGGGGGGCTTGGTGAGAGTGCCTTTTAGATAGCTCTCAGCACCAGGCCCGCCTCCTCCAAGGTCCTGCCCCTTCCTCACACAGTGAAGTTGGCAGGTATGCAGTAACTTTTCCGATAGATACACCCTCGTTCAAACCTTGTTTATATCTTTTAATGGCTAATACAGTAAGTGTGCTTTTCATTAGTTTCTGCCCCCCTCCGCCTATCCCCTCCCAATCCCTCTACCAGAAGCCTGTGACTCACCACCTGAGAGTCAAGAGCTGAATCTGGTCAAAGGAAAAAGCAGAAAGCACATACTACTAATCTACTATTTAACACCAATCTTGGGTTCCGGAGTTCCGTGCTACTCATCGCAAAGCGCCTCAATGCCTCATCAGGGATAGTAAGCACTATATAAATACAATTACGAGTCCATGTAGGAAGCTGGCTCTCTATATAGGGGCCGATTCCGATCTCGGCCGGTAGTGCTCCGAATCGGATTCGGCTTTACCGGATCCAATTCGGAGCCCTGTTTCCCGACCGAACCGTACGCGGGTCCGGCCGAGCGAGTACGATGCGAAATCGCCGACCGACTCGTCCGGGCGTCCCGACCGCTCCGACCGACTCGCTCCCGGCTCGAACCGCTCCGACCGACTCGCTCGGACTCGACTCGCACCGCGCAATGGAGACGTTTCCCGGCCGGGTAAGTACGATGCGCGCCGCGAGCCGAGTCCGACCGAGCCGCGCACTCCGGCTCGAAAGAGCTGTCGGAGCCGTACTTTGGGGGTCCGTGTCGGACCCCCTGTACGCGTAGCCACGCGAGTCGCACACAGGGGGACCCATGGGTCCCCCTACCTGTGCGTGTACGGCGCGAATCGCTTCGCCGCGTACCACGCTGTAGGGCGCCCTTGTCCGACTCGCACCCATTGAGTCAGTGGGAGCCCGCGTACGCGTTGTACGACCGGCTCCCATTGACTTCATGGGAGTCCGACCGACTTCGAGTCCGATAACATACGGACGCATCGTACTCGTTCGGTCGGGCTGCACGGGTCCGATTCGGTCGCAAATCTCTCCGGGTCCGGCTCGGTCGGAGAAATTTCCGGCCCGAATCGGAATCGACCCCATAGTGTAATAAAATGAAGTACTCCGTGCAGAGAGTCCAGTGAGTCCCAGATTGGTATACAGAGGCAAAAGTAGATAATACTAATGCTCTATTCGTAGTAGCGTGGGCAAGCAGATAGGCTTGTCAGAGGTTAGTGCTAAGCATTTGATGTAGTCGCAGAGGCAATGAATGAGACACACACTCGAGAATAAATCTGAGACCAATTTGCAAAAATAACACTTATTTTTATATATATTTTTAAACAAGAACTTCGTTCACAGGTAAGTTCTTATTTTCTTATGAATTATCAAAGTTCGAAAAATTATTCACTATTGTGTGCAATTACGCACAATGAATCTCTACGGGGGAAAATTCTAAAAATGCATATAAAATCATACAGTTGGTTCTAGGGGTTCACCTTCAAGGATTAGTGTAGCAGCAGGCCAAGGTCCAGTGTTCCACCAGCAGATCATCGGGAGAGTCACGGATTCGGCCGGGAGCAGGGTGCTGAAAGCATTGGTAGCTGGTGCGTTACGAAGAAGGGGGGGCTACCTAAAAACGGGCTACACAGGGGGACTTCTAGGCAAGTCTGAAAGCTCCCAAATGAGGGCTCAGTTCACAAGGGCCACAGGAGCACAGCTGGTTCATCGGTAGCCAGACTGGTAGGGCTGGGTGCAGAGCAGGTTGGTCAGCCGGGCTCTATGCGTCAAGATGATCGACTGGGATAGCTGGGCCTCTCACGAGGTGGATCGCAGGGGTTCTGATGTCCCTCAATGGGTGCTTGCTTCCTGGGCCGTTGGAGTCCAAAGTGGACTTTTTCAGTCGGTGTTGGTCGCAGGTGGTCCGGTACCCCGGGGATTGGGACAGCACAGCTCCAGTAGGTCCTGGTGTCTTCACACTCGGTGGAGAGACACATCTGACCTCCCAGAGCATGAGTACCTCTTCCTGGGTGGCTGCAGCATCAGTCGGGCCGGGGAACTGCAAGTCGGTAAGCTGGACTCTGCGAGTTTGGTGCCTGCGGTCTGCAGGGGAGTTGCTCCTCTACTCCAAAGGAGTTCTTGGGTGATTTACGAAGGGCTGGAGGTCCTCTAGGGTTTTTAGAGTCCTCACAGCAGCAGGACGAGACAGCTCACCATGATGGTTGAGTCTTGCAGCTGCAGGCTAGGTTTTGTGCCCAAAAGTCCACAGCAGGCACCCGGTTCTCACGTTTCAGCAGCTCTTCTTTGTCCGTGTTCTTCTTAGGTCTGTCGAATCTGAGGTTCAGGTTTGAAGGGTGCCATATAAATACTAAATTTAGGGGTGTTAGAGGGCGTGACAGGTAGTAGCCAATGGGCTACCTACCTTTATGCTGACTACACCCTCATATGACCACTTCCGTTGGGAAGTGGGCATAACCCTGACCCTGGTTGGCTAATTTCATTACAAAACCGGAGGCTACCATTATGCAATAACTTTTATTGCTGCCCTGTTGGAAATGGCCCTTTTTGCAGGGTTATCCCCAAACTTTTTGCTTCTTCCTCCTATTTTTTCCTGACCTGTTTGTGTTGGTTTTAGGACTCTGGGCACTTTACCACTGCTAATCAGTGCTAAAGTGCATATGCTCTCTGTAAAATGTGTTATGGATTGGTGTTTCCATGATTGGCCTGTTTGATTTATGTGTCAGTCCCATGTAAAGTGCACTGCGTGTGCCAGGGCCTGTAAATCAAATGCTGTTGGTGGGCTGCAGCACTGGATTGTGCCACTTACACAAACAGCCCGTAAAAGGTAACTCTGGCCTGCCATTGCAGAGCCTGTGTGTAGTCTGGTACTGCCATGTCGACTTGGCAAGTGCACCCACTTGCCAGGCCCTAACCTTCCCTTTTCTTACATGTCAGTCACCCCTCAAGGTACCCCTGTAGGCAGGGTGCAGTGTATGTGAAAGGTAGGACATGCCCTGGTGTGTGTGGCATGTCCTGATAGTGAAATACTGCCAATTTCGTTTTTCACTATTGCAAGGCTATCTGTTCCCATAGGCCAGAATGGGGAGTTAGTTATAACATCTTATAAACATAACTGACCCCAGGATCAAGATAGGAAAATAAAGTTTAGTATGCCTGAACTCAGAATCTAAAGATGCATCTTTTAGTAAAGGTGATTTTTACATTCTATGTTTGAAAATACCACTTTTAGAAAGTAGGTATTTTCTTGCCTAACCATCCAGTGTGTCTCTGCTGGGTTTGTGGATTGACTGTCTGGGTTTTGGATGACAGGGGCTGTGGAGCAGGAGTGGCTCCGGATAGTCTAGGTGGGTCAGGAAAGGGCTGAATAGACCTGGGCTGCATTTAGAGTAGGGGGAGGAGATTTCCTTGCACCTGAATGGGCCTGGTCTGCCTCTGACAATGCCGTCTCCACCTCCTGCCAGGAAGCCACAACAGAGAAGGCAGAACTGGTTTTGGCTGGGCACAGACACTCTCTGCCTAAGAGATCAAAGGATTTTGGGATATAAATATTGGGGTCCAGACCCCTGAACTTTAGAACTCTTTTGGACCAAGAAGACTGCCAAGAAGAAGAGCTGGAGAAGCTGTGAGGAGGAACTACCACTTTGCTGTGTGCTTTGCTGTATTGGCCTGCAGTGGCAGCTTCTGTCTTGGGCAGTGAAAGGTCTGGACTGGACTTTCTGCAATCTACTTTTGTGAGTTTCTCCAAGGGCTTGAGGTAGAGCTTGCCCACTGTTCAAGAAGTCTCAGGAACAGCAAAGACTTCAAGTTCTGCCCAGAAAAAGTAACCTGACGCCGTCTACGACGCCGTGGCCGACTCCGTGTCCTGAAGGCACCGCAGAGGGCACCGCCGCAAAGACACACCGCGACCCTGGTCTCACCGCCGACGCCTGCTGATGCCGCCACCGAGCCGCTGCTCGCACCACGACCTGTGGGCACCGCACTCCGCACCGCCTCGCTTCATGACGATGCCTTGGTATCCCCGACGACACCGCTCCACGCCAAAATCTACGCCGCTGCTTGCACCGTGGTTCGAGGGCACCGCTCATAAAGTTACACGACGCACCGCCCTCATCCCGCACCACAGCCTTGGCCTACCGACTCCGGCGCCATCGACTCCAGTTCGTCAGCCGACTACAGCGTTTCAGCAATGACGCCGCCGCTGCGTGCACCGTGACCTGCCAGCACCGCGACGAGCACTGCATTCACTTCGCACCACGACCCTGGTCTCACCGACGACGCCATCTGACGCCTCCACCGAGCCGCTGCTCGCACCGCGACCTGAGGGCACTGCACGCCGCACCGCTGCACTTCGCACCGCAGCACCCGACGCCTGCCGACGCCAGTGCTCCTGACTTCAACAGAGAGGAGTTCGATCTGCAATGCGTGTGACTTCGAGGGCCCCGACGACTCCTGCACCGACCTCTGGAACCGACGCCTGCGGACGCCGTGCTTTCGGAAGCTCAACGTGAGGTCGCCAACGCCCTGCATTTCTAAAAGGTACTGTTTGCGGGTCTTCCGGACACCGTAGCTGGCCCGCGACGCCGCGGTCAGCCAGAACTGTTTGGATTTGTTTGCTTATGACGCCGTGATAGCCCCGGACGGAGCTATCGACATCAAGGAACTGTTTTTCAAGCATATTTTGATAACTGAAGATTTTTAAGTACTGTATTGTGGATTTTTATCGTTTTTGGTCTTGTCTTAAGTATATAAAAATATTGGATATTTTTCTAAACTGGTGTGGTGTCGTTTTGTAGTGCTTACACTGTATTACTGTTGGTTATGTGCAAATGCTTTACACACTGCCTCTAAGATAAGCCTGACTGCTCGTGCCAAGCTACCAAGGGGGGAGAGAAGGGGTTATTTTAGGAGTGTAACTCCCTTATCCTGACTAGAGTGGTGGTTTCTGCCTGGCTTTGGCACAAGCCCTAGCCAACAAAAATCCCATTTCTAACATGCCCCAACATGCAGCTCTTTAAAGAACATGTGTTACATCACAAGTAAAACATTCCATAGAACTTTAGAAAGATAACATAGTAACAGTGTAGCTAGGCATCATCCTCTTAAGGCTGCAACAAAAAGTTAAACACAACAGTATAATCTTGGCTGTTCCTCACCAGTTAAGTACATTCAACTTGTAGCTCCTAGTTTTTTGCCATCACTAATCTTTATTTTCAGGACTTACAAGGTAAGTGAACTTGTGTATATACTTGGGTAGCGACCCTCTAATTTCTGGTCGGGTCCCTACTTCACCTTATGCATATTTTAAGCATTTTATGGCTTACTTCTGTGTTTAAACGCTTGTTCATGCCTTTCCTTTCTATAAATGATCAGCGTTTCTTTCACTAGTTATAGAACAATCTCGAATGTAAATGAGAACAGTAAATCGTATGACAAATGAAAGTAACTGACCTCAGCTCACTGAATGCCTCAACCGGCGTAACCGGCTAACGTGGCTGAGATTCTAACAGGACTCCGTCCAATGTAACCTGACTCGGGCACCGCACCCGAAACTTAAGAGCCGCCTCTTTTCACAAACATGGCGAAGGGATCACGGGCACCGCAGAGAGCACTTCCAGACTCTTGCGGGCCCCCCTCCTGCTGGCAACACCTTTGACAAGGTCTCGCCCCCCTTGGAGAGAGACCGACTTGTGACAAGTCTTCAGACAACGCAAGCAAGTCTTCGGTGCCCCCGCGGCCCCCTCTCCTGCCCGCAGCAGTTTTTTTGTCAAGGTCTCTCTCCACTCGGAGAGAGACGGAGAGAGACAGATTTTACATGGCTAACCTTGGAGCTGGGATTTGAAAGCGGGAGACGGACGCGACTCCGCCCCCGACTTTCCCAGCTCCGTGCACACTGTTTGTTCCCTTACTCAAGCACATGACTTCCCCCAAGTTTCAGACGATCGGGAAGTGACGCATACCCAAATTGGGTAAAAGAAAGGAAGGACTAATACTGCTGGTAGCGTCTCCAGGGTAACCAAGCAAGCTCGAGCATCACAACTGTCCTTTCCTAACATTGAAGGAGGCAGGCTCAACGATAGATACAGTTTGCTACTAAAGCAGATAAGAAAGGATACTTTTCTTTAAAAAAAAAAAAAAAGGGAATAAGGGGATTTTCAACCTCTACCCTTTGGTTATTAGGCATCTAATAATTTTATATAATAAGTAATATTTTGAATTACCAAAGCTTTATTTAAACAGCCTTATTTGATCAGCTTTCTCACAACATCATGTCTGATATTGAGACAAAGGGGACCTCAACCATACCCCTCAGTGAAAGAGTACTAATTAATTTCCTGGAGAAGGAATTTAAATCCTCCCTGAAAGAGGCAGTGGAGGCGGCCCTTAGCAAGAGAAAAAGGGACTACTCTGAAGAGGACCTAATATCCTTTTCAGAGGATTAGACTCCCATCAAAAAAGGAGGTAAGGTTCTGAAAAAAACTAAGCACATGTCTAATGTTCCGTTTATTAATGGTAGCCAACGCCCTACAAAACGGAGAGACGAAGCATCAGGTAGCCTGTGCGCTACAAGTAACCTTGGTACCCATAGCGGTACAATTAGCAAGAGCAACCTTATTGGCGCAATAAGCCCAGGTGTCCACCGCGGCACAAAAAGACCAAGTGACCGTCATGGCTCAAAGGACCCCGGCTTGCAAGTTGGAAATGAAACCTACTCCTATGATACATATCCAGAGGACGAGGAGGATGAATATGTTTTTGACCCCCTAGAAGATTTAGACAATGATCTCCTTGATGAAGACCATGAGCAAGCCTCTAGCTCAAAGGCCATTAAAGACCCTACGGGGGTGGAAATGTTTAATCCTAACCAGATCACTCACCCAAGGGGGTCAGACTGGTGGCCTACGGACCACGTATCAAAATTCATTAAACACTGGATCCGCAGTTCCCTTGAGAAGGAAACTCGAAACCTGATGAGGGCAGAATGCCCTAGACCCTTCCTAGATAATAAAGCAGGGATGACACCAAATTTGGATCCGTAACTAATGACCTTTTCCTTTAAAACTGGCAAAGAGCCTAGGAAAGGCTTACAGCTTTACCTCAAACAATGCCAAGACAAGGTCTTAGATATTTTGGGACCACTTGCAAGAATTCTTGATCTGGCAGAAGAAGCTTCACTAAAGGGCACACATGTAGATGTTGACCTACTACGTGGCTGTAGTCAACGCGCACTATGTCTTTTGGGCAACGCTAACTCTGGCCTTTCGGCTGAGCGTAGAAGGGCCATACTTATGAGGATTAATCCTAAACTTTCGGACTTGGCCAATAAAGACCCTAAGGGTGACTCCAATGGTTTACTCTTTGGAGAAAACTTTATTAAAACCCTGGGAAAGTATGTTTCAACCTTCTCAGCCTTCAGCAATCTAATATGAGGCGTATGTTTGGAGGTAGAGTTTTCGAAAGGGCTGGCAGGATGGGACTGGCTGCCAGACGCGGACAACAGAGGTCCCAATTTTACCAAAATAACCCAAGAGGCTTTGGAAGACAATACTGTGGCAATAATACCTTCTTCCCCCAAAGAGGCCGAGGTACACGATCCCGTGGCAGCAGAGGCAGATGCCAGGGATGTGGAAACCAAGGTAAGAGTCCCAATCCCTTTTGGTTCTTCCCCTGTAAAGGTAGGGGGAAGATTACGCCTCTTCAGCAAAAACTGGCGTTTAATAACAAACGACCCATGGATACTCAATACTGTAAGAGGTTTCAAGATAGATTTTACTCACACACCACATCAAAAACTCCCACCCAGAGAGTTGATCCTAGACCAAGAACAGTCAAACTTAGTAGAGCTAGAAGTCATCCAAATGTTACAGAAAGGTGCCATTCGCAAAGTCATAAACTAAAGCGATAGTTTCACGAGTACGATCTTTTTAGTAAAGAAAAAGGACAAGGGCTGGAGGCCAGTAATAAACCTAAAACAGCTGAAAGCATTCTTAGTATACAGACACTTCAAGATGGAGGGTATCCATCTTTTGAGGGACACCTTACAAGAGAAAGACTGGCTTGTGAAATTGGATCTCAAGGATGCTTATTTCACAATCCCGATGGATTACAACTCACAGAAATATTTAAGGTTCTCATGGAAGGGCACAATTTACCAATTCTGCTGTCTTCCCTTTGGCCTCTCATCAGCTCCTTGGTGCTTCACCAAAGTTCTAAGACCTGTATTAGCCTTTTTAAGAAAAAGGGGTGTTCGGATTATAATCTATCTAGACGATATGCTGATAATGTCACAGAGTCAGAAGAAATTGCTAGTACACATGAAATGGACAATAGACCTCTTAGAAGGACTAGGATTCATTGTCAACACAGAAAAGTCTGTAACAACTCCTACACAGAATCTAGAGTTTCTAGGTTTTCAGGTGAATACCATCACGAGCCAATTACAATTACCTTTAAAAAAATTGACAAAAATAAAGAAGGAAGTAGCTTTTGTCCTTTCAAAAGATACTCTGAGCCTAAGATCCTTAGCAAGAGTGGGTGGCCTTCTGTCCTCTTCTATCCAGGCTGTTTCACCAGGTCCTTTGCACTACAGGGCCCTACAGAGACTAAAATCCTTGGGTTTAAGGAAGGGATATGGTACTCAGACCAGGTTGCCTTGTCTCAAGAAGCACGAGAGGATCTCCTGTGGTGGTGGAACAATCTGGACAGTTGGAACGGGAAGGCAATATTCCGGAATGTCCCGGATTTCATAGTGGAATCAGACGCAAGCAACTTTGGTTGGGGATGCGTGAATAGGTGTGACAGAGACTGAAGGGAAATGGTCACAAGAGGATCATGTACTTCACATAAATTGTCTAAAGATGATGGCTGGTTTGAACGCACTGATGAGCTTCAAGTCATCCATATAGAACAGCGTAGTACTCTTGAGACTGGACAACTTCACAGCCGTGTCCTATATCAATCGCCTAGGGGTGCAAGGTCCAGAACACTCGCCAATATGGCCAAGGAAATTTGGTATTTTTGCTGGACACAGAAAATTCTACTAAAAGCAGAATTCATTCCTGGTCACCAGAACATAAGAGCAGATTGGAACTCAAGGTTTCTAAGGGACTCAAGCGACTGGAAACTGAACCCAAAAGTTTTTCAAAAGATTCAGAACCTTTGGGGCCCCATCCAAGTGGATCTGTTCACCAGCAGATTAACATATCAAGTAGAACACTACTTCAGCTGGAGACCAGATCCCAAAGCTATGGGAGTAGATGCTCTACCTCAAACCTGGGACAAGGGAAACTGTTATTCTTTTCCCCCTTTCGCTCTAATACAGAGGGTATTGCTGAAAATACGGAGAGAGAAATACAAGATAATTTTGGTAACTCCCTTTTGGGCTACACAGGTATGGTTTCCCGGGGTTCTGGAACTAGCAATAGACTTCCCACATTTAATTCCAGGGAATTTAGATCTTCTCCTAGGACAAAATGGGGAGCAACATCCTCTCTTACTAGAAGGAAACATGAACCTTCTTGTTTGGAGGATTTCAGGCGATCAAGCAGATACTCAGGCCTTTCAGGAGAGGCTAAAAGCCTACTGGATGAGGCACCAGGAACAAGAAAAAGATACACTGGTGTATGGAAAAAATGGTTTAGTTGGTGCATGGAACGAGATGTGGATCCCGTGGATGCTCCTATAATCTATATAGCCAATTTCTTAACAGAGTTATTTAGCTCAGGCCTTTGCTATCGAACTGGTAACTGTTATGGATCAGGGATTTCAGCTGGTCACTCACCGATAAATGATTTTTCAGTTGGTAGCGATCCTTTAATCCACAGAGTAATGAAAGGGATAAGACTTAGACGCCCTCCCAGGGCTAGATATCAGTCCTTATGGAACGTAAATCTTATTTTTGACTTATTTATGTCCTGGCCTGACAACCCTTTACTATCAAGAAAACAGTTGTCTATGCAATAAGCTACTCTTCTCTGCCCTATATCTTTCAGAAGAGTATCTGACGTTAGACCATTAGAAATCTGCAACAGATTTTTTCCCCCAGACGGGGTCCATTTTGACATTTGTAGAAGAACCAAAACAATGTCTGAAAGTATTGTTTACCCTTATTTTTATGATTGTAAAAAACTTTGCGTCGTTAGTTGTTTGAAAGCTTACGAAAGTGTTACGTCTGTTGTTAGACCAGTTGGTGAAAGTCAATTGCTGATATCCTTTGTGAAGCCAGATAAAGCTATATCTACAGCTACTATCTCTAGATGGGTAAGAACGATTATGTCTGAAGCTGGAGTGGATTTAACAAAATTTGGAGCACACTCTTCCAGAGGTGCAATGGCCAGCAAAGTCTCTTGGGCTGGAGGTACGCTTTCAGATATACTTAAAGCGGCAGACTGGTCTAGTGCTTCTACCTTTGCAAGTTTCTACCTTAAACCGGTGGAGCACGTGAGCAGTATGGCGTTAAATAGCTTTAAACTTGCATAATGGTAGCCTCCGGTCTTGTAATGAAATGGCGATTCTCCAATTAACATACAGAGAGAATCTTGATTTCATTAAAGACAACGGAGGCTAACATTACCCCACCCTCCATACACACGTGGAGTAAGGTTATTAATTAAAAATAAATAAATAAAATTCTAAATTTGTATTTATACTCTATGTGTATGTTACGGGTGCTTTGTTGTGTTATCTGTTACGGGTGCTTTGTTGTGTTATCTGTTAACGGTGCTTTGTTGTGTTATCTGTTAACGGTGCTTTGTTGTGTTATCTGTTAACGGTGCTTTGTTGGGTGCTTTGTTGCCTTTGCAATGTTTATTTTACTTGATTACTAAAAATGTTAAATATTTCGGGTGGTTATCACTCTTTTCTATCTTTTCCAGACAATTCTTCATTATGAAGTTTCTTTTTTCATCAAGCAATACCATTGATTCTCTCTGTATGTTAATTGGAGAATCGCCATTCTCTCCAAGACAAGATGGAGGAATTGGAAAAGTGGGGTCCACATCTACTGCCCCACCTTAGGGGTGGTGCTGGCTGAATGTGGACCCTCCTCCTAATCTAACTAATTTTCCCTCCTGTCCTTCCGCCAAAAGAGGAGCAGGACAGGGGGGTTGGCATCCTCCACTAGCTGGAGACGCCTGGGTTGAAGCTTCCTGTCTTGGAATGTCATTCTGGCCTGGAGGAGGTGTGAAGCACCTCTGCCCAGAGCAGGCTTTGTTCCTGGCCTTGAGAGCACTGGCCCTCACCACATGAGGTCAGAAACAGGTCTGGTGGTGGGAGGCTGGCTGAGACTGATCAGATACCACACCAGTTGTTGGTAGGTTTTCAGGGGACCCTCTAAGTTGCCCTCTGTGTGCATTTATTAATAAATCCAACACTGGCATCAGTGTGGGGTTAAGACGAGATGTTTGGTACCAAACATCCCTGGGTACATTGAAGCAATCATGGTATTGGGGAACTCGTAATGATGGGTGTCCAGCCCATGTACTCTCTATGGCTTCCCTGCGCACTTAAAATATCCAAGAATGGACTTAGATACTGCAGGGTCACATCTGCTCAGGCAGATATGACCACACATCTGATATAGTGCACCCTGCCTAAGGGCTAAAAGGCCTGCAGTAGGGGTGACTTACCTATATCTCATGCAGTGTCTGTGGGCATTGCACACAGGGATGTCGACACATGTTGACTCTTCACTTTTGCTTGCACCAAGACACGCAGCCTACAATGGCAGTTTGCATGATCTTGGTGAGAGGTCCTTAGGGTGGCACAATTCGTGCTGCACCCCTAGAGAACCCTCTTCAGTCCCAATGTCCCAGGTACCAGGGGTAGCACTTACAAGGGTGGCTGAAGTTGTGCCAGTCGTAGTACAGATTTGGGAAAGAGCTCTGGCACTGGGCACCCGGTTAGCAGGGACCCAGTGCACTTTCATTCGAAATCACATCATGTTCCAGGCAGAAAGTGGTGGTTAACCATGTCAAAAGAGGCACTTTCCTACAGTCCAATTGTCGAGGAAGCACTCTAGGGGGAAACGGTGTAGAAAAGATGGTGCGTTCACTGATGTGTACTGTGCGCCAAAAGGCAACAATGTACTTTTCTATCCATGTGTGCAGTAGAAAAACGTGAACGTAGGTAGGTACTGTTCTGTTGCACCCATTAATTGCAGAAAAAGACCTTTTGACAGGGTTGGATTGGTAAGGCGGGCACTCGGGCAATGGGCCGGTATCTGAGCTGCAGCTGTGGGCCGCTTTTTGGGGTAGCTTGGTGGCTGAGTTGGACTGTGTCTGTGCTGTTCGGATGCGGCCAGTCGTCCAGTGGGGGCCTGAACGGCCTTACCGGAGGCAGATGGGCCTCTGTTGCCTCCCTTTTACCAAAGGGGCGGAGTTGTCATTCCCCGTCTCTCGCTGGGCTGGCCCATTAATTAGGGTGACCAGACGTCCCAGATCTGCCCGGAGAGTCCCGGTTTTCCCATGAATGTCCCGGCATCCCGACACTTTTTACCAAAACAAAGAAATGTCCCGGTTTTCAGAGGATCGGGTGAACACGCACATATATACGACTGTGCTGTGAAGTCTCACGTTCACACCGGCCCTCTCATGAAACCAAGGACAAGGTGTTTGAAAGAGTCTCATACTGTGCTGCCTGACTTTATTCAGGCAGCACAGCAGGATTACATGGGAGGTGAATCAGCCCCTGCAGAGCACCAAAGGCCAGAATTATAAAGCTCCCCCTGCAACATACCCCAGCTTGGTGGAGGAAGTCTTTAATTTTCATGCTACAGAGGTGTGTGTGCATACACCTCTGTAGCATGAAAATTAAAGATTTGCTCTGCCATGCTGTGGTGTGTTCCATATGGGTGTCATATATTATATATACACACACATACATATATCGGCAAAGCCATTGACAGATATAGGACTAAATGTTGACACTGCACTGACCAGTGACAACATTTAGTCCTATTTCTATGTCAATGGCTGTCCCGGTGTTTTGTTTTGAATATCTGGTCACCCTACCATTAATGTAAGCAGATTGTGCAGGGGCCTGTGCGGAAGTGACCTCACTTATATTCAAGGTACTAATCTGTGCACAAAGAGTCCTGATTACATATGCATTTGTTTTTATCTCAATAAAATTGAGAAACCATTCCTTTTTCAGAAAACCCCCTCCTTCTTTTCATAATACTTAAAACACTGAAGCAAGGTTTTGCGAAAAGGCGCAATCCACAAATTTGGCCCACTTTTTAAAGTCTCGCCTAGGCTGTCTCTTCGAGACATGCTGTATTCAGGTATGGACTTTAAGCTCCACCCATTTCCTGCCCATCTATTCAATTGTCCCTTGTAAATGGTGGCTTTTGATTCGTGAATAGGCTTAGTCCTTATTGGGACTCAAGGAAAGGGTGCAGTACCACAGGCTGTTACTAGGTGTCCCTGTGGAGTTCAATAAAAACAAATGAAAACGTACACTCAGCAGCGATCTTTCTCTTTATCATTCCAATAAGGTGCAGTATCTTATGTGGCTCATAGCGGTCCCTTTAAAACCCCACAGGGACACCTAGTAACAGCCTCTGGTACTGCTCCCTTTCCTTCATTCATGAAATTTCTCTTATTATTACTTACTCTACTGCTGGGATATTTTTAAGCAACAAAATTTAAAAAAGGACAAACATTAGCATTTGCAACGCCAATAGCTCAAAGTTTCACTAATGCAAGACCTGTTGTATTGCAAATGCTTGATTTTAGGGTGCCCAGGCCTATTTTTGATCTCAAACCAACCCTGCCTTTGGCGCTGCAGCTTTAAAGTTTGATTTGAGATGTCACCTGGCTGGACTGTAAACAGATGATATAAGCTAATACAACTCAGTGGGCTGATGCAACACACACAGCAGTATGAAAACAGTATCTCCTGCCCGCTCCCCGCGTCGGACTGGACAGATGCCTCGGCAGGGCCCCTTCAGCAACACCACAAAGAATTTTTTCTTACTTTTTAGGTTTCGCAGACCTAGTGCTAGAGCGCGCATGCGCTCCTCGCTCTGCGAGGCTTATTGTCATCAATACAATTTCAGAAGGGGACTTGAAGCCCCGCCCCTTCTTCCCATTGGCTTGCATCATAGTTCAGGCTAAACGCTGGCTTTCTATTGTGAAGGAGGCTTTTTAGTCCCTCCTTGTTACCGCCCTGTCTCCTTTTGGCCCCGCCCACCCTGACTGGATCTTTCACATGCGGCATTACACTGTCTCCTTTATTAGTGGGTACGCACTCTTTTGTGTTCATTCTGCGCTTCTGCGCTTCACGGGTCGCCATGTACCGCGCTATATCACAGCGCTTGTTTTTTGTTTTTATAGGGTGATGCTTTTTATTATTTATTTATTTACTTTTTTTTTTTACTTTGGCGGCACACGCGTTTTACCTTCAGCCATGTTAAGCTAAAGCCCGGGTGCCGCGATTGTTGAAAAAGTAAACAAATAAATGTTTTTCTAATTGTTTACTTTTGCTACAATCGCGGCACCCGCGATTTACTTTAACATGGTTAAAGGTAAAGTGCGGGTGCCGCGATTGTTGAAAAACTAAACAAATAGAAAAAAATCTATTTCTTTGCTTTTTCAACAATCGCGGCACCCGCGCTTAACTAAAGTAAAGCGCGGGTGCCGCGATTGTTAAAAAAGTAAAGAAATAGATAATCCCTCCCCCTGCTTTTAGAAGGCGGAGATTTGACACGTTCTCTCTCTCTCTTTAGTCTTTATTATTATTATTTTTAACTCGTGCAGCGTCTTGTTGGATGCCCACGACTAATCCTAAAGTAGAGAAAGGCATTAATACAAGAGGCTAAAATTAGCTTTGCTCAGCTTACTGCTGTGGTCTTTTTATTCCAAGAGAGAAGGGTTAAGAAACTTCCGCCAGGGTGCAGAAACTGGGTGGTCTGTGACAAGCCAAGCCAGCGATGAGGTGTACGAGTCCAGTGATTAAGGAGGAGTCCCGAAGATAGCCGAAGACCAGGTGATGAAAAACACAGAGTGGATGGGATTTACATTGGAAACGTTCGGCTCAATTCGTTGACGGATATCCTGAACTGAATGGGATGCCAAATATATCGGAAACGTTCGGCTTACTTCGGAGAAGTTCGCGCACTGGCTTCGTATGGTTCCTCTGGGTTGCCGTCTCTTTCCGACATATTGTCCGCAGGACGTAGGGAACCGACCGGGGAAAGGAAAGAACACCGGCAGAGATGGGTGAGTGTTGATAGGGTACCTGGGGCCAAAGCGAGGGCCAGGGGACAAAGAGACGCTTGTAGGCATGGAGGAGTGCGGGAGAAAAGCGGGAGGGGAAGATTGTAAACCCATGAAGCAAAATACCCTTTCAAAAATGTGTGAGTGTATGGAGGGATCATAAGATGTATTAAGAGGGGTGTAGAGAGAGGGGCTCTGGGATTAGAGGTTTGGGGTGAGACCAGCAGAGATACCTGAGAGCGGAGTAGTGATTCCTGAAAGAAGGGGCACGCGACACCCTTGGAGTTAGGGATACCAACCGAAGGGACCTTAGCTGGTAGGGTATGATTCTACAGTGTTTGAGACCACGGGCGGGGAGGGTAGAGATCGGCCAGGTTATAAGTGTGCCGTGGGCAGCATCAGAGAGGCAGAGTGGAAAACTGTCAAGGGGCAATAGGAGAGGCCACAGAAGGTTCAGTGTGGGAGATCATGTGGGAATTGAGGCCACGGGTCGCGGTTGGTAGGTGGGACAGACATGAGGAACGTGAAAAGTATACGAGCTCAGGGGTGAGATTACACGGGGATGTGGGTGAAGAAGGGATGGAAGGAGGCCTAATGCTGCTCTCTTCACTCTCCTTCCTTCTGCCTCACACTACTCTTCTCCTCCTCACTCTCCTTTCATGTCCCTCATACTACTCTTCTCCTCCTCTCTCCTTCCTTATGCCTCATACTGCTCTCCTCACTCTCCTTCCTTCTAGCTCACGCTGATCTCCTCCCCACTCTCTTCCTTCTCCCTCATACTGCTCTCCTCACTCTCCTTTCTTCTGCCTCATGCTACTCTCCTCCTCACTTTCCTTCATTGTCCCTCATGCTGTTCTTCTCCTCCTCACTCTCCTTCCCAAATCGTAAACACTGCTCTTCTTCTGCTAACTCTATGCTTCATACTGCTACACAGCTAACAATTACAATCCAAACCACATAATTCCACAACACATCACATACATACACTCAATACCACATAACTAAAATACAATACCATTAGCAAAGCCAAACGCTCTAACTTAAACAAATGCGAGACCTATTGCATTTCCAATGCTTGTTTTCTTTGGTTTCTGCAGGTCGACATCCTTGTCTCCTCACTGGCACACTCTGCTGCATTAACTCTGCATTTTCAGCACAGCTGATTGCGCCCCTGGGAGCCGCTCGGGTGTCTACTGCACTCGGTTGTGGCTCTGGTTAAGGTTTGGGACATGTTTTTATGATAATTTGCTTGACCAGCGGTGCAGATGGGGAGTGGGGGGTCTCTGAATTGTGTCACTAGCTCATCTGAGGCAAGGGTGCTTGTCCCAACATTTGTGACAAGGTTTATCCTAGTAGCAATTGTTGTTCATGTGTGTGCTCTTCGGAGGGGTACTCTTGTCTAGAGTAGGTACACAGTATGTACACAGTTCACGTAGAGTGGTTTTGGTTTTGATTTCTCTTTCCAATGGTAAGTGTCTGGCATTACGATCCCCCTTTTTTCCGGTGTTTTTTTGTTCCTATTTAACCTTTATTAGATTGGGGAATTGGTGTCTGGTTCTGGCAAGTATGTGGGCAACTTGAGACTCAGACTGGTAGTTTTTAGGTCTCGCCTGGCGTTAGAGCGCGCATGCGCTCCTCGCCTGCGAGAGCTATAGTAAACAAGTCAGTTTCGAGAAGGAGACTCGAGCCCCGCCCCTCATTTCCATTGGGTAGCGTCAGCGTTTATGGTAAACGCTGGCTTCCCATTGGAAAGGAGGGTTTTTCGTTGCCTCCCTTTGGCTTTTTGGTGGACTGGCTCGCCTGCTTCACGGCTGTCGTGAAGACTTTTCTTATCTGCTTGTTTATTTAACAAGCAGATAAGAAAAGTCTTCAGACAGCCGTGAAGCACACGAGCCAATGCTCTTACATTCGGCACGCATGCCCACTTTCACTTTCAAAGCACAGCGGGACAATGCGGCCGTTTGTTTATGTCTCGTTATTATTATTGTGAAGGAAAGGTACCTGGGATGCCGTTTTTTGGCAAAATAGGCAGCAGCAGTTCCCTTCTATTGTTATGTTTGTGTATTTAACTGAACTGTGGTGATAAACGAAGCTTTAAAAATGTGCAGCATTTCTTCCGCCATGCAGTAAATTGAGCGTTCTGCTACACTTTCTTATATTCTGTTGAGCGCATGCGTAGTCTGATCTGACCGTCACATGACAGGAGAGAACGGTAACTCGTCCAAATGAGTTTGATCTGCGCATAAGCATTTCGGAAAAAGGTGGCTGTCCTGTCAGTGTGAGGCGGAAGTGACGCAATCGGCTCGGTGTTTGTCATCCCTGCTGTTTGGTGATGTACTGAAACAGCCATGGATACCTCCGCTAAAGAGAAAGAGGCGTTAGCGCTCTTAGCTGAAGCAGATGCGAAGCTGCGTTCTTCCAAGTCCTTCTTCAGTGGCCTTTTCCGGTGAGGATGTTGTGATTCTAAGGGGAAAGTTAGGGACTTGGGAGGAGGGCAGAAAGGGTGGCATACTGCATGTACTGCAGACAGGACATGCTTTGGTGCCTTCTTTACCACCCCGCCCTCCCTCCCGTTGTCCGTGGCTTCTTTACCCCCCCTCCCTCCCGTTCTCCTTTGAGGCGTTTTAAATACCTAAAAAATATGAACTCAGCGCGTGTTGCGTTTGCTCTGGCGAAATAATCTTTTGATCTGTTAAAAATACACAACGCAAAGGAATTTATTTGTCCGCTTATTTATTAGCAGTTCATACTTTCTATTATCTACCGCCTCCGATGAAAATCTGCAGGCCTACGGCTGTGAGAAAAGTGGTGTGTGGTGTGGGGGTTCTGTCAATTCACAATTTATGGTGGCCTCTGCACCTCGTATGGTGGCCTCTGCACAATCTGCACACGAGGCTCTTCACAAGCACACCCTCCCTACCTTACCAGGACTTGTTCGTTCCTCTTGTGACCCCCACCGTCACTACAATGCGTTGACTTCTCTCACAGCTGGGGGCCCCCAACACAACGTTCTACTTGCTTATGATGGTAGCGCTGCCCTGTAGCAGGGTAATGCAAAATGATGTGCCCCCACCCCGTAAAATGTAATCAGTCCCCTCCCCCACAAGTCTCCGAGATCTCATAGATATGCACTGGCGGCCCTAGACTGATTGGGGCCCTCTGAACCGTTGCCCCTCCCCACCTACTACACTGCAAGGGCTGGCGGTACGCCCCGGCTGCTAGCTACCACCTTCGCAACTCTACCATTAAGCACCGTAGGCCCGCTGTGACGTAGGAGCTCGTCCCACTGTGGTGTGCAGGGCACGCGGTTACTGTGGGGTGGGAAGGCTGGCTCACAGGCCAAAGCTCCCGTGCATCGGGGAGGTGGCCTGTGGACACAAAGGGCACCGTGGGGGAGAGAAGACGCTCCTGTATACCTTGCAGTAACATCAGTCATATCAGCATCACTTACTGGGTTCGAAAAATTCTCGGCCACTGAAAAATCGCTTAGATCACATTCCAGTCCACTGTTTTGTGTGGGTTTTTTTAACCACTGTGCACTCCAGACGGAGAAACTAGATGTAAATCAATCTTGGACCTGCTCCAGTATGAATAGTCAAACTACCAGGCTACGGCTCCCCTGACGGGCAGCATAGGCAAACCCAGACAGACTCTAGAAACGCCATTTATGCAGGTACTGTCTGCAATGGCACAAAACAAAAAGCTTCTAGTTTTCCTTTTGTCTAAGTTTAATTAAACTACTTATCTCTTGGGCGAGGACTAATTTATCAGCGGAGAGCTAGTCCAAGGTGGCTTGCAAAGGTCCCTCCATTAGCCATGCAGGCACCTGGGGTGGAGTGGAAATCCATAAATGTCAAATCCAACTCACACCAAGGAATTTGCCTTAGGAATCGTGGCCTCTCCACTGTGGCTGACCACGCAATTCTGAGATTTTATGCCATGGAATTTAAGCATGTCCATAACAAGGTATATGCACGAAAGGGTCTGATTACTTGCCATCTATCATTTCTTCAAAGTTTGTGGTTATATCACACTGCAACAAAAAGTATGTTAAATGTAAGTGGCCAATGGGAACCTCCAATGCCCTCAATCAAGTTTCGAATTCGAACTACAAAGAGTCAAGCCCGTGCCACTTAAAAATGTACTACCGGTCAAAGACAGACTTCGGTCCCCTTAAAACACTCTACTAACTGCTCACCCGGATCACAGTGGCCTTCAGCCTCGAATGGGGCACATGACTGCTTGGAGATAGGAGTGGAGAGGGCTGCAGAAAACAGAGGTGTCAAGAGAAGCCTCCGATTTAACTGTGGTGCGCAGGAGATTTTGAGCTATTCGCATTGTAAATGACAATGCCTTTTTTTATGTTTTGTTTTTTAAAACATAAATAAAAGGCATTTTGTCTGAGCGCTGCAATGAGGGTTGCAGTACAGACAGGGCGGTTGGGTGGAAGACTGGATTGGTGTAAACCACCATGAAAGGAGCAGGCTGCAAGTTGTAAAACAATTTGACAGCTGGCACAGAGGACATTTGGCTGTGCGAGTGAAAACTGGTAGTTTTAAGAACTTGTGGAAAGAAACTGGAACTTCTGGAATTGTCACACATTGTGACAACGAGGCACATACAGTTGGTGCGGATACAGATTGTTGTGGAAGATGCCGAGTCTACAGCTTATATGCTGACAGTTGACGTGCATATACATTATACAAACGTAAATCCAGCCTTGGTCTAAATGTCTATACTCAGGGCCGGACTGGCCATAGCGGGCACCGGGCGTTTCCCCAGTAGGCCGCTAGGGTGGGGGCCGGTTTTGGGCCCCTGGGGGCCGGTTTTGTTACCGGGGGTCGGCAATATCGGCCCCCTGTAACAAAATCGGCCGAAACCGGCCCTCGCAAACTGCTCGGCTGCACTCACCCCAGGGGGGGCCGGCTGAGCAGTTTGCCAGGGCCGGTTTCTGTTCCCAGTCCGGCCCTGTCTATACTGCACATTTAGGGGTCGATTCCGATCTCGGCCGGAAGCGCACTTAACACTATTCGTCCGGAAAAAAACCAAGCCGAACGCGTGTTTCCCGACCGATTCGAACATTCGTACGAACGAGCAAGTACGATGCGCATAACTGCCCAGATCCCGACCCAGCCGTACGTACCCATTCCAGCTCCTGTTCCCCGCCTGAGCCGGATCCGTAAACGCAGAATCGAGTCGCACGGAAGCAAAAATACAGCACCTTCCGGCCGGACTAGTACGATGCGCCTTCCGTACGCGCCGAACCCGTCGCTACGTCCGGCACGTCAGAGCATCCGGGAGAGCCGCACATAAGCTCCGATTCGTGCCACAAGACGATCCACGGCTACGAGACGAACAAGCCAGCGACGAGTACGAGTCGAAGCAACGAGAAACCCGAACCAACCATGAATCCCATCGCGCAGGTCCTACCAGTACATCTATTACCGGAACAGGTACGGACGCGTACGGCGCAGACGGTAAGTCAAACACCCACTACACAAACAAACAACACGTACCCGACATTTGTCACACACACATAGGGATGCAGAAATGACGTACACTAGCAACAGCAGAACCATAGGGGCGGGATGGCTATCACCAATGCCATACACACCCATAGGGGCCTGATGGCTACCACTACCACCACCCCTACTCATGGGGAGCTGGATGCCTACCACTACTACCATCCCCACTCATGGGGGATGGATGCCTACCACTACCACCACCCCTACTCATGGGTGCTGGATGCCTACCACCAACACCACCCCTACTCATGGGGGGCTGGATGCCTACCACTACCACCACCCCTACTCAGGGGGGGCTGGATGCCTACCACTACTACCATCCCCACTCATAGGGGGATGGATGCCTACCACTACCACCACCCCTACTCATGGGTGCTGGATGCCTACCACCAACACCACCCCTACTCATGGGGGGCTGGATGCCTACCACTACCACCACCCCTACTCAGGGGGTGCTGGATGCCTACAACTACCACCACCCCTACTCAGGGGGGGCTGGATGCCTACCACTACCACCACCCCTACTCATGGGGTGCTGGATGCCTGTCACTACTACCATCCCCACACATAGGGGGCTGGATGCCTACCACTACCACCACCCCTACTCATGGGTGCTGGATGCCTATTACCAACACCACCCCTACTCAGGGGGGGCTGGATGCCTACCACTACCACCCCCCTACTCATGGGGTGCTGGATGCCTGTCACTTCTACTATCCCCACTCATAGGGGGATGGATGCCTACCACTAGCACCACCCCTACTCATGGGGGGCTGGATGCCTACCACTATACCATCCCCACACATAGGGGAATTGATGCCTACCACTACCACCACCCCAACTCAGGGGTGGCTGGATGCCTACACTACCACCACCACTACCCATGGGTGCTGGATGCCTACCACCAACACCACCCCTACCCATGGGGGGCTGGATGCCTACCACTACCACCACCCCTACTCATGGGGGGCTGGATGCCTACCACTACTACCATCCCCACACATAGGGGAATTGATGCCTACCACTAACACCACCCCTACTCAGGGGGGGCTGGATGCCTACCACTACCACCACCCCTACTCAGGGGGGGCTGGATGCCTACCACTACCACCACCCCTACTCAGGGGGGGCTGGATGCCTGTCACTACTACCATCCCCACACATAGGGGAATTGATGCCTACCACTACCACCACCCCTACTCAGGGGGGGCTGGATGCCTACCACTACCACCACCCCTACTCATGGGGTGCTGGATGCCTGTCACTACTACCATCCCCACACATAGGGGAATTGATGCCTACCACTACCACCACCCCTACTCAGGGGGGGCTGGATGCCTACCACTACCACCACCCCTACTCAGGGGGGGCTGGATGCCTACCACAACCACCACCCCTACTCAGGGGGGGCTGGATGCCTGTCACTACCACCACCCCTACTCATGGGGTGCTGGATGCCTGTCACTACTACCATCCCCACACATAGGGGAATTGATGCCTACCACTACCACCACCCCTACTCAGGGGGGGCTAGATGCCTAGCACTACTACCATCCCCACTCATAGGGGGATGGATGCCTACCACTACCACCACCCCTTCTCATGGGGGCTGGATGCCTACCACTACCACCACCCCTACTCATGGGGGGCTGGATGCCTGTCACTACCACCATCCCCACTCATGGGGTGCTGGATGCCTGTCACTACTACCATCCCCACACATAGGGGAATTGATGCCTACCACTACCACCACCCCTACTCAGGGGGGGCTGGGTGCCTACCACTACCACCACCCCTACTCAGGGGGGGCTGGATGCCTACCACTACCACCACCCCTACTCAGGGGGGGCTGGGTGCCTACCACTACCACCACCCCTACTCATGGGGTGCTGGATGCCTGTCACTACTACCATCCCCACACATAGGGGAATTGATGCCTACCACTACCACCACCCCTACTCAGGGGGGGCTAGATGCCTAGCACTACTACAATCCCCACTCATAGGGGGATGGATGCCTACCACTACCACCACCCCTACTCATGGGGGCTGGATGCCTACCACTACCACCACCCCTACTCATGGGGGGCTGGATGCCTGTCACTACCACCATCCCCACTCATGGGGGGCTGGATGCTTACCACTACCACCACCCCTACTCATAGGACGGGTAATGCATGACACAACCAGCATACTCCAACATAAGGAATGTCAGAAAAAGACATCCCCCCAACACCATGACAAGCATGTGTAGTCTGTGTCAAATGCCTACAACACTGAACATGACATTGAACATACAATGTGACCCCCTATCACATGTGTCACACATAAATGTGTGTGGCCTCCACAATGCAAGCAGACCATGACCACTGTGGCAATGGGGTCTAACCCCCCATCATCACAGTGACCAAAATGTAAGTGTGGGGTCCATAGCTGAAGCACATTTTGAACATTGTGGCAATGGGGTCTAACACCCCATCATCACAGTGACCAAAAGGTAAGTGTGGGGTCCATAGCTGAAGCACATTTTGAACATTGTGGCAATGGGGTCCAAACCCCCATCATCACAGTGACCAAAAGGTAAGTGTGGGGTCCATAGCTGAAGCACATTTTGAACATTGTGGCAATGGGGTCCAAACCCCCATCATCACAGTGACCAAAAGGTAAGTGTGGGGTCCATAGCTGAAGCACATTTTGAACATTGTGGCAATGGGGTCTAAACCCCCATCATCACAGTGACCAATATGTAAGTGTTGTCATGGAAAAAGCTGCAAATGCCAAACAGCATGGATGATTCCTGGTCACAGAACAACAAACACATCAGTGGCAAAGTAGTGCTTGTGTCCCATAGCAACATAGATTGGGTGAGGCAAACAGTGCAGTGCAAATAAGACATACCTTTGGCCATGTGCAGACAAACATCACCCATGGGTGCTAACATTGTCAACATTCATCAATTACACAATGACAGAAGTGACCATCATAATGCAGACCCACATATCTGCACCAATGGACACACAAATGTAGATATCCTGTGGAGACTGTAGATGTGAGGTGAACAAATACCATACCATGGCAGCAATGGGACATACAAACCATGATCAGTGTGCTGACTGATGACCTAGGAGTCCCAGGGACAGCAGGGGAAACCCACCAAACAACATACAGCCAATGGCACACTAAAGATATGCCAATGCAGTGGTGCAGATGCACAAACACAAACAGGCAGCCTCACACTGCAAATCAAACACAACAGGTGATGGGGGGGGGGGGGTGCCAGTGTCCCCAGGCAACCACACAACACATGAGGAGGCCTGAATCCCAATTACACAGATGTGTATACAGTGCCACACAAAAGTAACTCATGGATCGGTTTCCCCTATGTGGGCAATCAGGCATTGTTAGATGAGAGGGAGCCCAAATTACACGTCACACAAGCTTGTAGGTACAGCAACTAACACAGCAAGAGACAGACCCACCACAGCACTACCCCCAGGGACCCCACATTGTGGTGACACTGGCCTGCATGATAATCCCACTGTGATGACAAAGCTAGATGTCTTTCACACTGTGAACCACAGTCATGTGTCCTGAGCAACAAACTACCATCACACCTACACAAGCACAAATCAATCAGCACGGCCTGTCAGCCAAGGCCAATATGGAGGTAGGGGTCTAGCCGTGCAACAACTCTCATTTGCACACACTCAACACCACACACCTTGATCTCCACCAATGTGCAGCAGTGAAGCTCACATGGACTGGTGACATTGCACATGCACCCATGACAATCCCAGGGGTGGTGGTGGGAACTAAGGTGCAGAAACCCATCACACATGGCCAGTCAACAAGACTCGTGAATGTCTGACACACTGCACAGTACGCCGTACATGGGCATGACGTCAAATCCACCCCAATCAATGGGATCCCGGCCACAGTCACACACCAATGAAGAAGCCAAGGTCACCCACAAAGAACACACATAGACAACTTCCAACATTGCAGCTCTGACCCTGAGGAGTGGCAGCAGTCACACACACAACGTGTCACAATCACTGAAAGCTACCACAAACTGTAAATTACATGACTTGTGTAACCAACAAGTGCCAAGGGGAATCCTGACTGTGTCTCATCTGCGTTTGCCCACAAACTCAGCCCTGACAGCAAACACACCTATGGATGACACCCTGATGAACAGTAATGTGCCATGCACCCACATCCCAGAGAACCCAGGGCAAAGATTTTGGGGGAACACAGGTCAACTCAGCAAGCATCACAAACAGGAACATCACTAGGGATCCCAGCCTGTGTAGCAAAATGGAAGTGAACACACACAGACATGCTCACACAACACACACCTTGGGCTCAGGCAATGTCACGGAATTACACACTGCCATGAGGGGACTCCACTCCTGTGTAAGGAAAGCTGTGCCATACGTTGTCTCTGTAGGGCTCTATCATGTCAGCAGAACACTTGGTCACTCAGTCAACAATTAGCACAAAATGAAGGCTCTCGTCATATCAGCCTGGTCATGGGAGTGTCACCGAAATCATCTGCACAGATCCAACACACATGTATAGCAAGTTGCACTGATAACACAGATGAGTCCTTCCCCATTGATGCCCAAACTTGCATGTCCAGTGGAGATGGTCACACGGTCAGGGAAATAGACAAATTGAACAATGGCAAGCACAACAGATGTGCAGGGGTGTAAGCCACAGATGTGATATTGCAAATAAAAGTAGGAAATCCCATTGCCAAATATTGAAAACATGACACCCTCATATTGCTGCAAAGGATGACATGGATACACACCAGGATAGGACACATTGCCCCTGGACCACATGGGGTCCTGCACAGTAACACTTAATTTTCCTGATATCAAAAATCCCCATCACTGCAGCAAGGGCACGGTTAGCAACATCAACATCATGTACATCTGAAGCAAAACCACTAGAGAACAGAAAGTAGCTTTATTCAGCATATGTGGGTGTAAAACTGAAAGTCCTGAAAAAACACAAAGGCCAATGGCCAGTCCATTAGTAAAGTCCGAACAGGGTGACAGTGGCAGATGTCACCCTTTGCTTGCCTGCACTGCTACGGACCAGGGACATTCCCCTCGGAGGGGCATACGGGGGGCAGGCCAGGCACCGCAGGGACAGGATCAGGGCTCACCAGAAGGAGGCAGGGAAGGGGTGGTGGGTGCTGGAGAGTCACTGACAACTGCAGTGGAGGTGTCTGACATGGTGTGTGCCGGCACAACTGGGGGGCATGAGTCAGATGGTGTGGGTGCCGGCACGACTGCAGTGGGCTGGGCAGATGGAGTGGACAGGTTCCCCACTGCAGTGCCCAAGTCAGACGGGGTGGTAGTGGACTCCACTGCAGTGCCTATCTCCAGGGGAGTAGAATGGGGTTCAGGTAAGGTGGGCAGGACAGAGGGGGAGGACACGGTCTCCACACCAGTGGCACAAACATGCGCAGCGGGGGTGTGGGGCTGGAAGAGCAAGTGGTAGGGGGAGAAGGCCGGATCATTTTGGGGATGGTGTATCTGTGGGTGGGGGAACCTGGGGCAGGGTGTGGTGGGGGAACCTGTGTAGTGGGGGCCTGAGGGATGGAGGAAGGAGACTGTGTGGTTGAGCTGCAGGGCGGTGGCGGGGTCTTGCTCTTCCGGGTCCGGGGGGACTTGCGGGTGGGGTCCTCAGTTTGTCTGTGCCTGGGGGAGGGTGTCCGGGGGCGAGGGGCACTCCCTCTGTGTGGGTGGACTTCCTCTTCCCCT
This sequence comes from Calotriton arnoldi, assembly GCA_963921515.1. NCBI lineage: Eukaryota > Metazoa > Chordata > Amphibia > Caudata > Salamandridae > Calotriton > Calotriton arnoldi. The sequence goes on from CAWUFW010004063.1 coordinate 810,076, forward strand.
GTATGCTGGATCAGCTGGATCGGAGGGGAAGAGGCCGAGGTCACAGAGGAAGAGCTGCTTTGTAGGTGGGGTTGCAGGTGAGGCAAGGGAAGGGGTCTTGGAGGGAGAGGTATCGGAGGACTGCGGAGTGACTGTGGATGCCTGTGTGTGTGTCTGTTCCCCATCCCCTGTGGGTGTGGTATCAGTCCCCTGAGGATGCTTGCGTGCACGTTTTGACTTTGTTTTGGGTGTTTCTGTGCTGCTCGTGTCTGTGTGTTTGGGTGATTGTGCAGGTGTGCATGTGCTTGGGACCGGTAGGGTGCTAGGAAGTGTGGATGGGGCAGAGGTAGGAGGGGTGAGGGACTGTTGGAGGAGGGACACTGCTGCCGTCAGGGAGGAGGCCATGGCCTTATTGCCGCTCTGTAGGGCAGACATGCCCGATGAGATGCCCTCCATGAACGACACCAGCTGTGTCAACAGAGTGGTGTGTGCATGGAGGACACTCAGCATTGCTGTCTGCCCTACATGGAGCTGGCGAAGTAAGTACACAGACTCCTCACTCAGGGCAGCAGGGGACACAGGGGCAGGGGGTGCGGTGCCTGGCACGAAGGAGACACGCTCCCGAACACGGGAGCCTCCACGGACCTCTGGAATGGGAGCCGATGGGAGGGCGGTGGTGGTGGTGATGGTGGTGGCGGGGCCAGCCATACTAGCTGGGGTGTGGTGGCTGCTGACACCCGCCTCCATAAGGGAGTCATCCTCCGAGCTGCTGTGGTCCTCAGCTGAGGTGGATGGTGCTGAGGACTCCTCGGTGTGGCTCCCCTCGCCCTCCGTGCCACTGGGTCCCTCCGACCACTCATCGGCTGCTGACCCAGTCTGGCTCTGCAGCTCCTCCTGGTCCGTGGAGCTGTCCCCTCCTGTGGCCGTGGATGTATCTGCAAACAATTAGGGAAACAGACAAACATCAGTCACCTGCACTGACCGCACACACCACAGTAAGTACAGCACATTACAGAGCAAGCCCTGGCATCCTTAGTTGAACATTGCCAAAAGTGCTCACACAGATTAGGAGAAGCCAATTGTCAGTCTGATGGTCAACCATGGCACTCACATCCCTCCTGGCCTTGCACCCATCTGTCTGGTGCCTGTCGGATGGTAATACCCCAGTGTGGACACATGCACCACCTACACAGTTGTTGGACATTGCAGAGAACACGGTGAAGTATGTGAACATGCACACATCACATCTCTTGCCACTGAGTCAGTACAGGTGTCCGGATAAAGGGATGGCCAGAGTCTAATTTGAAATGCATGTGATGCATACCAGCACCAGACACCATGATGCACCCATGTCCTGATAGTCAATGCCACAATGGGGTGCATGTAGCACATGTCACTCCCCTGCAGGATCACTCTTAGGAAGTTTAATGCCATGGCACAGGCATGCCTGCAAAGTCATACATCACTGTCTCCAGTCACATGGGCAGGGCAGCCAGCCAACAACAGTCTGCACTGTGTCACAATCCTAGGTCATGGGGAATGCAAGTTCTGTAGCTGACAAGTGCACATGTCCATCCCCCACAAACCACATCATCTGAACTCTTATTTGTCCACGTCATACCAATTGGACATATGGGAGACATGAAACACAACTCTCTGAACCTGAGCACCTCACAGTCTGCTGTGAATGAAAAACAGCTGCCTGAACTTCACAGTCGCATACACCAGTCTGCACAGTCAAGTGATCAAACACCTATATGTCACACAAGTATCGTCTCCTATGGTCACATCTCAGATGGCATGCTGAGCCCTAACCGATAAACACCCCAGTAGTCCTGACAACGAAGCCACAGCACAATGACACAGAGGCAGACACCTGAGGGAACATTTCACTGAGCACAACGTGTCAGCTGATACACGGGAGTGGGAGTACAGAGTGTATTGTATGCCCTGGAGTAGGCATGACTGTCCTGCTCCACGTGAAAGAGGGATGAGCCCTGGACAGTAGGCAGGTGGCTAAGCATGTGTGACACACTTGATATACATACTCCTGAGGCCCAAACATTGTTCCCACCCGCAGCATGGGTGTGTGCCAAATACCCCAGGCACATGTGGTGAGTCAGATCAGCAATTGGACCACATATCAAAGTTACACGCAGATTACATGTCAGAACTCAGGCATTGTGTAAGCAATTGACCCACCCATGAAGCCCACCACAAAGTTACGGGAACAAATGCTGTCCCCCACCTTGAGCTAAGCAAAATGCAAGGACACAGTACCCAAGTGACACAATTTCCTGACTGTAAGGGCCACACCTGGGTATCAGATGAGGAGTGGGCATGTCACAATTGAGGGACATGGGTCCTGGACCACAAGACTGATGTACTGTGGAAGTTTAACCAGGCCAGAGGAGGGCACATAGCATGTCAGACAAAGTTCACAGTGCAGTCATGGACTCACCCCCTCCTTGCTGCTGTCTGGCCTTCAGCTGCCCATCCAGGTCCGGGAAGACCACCGCCAGAATCCTGAGCATGTGGGGGTCAGGGTCCGGTGTCCGCCCCTCCTGCGAGGAGGCGACAGCTTCAGCTGGACCCGTGCGATCCTCCGGGTCCAGCCCCGAAGGTCCTGCCACCTCTTCTGGCAGTTGCGGATCCGGCGCTTGTAGACCCCCACGGATCTTACTGCCCGGGCGATGGTCAGCCAGATTTCCTGCTTCTGGTGGGCATCAACCTGTGAGGATGACAAAGTGAAAAGGCCATTACTACACATGCAACATTTCCGTGCATCACACAGTTGGATATACATGTCTCAATCACAGGGGCATATGATGTACACAGGCAGTGCAACTATGGCTATGAACAGTTTGCCAGCAGTTACCAAATGGTATCATTGCCTGGGAAGTCAGACCTTGTTGGAATGCACTGTTACTGCACTATACCTGTTCAGTGCATGTAACTACACACTTTGGGGGTGACAACTACTCAGTGAGCATGCTAGCCAGTGGTGTGCACACTGTAAGTCTTGCTAGTCAGACAACATGCACATTTAGTAAGGCAGTGGACAGCACACTCACCTGCTCCCCTGGTTTCCCATACAGCTTGCTGTACTGTGGAAGGAGGCTGTCCAGCAGGGCCTGGTTCTCCTCAGTGCTGAAGGCTGGGGCTCTCTCCACAGTACGTGCCATTGCAGTAGCCAGAGGATGCAGAGACAGCAGCAGTGGTGGTGGCAGATGTCGTCCTGGAGCATGTAGTGCAGGCAAGTGAGCTCTCAGGGGAACAGCCAGCATTATATGTGTGCTGCAGAGGCAGATACTGTCCCATGTGTCCAAAGTGATAGGTCCAAGTCGTTTGCATCTTCTGAATCTGGCCAATCCATGGAATTGCACCACTTATACACGCCCACAGCATCCTTCAAAAGTTCAACTTCATGACACCCATGAATTTGCAACATTGTTGTGGGTGGCCAACTGAATTCACTGCATCAGACTCGTTAAAGCTTCGAAAACGCGTCCGTTGCCATGCCAGGCCATAGCCAATGCGTGCGCACCGATCGGTCCATTGCTGTACAACGCGTACATCGGATGACAACACGCATCCGTCCACATCATATGCAATGGCCAATGCGTGCACACCGATCGGTCCATTGCTGTACAACGCGTATTTCCATCCACATCATATGCAATGACCAATGCGTGCACACCGATCGGTCCATTGCTGTACAACGCGTACATCAGATGACAACACGCATCCGTCCACATCATATGCAATGGCCAATGCGTGCACACCGATCGGTCCATTGCTGTACAACGCGTATTTCCATCCACATCATATGCAATGGCCAATGCGTGCACACCGATCGGTCCATTGCTGTACAACGCGTACATCGGATGACAACACGCATCCGTCCACATCATATGCAATGGCCAATGCGTGCACACCGATCGGTCCATTGCTGTACAACGCGTATTTCCGTCCACATCATATGCAATGGCCAATGCGTGCACACCGATCGGTCCATTGCTGTACAACGCGTATTTCCGTCCACATCATATGCAATGGCCAATGCGTGCACACCGATCGGTCCATTGCTGTACAACGCGTATTTCCGTCCACATCATATGCAATGGCCAATGCGTGCACACCGATCGGTCTATTGCTGTACAACGCGTATTTCCGTCCACATCATATGCAATGGCCAATGCGTGCACACCGATCGGTCCATTGCTGTACAATGCGTATTTCCGTCCACATCATATGCAATGGCCAATGCGTGCACACCGATCGGTCCATTGCTGTACAACGCGTATTTCCATCCACATCATATGCAATGGCCAATGCGTGCACACCGATCGGTCCATTGCTGTACAACGCGTACATCGGATGACAACACGCATCCGTCCACATCATATGCAATGGCCAATGCGTGCACACCGATCGGTCCATTGCTGTACAACGCGTATTTCCGTCCACATCATATGCAATGGCCAATGCGTGCACACCGATCGGTCCATTGCTGTACAACGCGTATTTCCGTCCACATCATATGCAATGGCCAATGCGTGCACACCGATCGGTCCATTGCTGTACAACGCGTCCCTGTACAAATCACTCGCATATGTCACCATGGTTGTCACTGGTGAACGTATGCCAGCCACAATTACTTGCCAGGGACTCAGGGGCACACCTACAACACCACAGCCTGTCCACACTGTATCCTAAGGCATGTAAGGCTGCATTACCTGTGTGTGTATGGGGGTCAACATGTGGTTTTTTTGGTGGCACTTGGGGGCAGCCACTCCCAGGCTGTGCACGTGTTCATGGGGACAGAATCCTTTGTGTGTTGTGCACATGACCACTGTGATGTGCAACTGTTCAGTTCAGGGCATGTGGCATGGTCACATTTCCAGGTTGTGTATGTGTATGTCATGTCACATACACCCTGAGTCCCATGTGGGAAGGTATGTACGTCACAGGGTGACCCATTGCCACAATAGTGATGGCCCTCCACAGTCTGTGTGCATGTTGTGTTTCAGATGTCTCTGATTCAATGTGCACAATGGGAGACAGTCTCCACATCCACGTTGTTTGTGCATCTACTTTGATGTTGTGCGTTTGTGTGTCACAGACGTCCATGTCTGTCCTGCAGAGGCAACAGGGGCCACTACCTGTGGGAGTCATGGTTGTTTTGCTGACGTGTACATGATACGCCATGTCATGCCAATGTCCATGTGGCAATACAGGGTCCCTGGGAATCTACCTGTCAATGAGCTGTGATGCCTGTGGCACATCTGTCCTCACTTGTCACTGTGGTGTGTGTTTGGAACGTGACAGCAGTACATGGGTACTGTGACACAGCCTAATGATTTCCCATAGCACGACCTGGAACTTGTTGTCAACACATGTTGAACTGTGATGTTTGATGTTGGCCATGTAGGTGCCATATATGTCCATACAGAACGGCACACACATCAAGTACTTGTGTCTTGTAATGATGTATCATGTGATATTGAGTATGGTCAATGCCACATATGTGGGGTGACTGACAATCTTTCTTTGTTCACCTATGCACTGCAGGGCACCAGCTGTCCATAGACCATTCCCTGACCTTGCAACCATGGTTGAACGTGACTGCATCCGACGGTACCGCTTCAACAGGCCGCTGATTGAGGAATTGACGGTGCGGTTGGCCCCACATTTGCAACCTGGCCGGACATACCCTACAGCGCTGACCCCCAAGGTGAAGGTGATGGCAGCCCTACACTTCTTTGCCACCGGTACCTTTCAACACACTGTGGCGTCTGCTGGTGGGATGTCACAGACCATGTTCAGCCGTGTGCTACGCGATGTTTTGGAGGCAATGTTGAGATACCTGAACCAGTACATCTATTTCCCTAAACGTCAACAACTCACTGACGTCAAGAGTGACTTCTATGCCCTGGGGAGGATGCCACATGTCATTGGCTCCATTGATGGGACACATGTGGCTTTGGTACCACCACAGGCACATGAGCAGGCATACAGGAACAGGAAACATTACCATTCTATCAATGCTCTGGTGGTATGTCTTGCAGATATGACCATCTCACATGTGTGTGCACGTTTCCCCGGTTCTGCACACGATGCCTACGTGATGAGGAGTAGTCGCATCCCGAGGATGATGTCACAGATGCAGAACCAGCGTGCCTGGCTTGTCGGTGTGTACTGACTTTTTACCATTGTGTGTGTTCTGCAATGTTGTATTCCACCCTCTTTACCCAACTCAGCTAATGTGCAATTGTCTGTATGTAGGTGACTCCGGATACCCCAACATGCCGTGGTTGCTGACACCCCTCAGGAACCCTGTGACACCAGCCCAGATGCGCTACAATGAGGCACATGGTCGGACCAGGAGAGTGATCGAGCGGACATTTGGTCTCCTGAAGAGCCGCTTTCGCTGCCTGGACAAGACAGGAGGGGCCCTCCCATATGCCCCTGCAAAGGTGTGCAAGATTTTCATCGTCTGCTGCATGCTACACAACCTGGCAGTGCGGAAGGAGTTGCCTCTCATCCTGGATGACGATGACCAACATCCGCCACCTGTGGAGGATCCTGGCCTGGGCCACGATGCCAGTGATGATGATGATGATGATGGTGATGTCCGCACACAGCTCATCACCAACTTCTTCAGCTGAATGTGAGTATCCAGAGATGTCATGTCAATGATTTGAGTTTGCATGATATGTGTTGGTGGTGCTCTGTTGCTGTTTGAGTGTGGCCATGTGCTACTTGACTGGATGCGTGCAGCGGTGTGTCCTTACAGGTAGTCTGTACTCCCCAACAGTGTTGACATGCTAACTTGGTTTTGTGTAGGTATCTTGTGACATGTATTGGGCATGAGTATTGCAGTTCTGTCCTGTTCTTCAGTGCTTTTGACTGTGTGTCATGTCTGTCCTTCACAGGGTGCTTTCAGAGTTGTTTGGTCCACTCGGATCCCCCGACACCATGGTTCAACTTCCAGGGTGGAAGCAGTCGTTTCCCTACAGGTGATGTGCCCCACACCCCTGGACTTTATTTCTTCTACAATTGTTGACTGTGTGGCCACTGCCACGTGGGATTACCTTGCATCTGTAGTGGAAACAACATGTTGCAAATGTGTAATAAACCTGTGCTTCACTTTGGGATGTGCGTTGTCTGTGGTCACACATCTGACTGACATTTGCTTACTGCACCTGTGGGCTAGTTAACACAGACTGTGAATAGGTGTGGTGTCTGTGCATTCCACTGTATTTCCTGGCAACATCAGTGTAGGCGATGAGTCAGATGGCCCTGGTGTGTATGTGTTGTGTTGCCCTAGTGGTGTGTCTCCCTCATATGTGTCACGTCTCCATGACTCACATGACGGTGTTGAACTTGCTGTAGCAGTTAGCATGCACAGTGTCATTTAGCAGATCATCATCTCCATGACAAAAACAACGTTGGAATCACAACAGAGGCAAGTATGGTGTATTAGTGAGTTTATTTACATACATGTGTGAGGATAGTGCACAGGATGGTGGGTGCTGTACATTGGGATTGGAATCCGAAGTTCCCAGATGAGTTGGAAGTGTTGGTAGCAGAAATGTCCTGAGTAAAGTCCACAGTCATCTGATGCATTAGTCCAACTTAAACTCCCCATGTCATGTGGGAGAGTTGGGTTGCATTTGACAGGGTGAACAGTTTGCACACAAAGGAGAATTTCCAGAACAGGTGTTGGGTTCCTGGGGGATGTACATGGCCATCGGCCTCTCAGTTGTCCTTCCTCGGACGGCCCCTCTTCTTTCTGGGGGACCCTCACGTGCAGGCCGCTGCAGTGCAGAGGACTCTCCACCAGAGTCATCCTCCCTCCCTGTGGCAGTTGCAGTTGTTGCGGCACCAGATGTTGTGGGCACACAGGGAGGTGTGGCCATGTTGGTGCTAATCTGGCGGAGGCATGTCAATATGTCCCTCTGCACCGCTGTCAGTTCTTCCAATGTGTCCCACTTGGACTCCATGCCAGACATGTGTGTCTCCACACAGGACATGTGTGTCTCCACACGGGACATGTGTGAGTCCAAGCGGGCATGATGGGCAGCCTGCTGCTGTTGAATGTCCTTGAGGATCCCCACTACCTGGCTGACCTCTCCGGTGCTATTCTGGTACGCATCAGCAATGCGTACCAGTTGTGGGTCATCATACAATCCAGACCCCTCTGCAAACAGCGACCTCTGCCTACCACCCCTCCCACCACCCCTGGCCACACGTGCGGGACCTGCGGTGGCACGCACAGGTGACCCTAGGCCCCCTTGGGGGTTGGTACTGGGGTTGTTGTCCGTTGCTTCACGGTGGGCCGGGGTCCCTGTGCTGTTGTCATTGGTGGTCCTTGGTCTGTCTGTGTCGGCGGGGGTGGTCTGTGTGTTGGCAGTTGTTGGAGGAGTGGGTGCAGGTGGTGCAGATGGTGGTCCTGCTGGTGCTGCATGATGACTCACACCGGAGGGGCCAGGTAGGTCTTCGCCATCAGAGGAGGGCAGAGGCTGTTCCACACCAGAGAGCTCAGGGTCCCCCGGAGCATGGGACAGGGGCTCCTCATCGTCTGCTGCTGTGTCCCCATCATCACCTGTTTTTGGAAGAGACACACAATGTATGTTATGTTTCTGCAGGCATCAATGGTTCAAACACCTGACAGTTGTGACTGTACCTCTGGATGCGGGCCTGTACATTGCATTGTCCTAAGTTGACACAGTCAGAGGTTGGTATTGGTGTAGCACATTGTCCTGCCAACATGAAGCATTTCAATGTGAATGTTGAGGTGTGTGCATGGCCAGCATTGGTGGTATTTGGTTGACATCCGGACCTCCTTCTCCCTCCAGCCCAGTTATCCCACCATGAAGCATGCCACCCTTGCAGTGGGTGCAGGTTGACTCTCAGGATGTCAGTCAGTGGTGTCCTGCTGTTGGTTGGTGCCCAGTTCCCAGCAGGGCCTTGTGCTCCCCACAACAGAGCACCATTGTCAGACATCTTTGAAGTGGCTTTTCACTCCCTGTGAGGTGTGCATGCTTCAGTGTGAGCTTGCTGGGCCATGTGGGTGGGGGATGTTGAGCTGTGACTACCACTCCCATCATGCTATTGCCTACACCCCCTTCCCAGCATGCCCATACTTCCTTCCTTTTGACTCTGCTTCCCTGTGGGGTAGTGTGCCTGTGCTGACAGGATGGCTGACAGTGTTGTCCTGGCGTTAGTTTGGCTACAAGTCCCAGAAGTGTCCCTGTGCTTCACACAGCATAACCCAGGGTGGTGGTTCTTTGTGGGATATTTAATTAGAGTGTGAGGCAATGCATTCTCCCAGGTGAGTTGTGTGGAGTTTGTGTTAAGGGTGTGTGCGAGAACAGCTGCTGGTAACTATGGTCAGTGCTGTCAGTCCTCCTTCCCACCCAGCCAGATATCCCACAATGGAACGTGCTTCCATTGCAGGGAGTGCAAGTTTGCTTTCAGGATGTCAGACAGTGGTGTCCTGCTGTTGGTTGGTGTACAGTTCCCAGCAGGGCCTTGTGCTCCCCACAGCAGTACCCAGTGTCAGCCATCTTGTCAGTTCTTTTCCACTCCCTGTGATGTGAGCATGGTTCAGAGTGGTGTTGATGGGCCAATTGTGAGGGTGAGCAATATCTGTGACTACAACTCCCATCATGCTACTGGCTACACTGACTTCACCAGCATACACAGAATTCCTTCCTTTCAGTGAGCTTCCCTGTGAGGTGGTGTTCTAGTGGTGGCAAAATGTCTGACAGTGTTTGTTGGTTAGATTTGTGCCGCTGCCTTGCTCTATTTGTTGTTGGGTTTGTACATGTCATGACACAGTTACATATCACTATGGGATGGCAGGTATTGTGTTTGTCTAACTAACATACACATCTTGGGATGATTATGTTTTGGTTACTGTGGCTTTGCTAACGGTGCATGGTTTGACTATCCCCTTGACAGTGATGTGTGTGTATTGTCACACGATATTGGGTATATTGGTTGTGTACTCACCAGGCTCTGGGATGTTTGATAGTCCATGTACGCTCTCTGGTGGTAGGATGGCCCGCACCTTCTCCTCCCAGGGCCTGAGGTATACTGGTTTGGCAGGAGGGCCACTGCCGGTGCGCTGGCTCAAGGTGTAATCCTTCTTGAGTAGGGCCTTGACCCTCCTGCGCACATCATACCACCTGTTCTGGATGTCTTCCTTTGTGCGCAAACATGGTGATTGTGCGTTCACCCTGTCGACGATCCTCTCCCACATCTTGGTTTTCTGCGACATGGGGGTCTGTTGGACCAGTGTACCAAACAATTGTGGCTCTACCCTGAGGATTTCATCTACCAGCACTTCCAATTCACTGTCTAGGAACTTAGGATTCTTCTTTGGGGGCATGGTGATGGGTGGTGGTGGGGATTGATGTGTGTGTGAGTGTGCAAGTGAGGGTAGGTGAGTGTCAGTTTTGCTGGGTGTATGTGAGGGTGCTATTAGGGAGGTGCTAATGGTGTGTGGCTTGTGTGATGGATGAGTTGTGGGTGTGTCTGTGGTTGCTGTCTGATGGTGTTCTGTGCTGGCAGGTCAGTTGAATTTGCAAAGGATCATGGTAGGGATTTGTGGCCTTTATATGGGTGGAGTTGTGGGTGTGTCTTTGTTCCATTTCCGCCCCCCAGTATTTATTGACTTTGTAATTGCTTGTTTGGCCCTTTTTTTTGTATTTTATCCTTTGTAGTTTTGGGGCATGTAGGAGACGTTCTTCTGACCGAGTAGGGCGCTGCAGTTGGCTCGTGCGAGCTTCTCCGAGTCTTTCAAGCTGTGTTTCTGCTGTGTTTTATGTGCAGCGTACGCGTCGGTCGCGGAGTATTGGGTTGCTTCGGCTCGGTTTTGTATGCGTGTCGGTCGTACGGCTTGAGCTCCGTGCGACTCGGTCTGGTTTTCCACGCATTGCATCGTACTGCGCGGGTCGGAGTTCGCGGGTACGTTTCTGTCGGGTTCATTCCTGGTGCGTGTCGGTCGGTTCGATTCGCGTGGTTTTCCGGCCGGATAGCTGGTTTCCGTGTGGTTCGGTCGTTCGGCTTGTGTTCCGTACGAGTCGGTCGTGATTCACATGCATTGCATCGTACTACGCGGATCGGGCAGCGCCGGTACGTGTCGGTCGGTACGTTTTCCGGCCCGAATCGGAATCGACCCCTAAGTCTCTGCATTGGCAGTACCTTGACTCCTACCTCCTACTCTCTCTCTATGACTAGCTGGGATTAGCTGTCAACATCTTGGAAAAAAAATAAGTATCGCATTTACATGAGTTTATGCTATTTGCATTGGAAATTCATTACATTTATGTTTTTAAAGAACAATAACATTAATAAAAGACATTACCAATTACAATGCCAATAGCTCACACTCGTGTAAATGCAATGCAATAGGTTTCGCATTTACAAAACTTTTAGCTATTGGCATTTTAAATTACAATGCCTTTTATTTATGTTTTACAAAAGAAAAACAAAAAAAAACCAATGACCTTTACAATGACAATAACTCAAAACAATGTCAGTGCGAGACCTATTGCATTGTAAATGCTTGTTTTGGTGTGTTGCTACCACTCCCTTTGATCGTTGGAGCAACTTGGTGTGTGCAGCCATGAGCTCGATTCAAAAGGGGTCTATGTCATGTGGTGTTGAGGTACCTTTAGTTGACTTGACGGATTTAGAGGTTTGCACAGTACACTTTGCACGTGTTTTTGCGGTAAGCCTTTGCTAGTGTGCATGGTGAGGCGAAGAGACATTCCAAGCACCCCCGGGCTGAGATTGATATGGAGGTGTTAATGCGTAGAAAGGATGCAATGGATGAGATTCTGGCCCTGTTGCAGCCGCAGGTGCTTGGGGGGTAGCCTAGTGAACCGGGGGCACCAGCGGAAAGGCCAAGGAGAACAGGGGTGGCACCTAGTGCAACATTTAACCGGGTTAACAAGCAGGGCAGGGACCAGGGACACCGGAAGGGGTTGGCTGAGGGTGCTGAGGTCCAGGTGGCGGGAAACGCTGGTGATGTGATGTCACAGGGTAGTGTCTCCACCGTGGTTGTGCCTGCGGCCAGTGGTAGTAGGTACAGAATGGTAAGAGTTGCATGGCAATTGGGATTACTGCGACTGGAGGTTCTGGCCAGCCTCACTTAGTGTGCTGCCTTGGCTTTCTGAAATGGGGATGCAGTCCACTCCCGTAATGGGGGGTGCACTAGCCGGTGTGGCAGAAGGTGATAATGTGAGGTGGGCCAGGAGGCTAGTGGCGCACTTGGGCAGTGTAGGGTTCCAGGAAGTTCAGGTAGGTGGCGCACCCATGACAGGGGCCAATGGGGCACTGTAACTTAACCCTGTGATATAAGGGGCTACTGCTCTAGTTTGGTTCACAATCACATCTTATCCGACCTAGAGGTAGTTTCGAATTTGATTATTCACAGCATATTTGTTCTTGCTCATTTGGCTGGTACTGTTGACAGGGACTGGCAGTGCCAATGGGTCTGGCTTGTTTTGAGCATGTGTTCATTTTTTGTGATGTGTCTGGATATGATGGTGAAGGGTTCACAGAGAGCGCTTGGGTGCTGCTTTGATTTACTTGCAGGAAGGTTTCACTCATTTGGCAGTGGAGTGTCACTCACACACACACTGGGGACACTGAAGTCTCACACATGGGCAGTCTGGAGGCTTGGCAGCTATGCACCCACATGGCATCACTGGTATTTTTTGTGCTTCGTGATGGTGTGGGAATGTGGAGGGCAGGTGGGACGTACACATACACACACACACAGACACACCATCCTGCTGGGGCTTTTTTCCTCCACTTAAAGAGCTTTTTTTTAGGGGGTTCCAGGGGCAGCAATGATGAAGGACACCACAAGGGAGGGGAAACACTGGAAAAATTCCAGATACTTGTTTCAGGGGGAGAAGGTGGGCGTTTAAGGACGTCATGTCGGGCAGAGTTAAGACAAGGATGGAGACTGCAAATTTTGCCAAGGTGCACCTTGGAAGGGCCACAGTGTTCAGCAACCCTTCACAGATGGGGCGGGAACCGGGCTGCCTCAGTGATGCTGCACTGCATATTGATTGTAGTACCTTCATATGCTTCATCCCGGTTGTTTTCAGGGAGAAGTAAGGAGGTACTTCCGGGGCCGGGCTTGCATTCCTGTCACCCGCCAAGGAAGATGTGGGGTGGTGGGGAGCCGCGGGCAACAGCCAGTGGGTCGGGGGAGCCACGGGCCGAAAAAGTTTGGGAACCAGTCATATACCATTAACCTAAAATCTTTAAAAAACAAACCATTATAATTAAATTAAAAAAATAAACATCTTAAAATTCTTTAAATGTAGCAAAAAATATTTTACACATTAAAAATATTAATAATTTAAAATATTATAATTTTAAATAAACAAAAACATAATAATATAAATTATAACAGCATAAAATAAATTATAAAATACAAAATGTAATACATATACTGTTCCCACTACAATTTATACCAAACTACGCAAACTATTAAAATTAATATATAAAAATTGTACTGCTTCCAGGTCACACAACACAAAAATAATAAAACTGGTCAAAATTTACAAATCTCCCTCCAATAAATGCAACAGTAGTAAAAGTGTTGGATTGAGGATAGGTAATATTTACTGTACCCATTCCAGCCAGTACAACAGTAGCAAAGGGGTAAAATTTACTTTTCCCACTCCAATCACTACAACAGTAGGGAAAGTGTTGGATTGCGGAGGGGAAAAATTTACTTTTCCCACTCCAATACGTGCAACAGTAGAGAAAGTGTAGGATAGTAGAGGGGTAAAATTTAGGGGCCGATTCCGATCTCGTTCGGAAGCTCACCGAACGTGATTCGCCCGGGAAAAATACAAGCTGTGCGCGTTTTTTCCGACCGACTCGTACAGCTGTCCGAACGAGCTAGTACGATGCGATTGTATGCGTTGTTTCCGACTGACTCGTTTCCGGGTCTGAACCGCTCCAACCGACTCGTACGGACACGATTCGCACCACGCAATGGAGACGTTACCCGACCGAGCCAGTACGATGCGCGCTTCGAACAGCCCGACCGACTCGTACCGTCCGGCACCTGAGAGCTGTCGGAGCCGGACTTCGGGGGTCCGTGTCGGACCCCCCTTCACCCGTAGCCGCACGAGTCGCACACAGGGGGAACCCAAGGGTCCCCCCTACACATGCATGTACGGTGCGGGTTGCACCGACGCGCACCCACTGTAGGGGGCGCCCTTGTCCAAGACGTACCCATTCAGTCAATGGGAGCCCATGTACGCGTCGTACGACCGGCTCCCATTGACTTCTATGGGAATCCGACCGAATCGCGTCTGGCAGCACACGGACGCATCGTACTGCCCCGGTCGGACTGCAGGAGTCCGGCTCGGTCGGAAATCTCTCCGGGTCCGGCTCGGTCGGAGAGATTTCCGTCCCAGATCGGAATCGGCCCCTTAGTGTTAGCACTCCAGTCAGTACAACAGTAGGGAAAGTGTTGGATTGCAGAGGGGTAAAATTTACTATTCCCACTCCAGTCTGTTCAACATTAAAAACAAACACATTATCTTCAACAAAATTAAATTATTTTAAAAACAAACTAAATGAAAAAATATATAAATATGTTGAAAAATAAAATATATTTAATATTTAAAAAATTAAAAATAAAAACATCTCAATCTTAAATAAATATCACAAATACCTACAAATATTATAGATAAAATACAAAAATAATTTTCCTGCAAATAAATATTTTTATTTAGAAATTATTTATTAACAAAAACATTAATTATTACATACATTAAGGGGCTCATTACGATGTTGGACGGAAAGCCTCCGCCTGACATTCGGAAGCTTTCCAACCAACTCGGTTGGTTTACAGTCCGACCGCCCAATTACGATGTTTGGGGTCGGAACGTAAACTGTCCGGTCATTCCAACTCGGTTCTGACCGACTCGCGGAGTATTCCTGTTAGTCAGAACCGCATCGTACACCCCTATGGACAGCGTTTCTGCCGTCGGGATTACAATGTCGATTTCCAACAGCCTTTCAACGTCAGCTTGTCCGACATAGAAAGGCGGTCAGAAAGTGACTTTGGGGGCCCCTGGCAGGGCCCCCTAGGCCCCACGGCCTTTGGTTGATGGCCGAGGGGGTACCTAAGGGACCCCCCTGAATAACCCTGCACTGTGTGGCAGGCACCATGGGGTGCCGCGACAGGGTGCAGGGTTTTCAGCACACACCTCATTTCCACATAGGAGTCTGTGTTACGGCAGGTTGTCGGGCGGAACACAAGCTCCCATAAGGAACAATGGGACCCCGACCGTACAGTGTTCGGTCGCATCGTAATCCGGCGGTCATATCCGCCAACCGTGTGTCGGTCGGTCCCGAGTCCGAGACGGTGACGCTCGGAGCCAATTCCACCCTACATCGTAATGAGCCCCATAATTTAGATACTTTCCACCCTATAACACCACAAAACTCACAACCTGCACCGAAAAAGTTCTTTTCACTATTAAAATAAATATTCAAACTAATTTTCATTAATTAAATTTAATTATTAATTATTTATAATTAATGTACTTCCCACAATAAATCCCCATTTAGCACACAACACATTCATAACATTTAACACATTTCTTTACACAATTAACATAATTATTAAATTAATATTTAATATTCATTAAAAAAATAATTATTATTTGCTTAAAATTAAATTACTTCCCACCCCATACCCCTACAAAACCCTCAACCCAGATCTAAAATCTAAAAAAAAAAATTATTTGCTCAATTAACATAATTAATTATCAATTAAACAAATAGTATTAATTAGAAACCAAATTATAAATCATTAAACTTAATTAACTTCCCACACTTCACCCCTATAATCCCCACAACCCGCACCTAAAATTAAACTTTAAAAAAATGAATTACACAATTAAAATTAATTTTCAAATAACTAATAGTATTCAACAAATTATAAATTAATTTAAATTAATTTACTCCCCACCCTTTACCCCTATAAACCCAAAACCTGCACCTAAAACAAATTATACAATTAACATAATTATCAATTAATTGATATTAATTATCAACTAATTATTAATTGAATTTTATTTCCCATCCTTTAATCCTATAACCCCACAACCCACACCTAAAAAAATTATGCAATTAACATAATTAATCAATTAATTAATATTATCAACTAATTATTAATTAAACATAAATTACTTACCACCCTGTACCCCTAAAACCCCACAACCCGCACATGAAAAAAATTACACAATTAACATAATTATCAATTAATCAATTCATATTAATTAACAACTAATTATTTAATTAAAAATAAATTATATACCACCTTTTAACCCTATAAACCCCACAACCCACACAAAAGTCAAAATCACAATTAACAATTAAATATCAATTAAATAAATATTATTAAATAAAAAATTATCATTAATTTATTATAATTAAATTATTCCCACCTTATTCCCCTATAAACCCACTACTCAATATGGAACTAAAAAACACATTAAATTTAATAACTACTAAAAATGTAACACATATATTAAAAAACATAAACACATACAAAAAAATTACTTCACATAAATTTAAAATACATAATAAAATACATAACACTAATTAAAAAACGATATTTTAAACAACTTTACTTTTGCAAACGATATTAATGACTTCTATATTTAAAAAATCGATATTACTTACCTTCAAATCGATATTCTTGACATCGATATTTCCTTGTGTTTGCTTTGTTCGCCCTAAGTTGGCAGGGTATGCCCAGACGTGGGTCCCTTGCTCAATCAATCAATCAGGGATTTGTGAAGCGCGCTACTCACCCATGAGGGTCTCAAGGCGCTGAGGAGGAGGGGGGGGGGAGATCGTGCAGCTCCGACTCATCCAAAGAGCCAGGTCTTGAGGCTCTTCCTGAAGGTATGCAGAGTGGGGGAACGTCTGATGTTGAGCGGGAGTTCGTTCCAGGTCTTTGCTGCGATGTAGGAGTAGGCTCTTCCACCCGCTCTGGCTCCGCGGATGCGGGGGGTTTTGGCAAGAGCGAGGTCGGCAGAGCAGAGGCTTCTCTTGGGTGCGTGGAAGGAGACTCTTTCGTTGAGCTATTGGGGTCCGGTGTTGTGGAGGTATTTGTAGGCGTGAGTGAGTAGCTTGAAGGTTACTCTGTTCTCGACAGGGAGTCAGTGGAGGTCTCGTAGGTGCTGAGTGATGTGATCATGTCGTGGGATGCCGAGGACGAGTCTGGCGGCAGTGTTCTGGATGGTCTGGAGTTTTCGGAGCAAGGATTTGTTGATTCCGGCGTAGAGGGCGTTTCTGTAGTCCAATCTGCTGGTTATGAGTGCGTGGGTGACGGTCTTTCTGGATTCGGGGGGGGATCCATTTGAAGGTCTAGCGGAGGATACACGTGGAGGAGACGGCGTTGATCTGTCGGGTCATGGTGAGGGAAGAGTTGAGTATGATGCCAAGGTTGTGGGCGTGGTCTGTGGGTGTGGGGGGTTGCCGAGGGTGGTGGGCCACCAGGTGTTGTCCCATGCGGAGGGGGTGGGTCCGAGGACGAGGACTTCTGTCTTCTCCGAGTTGCACTGGATTCTCAATTTGCCACTGGATTCAAGCTAGCCTGACTGATGAGGGGAGTTACCTGGAAATCGGTCCCAGGATGCGTGTTTCCGGTCCAGGGAAGCCCTAGCTTGGCAGTTTGGGATGGACTGTTCCCATGAGGCACAGGGTCAAGACTGATTTGCATATAGCTGTGTCTGAACTGGGGTGGCGAAGTGAGCTAAAGAATGATGATGGATTAAATCCAGATCAGTTGACTGGGGGTGAGTGCTTGCAATGTTCAACACTCCGTCCATCATCCCCTTTGGTTTTGCTATGTTCGCCCTAAGTTGGCAGGGTATGCCCAGACGTGGGTCCCTTGCTCACTTTGCCACTGGATTCAAGCAAGCCTGGCTGATGACGGCTGAAATGCCAGAAACCGGTCCCAGGATGCTTGTTTCCGGTCCAGGGAAGACATGGCTTGGCAGTTCGGGCTGGACTGTTCCCATGAGGCACAGGGTCATACTGATTTGCATATGGCCATGTCTGAACTGGGGTGGCGGAGTGAGCTAAAGAATGATGATGGATTAAATCCAGATCAGTTGACTGGGGGTGAGTGCTTGCAATGTTCAACACTCCGTCCATCATCCCCTTTGGTTTTGCTATGTTCGCCCTAAGTTGGCAGGGTATGCCCAGACGTGGGTCCCTTGCTCACTTTGCCACTGGATTCAAGCAAGCCTGGCTGATGACGGCTGAAATGCCAGAAACCGGTCCCAGGATGCTTGTTTCCGGTCCAGGGAAGACATGGCTTGGCAGTTCGGGCTGGACTGTTCCCATGAGGCACAGGGTCATACTGATTTGCATATGGCCATGTCTGAACTGGGGTGGCGGAGTGAGCTAAAGAATGATGATGGATTAAACCCAGATCAGTTGACTGGGGGTGAGTGCTTGCAATGTTCAACACTCCGTCCATCATCCCCTTTGGTTTTGCTTTGTTTGCAACATGGCATTCACTGTAATGTGCCCTCAGGGTGCTTTAACATTTCTTCCACCTGGCAGCATCTTCTCTTTTAAAGTGAGTGGCACAGGAGGGGGTTATCTTTGAGTACAAAGGCCCAGACATCTTTTTAAAAAGGTTGTCAATTTGCAACATTATGGGGCTCATTACGATGTCGGTTGGAAAGAAACTGCCCGACTCCTTGTTGGAATCAGGTCCAACCGACTTTCGTTCGGCGGGTCCGCACAACCGATTACGATGCTTTCGAACACCGTTCGGAAAGTCTCCCATTGACTTCAATGGGAGCCTGTGCTCCAACCGACAACACAGGCTCCCAATGAAAAAATGGGTGGTTGCGGCAAACCTTGCATCCTGTCGCAGGCACTCCATGGTGCCTGCCACACTGTGCATGGTTTTACAGGGGGGTCCCTAAGGTACCCCCTCGCCCCCAAACTGGAGGCCTCAGGATGAAGGGGGGCCTGCTAGGGCCCCCCAAAGTCAGTTTCCGACTGCCTTTTCGTGTCGGACACACCGAGTCGGAAAGGCTGTCAAAATCTGATATCGTAATCGCTCGGTCGGAAACGCTGTCCATAAAGCTGTATGATTCGGCTTCGACCGACTCGGATTCTCCGAATGCCGGTCGGAACTGATTCGGACTGACCGAACGGTTTCCTTTCCGATCGCGAGCATCGTAATCGGTCGGTCGGAATTGTGTCCGACCGAGTCGGACGGATAGGTTCCGAATCGGTTTAGGGGTTCCGACCGACATCGTAATGAGCCCCATGTATTGATCTGTAGAAAACCGAGATGGTTTATAAAAAGTAAAACAGAAATCAGAAACGTTCTCAAGCACCCTTGCCATCAGTAGGCTGATTCTGATCACTAGTAAAGTGCACATGGGATTTATAAAAGTAAAACCAAACTCAAAAATGTTCTGCTGGAATTTTTGTGCAATTACATTTTTGTTCTTTTTGCAACACGCATATCAGGCCTATTCAATCGTCGCCTTATTTAGTGGGAATACGCTGTTGTGACCTGGAAAGGCAGCGCATTCAGGAATCCCTACTGCATCTTTCAACCATCTGAGTACTTCACTCATCTGTTCAGTATATACTTTACTTGATTCAACCATTCCTCACTTCTGTATTTCTCGTACATATTGTCTGTAAAGCGCTCTATCACTCAGCAATGAGCGCAGGTAGCGCTATAGAAAAAAAAAATCCCTGAGACCAGCCTCATGAGTTCCAAATATAAAACAATATTTAAGTCCTTTGTTTGTTATTTATGCGCACGAGGTGCATAAATATCTTTGTTTCTTAATACTATGCATATGATCCAATGTTTAACAGCACAAGGATTGTGCTTTAAATGTAGTTTCTTATTGTCCGAAACATTCACTGCTTTGCGTTCACAGACTAGAAAGATACCTGTACATTTAGTTTAGACAGGGATACTAAATCGTATATACATTTTTATGTTCATTCATATTTAAAGACGGTATCTCAGATTTGACTGTATAGTAGGCCTGTACCCATTTAAATGAGGTATATGTTAGCGTTGACATCACTTCCTGTGACGTCATGCAATGTGATGTCATTTAAAATTGCTTATGCTAGCTTCCTCCGACTATTGTATTTAGGACTTGTGCTCTGGGTAACCTGCAGGTTATAGGTCACTATGTCCATGGGGCTGATTCAGCCTTTCATCCGTATAAGGTCAACAAAACGAATACCATGTCCACTTACCAACAGATGGGTTTGTAAGGTGCCTGGATACTCCAGACACTAACACTTAAAAGAAACTTAGCTTCCACTCTGAGGGTCCTCCTGCAGGCCGGGGGTCAGGGTGGCTGCATCACATCTCACTCTCGCCAGGTGGCGCAGTGCCAGCGCCCGGCAGCAGCTGCTGGGTAAACGCAGACTCAGCAGCTTCCCTTCCTCCTCTCTCAGACTTGCTGATGCCAGGTAAGCTGAGAGGCCAAGATTCGTGAGAGCAGCAGCGGGTGGGCAGAGGGCACCTTCAGTGGTGGGGTGACGGGGAATCAGCCCCTGCCACATACTGGCACAGCCCGCCACCCCACCCTCCTCCAGGCATGGGTAGATTGCAACCTTTGCAGGACACTGCTCGGAAGGCTAGGATCATGGAGTGAGTGATGCAAACATTTGCAGGAATAAAAGTATTTTAAAGCTTATCGGGCCAGCACTTAAATAGGAGATTAATATCCCAATGGAAAAAATATACTTTGGAAGCACAGAATCATCAAAAATACGAGGAAATCCCTTTTAATTGCTTTTATCCATAGGTTTGCTGTGGTGGTTTTGATTACTGTCCATCGGGAAACAGGACATGGTACAGACACAGACTGCCTTTTATGCTCACCCAGGGCTTTTTACATATACATGTTATTGTTTACAGTACTTAAGAGAGGCTATCCAATGCTCAGAGACTGGTGAAAGGTGCATAGATTTTTTGTTTTACTTCTGCTAGCATCACATTTACATTCCGACAGAGGGAGTTATGGTAGTGTGTAAATGCAAAAATAAAAAAAAGTGAGACTTTCATCCCATACATGCAGTTTTAAATAGCATAAACTAGTGGAGCGCTTTACATGAGCACCAGATAACAGTACATAGGGTCATATTAATTTTTTAGGCTCATGCAGATTCAGTGATTTGCCCAGAATCACAAGATGTTAAGCTGACGCTGGGACTAAGTCGGCTATGGCCACAACCTGTCCCTGTTGACTGCAGTAACTGATATCTGGCAGATAAAGAGAAGAGCAGAGACTGATTTATCTCCCCCTGTTGCATGGGGGGAGGCTGACAAAAATAACCTGAGGAGCTCCCTCGCTGGCCCTCACCACCCCACCCCCCACCCTCCCTCCCTCCAGTCCTCTCCCTGCCACAATCCCCTGTAAAGCAAGTGCTAATAATGCCTTCCCATCAGCAGCTCCTGCTGGCCTCTGTCACACCTGGAGGGAGCCAGGGGGCGGGCACACCCCCTTCTGTGACAGATGGAGCAGTCCACTGTCATTCTGCCTCTGACAATTAGCTGGCCGCCTGACTTACTGTGCTTCGGGTCAGGCTCAGTATATGCATGCTAAGGCTGTATCAACAACCTTTCTCGTTGTGCACTGCGGTGCAGTCCCAGGCGGCCAAAGCAGGTTGGACTCACCAACGGGCCTCTGCAAGTGGGCGATGCCCGCCTTGCCAATCCGAGGCTGCCCTCCTACCAGGTGGAGTGCACACTTCTTACAGAGCTCCCAGAATCCCTCTGTTACTACCCATTGAAAAGAATTCTAAACAAGCTGAAAGAAGCTGGCCCTTTCCACCGTTGCAGAGTTTAACAAGCATTGGCATAGCCAATAGGTCTCGCCTTTGGGACCTTATAAGTGTTTATGCTGCTGCAGCACATTATCAGACTACCCAATGCATCACAAAACCTAAAATAATTAAATGAAAACGGTCTGATAATTATCAACTACTTTCCGGAGAAAGCTTTTGTTGATGTGCCACGCCTATTATGTCTGATGTGCAAAGGGCCGACGGTGCCTGGCCAACCCCTGACTTCCCCCATTGGATAACGTTGGGCCTCGGCATTCTGCACCCGGCCGCCCTGGTGCCGCTGGGGGTGTAGCGAGAGTGCATCCTTGACCCTGGGGGAACCCTTGTTCTAACCCCAGAAGCTCTCCTCCAAAGACCGATTTTTGATTACTTACCTTGTAACTGTTAACTTGTGTCCTTTTGTAACAAAACTGGTGCTCATGTAAAGCGCTCTGATACCCGATGTCTCGGGTCTAGTTAGCGCTATATAATACTCTTAAAAAAAAAAAAAAAAGGCAAAGTGGATATGTTATACCATACTCAATTCATTGACTCACTGACCCAATAAATATTTCGATCCCCTAGTCAAAAGACCTATGAATCAGAATGATTTAATGGATTGCTATGTCTGTAAGAATGTCTTCAATTTGCCTATTACGTACCAAATGTAGTTCTTGTGGCTATCAAGTGTCTACCCCAGTACAGGCTAAGCATGCATGCGGAGATCACCAAAACACTGATCAAGACACCTTCAAATGCAAGAGAGCACAGCTACCCTAGCACTAGCCAGATAAAAACATAAGCATTTGCAATGCAATAGGTCTTGCATTTCATTGGTGGTGGAATGGTATACCAAACAGCCAATAGCAAGAGGTTAAAGAAAAATACTCCTCTCGGAAGAGCCAACAGCCAGACTATGTATATTTTAAATAATTAAGCAAACACAAGGAGATGATGGACGGAGTGCTGAAACTTTTCAAACACTCACCCCCAGTCACAGATCTGGGTTGAATCATCATCATTCTTTAGCTCACTTTGCCACCCCAGTTCAGACACAGCTATATGCAAATCAGTCTTGACCCTGTGCCTCATGGGAACAGTCCAGCCCGAACTGCCAAGCCATGTCTTCGCTGGACCGGAAACAAGCATCCTGGGACCGGTTTCGGGCTAACTGCCCTCATCAGCCAGGCTAGCTTGAATCCAGTGGCAAAGTGAGCAAGGGACCCACGTCTGGGCATACCCTGCCAACTTAGGGCGAACAAAGCAAACACTAGGAGATGATGGACGGAGTGCTGAAACTTTTCAAATACTCACCCCCAGTCACAGATCTGGGTTGAATCCATCATCATTCTTTAGCTCACTTTGCCATCCCAGTTCAGACACAGCTATATACAAATCAGTCTTGACCCTGTGCCATCAAGCCTTGGATCACACAGCATAACGTGCATCGCCACTTGCTGCCTTGGAACTGATAATTTACAGTTTAATCGCCAGGTTTTTCATTCTTAGAACATCCTATTTAATCGGCCTCCACTACTGAGTGTAATTGTGGCTTAACCTTCCACAGGCCCCTTGAGGCAATCTCTAATTATTCAGGCTTGTATTTTTAACTGTCCTGATGATGATCCTACTATTTCTTAAAGAGGATCTAAACGTCGTCGACCAATGTAAACAGTTTGCACATTAATCAAATCTGATAAAAAAAAGTGTATTTACTGTTTCCTCAAGCTTGTTAGAAATTGTGTTCAATATTCCACAAGCTACCCTGTCTTGCCTGATATGTTCCTGTCCTAAGTGTACTTGTCATGTTTCTATGTAGGATGCAGGATTGTGTCCCACTGTATTGATGTGTTTATTTTTGGTTTCTGACATTTTTGAATTATTAAATTGAATGTCCGGCTGGACACTCGTAATATAGCACTGATTGGAGTCTATATTTATCCTGATGACCACACTGTTCTGTTTAAGGACCACTGTTCTAATTCTAAACACAAATTTACTGGCACTTCTCTCAGCACAGCTAACGTCTGAATAGGACTACTAAAATGGGTACTTCAAGGTATCAAATTAATTGTAGAATTAAACCCGACTTGATGCCTAAGTCGAATTTAATGTCACTTTTAAGGAAAGGTAACTTTTAGAAAGTTGCTACTCTGCTGCCCATTTTGTCCAGTGGCTTCATCCAGTTGCTGGCCATCAGATAGCCTTCTGCCCCCTGGGGAGCAGTATGAACAACTCCCAGTCTCAGAAACAATAGAAGCCTGCCACAGGGAGAGGTGTTACCTCCTCCTTGCAGGAAGCCACGCAGGGTGTCGGCCCAAAAGGTGAGCTTCAAAGGCAAAGCTGCCTTTGTGGGCAAATGGCGATCACACTCCTGAAGGGCTGCCCCTTTATTCAGGCAGACAGGCTGGCGGTGGGAATAGAGAGGTGAAACTAGTGGACTAACTGGTTTGCCATGAGCGTGTAGCCCACAGGTAGCCACACCTCGAGGGTGGGCCACCAACCTCCTAACATCCAAGGGAGGGTTCAGACATCTTGAGAGTGGGTATAATAGAGCACTCTGGGATTGCTAGATGCCACACACAGCCGGAAGTCATCACAAGGCAGAATGGAGCCTTGTAGCCCATTGACTAGTGACCGCATCATCCCCCAGTGCAAGAAATGGGCATAAATATGGCACCCCTGGCACCCTGAACGTCAGATCACGACGGAACTAGAGAAAGGACCAAAGGAGGACTGCCCGCTGACCCCTGGACCTGGTAAGACAGGCTGCACTGACTGCTGGACTCCACCTGCAGCATCTTGGGCTAGCAAAGACAGAACTGTGCCTGTGTCTCCTGGCTCATGGAAAAGTCGCTCCCGAGCCCCAGACCAAAGAAGTGACTCCAAGGGTCAGTCTGGCTGATGCCCTGGAACCAGTACCAGGGCCATCAATGCTGAAGAAGCCCACTTCGGCAAGTCAGTAGCCACACTCTTCGAATCATCGCTAACCACCGCTGGGGGACCCAAGAGACCAATCATCGATGGCCAAAAGTTACACCCAAGTCTGCTGGACCCTGGAATGTTATCTGAGCCCATATCGGTTTCCAAAGGAGGACAGCAGCCCCCACCAAGGACACAGCTGGACCAGCTGTGTGCGGAGATCAAAAGCCCAGCCGCAGCTGGCCACCTACTGGCTCCAAGAGGACTTTGAGGGACACCGGCCCCTGTGACCAAAGTCGCCCCACCTTACCTGTGGACCGGGGAATAACCGCAAGGACACCCCCGTTGACCACCCATCACAGCATCCTACATCACCAGCATCAGGACCACTCCACTGAAGTCGATGACGGTCTTGATGTAAATTATGGAACTGGACTTGAGACTGCTTTGGTGGTCATGTAACTGTCCAAGTACTTCTTAGTGGCCCCCCTGACCTTCTCCCTGTGGGATTTGGTCACCCCACTCGGGATGGATTAGCCGAACACAACTCTTTAAAACTTTTCAAAAGTTTCTAAACTTTACAGTTGCCAATGCTTGTTTGCGCTTTGGAATAAAATGCGGAGATTTACGTTTTACTTAAAAATCTATATCTCCAGAACTCTGGTGAATTTTGCTCATCTTGGCTTCTAAAACTTCATGAAAATATAATCTATTTTTATAAATTGGTGCCAGATTTCTTTCGTATTGCATGACTGTCTATTTCGTTGCTTGGTGCTTCTGAATGTTTACACTAATTCCTTTGTTTAAGCCTTGCTGCTCGAAGCCACAGTTATCCAGGGTTGAGCTAAAGGTTTTATAAATGAGCCTGACTGGACCCAAGACAGTTTTGCAAGTGTATTACACAGTAAGGTCGCACAACCATAACATATGATACACCACAATCCTCACAGGGGAATAAAGATAAGAGTTAATACAAAGCAAAACGAGTAATAAAGAGAAAGAATGCAAGCATAGGCAAGAAAGAATCTCCCAGATATTTCACGGTATCTTCAGATAACTTCATGACCCTGGGGTGCTCAGCACAGATGTTACCTTTACAGAAAGCAGCGTAGTATTTCTTTACATCACCATTTTCGCTGCCCATCGAGGCTCAATAGATGTAAGCACCTCAGATTCGGTAGCTCATCAGCTGCCCAAGTTTGACAGAAGGTGATTCAGCGAATCATTCATAATATTCCTAATTGTCTGAACTAAAGCGATGATATTCGGGCTTTCAACAAAAAAAGAAACGAGACAAAATATTAAAGTGGATTCAGCCTTAGGAGATGCCAGCATAACACTCTACAAGTTGAAATGCCTCTTTGGAAAACTACGGCCAAATTTTCTTGCAGGTAGGACCCAGGCAAAATCTCCACCCTTGTGGCTGCTCTTTACAACAAATCAGCTTTGCGATTCTTCCTGGGAATTGCTGCCCTCTGCTCCCAACACATATATGACTTTGCCTATGTCAATGCCCCTCTTCTGGATCACTCGCCCTTGATGCTAGCAATTACATCCTACACGGAGACCTGAACTTCCACTTGGAAGACCACACTGACCCCAACTCAAGGGCACTTATTGTGAATGCCTGGGCCTCACACAACGAGTAAAGTGTCCAACCCATGTCACTGGACACCTCCTGGACCCTATTTTTACCAACTTCAGCAACATCTGAGTCGATGAGCCCATATCCCTCCCCTGGATAGACCACATCCATGTCAACTTCAGCATCACTGTCCGGGTCCAATGCGCATGCACCACTGCTAGACCAGCCCGCCAATACTGGAACAGCATCACTGACAAGGACCGGAACACCGCTCTCATCACACACCGACCCGAACACAGCAAAAGCCCCCCTAAAGCCATCAAGAATTTCAACAACTGGATCACCTCCTGTACGGACTCCCAGGCCTACATCAACCACAACAATACAAAAAGATCCAGACCCCAGGCCAGTTGGTACACGGAGGAAGTCAGATGGATGAAACACCACTGCAAAAAAAATGGAGCACCAATGGAGATTGAGCCAGAACAATGTAGGCAGGAGCACATTCAAGTTTGCCCTAAGGTGCTACCACTACACACGCCGCTCTGGTGGACTGCATCGTTGTCAGGGCCAACAGAAGCAAAGAAATCTTTGCCATTGTGAAAGATTTCACTGCACCATTGGCCGCCTCCAACTCAATCACCCCCTCACAGGATCTCTGCAACAGTCTCTCTCAATTCTTCAGCAGCAAAGTCACCGCCATTTACAGCAACTTTTGCCCTCGCCAAATGTCTCCTGATCTTATCCAATGCGAACCACTTGGCACGTCATCACCCCAGAAGAAACTGCAGCAACCTGCTACCATTATCGGTCAAAGTCTTAGAGAAAATCATCAACTGACCCTAACCGAATACCTCAACAACCACCAGCTACTTGACACCATTCAATCTGGTTTCAGACCAAACCACAGCTCGGAAACTGCCTTTATCGCTATCACGTATGACATCTGCATGACTCTGGACAGAAGAGATATGGCAGCCCTCATCCTCCTGGACCTCTCTCAGCAGCATTTGGAACCATGTCCCACACCATCCAACGCCTACACATCGGAATCCAAGGACAGGCACTCTGATGGATCTGCTCCTTCCTGACTTTAAGGACCCAGTCAGCCAGCACGGTACCATACACCTCAGGCGAGCGTGACCTCATCTTCAAAGTTGAACAAGATCTTCCCTGAGCCCAACCCTCTTCAAAGCACACATGATTCCTCTAGCCAGCATCACTCGCATTCACCATATCAACATCCTCTCCTACACCCATGACACACTACTAATTATCTACCTCAGGGACAAAATACCCAGTACCCGGATCAAGTTCAATGCCTGCATGGATGAAATTGCCCATTGGATGAGGACCAGCTGTTTAAAGCTTAACATCGACAAGACAGAAATCGTGATCTTCGTGAAGAGCACATTACCGTGGGACTCCACCTGGTGGCCAACAGAGCTAGGACAGACACCCATCCCTAAACCAAGAACCTCTGGATCATCATACACAGCAAACTTGACATGACCACCCAAATCAATGCCGTCACTGCTTCATGCTTCCATACCCTGAAGATGCTGAAGAAGATTTTCAAATGCCTCCCAATCAGCACCCAGAAAACCATCATGCATGCCGTGATCACAAGCAAGCGGGACTATGCGAACACCCTCTATGCCAGGATCAACAAAAAACTGACCAGAAGCCTGCAGACCATTCAGAACTCAGCAGCCAGAATCACTCTCAACCTCCCACGCCGCAATGATGATGAGATGATGAGAAATTTATAGAGTGCGACAAACACCCTGGGGTGTCTAGGCACTGCCTTTGATCCAATCAGTACGAACAGAGAAGTAAACAATTAGACTGTGAACAACCAAGTTTTTAGGCCCTTCCTAAATTTGAAGAGACTATGTTCTTTTTTCAAACTGATAGGCAAGGAGTTCCAAAGGCTGGACGTTGTGGCCGTAAAGTTCTTACCGCCCCATCTCTCCCTGCTAACTCTAGGAACAGTTAGGTTTCTCAGTTCAGCCGATCTGAGGGCTCTGGCAGGAGTGTAAGGCTTAAGGAAGTTCGTCATCTGTAATGGCCCCATGTGGTTAAGAGATTTAAAAGCGATACATAATGATTTAAATTGGATCCTCTTAACTACAGGTAGCCAGTGGAGCCGGACTAAAGCTGAGGAGACTGAGTCAAATTTGGAGATGCCCAGCAGTAATCTTGCCGCTGCATTCTGGGCCGTTTGAAGTTTATTGATGCTACGCCGCGGAGCACTAGAAAAGAGGGCATTACAGTAGTCCAGTTTTGAAGAAATCAGCACTGAAACCACCATCTTCCTAAGATCCATAGGTTTTGCCGGGAGGATTTTCTTCAACATTTTCAGGATAAAGAAACATGCAGAAGTGGCCGAGTTGATTTGTGCTTCAAAGGACAGGTTGGTGTCAAACAAGACACCTAGATTTTTGGCTTTAGGCACTGGCTTGGGCAAAGGGCCCAATTGGTCCGGCCACCAGCTGTTTGACCAAAATGATGGATTCTTCCCCAGCAGCAGAACTTCAGTCTTGGAAGAGTTCAATTTCAGACAGCTGTCTGACATCCACTTTGCGATGTGGCTCATACAGTCGCAAAATCTAGTAGCTGTCTGGCTGGCAGAGCTGCTCACCGAGACGACAATCTGTGTGTCGTCTGCATATGACACAAGGGCAAAGCCGTAGCTTCTTACTAGACTGGCAAGAGGGGTGACGTAGAAGTTAAAGAGAGTTGGGCTCAGGGAAGAGCCCTGGGGAACCCCACAAGGCAACGTAAAGGGGGATGACACCATATTCCCCAAAGCCACTTCCTGAGACCACTCAGACAAAAAGGAGCTTAACAGGGATAGCGCCTTTCCCCTGATCTCGATGGAACTCAACCGGTCCCGCAGCAGCCCGTGATTGACAGTATCAAAGGCTGCTGACCGGTCCAGGAGGATCAGCGCTGCGTTCCCCCAGTGTCCAGTATCAGCCTGAGCTCCTCTGTTGCAGTAATGAGAGCCAGCTCTGTGCTGTGCACGAAATCCAAATTGGGAGGGATCCAGAATAGCGTTGTCACTGATAAAGACAGAGAGTTCAGTGTTTATCGCTTTTTCAATTATTTTTGCGGGAAGTGAAAGGTCTTGAGATTGGTCTATAATTGAGGGTCTCCTTAACATCCAGATTAGGTTTCTTTAATAACGGAAGTATGAAGGCTTTCTTCCATTCCGTTGGAAAATTTCCTGTTGTAAACATCAAGTTAAAAATCGCAGTTAAAGGAATGGCTATAAATTCTGGCGAAATATGCAAAATTTTGGGGGGGCATGGATCAGATGGAGAGCCAGATTTAGTAGCAGCAATAAGTTTAGAGGTTTGTTTAACTGTCAATGTATTAAAATAGGAGAGGGTCGGGGGGGCTGTTTCAGAGTGAACATGTAAATTATCAGAGAAAACTGATTAGATCTTGTCCAGCTCGACCGGTGTTTGAGCCGGGCGTTTATTCTGCTGTACAAACAAGTCAAAGACAGACTTGACCTCAATCACATCACACCACCCCACACCTGAAGGAGCTCCACTGGCTCCCTATACACAGACAAGCACAATTTAAACTGCTCATGCACTCTTTCAAGGCACTACATAACACTGGCCCAGCATACCTCAACAATTGCATCTGCTTTTACAAACCTTCCAGACACCGGCGCTGGTCCGGACTCCTTCTCGCACAAATTCCACGCATATGGAAAACCAAATACGGCGGTCAAGCCTTTTCCTACATCACTCCTAAAGCGTGGAATGACCTGCTGCTACAGATAAGAGCCTCCTCCTCACTTCTTGAATTCTGCAAGAAGCTGAAGACATGGATTTTCGAGTAGTCCACTAGGCCCTAGGTAATCCTAGACTCACGCCGGCTCAGCACCAGGATTCCCTCCCAGGTGATAGTAGGCTCTACAAATCTGCATTACATAACATAACATATGTCTTTTCAAGAGTATAAGGGAATGTCAGCTGGCCTTCAAAACGATTTGCACACAAATTGATACTAGTTGTAATAGTAGAAGACATGGCAGTTCTCAACACTGCAGCTGAAGTAGTCATGAGGGCATTAAATAAGTATTTCTAAAATGCAAAGTACCACAATGGACCTTCTTCTGATGAAAATAATTCAAAGACTTCGCCTTAAGATTTGGTTTTAAACTTTACAAAACAACACCGCTGTGACCCCAGGCATGTGATGAGACTCATGGCAATCTTGAAGGCGCTGCAAGTCCTCAAGACCACACGCTCTTCCATCTCTGAAGTGTTGTGTCAAACTCTGCATGACAATCGAGATACTCCTCACAGTACAATGGTGTCTCATCAGCCAAACTCACATTTGGGAGAAAGATCAAAACAAAGATTTTGTACCTCCCTGAAGAACTTGAGTCCCCACTGTAACTAGACGTCTGGTATTACTGATGTGCAGAAGGAGAAAATAAGAACATACCAAGAGACAGCGAGCCCAACCATCCCACCTGCATCAAGGGGACCTGGATAAATTGAAAAAGATTTGCAAGGATGATGTAAATGTTGATCCCAAACCCGTACATGATCACTCACAATAAAGGATCCAATATTTCTGCATGGCCACATCCTCACAAGTAACTTTTAACATTTTTGCACTCTCCGTGGTGGTCCCTGCAAGTTGAAGTCAGCAGAAGCATTTTCCGATGTGGAAGGAGATCAGGACTACAATCTGCCATATGACATACAATCACTGGTGCCCCCAGGGCTCTGCCCTCGGTCCAATACTCTTTAACTTGTACATACTTGTACAAGTACTTGTACATAACTTGTACAGACAAATTAGCCGCTAGGAAGACTGAACGCAAGTGGAGACGCTCAAAAAATGCCGTAGATAGACAGGACTACAAATCCATACACAGACGCTATCTTGACCACATTGCTACAGCCAAAAAAATCTACTTAGGGGACAGAATTAATCAAGCTTCCAACTCCCACAAAGAATTGTATAAGATACTAAAAGAATTCACTAACCCCTCCTCTTGTCAGCCAACACAGATTTCATCGCAAGAGTGGGTGGATACTCTATCTTTCTTTGTAGATAAAATCAACATCCATAGCCTCTTCCCCCACATAGCCAGCGAACCACCAAATCAGGGATCGGCCAGCAATCACCTCTCGTTCTTTACTCCTATTAATGAGTTCACTGAATTCACCCACAAAGACGTTTCGTCCGCGCTTAGGAGGGTGAAATCAGGTTCCCCCACAGACCCGGTCTTCTCTCATGTACTGTCCAAAATCGAACCAGCTCTCCTTCCCGGCCTAACCAAACTCCTCAATCTTTCATTATTTCACTCTTCTGTGCCCACAAGATGGAAAGAGGCCATGGTCAGACCTATTCTAAAGAAGCCTACCCTAGACCCTAAGCAGCCTAACAATTACCGGCCAATGTCTCTTCTTCCTCTCTTCAGGAAGGTTTTAGAGTCATTGGTCAACAAACAACTCACCAATCACCTAGAAAGCAATAACTTACTGCGACCCCTGACCTTGACTGGTAGGTCGCTCCCCCACCACACAGCTCCGTCTGTGTGCCCTGCTGCTGCCCCTGATTGTGCTCGTTTTTCCTTTCTGTGCCCCCTTGCTGCCCCTGATTGCTCATTTTTTCCTTTCTGTGCCCCCCTTGCTGCCCCTGATTGTGCTCGTTTTTTTCCTTTCTGTGCCCCCTTGCTGCCCCTGATTGTGCTCGTTTTTCCTTTCTGTGCCCCCTTGCTGCCCCTGATTGTGCTCGTTTTTCCTTTCTGTGCCCCCTTGCTGCCCCTGATTGTGCTCGTTTTTCCTTTCTGTGCCCCCTTGCTGCCCCTGATTGTGCTCGTTTTTTCCTTCTGTGCCCCCTTGCTGCCCCTGATTGTGCTCGTTTTTCCTTTCTGTGCCCCCTTGCTGCCCCTGATTGTGCTCGTTTTTCCTTTCTGTGCCCCCTTGCTGCCCCTGATTGTGCTCGTTTTTCCTTTCTGTGCCCCCTTGCTGCCCCTGATTGTGCTCGTTTTTCCTTTCTGTGCCCCCTTGCTGCCCCTGATTGTGCTCGTTTTTTCCTTTCTGTGCCCCCTTGCTGCCCCTGATTGTGCTCGTTTTTCCTTTCTGTGCCCCCCTTGCTGCCCCTGATTGTGCTCGTTTTTCCTTTCTGTGCCCCCCTTGCTGCCCCTGATTGTGCTCGTTTTTTCCTTTCTGTGCCCCCCTTGCTGCCCCTGATTGTGCTCGTTTTTCCTTTCTGTGCCCCCTTGCTGCCCCTGATTGTGCTAGTTTTTCCTTTCTGTGCCCCCTTGCTGCCCCTGATTGTGCTCGTTTTTCCTTTCTGTGCCCCCCTTGCTGCCCCTGATTGTGCTCGTTTTTCCTTTCTGTGCCCCCCTTGCTGCCCCTGATTGTGCTCGTTTTTTCCTTTCTGTGCCCCCCTTGCTGCCCCTGATTGTGCTCGTTTTTCCTTTCTGTGCCCCCTTGATGCCCTGATTGTGCTCGTTTTCCCTTCTGTGCCTGTTTCCCGCCGCTGCGCCTGCGGCCCCGCCCCCTCACTGCCCATTCGCTGCCCCATTCCCTGCTCCTCCCTCCCACCTCCCCATTTATGGCGGCCGCTGCGTGTTGAAGAGAGCGACCCCTGACCTTGACTGGTAGGTCGCTCCCCACCACACAGCTCCGTCTGTGTGCCCTGCTGCTGCCCCTGATTGTGCTCGTTTTTCCTTTCTGTGCCCCCTTGCTGCCCCTGATTGTGCTCGTTTTTTCCTTCTGTGCCCCCTTGCTGCCCCTGATTGTGCTCGTTTTTTCCTTTCTGTGCCCCCCTTGCTGCCCCTGATTGTGCTCGTTTTTCCTTTCTGTGCCCCCTTGCTGCCCCTGATTGTGCTCGTTTTTCCTTTCTGTGCCCCCTTGCTGCCCCTGATTGTGCTCGTTTTTCCTTTCTGTGCCCCCTTGCTGCCCCTGATTGTGCTCGTTTTTCCTTTCTGTGCCCCCTTGCTGCCCCTGATTGTGCTCGTTTTTCCTTTCTGTGCCCCCTTGCTGCCCCTCATTGTGCTAGTTTTTTCCTTTCTGTGCCCCCTTGATGCCCTGATTGTGCTCGTTTTCCCTTCTGTGCCTGTTTCCCGCCGCTGCGCCCCTGCGGCCCCGCCCCCTCACTGCCCATTCGCTGCCCCATTCCCTGCTCCTCCCTCCCACCTCCCCATTTATGGTGGCCGCTGCGCGACCGCGCAGCGGACGTGCGCAGCGGACGTGCGCAGCGGGCGCGCCGCTAGCGCGCCGAAGGCGCGCCTAAGGCAAGCCCGTCTGCGCCGTGACCGCGCCCGGCGCCAGACCCCCTGGTCCGGGCATCCCCCGCGCCCGCCACATCAACAGACGCCGATACGACACCAGCACCCTCCACGCACTCAACCCCGGAAAAGATCACGCCTGCTACCAGGCCACCCCGAAGCGCACCCAAGGGCCCTTCACCTGCCGGAACTGCAGCTTCGCCAGCACCCGCCCCGCCAAACCACCGCCCAGGAAAGAACCCAACTACCTCAGATGCATCCTCCTCAACACCCGCTCCGCCCGCAAACACGCCATCGAACTCTGGGACCTTCTCGACTCAACCTCCCCAGACGTC
Source organism: Calotriton arnoldi (assembly GCA_963921515.1). Taxonomy (NCBI): domain Eukaryota; kingdom Metazoa; phylum Chordata; class Amphibia; order Caudata; family Salamandridae; genus Calotriton; species Calotriton arnoldi. The sequence goes on from CAWUFW010004063.1 coordinate 844,079, forward strand.
GCATTCCTGACGGAGACCTGGCTGAATCCCGCTTCAGCCCCCGACATCGCCATTGCCATCCCGGACGGATACAAGATCACCCGCAGGGACCGCACCAACGGAGTCGGAGGAGGCATCGCCATCGTCCACCGGAACACCCTCAGAGTCTCAACCAACACCGACGACACCCTCAGCACCGCCGAACACATGCACTTCCAGATCCACACCGATCCCAACACCACCCTCAGAGGAACCCTCATCTACAGACCCCCTGGACCCCGACCACAGTTCAGCGATTCCATCGCTGACTTCGTCAGCACACACGCCATCGCCTCCACGGACTACATCCTCCTCGGGGACCTGAACTTCCACCTCGAGAACAACAAGGACACCAACTCCACCACCCTGATCGACAACCTCGCCACCCTCGGACTCAGACAGCTCGTGACTACACCCACCCACGCCGCCGGCCACACGCTCGACTCCATCTTTTCCGCAAGCCCACACGTCTCCTTCAACCACACCTCCGAACCCCACTGGACTGACCACCACTGCATCCACTTCACCTACAGGAAGCCCACCAAGCACCACCGCACCGAACAAATGCCTCGCCGCTGCTGGAGCAGAGTCACGGAAGACCAGCTAACCACAACCCTCGCCCTGAGCCCACCCGCCGAACCCTCCGACCCCGACACCGCCGCCCGCAACCTCAGACAGTGGATCGACGACTGCGCCAACACCCTCGCCCCGCTCAAGAATCCGCCCAACAGCCACACCAGCAAGAAAGCCACCTGGTTCACCGAAGACCTCCAGGCCTCCAAACGAACATGCCGAAAACTGGAGAAGATCTGGCTCCACGAACGGACAGCGGACAGCTACGCCGCCCACAAGAGCGCCACCCGCAGTCACCATCACCTCATCAGATCCGCCAAAAGGGCCTCACTCAAAGACCGCCTAGACAACAACGCACACAACAGCAAAGAGCTCTTCAACATCGTGAAGGAACTCTCCAACCCCAGCTCCAACACCAACGACATCCAGCCGTCGCGAGACCTGTGCGACTCACTGGCCACCTTCTTCCACCGCAAAATCGCCGACATCCACGACAGCTTCAACACCACGACCGCCCCGGCAACCACCGAGACCACTGCCCCCACAACCACCAACCGCCTGCTCTCCTGGACCAACATCAACGACGAGGACACCAGCGAGATCATGAACACCATCCACTCCGGTTCACCGCTAGACCCGTGCCCTCACCACATCTTCAACAAAGCCAGTACAGCCATCGCGCCCCATCTCCGGAAAATAATCAACATCTCCTTCGAGACAGCAACCTTCCCGGAAAGCTGGAAGCACGCCGAGATCACCGCCTTACTCAAGAAACCCAAGGCAGACCCCAAGGACCTCAAGAACTTCCGACCCATCTCTCTGCTCCCGTTCCCCGCGAAGGTCACCGAGAAAATCGTCAACAAACAACTGACCCGCTACCTCGAGGAGAACAACATCCTGGACCCTTCCCAGTCCGGCTTCCGCAGCAACCACAGCACCGAAACCGCCCTCATCGCCGCCACCGATGACATCAGGACCCTGCTAGACAACGGAGAAACAGCAGCCCTCATCCTCCTGGACCTATCAGCCGCCTTCGACACGGTCTGCCACCACACACTACGAACACGCCTTCACGACGCCGGGATCCAAGAGAAGGCCCTGGACTGGACCACATCCTTCCTTTCCGGCAGAACACAAAGCGTCCGCCTCGCCCCTTCCGATCCAAGGCCACCAAGATCATCTGCGGCGTACCCCAAGGCTCCTCCCTCAGCCCAACGCTGTTCAACATCTACATGGCACCCCTCGCCCACGTCGCCCGACAGCACAACCTCAACATCATCTCCTACGCCGACGACACCCAGCTGATCCTCTCCCTCACCAAAGACCCTCACACCGCCAAAGCCCACCTCCACGAAGGAATGAAGGCCATCGCCGAATGGATGAGGACCAGCCGCCTGAAGCTGAACTCGGACAAGACGGAGGTCCTCATCCTTGGTTCCAACCCTTCAGCCTGGGACGACTCCTGGTGGCCAACATCACTGGGAACAGCCCCGCCACCCACCGACCACGTACGCAACCTAGGGGTCATCCTCGACCCCACCCTCTCCATGACTAAGCAGGTCAACGCCGTTTCCTCATCCTGCTTCAACATCCTCCGAATGCTCCGCAGGATCTTCAAGTGGATCCCCACCGAAACAAGAAAAACAGTCACCCAGGCCCTCGTCACCAGCAGGCTGGACTACGGAAACGCCCTCTACGCAGGAACGACGGCTAAGCTCCTGAGACGGCTGCAACGCATCCAGAATGCCTCTGCACGTCTTATCCTCGACATCCCCCGACGCAGCCACATCACACCCCACCTGAGAGACCTGCACTGGCTCCCTGTCAACAAGAGGATAACCTTCAAGCTCCTCACCCACGCACACAAAGCACTCCACAACTCCGGACCAGCCTACCTCAACAGACGACTCAGCTTCTACACCCCCACCCGCCAGCTCCGCTCGACCAGCCTCGCCCTCGCCACAGTCCCCCGCATCCGGAAAACGACCGCCGGCGGCAGATCCTTCTCCCACCTCGCCGCCAAGACCTGGAACACCCTCCCCACCAACCTCCGACAGACCCAAGACCTACTGGCCTTCAGAAGGCTCCTCAAGACCTGGCTCTTCGATCAGAAGCAGCACCACCCTCCTCTTCCCCCAGCGCCTTCAGACCCTCGCGGGTATGTAGTGCGCTTTATAAGTGACATGATTGATTGATTGATTGATTGATCCCTCTCAATCTGGGTTTCGGGCTTTTCATAGCACCGAAACGGCCCTATTGGAAATGGTCGACAATATCAGACTCTCCCTTGATGCTAGACAATCTGCCATCTTGGTCCTTCTTGACCTTTCGGCTGCCTTCGACACCATCTCCCACACCATTCTTTTGGATTGCCTGCGGGAGTTGGGTAACGGGGGCACCGCGTTGAACTGGATCAGGAGTTATCTGACTGATCGTACTTTCAAAGTTCAAATAGGTGCATTTACCTTCAGCAGCCAACTTATTGACAAGGGTGTCCCCCAGGGCTCTATTCTGAGCCCTACACTCTTTAATTTGTATGTATCACCTCTGGCCAACGTCATTAAATCCCATGGCTTTGAAACAGTGTCGTATGCTGACGACACTCAGCTGCTAATCACTCTCGGACCAGATCCTACCGACACCAAACATAGATTCAGGCAGTGTATGTCTGACATACACCGCTGGATGTTAAACAATCATCTTCAACTCAACGCTAGCAAAACCAAAATCATCCTCTTCGGCAATGCACAAACATTGTGGTCAAGCGATTGGTGGCCCCCCATTCTAGGCATATGCCCTTCACCTAAGGCGGCAGTCCGCAACCTAGGAGTGTTGATTGACAATAAACTTTCTATGTCAGACCACGTCAACCATGTAGCTCGCATCTGTTATGGATTAATGCGTAGCCTCCGTAAAATCTTTAAATGGGTCCCGCTGTCATCCCGTATGCCATTGGTCCAGGGATTAATAATCAGCCGTCTGGACTATGGCAATGTCCTTTTGGCCTCCATAAACGAAGAGCACCCAACAAAGCTCCAGGTCCTTCAGAACACGGCGGCCAGATTGGTTCTAAACCTTCCACCCCGTTCCCCCTCGGCACCTAGCCTGAAAGCCCTTCATTGGCTCCCAGTCAGGAAACAAATTAATTTTAAGATTGTCTAGTACATAAAACCCTTAGTGGACATGGCCCTCATTATCTTGCTAACAAACTGAAAAGGTATCAGCCCACCAGAACTCTCCGATCCGCCAATAAAAATCTTCTAACTATCCCGAAAATCCGCACTGTTAAGAACGGTGGAAGATCATTTTCCAGTCTTGCTCCCACTCTGTGGAACACACTGCCTCTGCATCTTCGCATAGAGAGCGACCACAAGAAGTTCCGTAAATCTCTTAAAACCTGGCTATTCTGAGACTACTTTCCCTTCAGTTTGTCCCACCCCTTCTCTTCCTTTCCTGTTTTCTGAGTTCAGGCTAGCGCTTTGAGACCTCAGGGTGATATATGCACTTAACAAGAACCAATACATAACATAACATAGTTCCCTTGGCTAGATTGATTGAATCCTTTAGCTTAAATTTCTACACTTATGTTGATGATACACAATTGATCTTCAGGCTGGATGGATACATGAAAGCCACATCTCAACAACGTTCACCCTGCCTCAAGAAAATGACCTTCTGGATTAAGAACAACTCACTAGTACTTAGTGGCAAAAAAGTAGAAGTCCTTCACTTTGGTGATTGCAACAATTGGACACAGGACTGGTGGCCTGCCCCCTTAGGTCCTTTACCAGTGCCTTCTGAGTGTGTCAATAACTTTAGAGTCATATTCGACTACAAGCTCAAACGGCATATTCAACGCCTTACAACCTCCTGTTTTCGCCTTTTTGCAGTTGTCAGGAAGATATTTCCTTTTCTCCCAATATCTTCCAAGAAAAACGCTGTTCAAGCTCTCATAAGATGGAGACTAGATTATTGTAATTCCCTATTGGTCAACTTATCCACCCATCAGGCTCACAAAGTGCAGTTAGTTTAAAATGCTGCGGCACAAGCCATCTTAAATATAAACAGAGGGGCACCAATCCCCACCCATCTGAAACAGTGACACTAGCTACCCATCGCCCAGAGAAGTCTCTTCAAAACGCTTTGTCTTTGCCATAAAGCACTATACAGCACCACAGCAAGCTGTTACATGGCCACTATTCTCTTGGCATTCCCTCACGCGATTACTCAGATTCAAATACTTGGTCAAATCACCAAGATATAATGAAGTCAGACAGGGAGGCCAATCGATGCTGGTTCTGGCAGCCAAAGCATGGAACGGGTTTAACCGAACTATGCAAGCATCCGAAAGGGGCTTACATTTCATCTTCTCTTTCTGCTCCTGTTTTCAGGAGTGAAGTGTTGGGATCGTCTGGACATCTTTACTGGGGTTTATTAACCCTCTACAAATGCACTATTCATTCATTCATTCATCACTGGGTTCAAAGACAGAAAACAATGGTCTAGGCATGAGTCGTGGGACGGGCTCCCAGGATTCTTCCAATGTTTTCTCTCCTTCTTTGTTTTCTTCTCATACCAGTTCCTCATTCTCTTCCCTTATATCCCCCCTTTTATTTTCCATCTCTTTTCATCAACCAAATCGCCCTAGAAGAAATATCAAACCTTTAAAGGTCTCATTACCAACACGGACTGAGTGACTTTATATGCAAGCATCGGGGAAGTGGAGTGTAAAGTCCTGCTTGCTAAGCCTGACTCGTGTCATTTCCAGTGCGCAGTGATTGCATTTGTGTGTGTGTGTGTGAGAAGGAACGCATGGTACAGTGGGAGGATGGAGGGTCAGGCATTACCTCTATGTCTCTCGTCCTCATCCCAGCCTTCACTTTCGAGGTTTGACCCATCACAGGACAGGAAACAAAGCAGGAAATGCTATATTTACCCTAGCCACCTTCAGCTGGGAGCTACAGTAAGCTAGCATTCCCTCAGAACAAATTATTTTGTTTCCTGTGCAGGACAAGAGAATGCTGAGGGGCTGGTGCCTCCTTCAAGGGGCAAGAATTTTCCCCTGCAGCCCTTGACCTCCCAAAATTCAACTCAATCTCCCCCGGAATCCGAAAGCTGCATTGGGTCCCGGCCCGCAATAAGGTCAAATTCAAGGCCCTCTGCATGGCACACAAAGGCCTGCACGACTCAGGACCTGACTTCCTAAGGCACTCATTCCAGTGGTACACCCCCAACAGACCCCTATGTTCTGTGGGGTCCAGAACACTTACGGTACCCAGAGTCGGAAAAACCAACTAGGGAGGTAGGAGTTTTATTGCCAGTACAGTTAAGCTATTGAATAGCCTTCCTGCCCACATCAGAGTCATTCCATCCATTCTGGTATATAGGAAAGAGCTCAAGACTTGGCTCTTTAACAACTACGGGGCCCATTACGATGTCGGGCGGAAGCACTCCGTGCTGGCGGATGCAAAAACCACCAGTTACCGTCCGCACGCAGCAGTCCACACGCCCGCCCGATTACGATGCGAAAAGTCAGCCAAACACCGCCGGCAAGCCAGCGACACCGTCCGCCATCAAAGTGCGCCCGTACACGTAGCGGCGCAGCTCAATTGACACACACCGTCCGACGAAACACGTACCGCCCGGCGTACAAATTACGATGCCGCAAACAAACGGATCCCACGGCTAAGAGACACCGTACGTCAAACCGAAGCGGTAACACGAACGCCGAGCACGGACACCGAAGAAGCGGCTCCCCGAGCATGAATCCAGCACTGCAGGCCCTCCCCATGCTCTATCTGATGCACCACCAAGGACGCAACGTACCGCGAAGACGCAGGTAGGCACACACACAACAAGTGCACGCAAACAGCGCACACAGTGCAAGGGCGGAAAAAGCGGACAACCCCCACCCCCGCGTGTACACGACACATCCACCATTGCATCCACATATGACACACAGGCCAAATTGTAACATCTCGTAACACATGTGTACACACCACCTGGGACTAGGAACCAACGACCCCGTCACGGCCCCAAAGCGGCGATGACGCTGCCACACATGCGCACAACGCAGAGGCCAACCGCAGCGCCATGCATGCGTCGCACACAGACACAGGGACACAACCAAGCAGCACACACACCAGCCCCACCCCGAACGCACATGACACGTGACAGGCCTGCCACAGACATGTCCCCAACGCCCAATTCACGGTCAACACCCAAAGTCACACAACCGACGCACACATGTCAGTGAAGTCACGCAACAGCAGGACACACCCCAGTGTAACAAACATGGCGAAGCACACAGCGGCGGCAACACCAACCAGGAGAAGCAGGGCCCCTTCGGGAAGAGGAACGTAGGTACCACACTGAAACACCCATACCACCCTGCACACATGAACAAGACATACAAAACGGAACACCAAAGAGCCCGGGGACCGACAACAGGTGGCCCAAGAATAACATCCACACACAAGGCCCAACGCTGAGCGGAAAGGCAGCCTGCCGCCCACACAAGGGAGAGCAGACAGCACTGAATGACCTTCCATTCCAACTCCGAAACCACAGCCCATGAAAGAAGCCGGTGAATACAGCCATTGTCCAAAAAAAGACCAACACAGGCATGCAGAGGAGACCGACCACAGGGCAGATAGCGCATATCACCGAAGAACACTACGGACGGGAAAGAAAAAGAAAACACTCCCCCATGTCGGCCCCATGCAAGTTATCTGTAAGGAGTCACACATCACTGACCTTGAACAGTCTGAGAAGCATGTGGGATGAGGGCCCGTGTCCTCCGCACAAGCCAACAGAACACAAGTCCTGTCTCCCTACGACTACACAGAGCTCACAGCAACCTCGGAGCGTGCACATTACAGACTGCACACACAGCCGGAGCACGCCACCACAACGCACCGCTGCAAAATGGCACTCTCAACACACCTACCCAACTACGCCGGACAGGTCAAGCTGTACAAACACAACCTGACACAGATATTGGGATGCGAACCCCTGTCCCTGCTGAACGTAAGTTACCGACTGACTTACCGCATCACATTGTTCAGCTGCGTCATACCCGTCTTCTACTGTCGGAGGTGTCCCTTCCACCATCCTGTGGAGTTGTGTCTCTCCAACGCGGCATGTCTAAAGGCGGACCTGCTACAACTATTCCTCCCTCTGGACGCACACGACAGGGCCTGTTCAGCCTATGGGGGCATGGCGTATGTGGCGAACATCGGACCCGCACTGCAATGGGACCACTGTGCCTCCACACGACGGATCATCGAGCACAGCTACATCGAATGTCACCCAGCATGCCCCATCATGCGCCTCCAAGGGACAACCTACGAACAACACCTTGACAGCCACCATCCGCTACATTGGCTGGCAAACATGTATACCACCAATGACATGGAAGCCCTGCTGGACGGCATCGCATACCTGACAACCTGTCAATTCGTCGGACCCCGACGCAAGTCCCCCAATTGACCTATGATGTCCAACCCCGCACCCATGCTTAGCTTCCGCACGGACTGGCCAGTCACCACCACAACAGCCATACCAAACGACCGGCAACTGTTACCACACCATCAACGACATCGCCATGACATCGGATATGACCGGGACATGCACACTGTTCCCCATCACATCCAGGAACACCGCATGCATCGTGGGAGGCAGTGGCATGGGGTCTGTGTATCGCACCCACATGGACGGAACTGCACGAACAACCAGGACACGACATGGATCCAGCGCCCATGGACACACACACCGCTCAGTGGACATGAATAGGTCGCCTGGAGTCTGTGGGTGCTGCACCCCTCCCACCCCCGCCCCGGGAATCCCATACCAGGACCTTTGCATGGACGACAAGTGCATACAACAACAACACGACCCCAGTGACTGTGACATGTCCAGTAACCACCACATTGCAACAACAAGTGGCACGCCGCTGCATGCACGCAAGCCCATGCCCTGATGTCATCTCACATGCACGCGTGCATGAGGAACAACCGCAGCAAACCTGTCACATGGAACTGAGATGGACTGTGCCCATGATGCCAAGCGGTCTGGTAGGCTACTTGTATACCGTCTGTGTCAAAGTCCGCAGCTCCGCAGCTATACGTAAATGTACATTAGCACAGCCTTGGCCAAGCAGATGTAACTCTGAAGCCCACATCCCACATGCAACAGCTAATCACATGTAACCCTACACCCTATCCCATTTGTAATCATGCTCAGTATATCCTCAACATGTATTCCGCTGCCAGTAGTGTCCACTATACTGCATCACAGAGGACAGAAGACTCAATATAATGTTTGAAACCAAAACTGTCTCCGCTTATTCATTACACAAGTACGAATGAGAGAGGATGAGAGTATGTGAAGTACACGGCAGTCGTGACATGACCATGTAGTCCACTGGCATTGGATGTCAACGCAAATGAGTAGCACAACTGTGGAAGACACATATGTGTCGTGTGAAGTCGTATGGACGCAGTGCTCAGGTGGGTGGGTGTGACGGGTAGATGCGCACATGCCAAGTTGGAGCACGCCGTGTTGGGAGGGGTCATGAACAGTACACCACCGCTTCCCTGGGCATTGTGAGAGGACACCTGTCGGGGGAAGTGAACACGTGTGTGCACAGCAGCCGGGCACACGAACAATGCGGTACCAGGCGCACACGTCAGCCCACCCTCTGTGGACAAGCTGGATCCTGTTGTGCGCCCGCCATGCCCCTTGACAAGGCACACACAGCCCCAGTCGACCAGGTGTAACCCCAACATAGTCAATCCGCACAGGCGATACAGGGCACGGGATGGCAGTGGAGCATGGTGTGTGAGAGGTCTCCTCGCGCTCCTCCTGGTCATATCACGCAGGCAATAGAACCTCAACGTGTAGCATGGCACAAGTCAAATGGAAGTGTAGGGGGACGCACCACAGCACGAGCAGCACTGACGTCACGGGAGGTGGCTCGCACCATCCCATCCATTGCCCATTATTCCAACCACGCCACATGCCATTGCGACAAAGTGCAAGCGCGTGCGCCACCACCCCCGAGCCCTCCCCAGAGAGGCCAAAGAGTGAATGTGTGGGCCATCAGCTACAGACGGACGCGGCCTGGCCGCAAGGGCAGCCACAGCCTCTGGGTGTCGCAGGTGGCGGATCCGGAAGGCGAAGACTGTGATGCATAGTCCATGCAGGCCGGGTCTCCATTTGGGGCACCACGCAGGTGGACGGCGTCCCGCCACACATCATACCCTGAGACAGCGCACTCGTGCAACTGGACCCACACATACACTCCTTGCCCTCTCTGGTGCGAGCTCGGGGCTGCCTGTGCAAGCGCTAGCCTCGCAGGTGCACATGCATATTGGGGGAGCGAGGGGAGGACATGAGGGCTGGGGCGAAGATGACTGTATCACTGTCAGTGAGTACAAGGGATGACCCAGATGTGGACAGGAAGAGACGTGTCCCGTGTGTACTGCAACTAGTCGCCAATCCAACTACCCCCATGTCCGGAATGTAAGCCCGCACCTAGGCCCGCCCATCCGCCACATCGAATATACCACCAGCACAACAACCTTCCCATTCGAAACACTGACTGGGGGTGGCGACCAGTGAACAATCATGTGTAGCCTACCCACGCGTACATGTGGGCCCTCCATGATCCATGTCACCTGCGGCAAAGTCATGACATGGGCAATGAGGGAAGTGAGGAGAGCTGTCCGCCCCACGCACAGAAGGTGCATCAGCTCCACAGACCCAGCAGCGAGTCCAGCAGGGGTCACATGTGCAGGGGCAGCTGTGCCTGGTGTGAAGGCACATGCATATAGACAGCACATCGACCAATGTGTAGTCTGCCCACATCTACAGTCCATCATCATGCGGACATAGGAATTGAACACAGGGCAACACATCTGAGTGGGTGCACCCACCGTGACCAACAATGCGCAATCATCGACGTACCCGCCCTGTGCATGGCCCCCCACCCAACGGAGGCACATCCAGTGCCACCATCCCACACACACAAGCCTTCCACGAAACATGCTGTGTCCAATGGTCAGTACAGAGTCAGCGCCAATCTGGTGGATCCTGAACAGGAGACACATGCACACACATGCCAGCTCCCACTATGTACGTCTGCCACCTGGCACGTGCAATGTAACCTCTCACCTGTGACGTGTGTCTGCAAGCACACAGCCGTTTTGGCATGGGGCTGTCAATGTGGACACCTGTCAATGTTTCGGGAGGTGTGATCCGTACAGTGCTGTACATAGGGTGCACTGCTGACACCTACTACTGTCTCATATCCCCTCGTGCCACAGGTCCCACTTGTTTTGGCCGCTCAGCCTGTGCCCACATCGTCGTCGTCGTGTGCCATACTCATCCAGCCTCGGAAGCAGTGCCATGCTCAGCAGACATTCATGTTGCCGTGGCGTTGCCGCTTGACGAATATGCAGTCAGTCCCCATCAGCACGCCCCACAAGTCATTGGGGCCTAGATCCCCATGTGCATGCTCATGGCAGTGGTTTGTATCACTAGCCATTGCCATTGGCGGGAGACCTGTGTAAGTGTATTGTGGCCGTGCCGTCCCTGCTTGACAGCTGGGCTGTGACTCATGTGCTTGCTCAGTCATGTCAGTGATGTGAATGCGAAATTGCTATGTGTTGTGTTGCTTTGACATGTGTCCACTGCCATCTTCCCTAGGCGGAGACCGAACATTGACCGCCCATACCAATTGCTGGCGGACATGGACGATACTGAGGTCATAAGGAAGTTTCGGCTGGACAGGCCAACCCTGCATCGACTGTGTGCCATGTTGGAACCCCATCTCCGTCCCCGCAGGGTGTATCCGGCAGCATTCACCCCCACGGCTAAGGTGATGGCCGCCATGCATTTCTTCGCCACTGGGTCATTCCAGCACACAGTGGGCAGTGGAGGAGGGATGTCCCAGCCCATGTTCAGCAAGGTGCTGAGGGATGTACTGGCAGCCATGATGCTGTACCGAAACAGGTACATCAGATTCCCCAGGGCTCGTGAATTGGCGGCAGTGAAGGGTGCATTCTATGCCCTTGGCAGGATCCCACACGTCGTTGGTGCCATTGATTGCACACATGTTGGCCTTGTTCCACCACAGGCCACTGAGCACCTGTACCGCAACAGGAAGCACACGCACTCCCTGAATGTGCAAGTGGTGTGCCTTGCGGACATGGTGATGACCCACGTGTGTGCAAAGTTCCCAGGCTCGGCCCATGACGCACACATAATGCGCAACAGCATCTTGCCACGACTGATGTCCAATCTGCAACAGGATCATGGCTGTATTGTCGGTGAGTATGTGGAGTGGTGTAGCGTGCTGGCTGTGCGATGCTGTCCCCTGTCCAGTTGGAATAGCAACGGTTCTCAGGTGACTCTGCGTACCCGAATGGGGCATGGCTGCTCAGTCCATTGAGAAATCCTCGCACCCCAGCAGACGTTCGCTACAATGAGGCACATGGGAGGACCAGACGTGTGGTCGAGCGTACCTTTGGCCTCCTCAAGTCCAGGTTCAGGTGCCTGGACCGCACCGGGGGTGCGCTGGCGTACTCCCCACAGAAGGTGTGCCAGATAGTGGTGGCGTGCTGCATGCTGCACAATCTGGCCATTCGGAAGCAGATCCCCCTCATCGTGGATGACGGAGATCAACCAGGGCCCCAGCCCGCAGACCAGGACAGCTCGAGTGAGGAGGACAGCGGGGAGGATGAAGCTGGGAATGTGCGTCAGCAGCTCATCGCCCGCTACTTCACTTGACGGTGAGTGTCCATGTACGACGGATGATGTGGCTGTATCTGTGCAGGTGTGTGTGTGCTGTGTCAGGGTGGCCTTTTGTTCACTGCGTGCTGTGTGTCAACGCTCCATGGCCAGGTTAGTATGCCACTGTTGGTGGCTGTGGCATTGTGCCCTATTGCTCTGTGCGATGTGTGTACATTGCTTGTAGTTGTTGACATGTACTGTGTGATGGGTGTGTGACACACTCATTGAATGTGCTCCTGTTCTGTCTCCCACCCCAGGTCCCTACAGGCCCTCCGGTTCCATTGCCATGCCACGCATCAGGTGCCGTTCCGCTCAAGGTGGCCGTTGTATTCCGTACAATTAAAACACAGGGCACAGACAGCAGTTTGTGGAAGAGGTGCATTTATTTCAAACTGTGACATGTGATTGTGTGTAAGGTGATGACAAAAGTGGTGCGTGCAGTGACAATGAGCTGTCGGTCATGGCTGCGTGATGCTCAGGGTGTACCCACTGGTTCTATGTCCATAGTCCAACACACACATGCCATCCAGATGGCTGTGTGGAGTGGGATCGTAGTCCAAGTCAATGCAGTGGGTGGTCAAGGAAGGCTGGCTGGCTGCCTCACTTGCGTCTGGAGCGTGCGAAGTCCTCCCGGGAGATCTGTTTCCACTTCGGACGGCCCCTTCCACGTTTGCGAGGGGGATGCCTGCTTGCGACCTGCTGGTGGTTGAGGTGTGCTCACTGGCTGTGGACGCAGGGGAACTGGACACTGCTGCTCGAGCCTGCGCCCCGGCAGGTGGTGGCGGAGGGGAGCTGCTGTCCCTGGCTGTGACCTCACCGCCACCACCAGCTGGCCCATGAGGTCCACGAGTTGGCCCATACGGGCGTCCATGGACCTCAGCACCCCCAGCACCTCACGCGTGTCTGTAGCAGACCTGGCCCATTGTCCTTGGGCCTCTTCATAGGCCCCAAGACCCTGGCAATTTGAGGCAGGGCATGGTTCCCAGGGGAGACTGGCGTTTCCCTGACCCTGCTCCTCCTACCAGTCCTGCTGCCACCAGCCTGCCCACTATCCACATTGCTCACCACGGTCCTCGCCCTGGCTCCCAGGGTGGATCCAGTGGGCCGGGCCACCACCTGCGCTGGTGCTGGGGCCAGCGAAGACGTGGTAGCGGTTGCGGCAGTGGTAGTGGCCGCAATGACCGTGGGTGTGGCCGCAATGACCGTGGGTGTGGCCGCAATGACCGTGGGTGTGGCCGCAATGACCGTGGGTGTGGCCGCAACGACAGTGGCTGCAGGGGGCTGTGAATGTACAACAGCCCTGGATGATGGGTTGGTGGGTAGGTGGGGGCCTGGGGAGCGGCTGGGCCCTGCCACACCGGATGGGCCTGCTGGGTGGTCCGTGTCCGAGGAGGAGGACAGATCCTCCACATCCGTGTGTCCTTGTTGGGGGCTTGCAGGCTGGCTGTGCTGGCTGCTGTCTCCATCCCCAGCATCCAGCAGTTCGTCACCTGTGGGGAGAATGAGATTTGTTAATGTGTTGCACCTGGCGAAGTATGTATTTGTCGTCTGACATTCACAGTTCGTGCAATCTCGTACATGGGTTTCCCGGAGGCGTGTGTGTGGCTGTACCATTTGTAGTTGTGTGTGCTTGGCAATGGGACTGTGTGCTGTGCACATGTGGCATGGGACGGATTGGCCATGCCGATGGGTGTGTTGCTGTGCTCCTACTTATTGTGACTCTGGTGTATGCAGGCTCCTGGCCCATCCTGGGTCTGGTTTGTACTTTGCTTTTGGGGTTCAAATGGGACGCTTAGGAACGCATATGGCAACATGGGGGCCATGCCCCAGAAACGCATTTGGGATGGAATATGCTTTTGGGGTACATGCTGTGAGCCATGGGTGCCGAACGTGACATGTGTTGTGGCAGCATGACAGTGCATGGTCTGAGGTGTGTGCATGCCTGACATACCCTGCATAGTTGCTGTCTGTTGTGATTACTGGACATGGCATTGGACGCATCGTTATGAGTGTGTGATGGTTGTGTGCCACCCGACGTATTGCAGTTGTCCCATCTCCTTGGTGTGCGTGCTGCCCTGTGCCATGTGCATCACTGCAGTGCTCGGGGGGTGTGTGGCCCATGTTGTGTGTTGTTGCTCACAGTGTGGCGTGCGCTTCATTGACTTCTGGCACATGGTTGGTCATGGGCATGTATCTTAGCGTGACTGCTGTATGTGTGGCAGCTGTTCGGATGACATGCCTTTCATGAGACTGGGGCTGACGGATGGGATGGATGGTATGTTGTATGTGCATGGTGTGTCTGTGTGTTTGATGGGTTCAGTGGTGTTCGTGTGCATTTGTGTTGTTCCGCTCTGTTGCGTCTAGTGTTGTTTGTCTTACATAGGCGTAGTTGTGGGGTGTGTGGTTGACAGGCAGTAGGGGCTACATGGACAGGACTTCAATGGTGTTTCGGTTGTGTGTGATGGGTTGCACAGTGGCTGCCGTGTGGTACTATATTCAGTGTGGCTTGTGCATGCAGACGTGGCTCCTTGGGTGTTGCTGTGTCTGTGATGGGTCATGTGGGGTGTGAGTCTGTGGTTCATGTCCGTGTGCACATTGTTCACTTGTCCGTGACAGTGGGCGGTGCTGCGTGTTCGTCTGCTACGTGACATGTCCCATGTGTTGGTCGTGTTACGGTCCTCATGCCTCCAGTAATCCAGCCCTGTCCAGTTTCCCACCTGCAGGTTGTTCGGGCGTGCACTGTACTGGATGCCACATGGTTCTAAGCGGGGGTGCTCCATGTTGCAGGTCTGTGGGGGTGGGGGCGGTGTTGTGGGTCGTGGTGATGGCTGGACACCCACTGACACCGATTGTTGTGGACCGTGATGTCTACCTTTCGGCTGTCGGTGTGCACTGCGGTGGCTGACACGTGGCTGTGGGGTGTGGGGGATGCTCCTCCTTGCTGTGCTGTGGGACTAGGGGCCTGGTGTGTGTTGTACTTGAGCTGTCCACCCTCCCACCCACTGCACTTTGTGTTCCTGCCACTTACCTGTTACTTGTCGGTTAGTGCAGCTATGGCGGACACATGGGTGTGGTGGGTGCTCGTTGTGGCGCTTCTGGCATACTTGGGGACCTGTTGGTGGTTACGTGGCTGGCTGAGTGTACACATGCCCCCACGTATCTTTCAGTTGTTAGGTTTGGGCTGTGTGTGGTGGTGTCTGTTGCATGTGTGTGTGATGTGTTGTGTATTGTGTGCTGGACATGGGGGTGTTTGTCCCTGGGAGCTGTGGCATGGTGGTAGGGAATGTGAGTACATAGCGGTGTGCTGGTATACATTAGTTTGTACTTACCAGCCTCCACTCCCCTGGTAATCCGGTGAGGATCTCCGGATGGATGATGACTCGCACCTTCTCCTCCCACGCTTTGAAGGTCTTGAAAAGCGCGGGATTCCCTCCGCCAGTGACGGCAGCCAGCTCTCTGTTTTTGCTCTCCTTCTTCTTGACCAGGCTTTTGACGTCATTCCACCGTTTGTTTATTTCTCCTCTGTTCCTGGGCAGGGTCCCGACTGCATTGACCTGGTCTACGATCCGGTTCCACATTCTGTTTCTGGTGGCTAGTGGTGTGTGCTGGACCAGGTTTCCATAGATGTGTGGGTGCACCTTGATGATCTCGTCGACCATGACCGTCAGCTCAATGGGCGTGAACTTGGGCATTCTTTGTGGTGCCATGGTGTTTGTGGTGCTGGTGCGGTGTGTGTTGTGTAATGTGCAGGGGGTTTGTGGTGCCGGTGTTTGGTGGTGGTGGTTGTGGTTGTGATGTGTGCGTTTCTGTGGTGTGCTGCTGTCCTTGCTGTGTCACTGTGTCCTCTCCTCTCCTCTCTGCTTTGCAATGTTGCAAGGGGTTGTGGTCTGTGGGAGTGCTGCTTTTGTACTTACCTATGTGGGTGTGTCCTCATGGTCTGTTGTTTTCAGGTGTGTTGTGTCTGGTGTTCTGGCCTTTGTAGTTTTTGTTTGTCCAGGGGGGGTGTTTTCGGGATGTGTACTGTGCTTGTGTATTTGTGCGTGCCTTGCTGTGTGGACTTGTTGGCCATGTTGTGTGCGATTGTTTTTGTCAGCAGATGGTTTCTGTGCAGGGACGTGGCCGCCATGGCTTCTGCCGTGTCAATTTTCATCGGCGTTGTTTGCGCTGGCGGGCGGTATATTTGTAGTTTTCCCGCGCTCATGGCGGTGCGATCATAATTTCACGTGCGGTGTGTCGGCCGTGAGGGCGGGCGGTTTTGTGTTGTCGTGCGTGTTTCCGTCCGTGGCGGGCGGTTTGACTCCGACTCGGACGAGGGCGGGCGGTATCTTGTGTGATTTTTCCGCCGATGGCGGTTTTCGGTTTGTGTCATCGTAATGGCGTGGTCGGTGTTCAGTCGGTGTGTGCGGGCGGATTTTTGCCGCTTTCATGGGTGGCGGATTTTTTTACGCCCGGTATCGTAATGGGCCTTTAAGATGTTTCCAACGTCTGCGTGCTTCGGTCCAGCCAGCGCCAAGACACCCATGGGTATTCGCGCACATTATAAGTTATTTAACATAACAATTCACTGCGCATGCACGAGCTCCTGATTTTCGGCACTGTGATATAAAAACACTACAGATTTGGAGCAAGGTGAGTGATTGTGGGGCGGCGTGTTATTTATCCCGATTTGTGTGTTGCAAAAAGTCTTACTGGTTACAATTTGACAGGAATATTTGAAGATCACTCCTCGTTCGGCTGAAGAACTCGAGTTCCCACTGCAACTCGACATCTGGTATTGTGATGCTGTGCAGGAGGAAATGAGAACATACCAAGAGACAAGGAGCCCAACCATCCCACCTGCGTCAAGGTGATCTGGAGCTATCTAAATCAAAAAAGATTTCTTCTAAAAGGAGACATCTCCCTTCTTCCTCGTCATGTTCATCAAGGGCTTGTAGATCTTGTTGTTCTTCCCCTAAGAAAACAAACAGAGATAACAAGGATGACGAAAGGATATTGGAGAATCTAGCCGCTTTAAATGAAAAGATGTCCGGAGGCAAAGATACTATAGAAACCAATATATATTTTGATGTCTCTGCATCAGGGGATTTGGATGATTTATAAACATAACCATCACCAGATTTGAAAGGGAAATACATCTCCAGGGAGGTATTACCAGAGATCTCGAATCATGTTAAACGAATATGGGTTTCCCTGTGGATGAGGCTCCAGGCACTGGGATACTGGGTCAAGACAGTTTAAGAAACCACCATGTGTTAGAATGACTATTCATGACTATTTTTATTTATTTAAAAAGTTTTATATAGCGCGAACTAGACCCTGGAAGGGTATCGGAGTGCTTTACAAATGTTACATCAAATAGATAGCTTGATACACTAGGTACAAAAATAAGAGTAGATAGCGGGAAAGCATACGTGATGTCAAGCATTAGTAGGGGGTCCAGGGGTACTCAAGAGTGTGTTAGCCATTGGTCCTTAAAATCCGGTGCAAGTCCTGGTTGGTGAGCTAAATCAAGTGTTGGGGTCGGGTAGGGATTTGTTCATTAAAAGCAGTTTGACTTCTTTTTTGAAGGAAGTGCTTGAAGGGTTCATTCCGATTTCGGGGGGCAGGGCATTCCAGATTCTAGGTGCTAGTCAGGAGAAAGTACGGTTGTATGTTTTCTTTTTCCAAACTTTTTGAGGTTTCAATAGCTAGGTGCTGGTGCTTCTCGACGTTCTACCACCGCCTGATAATTCTAGTTTATCAGCTAGATACCTTGGTGTGTTGAAGTGCAAGGCTTTGTGTGTCATGCAGGCAATTTTTAGCTGTGTTCCTGCTTCATAATGGAGCCAGTTCAGTGCCTTTAGATCAGGGGTGAAGTGGTTGTTCTTTTTGGAGCCGGTGACAAGTCTTACAGCCGCGTTGAGAGAGGCTCTTAATGGAGCCATTCTGGATCTCGGCAGACCACATAAGGTTGTATTCCCATAGCCTATTCTGGGTATCACTAGAGCTTGCACTGCTGATTTGAGGTCGTCAGCGGGGAGGAAGGGTTTTAGTTTTCTAATAATGTTCATATGAAAGCTTGCTCCTCTGGTGGCTGTGCTGATGTGTTTGTGCATGTTGAAATTTATGTCAATTGTTATTCCCAGAGATCTTGCTGAATCTATGATGTGTGGTTTGCAGTTGAAGGCTGTTAAGTGTTTCATCCAGTCTTCAATATCGTGTCCTCGTGGTAGGTTAATTAGGAGGAATTCAGTTTTGAGCGCATTAAGTTTGAGGTGGTTTCTGGTCAGCCATTTGTGGGTTTTTTGCAGGGTTGTATTGAGTAAACGGATATCATCTGGTGACACTTTTAGGTATAGTTGGGTATTATCCGCATATATGTGGTAGTGAACATTGGAGAGTTTCAGAATTTCGGTTAAGGGTTCCATGAATAGATTGAAGCGGGTAGGTGATAAGGAGGAGCTTTGAGGGACTCCCAGGGTGACTGCTGTGGCAGTGGACAGCGATTGGTTGATCTTGATTCTTTGCGTTTGGCGGTCTTAAGAAAGAGGCAAACTATTTTAGGGCAGCCCCTGATAACCCCATTCTATGTTCAAGTAAATCCAGGAGACTGTAAAGTTATGGATGTGATGGTAAAATCCTGACAAAATTAATCTCCCAAGATTCACAGCTAAATTATATCGTTTGGATAAAATGGAGGACACTCTTCTTGACTCAATACATGTGGATTCTGTGGTGGCAAGTTTGGTTGGCAGGTCTTCCATGGTGGAAGAAAATATCCTGAAAGACCCTGAGGAGAAGAAAGTTGATGGCACTCTAGAGAACGTTTACTCTGGGGCACATTTAGCATTGCGAACTGGGGTGTACAGTGCTTGCGCCTCACAATCTTTGATATCTGACTTCAAGACATTTTGAAAGCTTACCAAAAGCATCCTGAAGAACCAGGCCAGGAAGCTGCAGATTTGCTTTAAGAAACGTCAGGTACAGTTTTCAACAAACATTTCCTTTGACACTGTAAGAGCCTCAGCCGTTGCTTGTGGTGGCTCTATTGCAGCTCATCGTAATTAATTTCTAAAAAGACTGGAAAACTGATGCAGCACAAAGAGCTACAGCATTAACAATCACTTGTGAAGGGAAAAGACTATTTAGCTCAACCTGGAGAAACACTGCATAAGATTCAGAAATGGAGGAAGCATTCATTTCAGTTCAGGAAACATCAGTTAAAATCTCCTGGTTAATCTTCCTACAAGAGCAAAAGCTCCTTCTGACAACCATCGCACAGACAGAACTGTGAGAGGAAACAGTTAAAGGCTTCTTTTTAAAGATATCCTCAGAAGCAGATTCCAGACAGGAGCAACAAGGATCAGCTTTACGGACTCTGCTGAGTCGCAGGAAACAGTTGGACTTGGTTGTCATGTTGGAGGAAGGATCCACCATTATCTGGAAGCTTGGAAAACAACGACAGAGGCTTGGGTCCTATGCATTGTGAGACAAGGCTACCAAAAAGAGTTCCGAAGGACTCAGGAACAATCCCAACCCACTGGAGAATGCAATTGTGCCAGTTCCTCCATCCCAGGAAGGAAAAGGTGTGTACACTACAGTTTTACTTCTTCCCAAAATATCGGGAGGATTCAGGATTGGCATCAACCTGAAAGCTCGGAGCAAGTTCATCAAGAAGATACATTCTAAATGGAAACACAGAAAGGAATAATCCCTTTAGTTCAAAAGGTCAAATATAATGCGACAATAGACGTGATGGATGCATACCTACATTTTCCATTGGCGGAGAGACATCAAAAGTATTTAAGGTTTTGCATCAGCAAGAAACACTGGAAATTCAGAGTTCTAACTTTCGGTCTCCAGTCAACTGATCTGGGTTTAATCCATCATCATTCTTTAGCTCACTCCACCACCCCAGTTCAGACATGGCCATATGCAAATCAGTCTGACCCTGTGCCTCATGGGAACAGTCCAGCCCGAACTTGCAATGTTCAACACTCTGTCCATCATCCCCTTTGGTTTTGCTTTGTTCGCCCTAAGTTGGCAGGGTATGCCCAGACGTGGGTCCCTTGCTCACTTTGCCACTGGATTCAAGATAGCCTGGCTGATGAGGGCTGTGAGCCCGAAACCGGTCCCAGGATGCTTGTTTCCGGTCCAGGGAAGACATGGCTTGGCAGTTCGGGCTGGACTGTTCCCATGAGGCACAGGGTCAGACTGATTTGCATATAGCCATGTCTGAACTGGGGTGGCGGAGTGAGCTAAAGAATGATGATGGATTAAACCCAGATCAGTTGACTGGGGGTGAGTGCTTGCAATGTTCAACACTCCGTCCATCATCCCCTTTGGTTTTACCCATATCTGTAGCCTGGTTAATTCATGCTCCAACAGAATCAGAAGTTCTGCAATCATTGCAAAACGTCATCCTTTGGCTAAACAAGCAAAGGTTTCTTCTGATCTATCACCTAAGCAGAGTGTTCTTATCACAGGATAAAGCTTTAACAAAGACAGAAGCAGCATGGATGGTGGAGACTCTACTACTGCAATGGCCAAAGGAGTTACTCTATGCTGCTCCTCCTTTCCTCCTAAATCAGAGACTTGTGAGAAAGTTCCACAAGGGGAAAGCAGATATTATCCTAGTGGTTTTGCCCTCACATTACATATTTTCCTCGCCTGAAGAGGATGTCCCTTCAACGTCCTTGGATACTACTCTTGCATTCTCCTCCGCTGACAGCTGTAAATCCGTTGAGTCTCCTGAAGCTCACCCTCTGGGTTTGGAAGTTGAAAGGCTGGACCTTTTACTAAAAGGCCTTTCAACTGAGGCAATTGACGCTGTTCAAGATTTAAGACCTAGAACATTTAAATCTTACACTAGACATTGGTCAAACTGCAAATCATGGCGTTTATCTCTTGAAGTCTCTGCTGCTTCTTGGAAAATGTCCTTTATTCTTGAATTTTTGTTCGAAGATTTTCAGCAGACCATCTTTTTATTAACGCTTAAATTGCAATGGTTCTCGATAAAGGATTTTTGTGGCAATGGTCTCTCACTGCAGGAATCAGTCTCTTGTTTCTAGTCGTTTCAACAGTATTTCCATTTCTAGACGTTTATCTCATAACATGGCTCCTCCGTGGCATTTTCCTTCGGTTCATCAATGCTTTTAATCTCAACCTTTTGTACCCTTTGGACACAGTACACTTAAACTGTCTCTCTCTAAATGTGTATTTTATTTATTTATTTATTTATTTATTTAGAAGGATTTATATAGCGCAGACAAGACCCTTGCGGGTATCAGAGCGCTTTACAACAAATAAATGAAAGAAAAAGAGGGAATAGCCAGAGGGAAATAGGTATATACATATAAAAATAATATTGCTTATAAGTCAAACAAACGGTAATAGATCCAGCATAGCACCTATCTACAGTCCTGCATCAAATAGATCAAGTGAATTTTGTCAGGAGAATCGATTTAACTTCCTTTTTAAATGATGCCGTGTGAGGGTTCTGTCTTGTATTTGGGGGTAAGGCATTCCAAATCCTAGGGGCTATTCCTGAAAATGAACGGTTATAAGTTTTCTTTTTTTTGAAACGTTGTGGTTTCAACAGAAGGTTATATGAGCTCCTGTTAGTTCTGTTGCCGCCCGATGGAACTAGTTTCTCAGCAAGGTAACGTGGTGTTTTGTGATGCAATGCCTTGTGTGTCATACAGGCGATTTTCAAATGGATTCTGGCCTCAAAGGGTAGCCAGTTAAGGGCACGCAAGTCCGGGGAGATGTGACAGTTTCTTTTGGAGCCTGTGATTAGCCTGGCGGCAGCGTTGATTGATGCTCTTAGTGGGGCTGTCGTTGCTCTGGGGAGGCCGCAGAGAGCGACACTCCCATATTCCACTCTGGGGATTACTAGCGTTTGGACTGCTTGTTTAAAGTCATTTGCGGGTATGAAGGGTTTCAGTCTTCTTAGGGTGTTCATTTGAAATGTTGTTCCGTTTGCTGCTGCACTGATGTGCTTCTGCAAAGTTAGCTTATTGTCCAGAGTTATACCTAGCGATTTGGCAGAATCGATCATGAGCGGTTGGCCGTCTAGTGCTGTTAGGTGCTTCATCCATTCCATGATGGTGGTTGTTTGGTTGGGGGGTGCTATTAGGAGGAATTCAGTTTTTAGGGTGTTTAATTTTAAATGGTTGTTTGCCAGCCAGGTCTGCGTTTTTTGTAGCGTCGAATTAAGGGACTTGATGTCCTCAAGTGAATGTACCTTAATGTAGAGTTGTGTGTCGTCTGCGTACATGTGATATTGGACCTTTGCAGAGTTGAGAAGTTCTGTGAGTGGTTCCATGAACAAATTGAATAGTGTCGGGGAGAGGGAGGAACCTTGGGGTACTCCTAAAGTGACAGGAGTAGGTTTGGATAAAGATTGATTGGTCTTGAAACTTTGTGTTCTGTTTTGAAGGAAGGAAGTGAACCAGTTGAGAACCGTTCCCGATAGTCCCATTCTATGTTTCAGGAGGTCTAATAGACTGTCATGTTTGACGGTGTCGAAGGCGGAGGATAGGTCCAGTAGGATTAGTAAACATGCTTTGTTTTGGTCCAGTATTTTAAGGCATCATCTATTATGTGGGTCATGGCGGATTCGGTACTGTGCCCTGATCGAAAGCCAGATTGGAATTTGTCGAGCAGATTGAAGTGATCAATGTGGTGGGTAAGTTGCGTGTGAACACATTTTTCTAGTAGTTTGGCCAGGGTGGGGATGTTGGATATGGGGCGATAGTTATTTAGGTCAGCTGGGTCAGCTGATGGTTTCTTTAAAATGGGGGAGACCTGACCAGCTTTGAGGATATCTGGGATGGATCCTTGAAGCAGAGAGCTGTTTATAATCCTGGTCCATAGAGGCACTAATGTCGGTATGAAGTCTTTTAGGAGGGAGTGGGTCAGCGAAGTGATTGGAGGGATTTAAGGCCGTAAGCGTTTTTAGAATAGCTTCTTCGCTGTAGAGGTTGAATGAGGACCAGTCTGCATTGTTTTTGGGGTCGAGCTTTGCGGAACAGCTAAGCGGGTTCCTGCAGGGGGTCCCTGAGGCGATCATGTGAGGGTTGGAGAGGGCTGATAGGTCCTTCAATAGGTCTGTCTTTATGTTTTCCGTTTTTTTTGTGAAATATGATGCGAAAACCTGGGGAGTGTTTCTGCATTAACTTGAGGTGAGTGGGAGACACCCTTAGATTGCGCTTTGATTATTTCAAACAGTCTTTTGGGGCGATTCTTGGATTGGTTCAATTGATTGCTGAAGAAGTCGATTTTTGAGCGTCTAATTTTCCTGTAATAAGCGTTTCTTGTGCTTCTGAGTAATTTGAGGTGAGGGGAGGAAGGTGCTGCTCTCCATTGACGTTCAATTGTTCTTAGTGTTCTTCTGTCCTCATTTAACCTACCGTCATACCATGGGTTTGAGGCTTTGTTTGAGATACTTTTCAATTGTAGTGGGGCTAAATTGTCTAATAATATGTTCATAGATTGGAAGTAGTGATTGGTTAGCTCATGTACTTCATGTGAGCTGTCAGATGGGGTGTTAAGATAGGGCAAGCGGTTGCAAGTGAGGAGGGATTGATGTTTTTTAGGTTTCTCTTCCAGATTTTCGTTCTCTTGGGTTGGACATGAAGTGGTTTAACTACTTCGTTGATATAGAAAGTGATGATGTGATGGTCGGACCAGTCACAAGGGAGGATAGAATCCAGTTGGGTGTAGTCCGCTTTGGAGATTACCAGATCTAGGGTTGATCCTTTGTTATGTGTTGGGCTGTCACAAATTTGGGATAAGTTAAGGTCAGTCAAGAAAGTTTTGAGGCTATTGACCTCCGGGTCGTCCGGGTCATTCCAGTGGAGGTTGAAGTCTCCAAGGAAAATCTGCTTGTTCTGGAGACCGGCATTTGTAGCTAGGATATCCATTACGTGTTCAATAAAGGTAAGGTTGTTTCCTGGTGGATGGTACAATGAGTGAATTGAGCATATTGGGGTGTTATTATTAGAGATTTCAAGATGTAAGTATTCACAGGAGGTGAAACCCGGGGAGATGAGACGTTTCACGGAGAGGTAGTTCTGGTGTATGCAGGCAATACCTCCTCCAAGCCTGTCAATTCTATCTAGTCTTGTGATGTGATAGTTAGGTGGGACTAGTATGTCAAGGATGGGCGAGGATGAGTCGTTTAGCCATGTTTCCGTTAAGATTATGAAGTCAGGTTCGTTGTTTAGTATGAGGTCAGCTATATCAGCGGCATGACGCGCTGCTGACCTACAGTTTAGTAGGATACATTTTAGCCTGGCCTTGGTAGGTATAATGTTGTGGTCTTGTAAGATGGGAACTATCTTGAGGTTTTTTTCAACAATACCTCTGGTGACGTGTCTACTGGTTCTATCGGGGTTGGAAGGGATGGCTTGGATAGAGGACAATATCCGTGTGTTGTCTGTGTGCACCGAGGGGAGGGACGGAGATGGGGGTTCGTAGGACTGAAGTAGAGAGGTAAGATCTTGCGGTGAGAGTGAGTTTTTTATTCTGAATGGGCGGGTTAAGGCATTGGTGTCAGGTATTGATTTCCATCTAGGGGGGTTCTGTGACGTGGACCTAGCGTGTGATTGTTGGCGGAAACTCGCTTTTGTGTTTGGTTGTGTCAGGATAAGGTCATGAAGAGTTTGGATGTCATCTTTAATTTGACTTAGGGCTAGTAATATCTCCTCGAGTCTAGGGTCAGGAGCCAGAGTTGACTTATTTCTCAGCCGGTCTGTGGGTAGGTGAAGTGGGGTTATAAGACTGTGTTCGTGAGGCGAGAAGTGAGGTGGTTCGATTAGTGGCTGTTTTTTAGTGTGGTGATCCGATGTAAGAGGGGAAGTAGAGAAGGGGTGCAACGGGGTAATGTTTTGAGCTGTAGGGGGAGAGGCGGTAAAGTTCGACGTGAGGGGAGAGGAGGCCTGAAGGAGTGCTGGCTGATCGGATGTACTGGTGTAGGGAGAGGTTGGGGCCGAGTTTGTAGTGGGTATGCTGGGCATAGCGAGATGGGTGGGTAGAGTTGTGTAATGTGTGGGAGGGGGAATGGATGCGGGATGGGACAGCTAGAGGAGTGGGGACGCTTGTGTGCAGAGTGATAGGCATAGAGGAAGTGCCAGTGGAGTTGTGGGAGGAGTAGGCCATGGGGAGATGTATGTCTTGTGGCTATTACTTCTGCATGGTTCCTGGGTGTACTTTCAGCTCGTGTGTCGTTCTACTTTTTGGGCATTTTCTAGATAGTGCAGTAGTCCTGAAACAAGATCCCGCTTTTCTACTGAAAGTCAATTCTAAGTTTCACTCTTCTCAAGAAATCATTCCTCCTTCTTTCTTCCCTTCTCCTACTTCTGAGGATGAGAAAATGTTACATTTAATGGATGTTAAACATGCTCTGTGTCTTTACATTGACCGGTAAGTACAGAAAGTTTGACAGTTTGTCACTTTTAGTTTAGTTGCTCAAGGCAAGAATGTCCCAAAAATGAATATGTTGCTGGGTAAAAGATAATTGGTTTGGCTTATGGGAGTCAAGATTTAAAATTTCCAAATGACATTCAGGGGTGTTCTACCAGAGGAATGCAGCGTCATGGGCAGAATTCCAAAGGTGTACCACTTGAATACATTTGCAGAGCGGGGACTGCAGCATGTGATCACACGTTTGTGAAGCACAATCAACAGCAAAACATTCTCCCTGAAGAAAAGAGATTTGGTGTGAGTAGTTTTGAAGTCAGTAAAAAGAGAAGTAATAATATGCATTTGTTCATTAAGAGTTTATTTTTCATTAAACCACAAGATATGGCATGATATTGTTTCAAGGCATTATTTGTTTATGAAACTGTATAAAATCGTGGTTATAGGATTTTTAGTTAAATGGATTAAAAGGTCAAAAGCCTTATAGGACTGAGTATACCCAGTGCCGCTGGAATTATGCTGCTGGAGAGGGCCAAATTATGCAACAGGGTTGGATAAACTATGCTACAAGAAAAGGCAAAATATGCAGCACATTTTGTAATAGTGTCTCAATATATTATCTTCCTTATACATGTATACCCTTTCTATGTAGTTATGTATCTATATATTTATTACTTTACTCCTACCGTTGAAGAAAAGAAAAAACGCTCTAAAAATGCATTACTCCATGTCTCACCCTATACCTCTCTCAATATATCCTCTACCTCTACTCTCTAACTTATCCCAAACCTCACTCTCCTACTATGATCTCCCAAATAAAGCCTTCTCGACTCTTTCCTCCTCGATCCCTTCTTGGCTCACCCCAAACCCCATTTTACTGCTATGATCTCCCAAATAACCCTTTCTAGATTCTTCCTTCATGTATGCCCCACTTGACTGATCCAAAACCTCATTTTACTGCTATGATCTCCCAAATAACCCTTTCTAGATTCTTCCTTCACGTATGCCCCACTTGACTGATCCAAAACCTCATTTTACTGCTATGATCTCCCAAATAACCCTTTCTAGATTCTTCCTTCATGTATGCCCCACTTGATTGATCCAAAACCTCATTTTACTGCTATGATCTCCCAAATAACCCTTTCTAGATTCTTCCTTCATGTATGCCCCACTTGACTGATCCAAAACCTCATTTTACTGCTATGATCTCCTAAATAACCCTTTCTAGATTCTTCCTTCATGTATGCCCCACTTGACTGATCCAAAACCTCATTTTACTGCTATGATCTCCTAAATAACCCTTTCTAGATTCTTCCTTCATGTATGCCCCACTTGACTGATCCAAAACCTCATTTTACTGCTATGATCTCCCAAATAACCCTTTCTAGATTCTTCCTTCACGTATGCCCCACTTGACTGATCCAAAACCTCATTTTACTGCTATGATCTCCCAAAGAACCCTTTCTAGATTCTTCCTTCACCTATGCCCCACTTGACTGACCCAAACCCCATTTTACTACTATGATCTCCCAAATAACCCTTTCTAGATTCTTCCTTCATGTATGCCCCACTTGACTGATCCAAAACCTCATTTTACTGCTATGATCTCCCAAATAACCCTTTCTAGATTCTTCCTTCACGTATGCCCCACTTGACTGACCCAAACCCCATTTTACTACTATGATCTCCCAAATAACCCTTTCTAGATTCTTCCTTCATGTATGCCCCACTTGACTGATCCAAAACCTCATTTTACTGCTATGATCTCCCAAATAACCCTTTCTAGATTCTTCCTTCACGTATGCCCCACTTGACTGATCCAAAACCTCATTTTACTGCTATGATCTCCCAAAGAACCCTTTCTAGATTCTTCCTTCACCTATGCCCCACTTGACTGACCCAAACCCCATTTTACTACTATGATCTCCCAAATAACCCTTTCTAGATTCTTCCTTCATGTATGCCCCACTTGACTGATCCAAAACCTCATTTTACTGCTATGATCTCCCAAATAACCCTTTCTAGATTCTTCCTTCACGTATGCCCCACTTGACTGATCCAAAACCTCATTTTACTGCTATGATCTCCCAAATAACCCTTTCTAGATTCTTCCTTCATGTATGCCCCACTTGACTGATCCAAAACCTCATTTTACTGCTATGATCTCCCAAAGAACCCTTTCTAGATTCTTCCTTCACGTATGCCCCACTTGACTGACCCAAACCCCATTTTACTACTATGATCTCCCAAATAACCCTTTCTAGATTCTTCCTTCATGTATGCCCCACTTGACTGATCCAAAACCTCATTTTACTGCTATGATCTCCCAAATAACCCTTTCTAGATTCTTCCTTCATGTATGCCCCACTTGACTGATCCAAAACCTCATTTTACTGCTATGATCTCCCAAAGAACCCTTTCTAGATTCTTCCTTCACCTATGCCCCACTTGACTGACCCAAACCCCATTTTACTACTATGATCTCCCAAATAACCCTTTCTAGATTCTTCCTTCACGTATGCCCCACTTGACTGATCCAAAACCTCATTTTACTGCTATGATCTCCCAAATAACCCTTTCTAGATTCTTCCTTCACGTATGCCCCACTTGACTGACCCAAACCCCATTTTACTACTATGATCTCCCAAATAACCCTTTCTAGATTCTTCCTTCATGTATGCCCCACTTGACTGACCCAAACCTCATTTTACTACTATGATCTCCCAAATAACCCTTTCTAGATTCTTCCTTCATGTATGCCCCACTTGACTGATCCAAAACCTCATTTTACTGCTATGATCTCCCAAATAACCCTTTCTAGATTCTTCCTTCATGTATGCCCCACTTGACTGATCCAAAACCTCATTTTACTGCTATGATCTCCCAAATAACCCTTTCTAGATTCTTCCTTCACGTATGCCCCACTTGACTGACCCAAACCCCATTTTACTACTATGATCTCCCAAATAACCCTTTCTAGATTCTTCCTTCACGTATGCCCCACTTGACTGATCCAAAACCTCATTTTACTGCTATGATCTCCCAAATAACCCTTTCTAGATTCTTCCTTCACCTATGCCCCACTTGACTGACCCAAACCCCATTTTACTGCTATGATCTCCCAAATAACCCTTTCTAGATTCTTCCTTCACGTATGCCCCACTTGACTGATCCAAAACCTCATTTTACTGCTATGATCTCCCAAATAACCCTTTCTAGATTCTTCCTTCACGTATGCCCCACTTGACTGATCCAAAACCTCATTTTACTGCTATGATCTCCCAAATAACCCTTTCTAGATTCTTCCTTCACGTATGCCCCACTTGACTGACCCAAACCCCATTTTACTACTATGATCTCCCAAATAACCCTTTCTAGATTCTTCCTTCATGTATGCCCCACTTGACTGATCCAAAACCTCATTTTACTGCTATGATCTCCCAAATAACCCTTTCTAGATTCTTCCTTCACGTATGCCCCACTTGACTGATCCAAAACCTCATTTTACTGCTATGATCTCCCAAATAACCCTTTCTAGATTCTTCCTTCACGTATGCCCCACTTGACTGATCCAAAACCTCATTTTACTGCTATGATCTCCTAAATAACCCTTTCTAGATTCTTCCTTCACGTATGCCCCACTTGACTGACCCAAACCCCATTTTACTACTATGATCTCCCAAATAACCCTTTCTAGATTCTTCCTTCATGTATGCCCCACTTGACTGATCCAAAACCTCATTTTACTGCTATGATCTCCCAAAGAACCCTTTCTAGATTCTTCCTTCACGTATGCCCCACTTGACTGACCCAAACCCCATTTTACTACTATGATCTCCCAAATAACCCTTTCTAGATTCTTCCTTCATGTATGCCCCACTTGACTGATCCAAAACCTCATTTTACTGCTATGATCTCCCAAATAACCCTTTCTAGATTCTTCCTTCACGTATGCCCCACTTGACTGATCCAAAACCTCATTTTACTGCTATGATCTCCCAAATAACCCTTTCTAGATTCTTCCTTCACGTATGCCCCACTTGACTGATCCAAAACCTCATTTTACTGCTATGATCTCCTAAATAACCCTTTCTAGATTCTTCCTTCACGTATGCCCCACTTGACTGACCCAAACCCCATTTTACTACTATGATCTCCCAAATAACCCTTTCTAGATTCTTCCTTCATGTATGCCCCACTTGACTGATCCAAAACCTCATTTTACTGCTATGATCTCCCAAATAACCCTTTCTAGATTCTTCCTTCATGTATGCCCCACTTGACTGATCCAAAACCTCATTTTACTGCTATGATCTCCCAAAGAACCCTTTCTAGATTCTTACTTCACGTATGCCCCACTTGACTGACCCAAACCCCATTTTACTACTATGATCTCCCAAATAACCCTTTCTAGATTCTTCCTTCATGTATGCCCCACTTGACTGATCCAAAACCTCATTTTACTGCTATGATCTCCCAAATAACCCTTTCTAGATTCTTCCTTCATGTATGCCCCACTTGACTGATCCAAAACCTCATTTTACTGCTATGATCTCCCAAATAACCCTTTCTAGATTCTTCCTTCACGTATGCCCCACTTGACTGACCCAAACCCCATTTTACTACTATGATCTCCCAAATAACCCTTTCTAGATTCTTCCTTCACGTATGCCCCACTTGACTGATCCAAAACCTCATTTTACTGCTATGATCTCCCAAATAACCCTTTCTAGATTCTTCCTTCACCTATGCCCCACTTGACTGACCCAAACCCCATTTTACTGCTATGATCTCCCAAATAACCCTTTCTAGATTCTTCCTTCACGTATGCCCCACTTGACTGATCCAAAACCTCATTTTACTGCTATGATCTCCCAAATAACCCTTTCTAGATTCTTCCTTCACGTATGCCCCACTTGACTGATCCAAAACCTCATTTTACTGCTATGATCTCCCAAATAACCCTTTCTAGATTCTTCCTTCACGTATGCCCCACTTGACTGACCCAAACCCCATTTTACTACTATGATCTCCCAAATAACCCTTTCTAGATTCTTCCTTCATGTATGCCCCACTTGACTGATCCAAAACCTCATTTTACTGCTATGATCTCCCAAATAACCCTTTCTAGATTCTTCCTTCACGTATGCCCCACTTGACTGATCCAAAACCTCATTTTACTGCTATGATCTCCCAAATAACCCTTTCTAGATTCTTCCTTCACGTATGCCCCACTTGACTGATCCAAAACCTCATTTTACTGCTATGATCTCCTAAATAACCCTTTCTAGATTCTTCCTTCACGTATGCCCCACTTGACTGACCCAAACCCCATTTTACTACTATGATCTCCCAAATAACCCTTTCTAGATTCTTCCTTCATGTATGCCCCACTTGACTGATCCAAAACCTCATTTTACTGCTATGATCTCCCAAAGAACCCTTTCTAGATTCTTCCTTCACGTATGCCCCACTTGACTGACCCAAACCCCATTTTACTACTATGATCTCCCAAATAA
This sequence comes from Calotriton arnoldi, assembly GCA_963921515.1. Classification (NCBI taxonomy): domain Eukaryota; kingdom Metazoa; phylum Chordata; class Amphibia; order Caudata; family Salamandridae; genus Calotriton; species Calotriton arnoldi. Next base: position 875,389 of record CAWUFW010004063.1, read on the forward strand.
CCCTTTCTAGATTCTTCCTTCATGTATGCCCCACTTGACTGATCCAAAACCTCATTTTACTGCTATGATCTCCCAAATAACCCTTTCTAGATTCTTCCTTCACGTATGCCCCACTTGACTGATCCAAAACCTCATTTTACTGCTATGATCTCCCAAATAACCCTTTCTAGATTCTTCCTTCACGTATGCCCCACTTGACTGATCCAAAACCTCATTTTACTGCTATGATCTCCTAAATAACCCTTTCTAGATTCTTCCTTCACGTATGCCCCACTTGACTGACCCAAACCCCATTTTACTACTATGATCTCCCAAATAACCCTTTCTAGATTCTTCCTTCATGTATGCCCCACTTGACTGATCCAAAACCTCATTTTACTGCTATGATCTCCCAAATAACCCTTTCTAGATTCTTCCTTCATGTATGCCCCACTTGACTGATCCAAAACCTCATTTTACTGCTATGATCTCCCAAAGAACCCTTTCTAGATTCTTCCTTCACGTATGCCCCACTTGACTGACCCAAACCCCATTTTACTACTATGATCTCCCAAATAACCCTTTCTAGATTCTTCCTTCATGTATGCCCCACTTGACTGATCCAAAACCTCATTTTACTGCTATGATCTCCCAAAGAACCCTTTCTAGATTCTTCCTTCACCTATGCCCCACTTGACTGACCCAAACCCCATTTTACTACTATGATCTCCCAAATAACCCTTTCTAGATTCTTCCTTCACGTATGCCCCACTTGACTGATCCAAAACCTCATTTTACTGCTATGATCTCCCAAATAACCCTTTCTAGATTCTTCCTTCACGTATGCCCCACTTGACTGACCCAAACCCCATTTTACTACTATGATCTCCCAAATAACCCTTTCTAGATTCTTCCTTCATGTATGCCCCACTTGACTGATCCAAAACCTCATTTTACTGCTATGATCTCCCAAATAACCCTTTCTAGATTCTTCCTTCACGTATGCCCCACTTGACTGATCCAAAACCTCATTTTACTGCTATGATCTCCCAAATAACCCTTTCTAGATTCTTCCTTCACGTATGCCCCACTTGACTGATCCAAAACCTCATTTTACTGCTATGATCTCCTAAATAACCCTTTCTAGATTCTTCCTTCACGTATGCCCCACTTGACTGACCCAAACCCCATTTTACTACTATGATCTCCCAAATAACCCTTTCTAGATTCTTCCTTCATGTATGCCCCACTTGACTGATCCAAAACCTCATTTTACTGCTATGATCTCCTAAATAACCCTTTCTAGATTCTTCCTTCACGTATGCCCCACTTGACTGACCCAAACCCCATTTTACTACTATGATCTCCCAAATAACCCTTTCTAGATTCTTCCTTCATGTATGCCCCACTTGACTGATCCAAAACCTCATTTTACTGCTATGATCTCCCAAATAACCCTTTCTAGATTCTTCCTTCACGTATGCCCCACTTGACTGATCCAAAACCTCATTTTACTACTATGATCTCCTAAATAACCCTTTCTAGATTCTTCCTTCACGTATGCCCCACTTGACTGATCCAAAACCTCATTTTACTGCTATGATCTCCCAAAGAACCCTTTCTAGATTCTTCCTTCACGTATGCCCCACTTGACTGACCCAAACCCCATTTTACTACTATGATCTCCCAAATAACCCTTTCTAGATTCTTCCTTCATGTATGCCCCACTTGACTGATCCAAAACCTCATTTTACTGCTATGATCTCCCAAATAACCCTTTCTAGATTCTTCCTTCATGTATGCCCCACTTGACTGATCCAAAACCTCATTTTACTGCTATGATCTCCCAAATACCACGTTCTTAACTCTTCCCTCCTTTATCCATCCATTATCCTATTCAGTCAAACTAACAGACTCACATGTCCCCTGCTTCAATTAACAACTTATATTCCCCTATACTAATCCACCACTAATCCTTTTTGGGTTTCGGAATAGAGTGCTACTCGCCGTAAAGCGCCTCATCAGGGGTAATAGGCACCATATAAATACAATTACAATTATTTTGCCATTTTTAAACTTAGTAACACTTTCTGGACATTGGTTGCACCTCATTCGTACCCGTTTAACACCCAAATATAGCAATAAGCAACAGAAAGGTGACCAGTCCAGCTTTGCACAGGGCTTTCCACTGCGCTGCAACATGTGCTGTTGCATTTTGAGTAACTTTTGAACCGTTTGAGCTAGAAACTATTTTTTTGTTAAAATCTGTAGATTATGTGGCAAATGGCAAACCTATAATTATGCGAAAATCATCACGTCTGCACAATTCCAGAGGCCCTGAGATTACCTCACATGTGACGACTTGGACAGCGTAGAGGTAATGTCCCGTTTACCTACTGGTAATCTTCATTACTCTAGCCCTACTCGTACCAGTCATCACATACCCACCCACCCACCCTTCCCTGGATCAGGCCTTTGGGGGCTTGATATTTACAGGCAGTGCTGAGGGAATGCACACTTATTATAGCTCCCAGCTGAAGGTGGGTGGGGTTAAATATAACATTTCCTGTTTTGTGTCCTGTCCTGTGATGGGTCAAGCCTCAAAAGTGATGACTGGGATGAGGATGAGTAGGACTAAGAGTAATGAAGGTTACTAGTAAATCGGGGCATTCTAGAGCACGCCCTAGCGGAAACGGACACTTAGCAAAGACGTCCCATACTGCCCAGCGCAGTTCCTCATTCATTCGACCTCTCCTTGCAGCCAGATCAGTTCTAGGACGACCCACTACTTCCTTGGTAAAAACAGAATAACGTAGGCATTTGGAATATATACATCCTGCAGAGTCTTCCTGTGTCGGCCAGGGTCTCTACAATGAGACAGTCCGATGATGAACTCTGGAGTGCTTGCACTGACTAGACTGCCTTATGAAGAAGCTAACCCTATGCTTCACAGGCAGTCGATGCACGGATCCGGCAGCCAGTGTAATGTGTCTGCTTGTAGACAGGCCGCAGAGAAACCGGATGTCAGCAGTGTCCGCATTCTGGACAAGCACCCGCCTGCTCAGGACGATGTATAGATTCCCATATAGAAGACTGCGGCTAACTGGCTGTAAATATTCTATCACTTATTTGAGCAGCTGACAGCCCAGTGGTCCTTTTTCTCTTCCCAACCACCCTGACTACATGTCATTAGTGATGTTGACATTATAATGCAGTTTCATTTTAAAAGAATTAGAGAAAGTGCTGCAGAAAACACAAGTAGGATGAAAAGGAGCCTGTAATGATGGTCTGTGGATCCGGACAAGACACAAGATTCGCAGAGATAAAGAGAGACACACATGCATTTATGAAGGACTCGCGTCTCTTCCAACATGTTGCAAAGATAGCTCGGAGAGTTAAACATGGCTGCTGGCAACAGAGTGCATCTGAAAAGGACTGGTTCCACCATTCATCCTTCGGAGGGTGATTAACCGGGTGACAATGAATTAATTAGCCCCACCACCTGGCATCTACAGCACTTTGGAACTATACGAGGGTGGGACGGGTTATATGAAACAATAGTTCCTTTATCTTCTCATTTGACATGCCGCCCCTTTATTTCAGTAGCCGGACTGACATCAGTCATACCCAGCATCCCTAGACGCTTTCAATACTTGGAGAGGCACATAGCTCTGTCCTCGAGGCACATGAAGCGCGTGCATCCAGCAGGGGGCGGTTTTACAGAACAAATGAAATGGCAAACGTTGCAGCAGCAGAAACTGAACAAAACCCAAGAGACTGCAGCCCTAGGATTCTCCCACAGCTGCACCAATGCATCTCAGCCCTTCCTGCCACAACCACAGATATTCCAGCAGTGGCCCTGGAGTGCTAGGCTAACACACCTCCGCTCTGATCTAAAGCTCCCCTGCTAATACAGTGCACCTCACCTACCGCTCTACAAGTGCACCTCAGAACTGAAGCGGTGTAAATGATGCATCTCAGCCCTTCCTGCCACAGCCACAGATATTCCAGCAGTGGCCCTGGAGTGCTAGGCCAACACACCTCCGCTCTGACCTAAAGCTCCCCTGCTAATACAGCGCAGGAACACACTCACAGCTCTGCTGATGCACCTCACCTACCGCTCTACAAGTGCACCTCAGAACTGAAGCGGTGTAAATGATGCATCTCAGCCCTTCCTGCCACAGCCACAGATATTCCAGCAGTGGCCCTGGAGTGCTAGGCCAACACACCTCTGCTCTGACTTAAAGCTCCCCTGCTAATACAGTGCAGGAACACACTCACAGCTCTGCTGATGCACCTCACCTACCGCTCTACAAGTGCACCTCAGAACTGAAGCGGTGTAAATGATGCATCTCAGCCCTTCCTGCCACAGCCACAGATATTCCAGCAGTGGCCCTGGAGTGCTAGGCTAACACACCTCCGCTCTGACCTAAAGCTCCCCTGCTAATACAGCGCAGGAACACACTCACAGCTCTGCTGATGCACCTCACCTACCGCTCTACAAGTGCACCTCAGAACTGAGGCGGTGTAAATGATGCCTCTCTTAAATTACTCCTGAACATAATAAACACAAGGTCACCCGATTCAAAAAAACTTTCATTTATACATGTGTAACTTATGCATGTAGAAAAAGCAGGTGTGTGTGTTGACGCGCAAAAGACAACTCACAACTGTCTCTGTAAGCAGTGTTCAGATTCGCGTAAGAATTTTTTTTAATTAACTTTCGCTTTTTTTGTTACTTCATTTACTGCTTCACCTTCCTAGACACTCCTTGGTAAAACTAGAGAGTTGTCGCACTTTCTCACACATGAAGCACCTGGAATTTTCAGGTGTAACTATAGTCTTGAAAATGTCTTCATAATGGCAACTAAACTCAGAACGGGCGAATGCCACGTCTGCACAAGACCCCTCCGGCACAACCTTGGGACTCCTCACTTCTGCGATTGTGTGTGTCATACTTACAAGTAAACATACCACAGTGGCATCACGTATGCTATACATGCCCATCTACACTTTGTGAGTCCGGCACAGATTGCACAGAAGTGTGCAATAGGTCTTTCTCCAGGTGTAAATCTGCCACACACCTGCAACGGTCCCTCTCTTATTCCTGTCAGTACAATATTCTGAACAAAACATTCACAGACCAATGGATTTATTGCCCGTTTTCTTCATCAAGCTGTTTTTTTCTGTTGGAACTTGTGTTTGACAATAATTAAGAAGGCGGAGCTTGTATGGTTTTAACTGAAAATGTTAATCAGTAAAAATGTATGATTTATATAATTAATTAAAAACGGCATGAATTGTAATAAAATAAATGAATAAAGAAGTGTGGGAGAACACACTTATTCACTGTTCTATGGCAGCCCCATTCACCCAAAAGCTACTGTATGTTCAATGTAAACACGCTTTAAACAGTGCAAAGACCAACAGCCCTAACACTCTTTAAAAATTATCTTTCGTTTCCGAATACTTACCACTGGTCACTGTGCACACAGAAGGCCTCCCACTGCACCAATCGCCTCATCATGGTCAGCAAAACAGAATCTGCTTGTAATTTCATTATTTACTGGAGCCCAGTCCATAGAAAGGGAAACTCCAGTATTAAAACAAGCATTAGCAAAGCCAATAGGTCTCGGCAATGCCCGAGCTATTGGCCTTGACAATGTGAATGCCTTTTAGCCATGCTGTTTAGTACCACATCTGCTGTTCAGCATGGCTGAAAGTTACTGATAACCCGGAATCACAGGATGCTGAGCCGACGCAGAGTATTTTCACCCTCCATGTTGAGTGTACCGTCCTGCCCCTCCTAACAAAACAAGCATTGGCATAGCCAATAGGTCTCGCCTTTGGGACCTTATAAGTGTTTAGTTATCCAGCGCAATATCCTTTGTGCAACTACATCAACTGTTGCTTGGCTAAACACTTATAAGGTCCCAAAGGCGAGACCTATTGGCTATGCCAATGCTTGTTGTTTAAGTTATGACTCAAGTTGTTTACTTACATTTCGTTTTTAAATACAGGCTTTTTTCATTTTAAAGGTAATTTTTGTATTATTTTTTTTAAAGACATGAAAAACATCCACACAAAAATCAAACCGATTCTCATTTGAGCCAACTTTATTGGCCAAAAATGGCTTTTTTTTTTTTTTTTAAATGGAAGCATGAATGCCGTTTCCCACAAAAATCTTACATATTTATCATTCTTTGACTCCTGCTTTCCTTACAGAAACAGGACTTCCGAAGAAATACGTGACACGCTCTGGCCATAGTTTATAGATACACTCTCCAGACTGACGGATAGCAGTGACTTTGTGGTCGTATGTCCTAAAAGCCGTGTATTTAAACCATGTGACCAGTGGCACGGCGCAGGTTGGACCCCCATGTAAGTGCACAACGCCATGCCTAGTGGGGTGCGCCTCAGGTCCATGCCTCACTGGTTCAGTACAAAAATATTTGTGGCACTCAGGTCTTCAATCTGCGGCAGAAACTCCAACTGACAGCGCGGCGGCCTCGCCGCCCGGGTCAGATGTGGAACAGTCTGTTCTGCTGACTCGCGCGTACGGACGGGGTTTTATGATGGTGGAAACTGGCGCGCGCTCAATGCCCATCTTCAGTTCCGTCCAAAGCAGGTTTCTGTCCACGACTTATATTCGCAGCCCCTTTTCTCTGCTGCCTCTCGCAACATAGGGGTAATGCTGTGTCCGCGCTGCTGATGAAACATTGCTTCCGGAACTCATTTCGGGTAAAACGGATTACTTCCACATTTCGGGTACAATGAATTGCTTCCACGCTTATTCAATAAAATGTTGCTAATTACCAACAACGTTTATAAGATGGTGGTTCTCTGAATCACCTGCCTTTTTTATTTAGAATGTGTAAATTGGTTGCGTAAGGCCTCTGTGCTCCAAAACACAGGGACACCTCTAAATGCACAGATGTTCTGAGCTAAGGACTCGGAGCGGAAGCCCTCGGAAATGTGTTGAACATATCAGTTGTTAACCCGTTCCAGACTGGGGCTTTTGAGCTTAGGATGAGGGGTGCACAGCATGCTGGTGCTGCAGTGTGAGCGGGGGTGTAAAGCAGGGCTGCACATAATGCTGGCTGGGCGGTGTCAGTGGGGGTGTAAAGCAGGGGTGCACATAATGCTGGCTCTGTGGTGTCAGTGGGGTGTAAAGCAGGGGTGCACAGCACGCTGGCTCTGCAGTGTCAGCGGGGGTGTAAAGCAGGGGTGCACAGCACACTGGCTCTGAAGTGTCAGCGGGGGTGTAAAGCAGGGGTGCAGTGCATGCCGGCTCTGCGGTGTCAGCGGGGTGTAAAGCAGGGGTGCAGTGCATGCTGGCTCTGAATCGTCAGCGGGGTGTAAAGCAGGGGTGCACAGCATGCTGGCTCTGAAGTGTCAGTGGGGGTGTAAAGCAGAGGTCCATGGCGTACTGGCTCTTAGGTGTGTAAGCAGGGGTTCTCTTCCAGGTTAACAGCCAGTGATGCCGAGTCTGGAGCTGGGGAACCAGGTTCGAATCTCGGCGTCGGCTTAACATCCTGTGATTCTGAGTAAATCACTTAATGGATGAATGAGTCCTTGTGTAATGCACGCGTTGCTCATATAAAGCGCTCTAATAACTTCTGGTCAAATTCGTGCGATATAAAACTGAAAAAAAACGCAGTCCAGGCGGTGGCAGCTCAGCGGGTTCAGTGCTAATGGTGCCAGCTCAGAGGGTGCTGCCCACGGTCTCAGGCAGGGCTAACACTGGGGCGCTGCTGCGGTACCTGTGGGTGCCTGCCCCAGCCCGCTCTCGTGGGGGTGAATGTGTCTTTTGTTGGCCCTGAGCCAGTAACAGGTGAGGCGAGACGGCCCAGCATGTTCCTTCCAGACACCCTAGGGGGAGAGAGCTTGCTGCGGGTCAGACACCTTAAAATACCTTCCGTGTAGGTGGCGTGACTCACAAGGCGCGCCCACGCTGTGAGGCGGCGCCGGGAGCCGAGGGTGGGCAGGTCTGTAGGTCAGCAGAGGTCAAAGAGAGGTCATCCATGGGGGTGGGGGGGCGAGGTTGACACTGGTGGCTCACTAGCTGCCAGCCCCTTAACTCGGCACAGAAGTCCATATATGAGTCGTGTATAGCGCCGCCTGCTGGGAAGCCAGGAGTCTGGCCGCTAGGTGGGTACTCTGGACACCTCTCACAGCTCTGCAGTCTTTCTGTGGACATGAGCACTCCTCCTTGGCACAGGAACACGTCGAGTCAGCCGGTGAGCTGTGCTCCGCGTCATGTGCGTCTTAGAACTCCAAGCAGAGATGCTAAGATAGCTCGCGGGGTTGGAGCGCCAGCTGCTGCTGCTACCTGAAGGCTGGCATACAGAGCCCAGGTTTGAATCCTCAGACTCGAAGCCTCTCTGAGAGCAGAGACGGGAGAGCTCAGGACCCCTCCGTAGAAGGGGAGTCTAGCGCTTCGAAGTCCAGTGGGTGCTAGTCGTAGATACATACAGGCCGATGGTGTGCAGCCAAAGAGGCCTTTCCTCTGTGAGGACCCGCCGTAAACCAGAGCCCATCCCACCCTCCAGGTGCAGACCGCCTCACCCACGGGGAGGTAAACACGGAGGGAGGGAAAAGAGACGGAGAGGGGAGATAAGATTGGGAGAGGGGGGATGAAGGAAACAGGCAGGGAGAGGGTGAGACTGAGAAAGGGATCAAAGGAGAACAAGCGCGCGCGCCGCACTAAAAGTAAAAAAAACAAAAGTGAAAGCGTTTCCCTTGCGGGAGCGAGCAGCGCCAGGAGCGATAATTGCTAACACATGGCGCCAAAGCTCGCTCCCGCAAGGGAATCGCCAAACGTGCACGCGTTGCCATTGAACGCAATGCAACGCATGCACGTTTTTGCCTGCAAAGCTGAAGCGATTACTAAAGGTCTTTTTCCTATGCAGCGCATGCGCGCTGCATAGGCGAGACCTAAAAAGTGCTATGCCGTTGCCTGCGCTGGCCGCATCGGAGCACTTTTTTCAGTGGCTTTCAGCCACGCTGAAGAGATGTGCTGCTAGACAACATGACTAAAGAACATTCACATTGAAAAGGCCAATAGCTCGGCCATTGTCGAGATCTATTGTCTTTGCCAATGCTTGTCCGGTGTTGACGGGTTCTTGTTGGACAAATGTGGAAGTGATAGCGAGAAACAGTTGAGGAGCTTTGAAGTGAAGCAAGGATGTTGCATAACGGCCAAAGCTGCAGACAGGGAAACTAGGGAACCAGGTTTGAATCTCGGGGTCGGCTGGACAATTTGTGATTCTGGGCAAATCACTTACGCTTCCCCCTGCCTACGACAATTAATGTGTCATTGTGTAATATAACTGGTCAGCACTCAAAGCGATCCAAAACCGTCAGCTGGTGTTAGCACTATGGCAAGATGGAGGACAGAACAAGCGCTCCAATACCATCAGATCGGACAAAAAAAAAAAAAACACAAAGCAGTGGCAACAAGGAAGATAGTGGGGGGGGGGGGGGGGAAGAGTCACGCAGGGAAGCAGGAGGGGACGGGGAGATGGGCAAGCAATGACAGGCAAAAAAAACCTTAATTGAAACAGGATCAACGACAAAAATGAATGTGTCATTGTGTAATGTAACAGGTGAGCACTTAAAGCGCTCCAATACCATTGGCTTGTGTTTGCGCTATGGCTAGACAGAAGATTGAGCAAGTGCCCCAATACCATTGGATCGTGCAAAAAAAAAAAAAAAAAAAAACAGTTGCTGTTCGTGTTTTAACAACTTTTTAAGAAATGCATTAGTTTATGTACATGCAGATGCATTTTAGTGGTATATGTGTAAGGGAGACTGCCTGAAAACATAAGTACTCCTATTGAGTGCTTGAAAACAAAGAAAAAATTATCTCCGCAAACCGGGAGCAGTGTAAGGAGACAAGGACTTGATCCATGCGCTATGGGAGGGCCAAACACAAGAAGAGGGCATGATGCCCGCATGCCATGACGAATAGCACCAAAGGAACTTAGAGCGATGCTGAAGTTTACCAATTGTAGGAGCTGGTCGGCCTATAAGCCGAAAGATAGAACACAACACGTCTCCTCGAGACAGAGCATGCACTGTCTAGCCGAGAACTAAAGAGTGCACGGTGAGGACATCCCTGAACAGAACTTAAGCCATGTCAGAACAGTGGGGAAAAAATGCGGGGGCTTTGGGCTGGTGGAGCAAATTTGTTTTTTTAATTAATAACCAAAAAATGTGAGCAACAAAGCAGAAAAAACATGAAGCTGGAAAACTATTCAAAATAATTCAGAAACCAGATTGAGGCACCATCACACAGACATTGGTTCAGGTCAAACGAGCAAGGAGCATTATGGGAAAACAGAAACAGACGATCATTGGTGCTAGTCAAAAGGGTAAGGAGCATTATGGGAGAACGGAAACAGCATAAGGAGGACAAGATACTTTCACCACGTGCATCAACTGGGGCAAATTCAGGTGGCAAAGAAGTAGGCGCAACAGTGGCACATTGACAAATAAACGTTTGATGTTATTACTGAAATGAAGAAAAGGAAGCAGCAGACCACTGCACTGACCACCAACTGTTCTGCGATGCAGTACTGTGGCCCCATATTCACCAAAGAGCTAAGGAAAAGGCTTTGACAACAGTGCCAGTGTAGTACATTTAGGAGGCGAGGGGATGTGTGCAGTGCTTTTAGACCTCACTCCAGTATTTTACAGCTGAATATTACTGATAGCGCTCCAAGTCTTTTTGTCTGAAGACTTGTGAGCAAAGGCCTAGAGAGTAGCAGGTGGCACCCTTACTCTAAAGACCGAAGGGTGGTGAGCCACACCCATTAGCCAATAGGCAGTCCACCCTTACTTATTAGCATGGGGTAGTGGCACCAACTTTTTAGCCATTGTGGTATTCATCCATTAATTAAAAGGGCAGTATGCCACCACTGAATACCCATGGCAGTACTCACCTACCAAATACCTGGGGACAAGACACACATTACTTTACGTTTACTTTGTTCCCACCAGGGCAGATTCAAGGGGCAGAAGATGAGCAGGGTGAGGTAACAGACAACGCAGACCTTGGTGACCACCATTCCATCTCTGGGTCCCAAAAATGACCCAGGTGTGTTAACATAGCGGTAAGCATGTATTCCATGAAAAGTGTTGGTCAGTGCTTTGAAGCAGTCTAAAGACACAACGAGCTACAACAGTGTAGACTTCCTCTACATGGCCCCCCAACTGATATTCACTGTACATGGAGCCGGGTCTGGTGGCTTAGTGGACTGATGCGTCCACTGTAGGGGCCTGTGTTTGACCTCATGGTCACAGGTTCAAATCCATGCAGGTCCACTCAGCCTTTCATCCTTCTGAGGTCGATAAAACGAGCTCCATTCAGTTGGGCAACAATAAACATCTGTTATTCAGCACCAAGATATCCGTCTGAGTGAACGTGGGCTTTACAAAATACACGTTATGTCATGCATCCAGATCAATTAGAAAGACAACATTGTCTTTGATCAGGCTATATTTCATAGGTGCACTATGCACTTAATATGTAAACTGTTTTAATGGACTTATATGCTGTAGTTGTTATCTCGCCGAGCGTTAGCTATTATGTTTCTTGGTCATTGGGTTATCTGTTTTTAATCTCAAGTAACTATGTTGTGGATAGAGTCAATTTAAACTTGTTTTATGATCTTTTTACTGCTCTGTAATGTTTTTATCTTTCACGACCACATATGGCTGAATAAAGATTAAATTGATTGACTGACAGCAGGAATACGATTCATGAGGATGTGCGGGGTGACTTGGCGAATGCCAGGCTCAATACACAATCAAATATTGGACTAACAACTGAGAAGGCTAGAAGGATGCCGATCAGCACCAAACGCTTAGAGGCGCATTTGCATCTGCACTGGAGGCTACTCACAGATCACTGAAGTTTAAGAACAAGTGGAACCCTCCTTCCAGCCACCCACTTCCCAGGTTCATGCATGTGGACAGTCTCTTCTAAGAGCCCGTGTCCATGTCATAGATGGCTGATGCGTCACTGTCTGCGTATCATTTAAGCAAAAACACAGGTTTCATGGCTCAGCACTCTTTATGTGATGCATCATTACAATAAATACAATAAATTAATATAAATATGCAATGAGAAGAAGAAAATTAAAACAGGAGGTGAACGACAAGCAGTGCACGTTCAATCCATGTGAAGCGGCTGCACTGCTTCACTAGAGGTCCTTAGTGTTCACAGAAGCGAGCATGCAGTCCAACTCCTGAGACCGTTCATAAGACTCAACTGTTGCACACGGCTCTGTCCACAAAATGTTCAGTGTCTTTGAAGTCAGGCAAGAAATAGGCAATGCTGTGTAAGGGGTGGAGGTGCATTAGAGCACTGCCTAAGTCTAGAACCAAACCAATTTATCAATCCATTGATCCAGCAAGAGTGAACAGTAGGATCATCCCAAGGGGCTGCAGTCACCACCAACAGTCCATCGTGATTTCATGCACTGCGAAAGAGGTCAACACAACCAACATGGATTCTAGGTCAGAACTGAGTTTGTGGTGCAGCCCAGGACTGCTAATCTACACGTCAACACACAAGGATGTACCAAGTGGATTTACAAGGGTCAGTGGACTGAGCACAGATAGATTTCTCCTGGTCTCACTTTGAGAGAAAGATTCATATCAGCAGTTCATTTTAAGGCGGAAGACAGAATCCAACAACTGTTTCACCTGGGGCTCCCCAACAATCTACACTTAGTTACACAACTTGTTACACCTGGATGTACCAGCCTCAGACTCCCAGATATCACCATCCCAAACACTGCCAAACCCTCTTTCCCCGGGAGGATCCTATCACTGATGAAACTCAATATCATACAAAATACTGCCTTGGTTGATCCACAAACCTCCTTCCGCATACACCCAGGCCTGCAAACATCATTTACACTAACTGTAGAATGTGCCCCAACAAACTGCAGGGCTCAGTCCTCACTTAACTATGCAGATACCGTTACTGATTAGGGTGGAGTAGAAGGTAAAAACTGATCATCTACATAATGCACTCTTTTACATCTGAATTTTATATTGCTTTGTAGGGCTCTCAAACTTTAATGAGGGGGTCATCGGCATCAAGAGTTATGTTTTGTACATTGCCGCGGTCACCAATTACTTGGCCGCTTGGCACGTTGGGCAGACGCAGCCCTGCGGTTGTATTTCATCTAGCAAAGCTGGTCCACTGGACCATCTGTATGGTTAGGTGCTGTGGAGGGCTGAAGTTTATCTTCAAGGACAAACCACATAAACAGTGGTTTGTCCTGCTACATGCAACCTAACCCGAGAGTAAACAAGTATCTCAAATTCACTAAATAATACACAACAAAGTGGTCAGGTCATTTCTCCACATTCCACCTTAGAGACCCTGGCTCTTGCAACAGCACTGAGCAGTCCCTGGTTATTATCTATGTTAAGCAGAGCAGCGTGCCCGTGTCTCAGGGTGCCAACATGGCTCTTTTGTAAATTTAGAGGGGACTTAGTTTGAAGGCAGCAGAGACAATTAAACTTGTAAACTGTGTCATGGTGGGGGCTTGGGGCAATCCAAACTGATCACCTCTAATTAGGAGACTACACCACCACTGGAAAACATCATAAACATATTGAGGCTTAACATTTGCGACTCGCAACTGCAATAATAAATGTTGGTTGGTGCATTGAAGTACAAACTATCCAGTGTGCCTGGCCCTTCCTAAGGAGAACTGTCACTTGTATGATGCCACAAAAGAGGAGTTTCACGGTGTGTTTTGGACAAATATGCTTTTTTCTTGGGCTTTGTCAGAACTTTAAGAATGGCTAATAGCTGCGGCCAATTCATGACACCCCCAGCCGCACATCACCCATAGGCCCCCGTTATGGACACTGCCAGCTTCGGGAACCATCACTGCACCAGCACTTACTCGCTTGATCCCTCTTCACAGCCCATTCTGCTCAATGTTTGGAAAATGTCTTCTTCTTGATCTCAGTTGTCCTCTTTTTAAATGCTTTAATGTCAGGAGACATTCTGATGTCCCCTGGCAAGATTTACCACCACCCGCCATCCACCCTACCAGTGTTCGTTGACCGCTCTCCTCTAGAGTGAGCGAACCCTCATACAGTGCCCTCAGCCCCCTTGCTGGAGGGTCATAATGTGGGCCAGCTTGTCACAGTGCTCTAGTTTTAGTGACTCCGCCTTCTGCTTCAGTCGCTCATCCCGGTAGAGCCGGGCCAGGTTGCTTAGGTCAGCTTTTTGCTGTTTCTCCTTCCAGCAGCTGGTCTGCACGTAATCTATGTAGTCCTTCTCAATGGCCCGTTCCAGCTCCTGTAGAGACTGCCCACGGTAGGCCTGTTTGAAGTTCCGGTCCACATAATAAGGCACCCCTAGGGCCAGGGTCTCACGAGACACAGTATGTCCCACAGAAGCCTTCTGGAAGAGGCTGTATGGTGGGCTGTGAGCCACCAGCTGGGCCACCACCGACACCACCACCAGAACCAGGACAGGCAGCAGCTGGAGTAAGACTGAATAACCACTCTGGGAACGGTTGTCTTCAGCCCGAGTGGGTGGGCGCTCATTACGGAAACGCTGGCGGGGCCTTTGCTGGCGAGGATGGCGAGCAGGAGGTGCCCCATTGGAGTACATGTATGTGTTCCCAGTTGGGAAACGACCCCCAAAAAACAAGTTAAAGAGTTCCTCTGGGGTCATGTCTGCTGGCTCCGTGTAGGTGCGTGCCTGGGCTGGCTTACAGGCCTCCTGCTCATCGTCGCCATGTTCGTCATACCGCCGCCTACGCTCGGGGTTGCTAAGCACTGCAAAGGCGCGTCCAATGGCCTTGAAAGCCTCTGTGGCACCAGGAGCATGGTTCTTGTCTGGGTGGAAGCGCAGTGCTAGTTTACGGTAGGCCCGCTTAAGCTCTTCGTCACTGGCATTCTGCTGCACTCCCAGGGTCTCATAGTGGCCCCGGCTGCTTCTAATAACCCTCTGCACCCCATCCAGTTGTTCTTCTGTATAACCCTGCCCACTGTGATTGGGAGGTACTCGCCCAGCCTCACTGTGAGACTGCCACCTTCTAGCACTGCCACCAGAATCTTCATCTGAGTGTTCCCCACAACAGCCACATCCCCGGGAGGTAGTATGGAAGGTGCCCTCCGAGTACCCACAACCCCTGGGAGGGGCATTAGAGGCACCCTCTGTACACCTTCTTCTGTACCCGGGGCTGGGGTAGAATGTATCCCCAGAGCAGCGAGAGCAATGTCCCAAACTTTCATGGAAAGCATCCTGGGGGCAATGGCAGTCTTCAGGGGCTGCATAGAAGTGGTCCTCTGCCCATCCTGCGCCCATTTCCCCAGTCCTCTGTCTGCTGTGAGCAGGAGGGACCCGGAAGCTATCACGGCCACTGCTCCGGATGGCCTCAATTAGGGCTCTGGCTTTCTGGGTGGGGCACAGGTTTTGAGCCTGGTACAGATAATTCAAAGCATCCTCACGTCTCCCTGACTGCAGATGCACTCTAGCTATTTTGATCAGCTTCTCTGCCCTTTCTCTTAACATTGTTTAAGATATCAACCCGGCCCACGGCAGGGGGAGGCTAGGTGAGAAGCGGGTTGGTGGGTGAACGTGTTTGACTAAAGGCGTCTTTTGTGTTATATGAACGGTAGGGACTAGTAAACACCCCCGTCCTACTCTCTTGAAGAAAAAGAAAAATTTGTTTTTCAGAGACAGAGAGATCAGGGAGGCCTACTTTAGTAAATAGGTTAATTTTCCAGGATTGAACAGTGGTCCTGAAACCCATGTAAATGTTCACAGGTCCTCTCACTAATTATTTAAAGAATGCGTATTCAGAATTTCTACAATTTTCAGATCAAAAACATCCTCCTCAGCATATTGGCAAATCAGGCAAAAGAGACAAAGGTTAGTGTTAGCAGCCCCTTGAACTGAAGGGGGCACAAGAAGGTTATCCAAGCAAAGAGGGCAGATACAAGATGATAGTCTGAAAGGACACTGCAAATTCCAATCGGTCTCGGTGTTTGTAGCCTACAGACCTTGCATTTCCATCACCGAACACAAGCATTGACTTTACCCAACCTGTAGTCATCAATCCAAGGTTCTCAATACGTTCCATTGGCAGACCGTGACCTTCAATCTCCAAAGGGATCCACTTGGCACTGCCTTGGCAAAGAACATCTCCCCCTTACAAATTGTGTCAGGGCCAACAAGCTTTAGTCATTTAAATAGTGAAGAGATATAACTTCCTAAGAACGAGTAGTTGGTTTCAATGCAACAGCCTTCAAATAATCTTGAAAAATTCAAACGATAATGAGTCACCACGTCTTACTGAAGCACATGCACGTAACACATGGTTAAGCTACCTGGAAAACATCCTCAAAAGTGCAGATTTTTGCATGAAGACATTCCTCACTCATACTATTTCTGTTTTCTTGCTGCCTTGAACTCTCTCTGCAGAAGGGTTTAAGTGGACACCATCACTCAAAGTCATGCAACAAGATTCTTCATTGGAGTAGTAGTGAGAAGGAAGGAGTGGGTATCACCAAATGTGACTGGTTTACATCTTGTGCTCCCAAGATTGTAAAGCAATGTCATCCTTTTGTGTGGCAAACAAACAGCTCTCTGTGGCTCTGGAGCCAGGTGGGTTCTATGCTGGACTGGCTTAATGCGAGTCTCAATTCACAGACATGATCACCTTTCTCAGTGACTTAAAGCCTCTCTCAGGGGTCAGTTAGCAGTGCCTGGAAGCCTATATCAGGGCCTGGCAGCTTCCCACGCGATCTGGCAGCTTCTACAGACTTTGTGGCTTTCATTGTGGCCTTGTAGCTTTCCCCAGGGGTCTGTTGACATTCCATTAGATTCTGCAGATTTCCTCTGGGCTTGGCAACTTTTCTGAGGAGTCTGTTGGCTTTCTTATGGGACTTGCTGTTTTCCTCTGGGCCTGGCAGCTTTTTCCATGGGGTCTGTTTGGCCCTGCAGCTCTCCTCGGGGCTCTGCAGCTTTCTCCGGGGCCCTATAGGTTTCCCTGAGGCTCTCCTCGGGGCCCTATATCTTTCCTCGGGGTCCTGTAGCTCTCCTCAGGGTCCTGCAGCTCTCATCATGGCCCTATACCTTTCCCTGTGGTCCTGCAGCTCTCCTCTGGGCCCTGCAGCTCTCCTCGGGGCCCTGCAGCTCTCCTCGGGGCCCTGCAGCTCTCCTCGGGGCCCTGCAGCTCTCCTCGGGGCCCTATATCTTTTCTCGTGGTCCTGCAGCTCTCCTCGGGGCCCTGCAGCTCTCCTCGGGGCCCTGCAGATCTCCTCGGGGCCCTGCAGATCTCCTCGGGGCCCTGCAGATCTCCTCGGGGCCCTGCAGCTCTCCTCGGGGCCCTGCAGCTCTCCTCGGGGCCCTGCAGCTCTCCTCGGGGCCCTGCAGCTCTCCTCGGGGCCCTGCAGCTCTCCTCGGGGCCCTATATCTTTTCTCGTGGTCTGCAGCTCTCCTCGGGGCCCTGCAGCTCTCCTCGGGGCCCTATATCTTTTCTCGTGGTCTGCAGCTCTCCTCGGGGCCCTGCAGCTCTCCTCGGGGTCCTGCAGCTCTCCTCGGGGTCCTGCAGCTCTCCTCGGGGTCCTGCAGCTCTCCTCGGGGTCCTGCAGCTCTCCTCGGGGTCCTGCAGCTCTCCTCGGGGTCCTGCAGCTCTCCTCGGGGTCCTGCAGCTCTCCTCGGGGTCCTGCAGCTCTCCTCGGGGTCCTGCAGCTCTCCTCGGGGTCCTGCAGCTCTCCTCAGGGTCCTGCAGCTCTCATCATGGCCCTATATCTTTCCCTGTGGTCCTGCAGCTCTCCTCGGGGTCCTGCAGCTCTCCTCGGGGCCCTGCAGCTCTCCTCGGGGCCCTGCAGCTCTCCTCGGGGCCCTATATCTTTTCTCGTGGTCCTGCAGGTCTCCTCGGGACCCTGCAGCTCTCCTCGGGGCCCCTGCAGGTTCCCTCCACTCCGTCCTCGGCCAGTGGCCCTTGCAAGGCCCGCTCCTCTGCCCCGGGTGGGATCCGGCCGCTCTCACGCCACAGTGCTCTCCGGAGGCCGCCCAGCTCCTGCGGGTTCGCTGGGCCGATGCCCCCCGACGGCTCCGCGCTATTTACAGCTCACGCCGGGAATATGAGCCGCTGCAGGAGCCCAGCGGCCATCTTAGATCGGGACAGAGCCGGAAACAACGGAAATAAAATAAGGACTTCCGCTGTCACCACTACCCAACATGCGCAGTAAGGGGACTAGACACAAAAGAGAGACTGGAGCCTTTATGACGCATGTCGGCGGTCATCCGAGAGGGGAAACCTGCACCTGTCAGCACAGCCTGAAAGTAAAGACAGGCAAGGGCTTCAGCGACGCAGCGTAGACGCCATCTTGGAGAGAGAAAGCTTGTGAATCCCTGTACAATGTTGGTGCTCCCCGCTGAGCCTGTGTCTCATCAAAGCATCCTAAATGTAACTTTCAGTTGAGCACATAGAACCCATTTGGTTCTGCAACAAGACAGACAGCGAATTCTTAAACCTGAAAGGTTTATTTTCAGAATTTCTTACACAGAAATCGATTATTATAGTAAAAATCAATTTATCAATAAATGAGAGTCAGCCCCGACAAGTACCATGCATCAAGCGTTAGACTAACGCATTTTAATGTGGAGTCCTGCATCACCACAACATTAAAATGCATTATCACGTATTTTTAGCGACTAGAACACCTGGGTGCGCTTGACCCTGAGTGAACTAAAGCAGGTAGTTTAAAGTACAACAGCTGTCGCACTGCATTAAATGCAGAGCGGTGTCCGAGACTGACTTTATACACTGGGAAAACTAGACAGATACGGCCACTTCATGACTAGTTGGTGAGTTACATTTTAGGCAGTAAAGCAAACGTATGTAGTAGTTTACTAGGAAAGACTAAGTGAAAGAAGTGTGGGAAGAAAATACGTAATTCGCTGCTCTCTTCTGGCAACATTCAAAATATACTGCCAAAACCCTGTCTACTGCATGAAAGTGATTTGGAATGCATGACCGAAGGACAATAGAGTATTTTAAAGAAGAAATACTGCATCACAGGACTAAAATAAACAAGTATTTGCAATGCAATAGGTCTCGCATTTACGCGAATTTAAGCTATTGGCATTGTAAATGACAATGTATTTTATTTATGTTTTAAAAACCAAAACATCAATAAAAGGCATTGTCATTTACAATGCCAATAGCTCAAACTCGCGTAAATGCGCGACCTATTGCAAATGGTGCTATAATGTCCCAGCTTGTTATAACAAGCATTTGCAATGCAATAGGTCTCGCAGTTACACAAGTTAAAGCTATTGGCATTGTAAATGACAATGCCTTTTATTTATGTTTTTAAAGCGAAAACAAATATAAAAGGCATTGTTATTTGCAATGTCAATAGCTCAAACTCACGTAAATGCGAGATCTATTGCATTGCAAATGCTTGTTCTTTTAGTTACCAATCGGAGTTGGGGAAAAAGCTTGAAAGCGCTCTTTTATCTTTAAAGAGGGTGGCAGGGGAAGTTACAAGGGGCTGGGTCAGGTGAGGGAAACAACATGGGGACGAGGGGTGTAAGAAACACCGGGCGTGGGGATGAATGGTGCTAAAGAGAGGAAAGTAGAGCCGGTAGTGAGAAAGCACACGAGCGATTAGGCAACAGAAAGAGAATGGGGAAAAAGAACACATGGAAAAGTGAGCATTGTAAGGACATAGCAATGCACACTTGCTCCAGAGTCGGGACAAACAGAAGAGGAAGGAAAGCCTTCACATCTAGCAAACAAATTAAAGTGACAATGAATTATTTCTTTAATCCCCGTCTGTTAAGCCGGCAATGGCAGCCGCTTGTTGGCTCTAGTGAAAGGCACACTTCGGCTGCTTTGTAGTGCTAAGAAGTGTACGTTTCTTCAGTTTACACTAGGCTCCCGCGGAGCGTCTGCCTGTTGCTCTGGTGTTGTTTTTGTGCTCAGACTGCTGCCCGCCCCTTCTCACCTCTCTGAGAGCCAGTGCCCCCTTTGACCCTCTACCTGCCGCCCACCCCGCCCCGCCTCTTCTCTCGGTTCACACCTTGGTGCTTTCACACTTAACGTCACCTCCAGCTCGCATTTTCAGAGAGGGACCCCGGGGCTCCGTATTACAGCCCCAGGATGAGGAGGAAGAAGAGAGAGAGAGGAGACAGAGGAAGACTTGGTGGGGGTGGGGAGACAGATACGGTGGGAAGTGAGAGTGAAGAAAGAGGGGGGAGAGAGAGAGAAGTAAGAGAGAGATCCAGTGGGGAAAGAGACCGAGAAGTAGGGAGAGATGAAGGAAGAAGAGAGAGCAAGTGGGAGGGAGGGAATGGGGGACAGAGAGGAAGAAAGAGAGGAGGGGGAATAGCACCGAGGCAATAGGACTCCAAAGGGAACAAAGACACTGGGATTGAGGGGACAGGGCAGGGAGGACGGATGTAGAGGAGGCGGGAGAGATGGACAGAGTGCCAGGTGCTGGGAGTGCAGCAAAAGCAATGGAGAGAGTGCCAGGAATAGAGAGAGAGAGAGAGAGAGTGTGAGTTAGTGGCCAGCTCCGGAACTATGGACCCTGCGGGCTGTGCCCAGTGTTGACACGTGGAAAACAAGCATTTTTATGGAAACACAAAACGCCCATCGCTTGAATTAAAATGGCGACTGTCTGACGCACTGAATTATAAGAGGCAAACTAAAGATCACTGGGACGGACTTGACAGTTTTCCATCAAATACGGCACCCTCCCAACTGCCCCCATTTGGAGACGACCGGCCCAAAAGCTGACATGTTCATTCTTACACTGACGTCCCATTTTATGGAGGCGAGTGTAGAAAAGAGGTGCTCCCTCATTCGCCTACTTGAAGAGAGGGAGGGTAGAGGTAAGTAAAGCGAAAACGAATAGTACATGAAATCTACATATACAAACAATTGGTCGTAGAGACATCAAGACGCCGCCATGAAATATGCATTACACATCTTCTGTGCTGTTTTCCTTCCCCCTCAAGTCAAATAACCCGTTTGTCTTCCCTGTGGCGTGGCGTAAATCATTGCGTTTATAGCTGCCGTGTGACCCTTGGCTCTAAAATGTCCACTCAGTAACTGGGACATCCAGACAGCACCCATTTTAGAGACTAAACAGACCCCTTATGTGACTGCGTCGGGAGTTTGTAGGCTTGAGGAGTCTTAGGTACGCAAAGCCCAAACAAGTGGGAGAGGAGGGGGAAGTGCTGGGAACAGGGGCCCTCGGAATGCCTGTGCGCTGGGCTACAAATGTGCGCCGTGGGTTAGTGCACCTGCTGGAGCGATAAGTGTATAACCTAAAGATTATATGTTTGTTTTTTTGGTAGTTTTATATTGCGAACTCGACCCAGAGGTATGAGAGCGCTGCACCATGTGTATTACAGAGGGACACATTAATTTCTAGGCACGGGAGATTAAGTGATTTGCACTAAAAACACAGGATGCTTGAGCCTCCCGGACCCGAACCTGGTTCCCCAGCTTCAAAGTCGGCCGCCCTAGCCGTTAAGCCACACCTTGTCAACATACTGGTGACATAGGTTAGTGAGTTAAAGAGCATATTGGAAACATCAGAATATAACCTGCAGGTTAAATGTTAAAATACGTGAGGTATCGCTTAGTGAGTTAATAGATATACTGTTGACGTATTTGGGTGACCTACAGACTAAACATTCACATATTTGTGGCGCAGTAGCATGGTAAGTTAGTGCACTCTCGGTAACTTTCAGTACTTACGTTGAACTCCCAAAGGGCTCGAGTCCGCTTTTCATTTTTCCAAGGTGGAGGCTGACTTGTGTAATACCACTTATGTACCAGGCCCCGATGTTGTCAGGCTGCAGTGTTGTGTGCCACTAAAAACAAGGGGGACGAGAGGGACGCGTGACAGTGAGCCGTCCTGACACCTCCGTGGGGTTTAATGGCCTGCCCGCGCAGGGAAACACCTCATCCATATAGACGTCCCGAGGAGTCAAGTTGAACACGAGGAACAAGCAAGGCTTTTAAGCGCGTTGTCCGGGCCATTTGGTCAGCTGAGCGAGGGGCTTCGGAGGGGGGACGCGTGCATTTTGACCGCTCCCTGAAAAGGACTAATGTGTCTCAAACTGGAGGATGTTATGCCTCGCCCGCATCAAGGGGAGCGTGCTCTGAAGCCCGCGAGCCGCCGTGCGTGTGCACATCTGCTGTCCGGCGCTGGGCGACGTCTGTTGCGTGGCGTATGGGCGGCGCATGGAGCGCGCGGCCGGAGGTGTCCGGGGCTCCCGTGAGCTGAGGGAGCCCCGTGTGTTGGAGAAGTGAGGCGGGAGCCCACCCCGCAGAGGGAAGTCCGGCGGGAGCCCACCCCGCAGAGAGAAGTCCGGCGGGAGCCCACCCTGCAGAGAGAAGTCCGGCGGGAGCCCACCCTGCAGAGAGAAGTCCGGCGGGAGCCCACCCCGCAGAGAGAAGTCCGGCGGGAGCCCACCCCGCCTTCGTGAATGCCGCATGGTGCAGCCGGAGCAAGATTCAGCGCTGAGTCCCCACAAGAGCCGGTGAGTGGGGTTGAGCGGGAGGCATGCTGGGCGCCTGGACAGGACATGTGCACGCGTATGGTGCGAGCAGGAGTTGTAAAAAGACGCGAGCTGTACGCGTACACATCTCCTGTCTGTTAAGCTTGAGCACAGACAGTCGATGTGCACGCGTACGGCTTGCGGCGTTATTACAACTTCTGCTCGCACCATACGCGTGCACATCTCCTGTCCATTCAATCAATCAATCACGGCATTTATAGAGCGCGCTACTCACCCGGGAGGGTCTCAAGGCGCTGGGGGAGGGGGTAAGTTACTGCTCGAACAGCCAGGTCTTGAGCTGCTTCCTGAAGGCGAGATGGTCCTGGGTTCGCCGAAGGTGAGTGGGGAGGGAGTTCCAGGTCTTGGCCGCCAGGTAGGAGAAGGATCTTCCTCCGGCGGTGGTTCTGCGGATGCGTGGTACGGTGGCGAGGGCGTGGCTGGTTGATCGTAGCTGGCGTGTGGGCGTGTAGAAGGACATGCGGTCGTTGAGGTACTTTGGGCCCAGGTCGTGGAGGGCCTTGTGTGCGTGGGTGAGGAGTCTGAACGTGATTCTCTTGCTGACGGGGAGCCAGTGCAGGTCTTTCAGGTGTACGGTGATGTGGCTGTGTCGGGGGATGTCCAGGATGAGTCGTGCGGAGGCGTTCTGGATGCGCTGGAGTCTCTTTTGAAGTTTGGCTGTGGTTCCGGCGTAGAGGGTGTTCCCATAGTCCAGTCGGCTGGTGACGAGTGCCTGGGTGACGGTCTTCCTGGTTTCAGTGGGGATCCATCTGAAGATCTTGCGGAGCATGCGCAGGGTGTTGAAGCATGAAGATGAGACGGCGTTGACTTGTTTGGTCATTGATAGGGAGGAGTCCAGGATGAAGCCCAGGTTGCGTGCGTGGTCCGTTGGCTTGGGTGCGGTGCCCAGGGCCGGGGGCCACCAGGAGTCGTCCCAGGCGGAGGGTGATGAGCCCAGGATGAGGACTTCCGTCTTGTCTGAGTTCAGTTTAAGGCGGCTGTTCCTCATCCAGTCGGCGACGTCTCTCATCCCGTCGTGCAGGTTGGCTCTGGCGGTGGTGGGGTCGTTGGTGAGGGAGAGGATCAGCTGGGTGTCGTCGGCGTAGGAGATGATGTTGAGGTTGTGTCGGCGTGCGATGGCTGCGAGGGGGCTCATGTAGACGTTGAAGAGGGTCGGGCTGAGTGAGGATCCTTGTGGAACGCCGCAGATGACTTCGGTGGCTTCGGATCTGAACGGGAGAGGCGGACTCTCTGGGTTCTTCCGGCGAGGAACGAGATGATCCATTCCAGTGCTTTCTCTCGGATTCCGATGTTGCTGAGGCGCTTCACTAGGGTGCGGTGGCAGACGGTGTCGAACGCCGCGGAGAGGTCCAGGAGGATGAGGGCAGCTGTTTCCCCGTTGTCGGTTAGGGTTCTGATGTCGTCGGTGGCTGCGATAAGGGCGGTCTCGGTGCTGTGGTTGGCCCGAAACCCGGACTGCGAGGGGTCGAGGGATCCATTCGTCTCGAGGAAGGCGGCAAGCTGTCTGTTGACGGTCTTCTCGATGACTTTGGCCGGAAACGGAAGGAGCGAGATGGGGCGGTAGTTCTTGAGGTCGGTGGGGTCCGCCGTTGGTTTCTTCAGGAGGGCGGTAAGCTCGGCGTGCTTCCAGCTCTCCGGGAAGGTGGCGGTGCGGAAGGAGGAGTTGATGATGTCCCGGAGATGGGGTGCGATGGTGGCGTCGGCTTTGTTGAAGACGTGGTGTGGGCAGGGGTCGGTTGGTGATCCGGAGTGGATGGAGTTCATCGTGCGGGTGGTGTCTTCGGTGTTGATCGGGGTCCAGTTGCAGAGGGTGGTGGTGGCGGGCATTGGTTCGGCGGTAGGGTGCGTTGTTTGTGCGTTGAAGCTGTTGTGTATGTCGGTGATCTTGCGGTGGAAGAACGCGGAGAGTGAGTTGCAGAGGTCTTGCGAGGGGGTGATGTCGTTGTTTCCGGCGCTGGGGTTGGAGAACTCTTTGCCGTACGCGTGCACCTGTCCTGTCCCGCATCGGAGCAAAAGTCGGCAACAATAGATCTCGCATAGCGAGCAGCGCTTTGCGCTGCATCGCTAGGCGAGACCTAAAAATCACTGTGAATTATGTAAGTCATTACTTTTAACTTGCATTACATACAGTGTAAAATGAGGTGCTACTAAATACGCAAAACAATAGTTTTAAGATTACAAGCAGACTTTACATTTGCAGGTTAATGAGTCGCACACAGTTATATTCCTTTCAGGCACCAGGCACCCTGGTAAACCTTACCATACTGGTTTAGTTGTCTGCCCCTCCCTCCAAAGAACAGGAGATTCCCTCCCTTCCGTGAGTACTCCCAGCTTTAGAAATTACTATTATTATTATTTTTTGTTTATAGGTTAATATAGCGCGAACTCGACGGTATCAGAGCGCTTTACATGAGCACCAGTTGCATTACAGATGGCCACATTCATTTTTAGGCGCGGGGAGATGAGTGATTTGCCCAGAATCACAGCTAAGCCTCCAATCAGACTCGAACCCGGTTCTCCGGTTTCAAAGTCGGCCACTCTAGCCGTTAAGCCAGAGATTCGGGACGGTCATCTTGTAACAAAAAACAGGGAAGCTGTTTTTGTTAAATTAAAAATGTACAGGCATGTGGTGCTCCTCATATCCCGCCCACTTCGAAGTGTGCCCGAACCTAGAGATAGAAAGGGCTTTGCAGGGGCACAAAGTGGCATGTCAGTGGCAACATCTGCTACCATCGTCTACCTAATTGACGTCCGCGAGATCGTGCCATTCTGCTGAAAATGTCCCTTTGCTCTTGAATCTGAATGTGCTTCTTGCCTTCCATAGCTTTAATAAAGCCAAATGATTAAATATATAAATCGCACCACGTGGATGCACTAATCCACTCCTTAGGGCTTCTTATATTTGCATAACGTAATCACATACTGCTTATTAAATGACCCTGGGATACTGGCCGTGATCCTTTTACATCCCTGTGGTGAACTGTGCGTTGCTCTCAGCAGCAATCTGCTGCTTTGGTAACTGCATGAGAAACTGGTTGTGTTTACGAAGGCAGGAATGAGGCAGATTGTCTTCGAAAGCGAGCACGGCAGCCCTTGCCACTCCCCCGTCGCCAGTTCCTGGAGCGGTGCATGTCAGCTCCTCGAGGCACACCCAGCTGTTTTAGGATTTTAAAAATTTTGCTGGGGTGCAATACAACTGAATGTAAAATAGCTATTACGTACTGTGAGATATCGGGTGCAACTGGGATATGCAGCTTTTTTTTAAGAGGACAGCACTATGGTGTTGCTGCCGGCTTCGGGGTGCGCCCTGCCTGTGACGCTAGTGTCCTAACTCTGGCGTCCTTTTGAACTGTTTTGTGCTGTGGCTCCATGAGGTGGATGCTGTACAGCCACAAGTGTTGAGTTAGGCGGCCCCACGCAACAAAAGGAAAGACGCACGGCTGCCATTGATAAAGAAAATGTTTGACACAAAAAACAAGCATTTGCAATGCAATAGGACTCGCATTTACGCAAGACCTATTGCATTGGAAACGGGTCTGCGGGCGGGTAAAAAGGCATGAACGGGAGTGGCGGGGGATGCGGGGGGCCGAGAAGTCACGGACTGCGGGAGGGGAGGGGGGAGACACGGGAAGAAAATAATGTTGAAAGTAAAGGGGCCAGTAGCCATAGAAGGATACAAATGACGACATGCTCATCATAAGGAGGGACTAACGAGCCTAAAACCAATCGGAAGGCAGCATTTAGGACCTAAGCCAATGAAAAAGATGGGCGGAGAGTGGGCGGAGCTTCCACGAAGCTTCCACGCTATACTGAATACTGCATGCCTCGCAAAGCGAGCAGCGCATGCGCTGCAATGCTAGGCTCAACCTAAAAAAAAAACACGCTTACATATACCAACATATCACTGGACATTATCAACCTAAAAACAACAGTAAAGAAAAATTCAGGGTGGGCAGCTTGGAAAGAGGAAATGGCGCCTGCACGAGTCATCATGAGAAGACCGAACCACAGATAAGTAAGGCGAGGGAAAGCAGGTTTATTAGTCAGAGCAGGCAATGGTGCTCCAAAGAAAGGGCTAGACCAGGATAAGATAATCAGTGAAAGAAAGAATCTATACTTAAAAGGGGATAGGAGAAGAAAAAATATGTAGTAAAAAATGGAAAGAGGTATAAACTGAGGGAGAAAGGCATACATAGATGGCAGGCTGAGGTCAGTGTGAAGCTTTGAGGAACTTGTATGGAAATGCCTGGGGATCATGTTAAAAAGGTTAATCACCCTGCAGGAGCATTGTAAGTATTTAAAGCCCCTTCCAAAACATAACATTGTGTGAGGTTAACCTCATTACATGGATGTAACTGCTTTTTTCAGCTGACCTTAAAGCGTCACACAAAATGTCACACATAATGCATTAGAATGTCACACATAAGCACACTGCAGACATAGAAATGTCACTCATAACAACACTTAAAACTATGCGGCTATGGTAGTGACTCTGAGTAATTATGATAAATTATTAGCAGGCAGCTAATGTCATCCGCGCTGGGGCCTCTCACATCCTGTTTGGTACAGTTGGGTCCCACAGTGTCCTTCCATTTCTAATGCTTTGCAGCAGTTTAAAGGTCTTCTTAGAGTTTCTTGTTTCTCAAATGAGTGTAATTACTGATATTTGTATGTTTCCTTCACCTTCATTGCTTGATTTTGCTCGCGTGTAAGTGTCACTCATAGTCATTGAATGTCACTCATAATTACACTGAAATTGTGAAAATGTCACAAATAAGCAATCTGAATCCTTGGCAGCTATGCATAGTGCAAAGCTCAGTCAGACTACTGTATCAATCAAAGAACTCAGTAAAGTTTAGGTAAGCAAATACAAACTATAAAATGGGAGAGCAATCTTGCATGGATTCACCTCCAAGGGCCAGCAAGGAAAGGCCTCTTACACATCAAAAAAGAACACTCTTTTATAAGGATTTATAGTACTCTGAACAAAGGATTTTATACATTCATAGCAGTTGTACATGGTTCCAACAAAACAGACCAATCTGACGTAAACAGCGAGAAACAGTCGCAAAAAATTACATTTACTCTCATAATTATACAACATGGAGAACCTTGTTGATACTACCTTTACTAGAACAAATATTGTAACAGTATGTGTGACAGCTATGTGACAACCTTGAACATGAACAGTTGTACTGAAACAACATTTAAAATTTGTATGAAGGTTGTTTTGTCTGTGAAAAGTACATTCAAGCATGTTCTACTGAGACATAAAAATACAAGTGAAATTCATTAGTGTAAGCATTTAATTTCAGAAAAAACAACATTGTCAAACCCCCTCTGATGCAGTTTCTCATAGCAGAGATTGTGCCACTTGTGCCAAGCCTCCATGAATTAGACCCATTGTTTAACCATCACATCTTACTGGGCACTACAATAAGGTTGTCATAGACAGCCCATGCAGCCGGTGGGGCCGCATGGTGGAGAGGATGTCCTTCTCAAGTGAGATGGAGACAGGTTCCAGTTTGTCCACCAGGGATCGCTCTGGCGACCTCTATCCTGGTGAACTTCTCTTTCATCCATCTCCTCTCATCCTGCCACTTCTTTTTGATGTCAGTGATAGTCCGGCCATCCTCCCCCAACGCACTGACTGCATTATCCAAAGGCTGAAATGGGGCTGCCTTCTGAGTTGCACTGGTGAGACATGGAGGTAGACCATGGAGCTTTTCGTAGTTCTCCACCAAACATTTTACTACCTTTTGGGTCTCCTCCTCTGTGGTGTTATTCTTCCTCCTGACATTCAACATACTGACACTTGGCAGATGGCAAGACAAGGCACAGAGCAGCCAAGTGGCGAATATGTTTGGAAACAACAGAGCCTTGGATGTGTGCTGCTTTTATTTGGTTTGCAGTGTGTGAGTTGCAGGTGGCATTAATTGTTTCAAGGTGTGTGTGTAATTACACTTTCCCTGCCTCACGTCCAGAGGTTCCGCCTCGAGTGCAGAACCTCCGCCCGAGCGCGGAACCTTCACAGGCGTAAAGATGCTGCTTGTATTTCCCTTTATGAATACCGAAAAGTAGTAAAGTTAGACTTTTTGCCCAACTTTACCTATGCGAATCAGGCCTATTCAGTGCACTCTTTTCTTTCACATGGAAAGAGTGCACAGAGGTGGGTAAGATGTGTTGTTCCCAAGGGGGAAGTAGTTTGTTTTATTTTCCGGCTTCCATTCTGGGTAAAGCTATGTGCAAACACTGTAGAAAGACCAGGCATTTTTTATGCCTCCAGTTCTGATTCTTATGCATCTAGACCCAAAACCCCTTCTGCTCCAAGGAAGAGAGCAAGGGGGAGTAAGGGACATGATGACTCTTTTGAAGGCAAGACCAGACTTGCATTGTAGGGAATACAGTGTGGTACGCCGTGTACGGACACTTCCAATACTGATCCAAGGAGTATTACTGATTACTGGGGATTCTTCTGGTTCAGCAGAAGAAATGGAAACTCATCAGACTAGAAGGAGAAATATACTGAGAGAGAACTGCTGCCTCAAACTCTCTCAAGAATGCACCAGAACATGAGGGTTCCTGCAGATTAAATGACCAGTACATCAGCAGAACCTGCTTTGAGACGGTTTATGAGATCTCAAGATCGTGGGTCACCACTACCTTTGGATGTTCTTGATGCAATTTTGTGGGAACGGAAAGACCCCGATAAGAGTATTGAGCCCTGTTTCATGTCCAAACTATACCCCAAAGAGATTATGGAAATAAGATCCCTAAATAAGTAATGGTGAGCTATTTGTCGGGGAGCCTGGTAGGGGGAACATCTACAACCGAACAAAGTATATTGAAAGATCCCGCGGATAAAAAGACTGACATAAGCAGGCGCTTGTTCGTTTATGAGGACTGGAATATTCAGGGCATATAAAAGGGAATCATCATTTCCGATTTCAAGGACCTATTTAAGGTCATTCAGAAGAGCGCACAATGGTCATCATTGTTGGGGAATGTGGAAAAACAAATGTCATTCTTGTCTGACGTCGTTTGATGTAGGTTATGCGGCTGCACTGGGAGGTGCTGTAATTGCAGCTAGAAGGAATGTATGCTTACGAGGCTGGTACACTGATTCTGCCAAATCACAGCAGCGTTACAAATGTCTTTTTAAGGGAGTCCACTTTATGGACCTGAACTGCAAAGAGAAACTTCACAGAATATTTAAGGAGAAGAAACATTCATCCTCTTTGGGACAAAATAAAACTTCAACTTCCTCATTAAATTGGAGCTCAAATTGATCATCATTTAAACAGACTTCGAGATGTCAATCAAGAAAGAATACAAGGAAACAGAAAAGGGAGAACTCCAAGGGCAAATTTGAGCCAAATAATAAGGCTTCTTCTCCAGGAAAGTCACAAAATCATGACTATGCCGTATTGGCCAAGAGTGGCCAGTAGGAGTCAAGACAAAACCCTTCCTCACATCACGGGAACAGTCTACCTCCGAGTCCTGAGTCCTGACGACAGTGAATCATGGAATTCTTTTATCCTGCTACAGAGACTGGATCATTCATACGTCAAACTCCTCCAATCCAATAAAACTGGATGCAATGAAACCAGCAGTTCCTTCTCTACTTGTAAGGAATGCTTTCCAAGCAGCAGCAAAGCTGGAACAAGGACCAGGAACCCATCCAAGGGGTCTTTTACTGAAGATAACAGGAGGGCACCGCGTTAAGGAACGTGAACAGATGGATTGGGAAGATCTACTCAAAATGGAGACTCTACAGAGGATGATACCTTTAACCCCAATAGGTGCATACGTGGTGACCTCAGACTTCATGGACGCGTATTTTCATGTTCCAGTTGCTGTTCAAAGTCAGAAATATACATGATTTTGTTTTTCTGGGACTCATTATCAGTTCTCGGTTCTTCCATCTGGTATTTAATCTGCCCCAAGTGTATGTGCAACGATAAACAATTAGGGTGCGGGAGCTATTCACTTGAGATCACATTCATTAAATGACCTTGAGATGAAATATAAAAATCTTTTCAATTATTCTTAACATTGCATGAAAACAATTTACAAAAATTATAGTTCGCGGGTAAATAGTCCATAATCCAAAGCAAACTTCAGCCAACGTGTTTCGCAGCGTTCTTCGCCGCTTCTTTAGGGCTGAAATCAGAAAGAATTGTACAAAACATTGTTAAGAATTTCAACAATTACTACTAATTAAGTTCCATCCATGACTTACTGAATTCCCAGCTAAATATCTATTTCCTGCTCACCTTACAATTCCGTAGCAGATTCCCGATACTAAAAGGCCACAATTTGGAATGTATTTCTATCAAATCTCAAGTTCTCTATGGCCAGCATTATTCTGTTTGAGTTACCTCTGACCTCTTTTTGAAGGTGCCTCTGAAAATAAAGTGAACCCTCTTGTTCCCTATTCCTGGCGATGTTTTTTTTAATTGCTTCTGACTTCGATAAACATAAAATGAAACCGTATGTGTTCTAAACATTTCTTCTTTTCTCATAACAACTGTGCACATCCCCGTGCGTCATATCTAATCTTACCAATAAACATCCTGCTTCTACATCTCTCTCCAAAATAAATATTCTCCGTCTTCTCTGCTTTTTGCAGTGCAATGGACCCTTCTCAACGTTTCTATAGTGTTCCAGTGTTGGAAACGGGGTTACCGAGACCGTTATGGTAGCATGGCGCAAAGCGGGGAAAGGCACGCGAAGGCAATGTGTAAGGCAGTTGTGCAGCACACTCTCACATTAACTCAGAAATGCGACGCAATAACCGGACACCACACCAGGCTTGTATAAGTAACAATCAGGTTCCTTTATATTGATCAAGATGGCATTCAATTATTCAAATTATACATTCGGGTAACTAGTGCGCGTTCATTTAAAAAGACCCTTCACAATTCTGGCCACTAAAAGGCCGCATTAAAATCACAGCACCACTGCTCATTCGGGTGCTCTTTACCAACTAGGGCCTAGAACAGGCGCAACACGGTTTATACATCAACATATATACAGTAGGCCTAGGTACTCTATACAGCCTATGATACACTAGGCGGGAGGGAATCCTGCAGGGAACCCCTCAACATGTCCAGCAGCTGGGGGCTACCAAAAAGGGGGAACTTCTTTATCTCCCCGGGAGGCTAGGGTCATAGGATGTGCCTGGCCTGTAATCCCAAAGTCATTAAAGGCCCCCTCCCTCCGTGATCCCTCCTCAAGGGTGGCCCCCGGCCCCCAGGGGCTTAACCTAGAGCCCTAGGGGCCTCCTGGGCTCACCTGCGGTGTTCTTGCTGGCTGTGGGGCCTTACGGCGGACTCCTCTCTGGCCCGGCCCTCTGTGGTGGGGGCGGGGCCCGGCGCGAGTCTTGCGGCCCTCCGGCCGGTGCTGATTGCTTGCTCGAGGCTATGGAGCCTCTCGCGATGTTGTTCCCTTCGTTGGGGGGCCGGTATGCTCCTCCTCCGGCCCCCGTGGAGTCCAGGGAGTGAGTGGGGACTTGGTGCGGGAGCCGGCGGTCCTGCCAGTCGGCTCCGGCGTCCCGAGAGGTGAGGAGGTCCTTCCTTACCTCCCGGCGTGCTGGGCGGAGGCGGGCTCTTCACGGCGCCCAATCCGGGCGCGGCGGCGATTCTTCGCGGGGCTCCCGTTGGCAGTGGAGCCCCGGGGACGTCCTCCCGATTGGCTCCGGCTGAGCCAATCGCGTCGCGGCCTTCTCTTCCTCCGGGGGCTCCCGTTGACAGTGGAGCCCCTCTGACGTCGATGTTCGGCTCTGCTGGGCCAATCACGTCGCGGCTTCTGGTGGTTGCCAGGCGACGCCCTCTTCTCCGGCGATTGGCTTTGGCGGGCCAATCCCGTCGCGGCCTTTTCGGGGCGCGACCTGTGACGCGGTCAGCGTCCCCGGCCCCTCGGCGACAGCGTCCACGGGCCGGGAGGCCGCAGCAGGCCTCAATTCACTTCACGCGGCCCACGGGGCTGCGGCTGCGGTATTCTTGGCCGCGCTGGCAGCGGCAGGGGTCTCGGGCCCGGCGGTGACTTGTGGTGATTTTGGTGAGGGCGCGGACGGCGCCCCTCACCACTACTATGAATAGGGGAGAGATCCCCCGGCCTCAGTTCCCTTTTTCCAGCGGCCGCGGCCGCGGCGGTGATCCGGTCACCAGGTCAGTGACCAAAAGGGGGGGGGTCAAGTTCTCCCCACACTTGGGGGTTGCAGCGCAGGCGCGCTGACAGCCTTATTCACAGGCTGTGTAAGGATGGTTCTTGGGGGACAGTCCAGCTGTCTGTATAGGTGGATAGGGGTGGAGGCCTAGCGCTTAGGACGCAGCGCTTCGCCTCCTGATCCCCTCTTACTGGGTTTCACTTTCTAGTCCTGAAATTCTTGGATGCAGCAAAGTCTCTTTATGAACAGGGGGTGGTTGTGAGTTGGTGATTCTTGGAGGAGTTGATGTGCCTCCTGGCACGCTGGAGATGGTTCCCTGGGTCCCCTCACACTGGGCAAGATCAGTGGGTGGTGGGCGTTCCTCATCTATCTTACGGCAGCAGGGCCTTGACCCTGTCAGCGGCAGTAGTGTAGGTCTCCCCTAGGCCCTAAAGTCTGTACTCCAGCGCAGGTTCTCCCAGGTTCAGCGGTGCCTCAACCTAACTAACTCCAGGTTTTCCCTCCAAGCCTCTTATACCCCTAGGTCAGGTGACCCTCCCAAAGGCGGCAAAGTGTAACTCCTCCCACAGCCCGGAAGGTTCTGGAACCTTCCACCTACCTAGCTATGGGGCCCAGAGGCGGAGACGGGATGGCTACTGTATCCCTTGTCCCAGCCTGACTCTGGCTACTAGCGTGTATGTGTGGAAGGCCCTCTGCAGTAGCAGGGGCCTGTGGCAGCCATCTTTGGTGAGAGAGCACCTGCACCTCAGCACTGACCAGCAGTGGCAAGGCGCCCGGAGACCTAGGTCCAGTAAAAATATGGTGGCAAAAATGAGGCGCAGAAAGGGAAAAAAACAGGGTAAGACCACCCTAGGGCTGACAGGTCTAACACACGTCCCCCCAGCCGAAAGAGGGGAGAGCTTCCCAACCTCTAGGGAGTTCTCTTCACTAAGGCGGAAAAACCGGGAGAGACCGTCAGCGTTGGCGTGGTCTACACCGGGTCGATGTTCCACCCGAAAGTCCATCCCCTGGAGGGAAATGGACCACCTCAACAATTTGGGATTTTCGCCTCTCATCTGCATGAGCCAGCGAAGGGGTCTGTGGTCGGTCTGGACCAAGAAGTGACAACCAAAAAGGTATGGCCTCAACTTCTTCACCGCCCAAACCACAGCAAAGGCTTCCCGCTCGATGGTACTCCACCGCTGTTCCCGGGGAGTAGTCGTCGGGAGATAAAGGCCACTGGCTGGTCTTGGCCATCGTCATTCAGCTGCGAGAGCACAGCTCCTATGCCATGCTCAGAAGCGTCTGTCTGCACGATAAATTCCCGGCCGAAGTCGGGGGTCCGAGAGCACCGGTGCGGTGCACATGGCACGTTTAAGAGTCTCAAAGGCATCTTGGCAGGCAGCCGTCCAGATTACTCTGCGTGGCTGTTTCTTGGAAGTCAATTCCGTCAATGGGCCCACGATGGTTCCATATCCCTTGACGAACCGGCGGTAGTATCC
Organism: Calotriton arnoldi; assembly: GCA_963921515.1. Classification (NCBI taxonomy): domain Eukaryota; kingdom Metazoa; phylum Chordata; class Amphibia; order Caudata; family Salamandridae; genus Calotriton; species Calotriton arnoldi. The sequence continues at coordinate 909,617 of CAWUFW010004063.1, forward strand.
CGTGAGGCCGAGAAAAGCTCGGACCTCTGTTTGGGTCTTGGGGGCTCCCAGGCCATGATGGTCTCAATCTTGGCTTGGAGGGGTTGCACCTTACCTCCGCCCACCAGATGTCCCAGGTACACGACAGATCCCTGTCCAATCTGGCACTTGCTGGCCTTGATGGTTAGACCAGCCCTTTGCAAAGCCTGCAGCACCTCCTGGAGATGCTGCAGATGGTCCTCCCAGCTGCTACTGAAGACAGCTATGTCATCCAGGTAGGCAGCAGAGAAGGCCTCTAGGCCAGACAGCACCTGGTTCACCAACCGCTGGAAAGTGGCGGGAGCATTTTTCAACCCGAAGGGCATCACCTGGAATTGAAAGTGGCCCTCGGGGGTGGAGAACGCAGTCTTCTCCTTGCTCCTTCCGCCATGGCGATCTGCCAATATCCTGATGTTAAATCAATGGTACTCAAATACCGGGCTGCTCCCAGCCGGTCAATGAGCTCATCCGCCCGAGGGATCGGGTGAGCGTCGGTCTTGGTGACCGAGTTGAGTCCACGATAATCCACACAGAACCGAAGTTCTGGTGTGGTGCCCGGGGGGCCGCTTTCGGCACCAACACTACCGGACTAGCCCAAGGGCTACTGGAAGGCTCAATCACCCCCAGTTCTAGCATCTTTACCACCTCACTCTGGATACTAGCCTTGACCTTATCGGACAGCCGGTAAGACTTGTTCTTCACTGGCGGACTGTCCCCTGTGTCCACATCATGGGTACACAGGTGCGTGATTCCAGGCGTGAGGGAAAACAACGAGGCGTACTGCCCCAAAACCTGGCGGCAGTCCCTCTGTTGCTCTGGGGTCAAGGATGGGGCGAGGACTACTCCCTCTACCGAACCATCCTTCTCGTGGACCGCCAGAAGGTCTGGCAGAGGCTCACTCTCTTCCTCCTCACTCCCATCCGTTATCATCAAGAGAGTGAGCTCGGAACGCTCCTGGTGTGGCTTCAGGCGGTTGACGTGGAGCACCCTGTGGGGTTGACGGGGGTCTTCATGTCGACGACATACGTGGTCTGGCCTTTCCTTTCCAAGATCTCAAACGGCCCAGTCCACCGGTCCTGGAGGGCGCTAAGCTCTCCTGGCTCCATGACCCACACCTTCTGTCCAGCGTCTAACTCTACCGTCCGCGCGTTCCGGTCATACCATTGCTTCATGACGGCCTGACTCGCCTCTAAGTTGTCCGAGGCCTCCTTCCACAGCTTGGCCACTTGGCTGCGGAACGCCAGCATATAGCTGACCACATCACGGGGAAGCTTCGAGGAAGACTTCTCCCACCCCTCTTTGACAAGACTGAGGGGCCCCCGAACGGGGTGGCCATAGAGCAGCTCAAAGGGGCTGAAACCGACCCCCTTCTGCGGCACCTCTCGGTAGGAGAAGAGCAGACAGGGTAAGAGGACGTCCCACTTTCTTCTCAAGTCCTCGGGTAGGCTCCTGATCATCCCCTTCAAGGTTTTGTTGAAACGCTCCACGAGCCCGTTCGTCTGGGGGTGGTAAGGAGTGGAGAACCGGTAGGTCACCCCACACTCCTTCCACATGGCCTGCATGTAGGCCGACATGAAATTCGTGCCCCTATCTGACACCACGACCTTGGGGAATCCCACTCGGGTAAAAATCCCCATGAGGGCCCGCGCCACCACCGGTGCTGTGATGGTCCTCAGAGGGATTGCCTCTGGGTACCGGGTGGCGTGGTCTACTAGCACCAAAATGAACCTATGCCCAGCTGAAGTCGGCGGATCCAACGGCCCGACAATGTCAATCCCCACTCGCTCAAAAGGGGTATCGACCACTGGGAGAGGTTCTAGAGGGACCTTCACCTTAGTCCCTGTCTTGCCGCTTGCTTGGCAAGTGGTGCAGGTCTTGCAATAAGTGTCAGAAGTGACGCGCATCCTGGGCCAGTAAAAATGTGGGACCAAGCGCGCAAACGTCTTGTCCTGGCCCAGGTGTCCTGCTAGTGGTATCTCATGCGCCAACTCTAGCAGAAAGGCTCGGTGGCATTGGGGGACCACCACGGCCCTTGAGGACCCATGCACCGGAGCCTTAGGCTCACTGTAGAGGAGACCATCCTCCCAGTAGACATGGTAATTACCAGTCTCTGTTCCAGCTGCTTGGGCGTCGGCCTGTTGCCGTATGCCAACAAGCGTAGGGCACTCCCTCTGTGCCCGGCAAAATTCTTCCCGGGTAGGCCCTCCTTCCACCTGCCACTCTGCAGGGGTCGGCAGGTCCCCACGGGAAAACCAACCACCTCAGCGGACTCCGGGGTCACCTCCGCGGGCTCCCCATCCATCTCACCGGGTGTTTCCTCCCGGACATCTCCTCGTCCAGCAGTGGGCTGGGCCCTTCTTTCAGGCTCCAACCCGGGCTGAGTTCCTTGTCGGGCAGCCATGGACCGCGTGACAACGCAAGTCCATCCTGGTAACCCCAACATCTCAGCATGGGCATTGAACTCTACCTCTCTCCAGGCAGTGTGTTCTAAGTCGTTGCCCAGCAGACAGTCAACCGGCATGGCAGGGCTCACCGCAACCTTCATCAGACCTGACACTCCTCCCCACTCAAAGGGAACTTGGGCCACGGGGTAATGACCCAGGCTATTATCAGCCATCACTACTGGGTGGAACTCCTCAGGAATCACCTGCTCTGGGGACACCAGCTGACGTCTCACCATCGTCATGCTGGCACCTGTGTCCCTCAGAGCCTCCACCTCCTCCCCGTTCACCAGGACCCTCTGCCGATACTTGGCAGTGTTCTCGGGTACCTGCACCCTTGGGATGATCTCCCTATCCCCCAGGGAAACTAAGGTCAAGCCTGTCCACTCACCTCCCCTACCTAGGGACAACTCCTCCCCAAGCGCTACACTGGCCACCCCGGGGTCTTACCTCCTGTGGGGGCTGGGGCTCTCTTGCGACACTGGGCATCCCCCTTGTAGTGTCCAACCTCCCCGCACTCGTAGCACCGGACAGTTCTGGGCTGCTGACTCCTGTCAGGGTAAGTGGGTTTCTGGTATCCAGATTGGGATGGGAAACCTACCCCTCTCCCAGGCGGTCTATTTTGGGGACCTTTAAAGAACTCCCTCTTTTATCTCCCCCTCTTTCTTCTGGGGGAACACCTGTCCACCTTTCGGGGGATCCGCCCCGGCTCCCTTGTGGGACACCCGAGTGCTGACCCACGTGTCTGCCTCCTCTGCAAGCTCCCTTGGGTTGGTCAGCTTGCGGTCCACCAAGTACTGGCGCAGCTCCGGAAAAACATTTCTCGAGGAGGTGCTCTCTCAAAAACAGGTCGTACAGCCCAGTGTAATTGTCAACCTCGCTGCCACGCACCCAACCCTCTAATGCCTTCCGGGCATAATCATAAAAATCTACCCAGTTTTGTGTGGTGAGCTTGTGGCTGTTGCGAAACTTTTGGCGGTACTTCTCAGGGGTGAGGCCAAACTTCCTGAGCAGGGCCTCCCTCATGATAGGGTAGTTGGTTCGATCCCCTTTTCTAAGGTTAGCAGTGTGTCCCTGACTAGTGGAGGTATGTATCTATAAAGTCCTCCTCCCCAGTAGCTCTCAGGAACTCTATGGGCCACCAAAGCTACCTCGTACGCCGTCAACCACTTGTCTATGTCATCACCCACACTAAAGCTGGCCATCACCTCCCTGGGTAGGTAAAATTTGGGCTCCTGTGGAACCCCAGTAGGTACGCTGCCACCATTTCCTTTGCCTTCCATTTCCATTTGCAAGGCTCGGAGCTCCAGTTCTTTCAGGCTAAGCTCATGTACAAGCCTTCTTTCCTCCATGGCTAGCCTTCCCTGTTCTCGCTCCCTTTCCATCTTAGCCAATTCTAATGTCAATTGCCTTTGCTGCCTTCTGTCCTCGAATTCCTCTGGTGACACACTCCCCCTGACGCACTACTGCCTGCCCTGGAACGTCTTCCTGGCAACACATTCTCGCTGACGTCAATGTTCAGTAGGCTCAGTTCTCCTGGGTCGTCTGTCTCCCTCTGCTCCTCCTCCTCCCCTCTTCCCTCCGGGTGGGCCATGACCCATGCCCTCAAAGCCTTCTGAAGTACCTCCTTCCTGGCACCTCGCTTGACGGCCACCCCCCTCTCTAGGCAGAACTCCTTGAGCTGGCTCACCGTGTACCTCTCTAGGTCGGCTAGCTCAAACTCCATCCTCCTAGGTGGGGTCCCAGACAACTTAAGGAAGGGGTCCTAAATGGAAGGCAGCAGGTCTTAACACAGGACTAATACAACTGGCAATTTACAATAGAATTCCTCCTACTTATTATTTTCCTAGGTGTCCAATTGCGGCGCACACTGAGTCACTGTAGGGTGCTGCACAAATACCAGTCCTTATCCCACCGCTGAACACCAATGTTGGAAACGGGGTTACCGAGACCGTTATGGTAGCATGGCGCAAAGCGGGGAAAGGCACGCGAAGGCAATGTGTAAGGCAGTTGTGCAGCACACTCTCACATTAACTCAGAAATGCGACGCAATAACCGGACACCACACCAGGCTTGTATAAGTAACAATCAGGTTCCTTTATATTGATCAAGATGGCATTCAATTATTCAAATTATACATTCGGGTAACTAGTGCGCGTTCATTTAAAAAGACCCTTCACAATTCTGGCCACTAAAAGGCCGCATTAAAATCACAGCACCACTGCTCATTCGGGTGCTCTTTACCAACTAGGGCCTAGAACAGGCGCAACACGGTTTATACATCAACATATATACAGTAGGCCTAGGTACTCTATACAGCCTATGATACACTAGGCGGGAGGGAATCCTGCAGGGAACCCCTCAACATGTCCAGCAGCTGGGGGCTACCAAAAGGGGGAACTTCTTTATCTCCCCGGGAGGCTAGGGTCATAGGATGTGCCTGGCCTGTAATCCCAAAGTCATTAAAGGCCCCCTCCCTCCGTGATCCCTCCTCAAGGGTGGCCCCCGGCCCCAGGGGCTTAACCTAGAGCCCTAGGGGCCTCCTGGGCTCACCTGCGGTGTTCTTGCTGGCTGTGGGGCCTTACGGCGGACTCCTCTCTGGCCCGGCCCTCTGTGGTGGGGGCGGGGCCCGGCGCGAGTCTTGCGGCCCTCCGGCCGGTGCTGATTGCTTGCTCGAGGCTATGGAGCCTCTCGCGATGTTGTTCCCTTCGTTGGGGGCCGGTATGCTCCTCCTCCGGCCCCCGTGGAGTCCAGGGAGTGAGTGGGGACTTGGTGCGGGAGCCGGCGGTCCTGCCAGTCGGCTCCGGCGTCCCGAGAGGTGAGGAGGTCCTTCCTTACCTCCCGGCGTGCTGGGCGGAGGCGGGCTCTTCACGGCGCCCAATCCGGGCGCGGCGGCGATTCTTCGCGGGGCTCCCGTTGGCAGTGGAGCCCCGGGGACGTCCTCCCGATTGGCTCCGGCTGAGCCAATCGCGTCGCGGCCTTCTCTTCCTCCGGGGCTCCCGTTGACAGTGGAGCCCCTCTGACGTCGATGTTCGGCTCTGCTGGGCCAATCACGTCGCGGCTTCTGGTGGTTGCCAGGCGACGCCCTCTTCTCCGGCGATTGGCTTTGGCGGGCCAATCCCGTCGCGGCCTTTTCGGGGCGCGACCTGTGACGCGGTCAGCGTCCCCGGCCCCTCGGCGACAGCGTCCACGGGCCGGGAGGCCGCAGCAGGCCTCAATTCACTTCACGCGGCCCACGGGGCTGCGGCTGCGGTATTCTTGGCCGCGCTGGCAGCGGCAGGGGTCTCGGGCCCGGCGGTGACTTGTGGTGATTTTGGTGAGGGCGCGGACGGCGCCCTCACCACTACTATGAATAGGGAGAGATCCCCGGCCTCAGTTCCCTTTTCCAGCGGCCGCGGCCGCGGCGGTGATCCGGTCACCAGGTCAGTGACCAAAAGGGGGGTCAAGTTCTCCCCACACTTGGGGGTTGCAGCGCAGGCGCGCTGACAGCCTTATTCACAGGCTGTGTAAGGATGGTTCTTGGGGGACAGTCCAGCTGTCTGTATAGGTGGATAGGGGGTGGAGGCCTAGCGCTTAGGACGCAGCGCTTCGCCTCCTGATCCCCTCTTACTGGGTTTCACTTTCTAGTCCTGAAATTCTTGGATGCAGCAAAGTCTCTTTATGAACAGGGGGGGGGTGGTTGTGAGTTGGTGATTCTTGGAGGAGTTGATGTGCCTCCTGGCACGCTGGAGATGGTTCCCTGGGTCCCCTCACACTGGGCAAGATCAGTGGGTGGTGGGCGTTCCTCATCTATCTTACGGCAGCAGGGCCTTGACCCTGTCAGCGGCAGTAGTGTAGGTCTCCCCCTAGGCCCTAAAGTCTGTACTCCAGCGCAGGTTCTCCCAGGTTCAGCGGTGCCTCAACCTAACTAACTCCAGGTTTTCCCTCCAAGCCTCTTATACCCCTAGGTCAGGTGACCCTCCCAAAGGCGGCAAAGTGTAACTCCTCCCACAGCCCGGAAGGTTCTGGAACCTTCCACCTACCTAGCTATGGGGCCCAGAGGCGGAGACGGGATGGCTACTGTATCCCTTGTCCCAGCCTGACTCTGGCTACTAGCGTGTATGTGTGGAAGGCCCTCTGCAGTAGCAGGGGCCTGTGGCAGCCATCTTTGGTGAGAGAGCACCTGCACCTCAGCACTGACCAGCAGTGGCAAGGCGCCCGGAGACCTAGGTCCAGTAAAAATATGGTGGCAAAAATGAGGCGCAGAAAGGGAAAAAAACAGGGTAAGACCACCCTAGGGCTGACAGGTCTAACATCCAGCTAAAGCAAAAATAACGAAAAAGAAACATAAAAGCTCGTGCCATGTCTATACCCATACACAAATCCACTCATGGGTAATGCTTCCTCGAAATCCTTGTAGATCAACATGAATAATAGACAAGCATTTGCAATGCAATAGGTCTCGCATTATTAAAGTTTGAGCTATTGGCATTGCTAAATAATGCAACACCAATAGCTCAAACTTTAATAATGCGAGACCTATTGCATTGCAAATGCTTGTTTACTTTATGGGATGGGTCTTGTACACATCTACTACTACGAGACCCACCCCATCACTACACAGTTGAACCCCAAAACTAGACAAATGACAGCAGGGAGAAATAAAATGGTTGATTTGCAACACGGTAAGAATAGCTAATTATAGGTAGAAAGGTTTCTTACATTAGGAAATGTTATTTCCTAATTATGACTCAGTAAGAATCACCATTAGGAAATTGAAGTTCCTCATTTTTGTATATCTGGCCCCTAATTCTACATGCTATGCCTACTTTCCTGGCCTCACCTCAGGTACATTTCGCCAGGTTTGACCTGCAGGAAATTATAAGGGAAAACCCGAGAGTGTATGATGCATATCACAGAGCTCCTAATTCATACAGTGGAGCCAGTCTGGGGGTCCTGAGACAGTGGAGCCAGTCATGAGGCCGTGAGGCAGTGGTTACTAAAAGTGGAGCCAGTCTTGGGGCCGAGGAAGTGGTTACTGAAAGTGGAGCCAGTCTTGGGGACGTGAGGCAGGGGTTACTTTAAGTGGAGCCAGTCTTGGGGCCCAAAGAAGTGGTTACTGAAAGTGGAGCCAGTCTTGGGGCCATGAGGCAGTGGTTACTAAAAGTGGAGCCAGTCTTGGGGCTGAGGAAGTGGTTACTGAAAGTGGAGCCAGTCTTGGGGACTTGAGGCAAGGGTTACTGTAAGTGGAGCCAGTCTTGGGGCCCAAAGAAGTGGTTACTGAAAGTCTCGGGGTCCTGAGACAGTGATTATTGAAAGTAGAGCCAATTTTGGGGCCCTGAGGTAGTGTTTACTGAAAGTGGAACCAGTCTTGAGGTTATGAGGCAGTGGTTACTGAAAGTGGAGCCAGTCTTGAGGTTGTGAGGCAGTGGTCACTAAAAGTGGAGCCAGTCTGGGGCCATGACGCAGTGGTTACTGAAAGTGGAGCCAGTCTTGGGGCCATGAGGCAGTGGTTACTGAAAGTGGAGCCAGTCTTGGGGCCATGAGGCAGTGGTTACTAAAAGTGGAGCCAGTCTCGGGGCCCTGAGGCAGTATTTACTGAAACTGGAGACAGTCTCGGGGCCCTGAGGCAGTGTTTACTGAAAGTGGAGCCAGTATTGGGGCTATGAGGCAGTGGTTACTGAAAGTGGAGCGAGTCTTGAGGCTGTGAGGCAGTGTTACTGAAACTCCTGTTTGCACAGGGATCGGAACTGAGCCTTTAACTTGCAGTGAGGACTTGAGTGTGGGTTACTTTGGGAGCATATACTAACATAAAAGTCGACAGCATTATGGCGTGTTTTTTTTTTGTTTGTTGCCAACAACTGTCATTTTGATAAAGCCCTGCGCTCCTTATGAAACATCATCTAGTATTGCAGCCCTGCAGAGCCCTGCTAAAACTGCCCAGTAATATTCTAGCACCGTGCCAAAAACGTGCTGGCAATGCATTATGTATTAATGGTGTAAAACCACTTGCTAAGTAACCAAGTCAAATTCCCCACTTCAAAAGTTTTAATTGAAGAACATTGCACTCCTACAAGGAAAAGCAAAATGAAAGCACGTTTCACATTCGTTTAACTTGCTGCAATAAATACATTAGCTGCACAGTAGATGCAATGCAGTAGTATGTTCAGTATATTTATAGGCACTCTACATCGAGGTCGCAGGGAGTAACAGTCTCTCCCTCCTGAAGCCTTGCAAGCAGGGTAGTATGCAAGCATCTAGTATAGCTGCCACAGACTCCTTTCATTCTTATTCAAATAGTCTACCACCCAAACCCCGGACTCACATCTTATTGAATCGGAAGAGGTCATCACAGGTGAAGGCACATAGCGTAGTCATTTCACGGCAGATACTGCAGAGCCGCCCACTCGGAAGTACTTCTGCTAAGCGTGGAAAATGACTAGCACCGAGCTCCCATTCCAGGAAATGACCTAGCAATGAAATCAGTGTCACGTGACAATCTCGTGTGAGGCGGGAGTACACATGGGCAGTAACATTGGCGTGCTGTAGCAGACCAGGGCGATATGGGGCATGCTATACAGCAGAGCTGGTAGGGCATGCTGCTGGACAATCCTCCGTTAAACAAGCACGGAATCGAAACCTGTGGTGCGCGCGCACCACAGAGGAGCGGGGGGGCGAGGGAGCCTGTCGTCTGTGCCGCGCGCTGATGCGCGTCCTAGACACGGACGGAAATGGGCAGAGCAAAGGCTGGACATGCGCCCGCCTTTGCCCAATTGCGTGCCGTTTTTTTAAAAAAAAAGCACGCTACAGCCAATGCCAGCCTGCGAAAGCAAAACCACACGCACGAGCGTGTGGTTAGCTTTCTAAAGCCCATACAAGAGGTCTCGCGCTGCGCGAGCAGGGTTGCGCACTGCAACGCTAGGCGCAAGACCTAACAAGCTCAAGTACTGGCAACAGCATTGGGCGACCATCTTGGAATGGTATTTTGCATAATTTTTTACTGTACCATTCCATGCTCGCTTCACTTTGCATCTAGATGCAACGTAATGGCCATCTTGGAATGGTATCCGTCTTGGAATGGTATAACAGTGAAGAATACAAAATACTCTTCCAACATGGGTGTCTAAGCCAATACATGCACCTCATTTGTACAAACATTGGCAAAGCAAGTACTGGCAGCTGCAATTTGTGGGTTGCCATCTTTGTTGTGCAAATGCTCCAATGAGGAACCTGCACACTGGGGAATGAAGGCGGTGTGGGAGAACACCAGTGTGTGGCATGAAACTGCTGAGGAACGAAAAAAAGAGCAGAGGACGGAGAAAGAGAGCAGCAGTGTGAAGGGCACGAGGGAGAGAAAAAGAGTGGGGTGGAAAACAAGCTGCAGGGAGAGAGGAGGGTGTAGTCTACTTTCAAGTGGGAAAGAGGAAGCCCCATGTATTTCCACTGAATCACTGAATAGAAAAAAATGCCATCACTGAATAGAAAAAAATGCCATGGAACCATTCAAAAGGAAAAATAATTCACTGATGTCAGTAATAGAAGGAAATATTCATTCAATTAAAAAAAGAGGATGAGAGAACAATATTCCAAGGGTGGGACAAACACAAGAAAAGGGAAGAAACAAATGTAAATAAGAAATTGTATTGGACACAAAAACGAATCATTCATGAACACGGGGCAGATCCAAAGCCCATTCCAAGTATGTGTGAAAGTATTGGTTACAATGATATCTGTACCCAGATCTCAAAACTGATGTTGTGTGTGCTGCACTGCATATGCCTTGGAGATATGGCGGACAAGTGTTTTACTGTCCCCTGGAGACTAGCAACACCTAGCAGACACCAGTGGCAGGAGAGTAACGCAGGCCTCTGCAGCCCCTGGGGTAGAGGGGTCCCGCAACACTTCTGGGAGCCCCCATTCAACCCCAAGACCAAGGAATATCTGTGAGATATGGGGTACTCAGGGCCCCCCTCATCACATTCTGCAAGGGGGAGCGCCATTTTGCATACGCCAGCAGGGGACTCGGGACTGGCTTAGGATGGCGGTATAAAGAGGTGTAAGGTCTGTAGTCCCCATGGCAACCAGAACATGCTGTAGCAATCCCCGGCAGGCAGGAAACTAATGGGAGCCGATAAAAAACAGCCTCCACGAGTCTAGCTTCCGGACGCAGGGGTTTGTCTGGCGCAGACGACCCAGAACAGCCCTTCTAAACATGTGAGTGATAGCTTATTTGAATAATAAATATGTTGTTTGGATGAAGTACGAAAGCCATAAATTGCACGGAAAAAACTAATTTCTGAGCGTTTTCCAAAGGGCAAGAAAGCAAAGGATGTTTTAAACACAAATAACTCTGGAACCACAGATAGGAACGGACAGGTTCTTAAATCTCATTGAAAAACAGATCACAAACGGAAAACCAAATATAAAGCCCCACCGCGTTGAGAGCAATCTGGTTTCAGAAACAACCAGGATGCAGTTTTTGAATATTTTGGCGTCTGGGGGAGGTATGCATTACAGTATGTAATTAAAAACATCTGGTTGCAGATGTCTTTAAACAGGTAAAATTCCCTTTTAATTAAAGTCTGTTGACATACCTGACTCACAGAAGGCTTAAGCATGTAAAAACAAAGTGCTCTTTCAGCTGTCCAACAATGCAGGAAGCTAAATTACAAGGGGGAAAGAAGTAAATAATAGCACAGGGAAATTCATGTCACTGCAGTAAACGAAGAAAGGGCCAAATAACTTTCACAGTTTTTACCAGTAGTTCTCCTTTTCGCTTCAAAGTGTTTGTGATTAATCTTTACATCGACTGGGAGCACCCACCCACCACAATCACGGAATTGCCTTTGCTGAAACATCTCAGAAAGTCACTTATTTAAAAAAAAAAAAAATATTTAAATTAAAAACTGGAGATACTCACTCAACGATGCTACTGTAAAGAGCGAAACGCAGTGCTACTTTAAACAAGCACGGAATCGAAACCTGTGGTGCGCGCGCACCACAGAGGAGCCGAACGCGGGAATCGAAACCAGTGGTGCGCGCGCACCACAGAGGAGCGGGGGGGCGAGGGAGCCTGTCGTCTGTGCCGCGCGCTAATGCGCGTCCTAGACACGGACGGGAATGGGCGGAGCAAAGGCGGGACATGAGCCCGCCTTTGCCCAATTGCGTGCCGTTTAAAAAAAAAAAAGCACGCTACAGCCAATGCCAGCCTGCGAAAGCAAAACCACACGCACGAGCGTGTGGTTAGCTTTCTGAAGCCCATACAAGAGGTCTTGCGCTGCGCGAGCAGGCTGCGCACTGCAACGCTAGGCGCGAGACCTAAAAAACTAACCTGCTGACACTCGTTATTTTCTGAATCGTCATCCTGCAGTCAATATTACACGAAGCGTCTAATCTCATAACAGGTTTCCCACTACAGAGGTATACCTAACAAAAATAAAACGAAAAGCAAGCGCTATGGGCCTGATTATGACTTTGGCAGTGTGGGAGCGGGCCGCCACACCACCGCCACACTCCCACACCACCAAAGCCGCCCACCCCCACCTGCCCGCCAGATTACCGGTTTTCTCGTGGTCGGGCGAGGCGGTCCCACAGCGCTGCCTATAAGAAAGGCACCGCAATGGGAGCTTCAAAGGCCGTTCCTGCACGGTATGGAATGTGAAGTCCATGCCATGCAGGAAAGGGGGGCATGCACACAGGGGTGCTCAACATGTGCCCCCCTGCATGCAACTCCATGCACAGGGGCAAAAGGGGGCCCTGTAGGGCCCCCTTTGTTTCCCCACCACCAACCTTTTCATAGCAGGCTCACCGCCATGATAAGGTTGGCGGAGGGGAAACTCGTAATATGCTTGCTGGTGCCGCAGCGGCACTGCCAAGCAAGTATATTGCTTCCCTACACTGCCGTGCCACCAGCAGGGATCGCGGTTCCCTGGCGGCTGCAACGCTTCTCTGGAGCTCCAACCGGCGTGCTCGAAATACAGTGGTAGGACCGCTGGTGCAGCGATCCCCGACCGCCACCGCACCTCCACAGTGAGTTAGGCGGTCCCATGGACTGCCAAACTAGTAATCAGCCCCAAAGACAACATCTCTGTACTCCCTGCATTCACCTTTTAGGTGCCCATGTAAGCATTTACAAATCGAACCAGCAAACTCTATTTCACTTACATGCTCCCATCCCAATAGGCTTCTCAATGTCAAAATATCATCCTTTAAGAGAAGGTCCGCAGCATCTATGCTGTTTAAATACGGGCATCTCAGGGGCATCTTAAATTAGACTCAACTGAAATTCAAACTTTAATCTTGGTAATAAGAATGAACACCCAATGCGGATTCACCCACTGTACACGCAGGTTCACAAGTACATATGCTATCCTATAGGTGCCGACATACAGCTCCTAATGTAAATGCTGCAGCACAGTATTGCTGTATCTAAACTGATGTATAAAACATAACAATAAAGGGTGAAATATAAAATATATAAATAACACATTTATTGTAATGGACCTAATATATTAAAATATGTATACCTGTTCCGAACGGGGACTCAAACCCTATTTTCTCATTCAACAAGCCACACTCACATATCCACAATTCTCACATATCCATTGTGCTATAGAGACATGTGATACCCTTAACCCCTACCTTAAGTTGGGACTTAAACCATGGGATCATTCAACTGAATATGGTTTACAGACACAACTAAAAAACAAGCATTGGCATAGCCAATAGGTCTCGCTTTTGGGACCTTATAAGTATTTAGTTATGCAGCACAATATCCTTGGTGCAACAACATCAACTGTTGCATGGCTAAACACTTATAAGGTCTTAAAGGCGAGACCTATTGGGACTATCATGAACACTGGACAGCCTGATCATTAACATTGCAATGGTACAGAACAATGACACAATATGAACAGTGAAATAACTCTACGAAGACCACTGCAGTGATAAACCAAAAACATTCTAAAATCACAACACAATGCTTGATCATTAACATTCCAAAGTCAAATCACAAATACTGCAGTGCCAAGTAAAAAAACACCTGCAAAGCCAGATAGAGAAATCTGCAAAGTCACATCACGACTGCTGCAATCATCGAACATAGATACTGCAGGGACAGTACAAGAACACTGCAAAAGCAGACAAAAAAAACAAGATAGCAGATCATGAATACAGAAATTTTAGATCGCAAACTTTGCAATGCAGCATCAAGAACTGCGCAATACCAGATAATGACCACAGTATCAGAAACACTGCAAGTGCAGATCACAGGCACTGTAATAACATATTGCAAACATTGCTATGGCAGAACCTAAAACCGCATCAGACACATCACCGACACTTCAAACACTGAACGCAAAAACTGCAATGGCAGAACCCAAGCAATGCATAAAACAAAGCAAATACACTGCAATGGCAGAAACCAAGCAATGCATAAAACCAAACAAATACACTGCAATGGCAGAAACCAAGCAATGCATAAAACCAAACAAATACACTGCAATGGCAGAAACCAAGCAATGCATAAAACAAAGCAAATACACTGTAATGGCAGAACCCAAGCAATGCATAAATCAAAGCAAATAAATACACTGCAATGGCAGAACCCAAGCTATGCATAAAACAAAGCAAATACACTGCAATGGCAGAACCCAAGCAATGCATCAAATAAAGCAAATACACTGCAATGGCAGAAACCAAGCAATGCATAAAATAAAGCAAATACACTGCAATGGCAGAAACCAAGCAATGCATAAAATAAAGCAAATACATTGCAATGGCAGAACCCAAGCAATGCTTAAAATAAAGCAAATACACTGCAATGGCAGAACCCAAGCAATGCATAAAATAAAGCAAATACACTGCAATGGCAGAACCCAAGCAATGCATAAAATAAAGCAAATACACTGCAATGGCAGAACCCTAGCAATGCATAAAATAAAGCAAATACACTGCAATGGCAGAAACCAAGCAATGCATAAAATAAAGCAAATACACTGCAATGGCAGAACCCAAGCTATGAATAAAACAAAGCAAATAAACTGGAATGGCAGAAAACGAATAGTATGGTGGTGGATCACAAACGCAGCAAAGACAGCCAAACAACTCTGAAAATATAGACCCAAAAGCCTTCAATGACAGACTGATAACTACAACAGCCTTCACATGCAGTGCGCTTGCAACTCCAACAGCAGACGTTGAAGGCTGCTCTGACCCATCACTGACACTGAAACAACATACAACACACGCAGCAAGTGAAATAACAGATCACAGCAAGGAAAGAACGCTGCATTGTACTGGCACTTAGCACTTTTCAACCTCTTGTGAGGATTCAGATGTAGAATTCGATGCTATACTTGCTATATTTTGCTATACTTTCTCAAATGTTATGTAATTGTGTTAAGATGTGATGACGTCCAGTGATGCGATGCGCGGTCTCTTCCAGCACTAGTTTGATGATGTTCCACCCTATTTATTAAAATTATTGCTGCAGTTTTACATAGTGTGAAGTCTCCCTAAGCATGGTAGCGCTTTACATGAGCACCAGTTACATTACACAAGGTCACATTCATTTTATAGTCACTGAGAGATTAAAGTGATTTGCCCAGAATCACAGGATGTTGAGCCGGCGCCGAGACTAGAACTTGGCTCCCCAGTTACAAAGTCGACAGCTCCCCAAAAATAGAAAGAGAGAGAGAAAGAGAGAGGGGGGGGTAACTCTCTCTCTCTCTCTCGAAGGTGTACGGATCACCCACTTTCTATTGCAATCGAGTTATTCGTACTGCACCCAACAGCCTTTTTTGCTGTGGGCAGACTGGTAAAAGCATGGATTAGAGGCAGGCGGCGCGACTGATCCATCTGTAGAGTGTGTCCAGATGGGAGGAGGCTGTTCCTGGACTGTTTTAGTCTCTCCAACACGTCACCATGATTCTGAACTCTCTCCCATGCCCCGATTCCTCATTGTCAGCCCTCCCACCCAGTTTCTACCCCTTACCTCTTGGTTCCCAATACCTCTCTTTTCTCTTCCCATTTCCTTCCAGCCACAAGCCTAGGCCCAGATGCTCGTAATGCCCTTCAGTGAGATATCAGGGTTTTGGGGACGACCACGCCACCCACAAGACTTTCCCTCTATTTCCACTAGTCACAGATTTTGGAATTTCCTGTGGATTGGAGACATCTTGTAAATTTCCTGCAGATTTTTCGAAATGGTCTAATTTTTTGTATTTGAAGAAGGCGACAGTCAGCGAAAGCATCATAACAAAGGAGTAATGAACAATGTTAAGGATCCAGGGCCATGGATACAGCTGACAACATCTGACAGTACTTCATATAAACAGAATTAGGTCTGGTTCTAGCCAAGACCTTTTGATCTCACAGAATCTAGAAATAATATGTGCGATATAATTACTTATAGGGCCTTCAGCAGGCCCTCTTTATCCATTGGTCTGTTGTTGAGTCATTAACATCTTTATACGCCCGCTATAGCATGCAGCTTGGGGTAATGGGTCAGCCCACTTCATCCATTGGCTGTTTTACCTCAGGTGACCACATTCTTCCCATTCAAAAATAACATCCACACACAATGTAGTTCCCTTCGGTGACAGGGAGTACTTTGGCAATGTGTGCATTTTGAAAACAAAAGCTATTTCTGCTTTTAGCCAATGTTTTTTTCGACTGAGGAGGGCCTGGCTGATTTCCCAACAATAAAGTTGCACAAAATATGTCAAAACAAAACAATCACTGACAAAGCCAAAAGGCTGGCATTTAACACCAGACCTACTGGCTTTGACAATGCTTGTTTTAAGTACTAGCAACTCAGTTTCTTGACATACTAGACCGAGCAGCGGGTACCTGCGCAGTAACTCTTCGCACAGTAAGCTACTACTTCAGGTGCTGAGTAACATGGCGCGGGCTCACCTCTATCCCTTTACTGATATGACCTACGTCACCTGCTCTTAGGTACCCACACGCGCCAAAACGGCCAAGGCAAGAGGTGGGCGGGGCAGAGATTCTGGCATCAGGGCACAGACTAGAGAGGCTGAAGGGAAATGTCGGTGAGGGGTAGGGAGGCACAGACATCAGGTCACACAGATCCATGGCGCTGGAGCAGGAAGCGCCCCCATTAATACATCTTGCAACAGTTTATAATGGGAATGAACAATAAAAGGGTCATTCAAATGTTTTGTTCTGGCAGCATCTGTTGTCTTTTCAAATGCACACTGTCACATATCCCCTTTGCCTTTAGTGAGGTGACATCACTGGCCAGCACCCCACTCTAAACTGCAGAAGCCCTCGTGACGTCCTTGGGCACAGACCCTCCATGCTTCAGTGCGCTCGACAGCCATACAATGAATGTAGACAATACATAAAATACACTGAGTGCAGTTTGATGTAGTTTGGTTGATTATGTTTGGCACTGAATTTAGTAAAAAATAACGTGACGTCTTACCCAGATTTTCTAGGGATTTGACTGCTTCCTTTTTTTAGGGGGGAGGGGCGCACTCCAGTTCGCCTCGCCCTGTCTTTTTCTCAGACAAACATCCTGAACGTGCTTACAGTTCCGCTCCCAGTAAGCCTCTGGATCCAAACCAGTTGCCAGGTGACTTGAATGTCAAATATCTTTTTCACGGGAGGAAACGTGGTCTCTGTTGACGTTACTGACTACAGAAGCAGCAAACAGCAAGTTCCAATCCCGGCTTGCCGACTTATCACGGTGTGATCCGCAAATCACTTTATCTTGATACATTTGTTAATGCTTAGAAAATGACTGCCCAATTGTATTAAGAACTACATAAAACGGACGCAGCTATAATCAAAGTGCTGCAAACACCGGCTACATAGCTCTTCTAGGTCCGGAATGGATGTAATAGTGCGAATTTTGGTTCCCTTCCTTTGTGGCCAGGAGAGGTCTGTCTTCTGCAGGATTAGCGCCGAGGACCCTACGCTGCCTCGAGTTTGCCATCCCTGCTAAGTACTGATGATTTCATTAATGAAGAGTCTCAGGGGCCCGCGCGTGCGCACTGCACAGCAGTTGCGCACGATTTAATTCAATGAAGAGCCGCAAGCCTCTGAGGCCCGGGGCGGGCCCGGCCGGGCGACGGCGTGCCACCACAATGAAGAGCCTCTGAGGCCCGACCGGGGCCCAGGCGTGCGTGCTGTGTGCACCATTTCATTCATGATGAAGTGAGGGGGCCCCTGGAGCGCGGGGCCCCCCCGCAACGCGGGAGCTGCGGGGGGCCTGTGTTACGCCCCTGCCAGAAAGGAATCAACAAACGACTAATCCACGTGAAGCCGCACGGAAGTCAAGTCGTCACATTCTGCGAGAGTGCTTGCAGCAGAGAAAAGACAGAGTAGGGAGGAGGGAGGCAGCGTCAGCACAAGTGAGCGCGGCAGCCTGCTGAGCTGACCACACGCTCGTGCACAATGCCCATGTGTTTCCAATTATCGCGCCCACGTCTGGGCATGATAATTGGAAACAGATGTCTGCCCTGCGGGTAACCGCAGGGAAAAGGCCATTGTGCACGAGCGTGTGGTCAGCTTTCTGAAACCCCTAACTTAAAGTCTCGCCAGAGCAGCGCTTGCGCGCTACTCGAGGCTCGACCTAATGAGTCCTTATATTACAGAACTCTATTCATATTTGTAGCTGCTGTCCCAAAAATACCTTTTTTTTCTAAAGGGGGTCCAATTACTCATAGATATATCCTTCTCATCTTACTCTTTTCTCATACACGGTCCATTACGCCATACATGCGCGTGTCTGGTACTGGCCTCAGTCATCTATTAACACAATCCAAATAACCAGGACACATTGTGATGAAATAGCTGCAAACAATAATAGTTCTATCCATCCCCGATTGATGTTCTTTTCACTTATAGTGTGAAATTATCCCTTATGTCTGACACATCACTACCCACCAATGAGTCAGTACAAATATTTCTTCTTTACCTTTCTAAGTCCATTTGTAAGAACTTCCTATCTGGCTCACAACTAACCAACTTAGGGGCTGATTACGATGGCGGAACGATCGCCTCCGGCGGTGAGGTCCGCCGGCCCTGCGGACCGCGATTCTCCGACCGCCAGACTACGATGGCGGTGGGATCCAGACCGCGTCCGCGGCGGAGGCAAAGCCCGCCCGCCACGGACCCGCCACAGGCAATCGTTACGATTGCCTGGCGGAGCGGTCAGCATGCTAACAATGGTGGCGGATCCTAGCAGGCTCCGTCCGCCGAATTACGATGCTGGCGGAAGCCAGCCTTTCCGTGGCGGGTGAACCGTCATTGAAAGGCTGGCAGGGATTGGTTTCGGGGGCCCGTTGCGGGCCCCCCATGTGTTGGGGGGGGTGTGGGTGCACTGGGGGGTACCCATGGTACCCCCCTACATTTCACTGCACCATGTGGCAGGCACAGTGTAGTGCCTGCCACGTAGTGCAGTGAAATGCACAACATGCTCTTTTCGACATCGCGGCGGTGCTGCTGTCAGCAGCCACCGCCGCAATGTTAACGGTGCGGAATCTGACCGCAGCGGTCCCATCCTAATCGGGTATGCAGGACCGCCGCATGCATGGCGGACGGTCCCAAACACCGCTACGATGCCCGCCCGCCATCGTAATCAGCCCCATAGAGTCTTCACCTGTTTCATGTATTTCTAAAGGCAAGGCACCGGCATAAAAACCTATTATACTAATATTATTGCAGATCCAAATTTTCCAAACATTAAAAAAAATTCAGCAGAAAAAACAAAAAGATCATGGTATTAGCAGGACTTATAAAGCAGTATAAAATTCCCTGTCTGTACAGCTCAGGCAGGTCTCCTACAGAGGAGATGTCCTCCCCAGTCCACTCCGGCGCGGCCTCCTCTGGTGCCCCATCCACCAGTATCGCTGGAGTCTCAGGGTCTGGTTTCCCACACTCCCTGCCCTTCCTTCTTCTGGTGGGAACCCTGAATACCCTTTTGGGAGACCCCCCAGATACCTTCTTGTGGACCCTGGTGCTGATCCAGCAGTCGCCTCTCAAGCAAGCTCCCTGGGATCAGTGAGCGTACTATCCACAAAGTGTTGGCGCAGACTTGTAAAACAACAACTGCACATGTGATTTCTAGCAATCAGATTATACAGCCCTTGGTAATCCTTCACTTCACTGCCCTTCCCCCAGCCACCCATCGCCTTGCAAAAATGATCCACATAATCCACCCAAGTCTGCTGGGGCAGGTTCTGGCTGTCCCTAAACTTCTGCCGATACTTTTCCAGGGGTCATCCCGTACTTCCTGTTCAGGGCCTCCTTCAGGAAATGATACTTCATCCTGTCCCCTTATCCTAGGGCATCCTTCCCTTCAATGGGAACATGTCTCCAGAGACTGGCCCCCAATCCTCCTCAGGGACCCGTTCAGCTCTAAGGCAACCTCATGGACCCCAAACCAGTTATCTATGTCATACCCCACAACAAAGTTAGGCACCAGACCTTTGGAAATGTGGATCCTCTTTTCCACAGTAGGCACTTGGGTAATGCTGCCACCATTGCTGCCACCATTGCTGCCACCATTGCTGCCACCATTGCTGCTGCCATTGCTGCCACCATTGCTGCCACCATTGCTGCCACCATTGCTGCTGCCATCGCTGCCACCATTGCTGCCACCATTGCTGCCGCCATTGCTGCCACCATTGCTGCCACCATTGCTGCTGCCATTGCTGCCACCATTGCTGCCGCCATTGCTGCCACCATTGCTGCCACCATTGCTGCCACCATTGCTGCCACCATTGCTGCCGCCATTGCTGCTGCCATCGCTGCCACCATTGCTGCCGCCATTGCTGCCACCATTGCTGCCATCATTGCTGCTGCCATCATTGCTGCTGCTATCGCTGCCACCATTGCTGCCACCATTGCTGCCACCATTGCTGCCACCATTGCTGCTGCCATCGCTGCTGGACTCAGTTTGCTTGGCTCTGCAGTCCACTTCCCTCAGGCTCCTCTCGTGAGCCAATCTTTTTTCTTCTGGAGATGTAGCCTGAACTCCCTTTCTGCCTTCCTACACTCCAGCTCCTCTGGTAACAAGTTCTGTGAAGACACTGCTCCCTACCCTCATACTGGGCTCTCTTTCAATGGGCAGATGGTCCCCCACCTCTGGGAATTCCTGCTGAGAGCCCAGAGCCAGGCCCTTCTCCACTCCTAAATCAAGTCTCTCCTCATCAGGATCCTTCTCATTAAGGTCCTCCTCAGACTGCTCAGGATTGGATTGTATCATAGTGACTTCCTCATAGGCATGGAGAGTGTTATGAAGGTCTAGCTTTGTGGCCTTTTTACCTGGACGCAGCCCCCTCTCCTTGCAGAGTTTACACAGCTCAGCCCTGCTGAGGTTGTCCACATTTAGCATCTCAATGGTACAAGACATAGGAAAAAGCAAAACAAAACATCCAATCAGAAAACTAGGGAGAATTTAAAAAGGCTTAAACTGGTATCACATATCTTATCTGTGATTTTCAGTGTAACACAAAATCACTGTATGGCACTGCACAAACACAAGTCCTAATCCCACCGCTGCCAGTAATGTAAGAAATTGTATTACTGGTCAGGAGGGGGCAGGGTGCAATTTTAAAGATTTAAGTAAGGGTGGGTGGAGAACTCCGCTCCGCCGGCAGAGTTTGCAGAGTTTCGCTGCTCCGCACTCCGCTTTGGAGTGCGAAGTTCGGCACAAACTTAACTCTGCTGGTGGAGCAGAGTTCATTTACCAGTACCCAGTATTAGCCGTATATTGCTGGTGCTGCTGGTTTACACAGCCATCGGAAAAAAGCGAACTCTTCCATTGTAAAACAGTTGGGACAAACCTGAGGCTGTTATAGTTGACTCCGCATACATAAAACGCCTCCCAGCAAGGTCCCCTCTCGCCAGCAATAACAAGCATCACTGAGCGAGGACGGAATGAGCAAAAGCACTTGTGGGCACAACAGCCAATCAACACTTAAGAATTCTGTATGGCGCAGTGGGATTGGCTGGGGTGTCCTAACTCTCGAATCCTTGATCGCCTTACACATTGCGCTGACGTTCCCCAGAAGAATGCACACAGTTTCGACCCCGAAGCCTATTTAAATTACGGCGAAATAGCACAAACAGGGACGATGGACGTAGTTGTACGTTATGCTGATGAATTAATTCACAGTGGTCAGCGTAGTGAGACTTGTGTGGTGGGTGATGTAGTGATGAAGCAAGGCTTATAAACCAGTGGGAATGTATAGTCTTGAAATACATGAATACACACATAAAAAATGTCCCCATATCGTACTGCATTAATATGTTCAACAGTTACTGTAATCTGCAAATTGTACAGCATGACAACTTCAGCCCTTTAAAGTGTATGCTTGCCCAGTGTCTGGCACTTCATCCAGCATTAACTTTGGGAATAAATGCTCTAACCAGGCTTCAGGAAATACCCACAGCTGCTGGCGGCAATCAGCAATATAGAAATATGTGCATACAAGTCTTTAAGAGGGATGAAAAAAGTGGGGGCTCTCTAAAAGGGATCACTGACAGAATATCGATAACAGAAATATCGACCTACAGAAATATCGTGACAAAAATATCGTTGTCAAAAATATCGACCTCCTATCTTCATAATGGTAAGTACAAAAATATCGAGAGAAAAAATATCGTTGTTAAAAATATCGAAGTAGAAAATATCGTTTTTTTACATGTATAAAAAATATTGTAAAATAAATTAAATAATACATTTAACTTAAAAAAAAATATTTAGGGGCCCATTACGATAACCGGCGGTAAAAAATCCGCCATCTACTATAGCGTGAAAAAACCGCCCGCCTGCACCATGGGAAAACTGACCGAGCAATTATGATGTCGCGAAGCAACCTCCGCCCGCGGCGGTAAAAACACACAAAATTCCGCCCGTCCATGTCCGAGTAGAATATTAACCGTCCGCCACGGACGCAATCTCGCCCGAAAACCCAAATCCGCCCACTCTAACGACCGAGACAACGACCGTGAAATTATGATCTCCCCGACATGAGCGCGGAAAATCCACATTTTCCCCGCCCGCCACGGTTAACAACAGCGATGAATAACTGACACGGCGGAAGGCCTGGCGGCCACGTCCGTGCACGGAAACCATTGGCGGGACAAAGAAATACACACAACATGGCCAACAAGTCCACACAGCAAACTACGCCAAAATACACAAACACAGAACACATCCCAATGACACATGCCCCCTGCCAAAACTAAAAAACTACAAATCCCAGGACAACAGACACAACACACCTGAAAACGACAGACCATCATGACACACCCACATAAGTTAGTATAAAAGCAGCCTCCTCACAGACCACAATCCCTTGCACGAGGACAAAGCGAAGACGCCATCAGACAACACAGAGAGACACAAAGGAAAGCAGCACACCACACGCACGCACACATCACACACATCACCACCACTACCACCACCACCATCACCACTGAAAAAACGGCACCACGAACCTCCTGCACATCACACACCACACACCACACAACCACCACACCAGCTCAACAAATAGCAGACCACACACCATGGCAAGCCAAAGAATGCCAAAGTACACTGCCACTGAGTTGACGGTCATGGTCGATGAGATCATCAAGGTGCACCCACAAATCTATGGGAACCAGGTCCAACAGACACCAGTAGCCACCAGAAACAGAATGTGGAGAAGGATAGTAGACCAGGTGAATGCAGTTGGGAACGTGCCACGCAACCGGGGCGAAATCACAAAGAGGTGGCACGACCTGAAAAGCGTGGTCAGGAAGAAGGAGGCCAAGAATCGTGAGCTGGCTGCCACGACTGGCGGCGGAAATCCCGCGCTATTCAAGACCTTCAAGGCGTGGGAGGAGAAGGTGCGAGGCATTCTGCATCCGGAGAGTCTCACCGGAATACCAGGGGGAGTGGAGGCTGGTAAGTACAAACAAATGTATACCAGCACACCGCTATGTACTGTCATGCACTACCAGAATGCCATAGCACCGAGGGCCAAACACCCCCATGTCCAGTACACAATACACAAGACATCTCTCACATATGCAACAGACACTCCCACACACTCAGCCCAAAGGTACCAACAAACAAAACCATGGGGGCATGTGTACAGTCAGCCAGCACCACAACTCCCACCAGGTCCCTCTGTAGCCCAGATGTGCCGGAAGGAGCAATCCCCACACCCACACTCATGTGTCAGCCATAGCTGCACTAACCAACAAGTAACAGGTAAGTAGCCTTACCACAAACTCCGAGTATCGGAGGGGGGACTACAGAAGTACAACCACCACCAGGCCCCTAGTCCTACAGCGCAGCAAGATGGAGCACTCCCCACACCCATGTGTCAGCCATTGCAGTGCACACCTTCACCCGACAGGTAGATATGTTTCCCTACATGGAGGGGTGTCTGTGGGTGGTAAGCCATCACCACAACTCACAACACGGCCCCCACTCCAACAGACCAGCAAGATGGAGCACCCCTCCCTCTCATGACCATGTGACAGCCATTGCATTGCTCCCTACAAACCAACAAGTAGGTAGACTACTGTACAGGGCGTGGTGTCTGTAGGCATGAGGACTGTACTACGACTAACATTTGGGACATGTCACGTAGCAGAGGAACAGGTAGCACTGCTCCCTGTCATAATCATGTGACTAATGTGCACACGGACATGAATTACAGAGTCATAGCCCACATGAGCCATCACAAATACACTAACACGTAAGTAGTCACGTCTGCATGCACAAGTCTCACTGGAGTACTGACCCACATGCCGTGCACTGTGCCAGTCATCACACACATCAGCAACACCATTGAAGTCTTGTCCATGTAGTCGTGTCTGCTTGTTCCGTTGACATCGTACAACATCACCCATGTAAGTCTATCTCGTCTCAATGTAACTGAGTGGAACCACAGTAATGTCACATACACCACTGGACCCATGAACCACACAGCTACACAATGCACATCCAATGTCTCATCCATCACATCTTTACAGCCCCAGTGTCATGAAAGGTATATCATCTAATCAGTTGTCCCATATACAGTAGTTCAGCAAAGATTCCTGCCGATGACCAATAATGTGTCTGTAGTGTCTGAAGCGCACGTCACACTGTGATTTACAACATACCTAATATAGTCAACACACCAAGAGCACTGCATTGCTGCACATGGCTGAGGGTAGCACGCACACAAAGGAATTGTCCCATCTGCAATACGTTGTGTGGCACACAACCATTACCCACTCACTACAATGCTTGCAGTGTAATGTCCCTAAATGATAACAGCGAGCAGATATGCTTGGTACGTCAGACATACACACACCTTTGTCTCTGCAGTGTCGTGTGGCCAAAACACATGTCCCCTCCTGCACCCTTATGTCACAGTATGTACCCCAAAACCATATTTCACCTCAAAAGCGTTGAGGGGGCTGTACCCCGTGTCCACCAAAGGCACAAAATGTAGGGCTACTGCAACACACACCGATTGGCTATCCAAATCCGTCCCATGCCATGTGCACCCATCACACCATTCCATTGCCTTGATCACGCACACACATTGTAGAGCCATACACACGCATCTGGGAAATCAGTGCACAACTGTGCACCAACTGTGAATGTCAGTCATCTAACACAAACCTTGCAAGGTGCAACACAATAACCTTTCGTCTCCGCCCCACAGGTGACGAACAGCATGATGCTGGAGAGGGAGACAGCAGTCATCACAGCCAGTCCACAAGCCCTCCACCCGGACTCACGGATGTGGAAGACCTGGACACCTCCTCGGACGAGGACTCCCGACCAGGCACATCTGGTGTGGCAGGGCCCAAACGCTCCCCAGGACCCCTCCTACCCACCAACACATCTCCCAGGGCCGGTGACCAGTCCCAGGCCCCTGCTGCCATGGTCATTGTGGCCACCACCACCGCCGCAACCACCACCACCACCATCAGGGCCTCCCTGACCACTCAGCCTGCGCAAGGGGTTGTACGCACGTCGACACCGACCCTGGGAGCCACAACGAGGCCCCGGGTGACCACTGTGGCGAGTGGGCAGGTCGGTGGCAGCAGTTCAGGTGTGAGGAGCAGGGTCAGGTCAACGCCATCAGAGCCTGGGAGCCAAGCCCTGCCGCAAATCGCAAGAGTCCTTGGGGCCTATGAAGAGGCCCAGGGACAATGGGCCCGGTCAGCTGCCGATACGCGGGAAGTCCTTGGGGTGTTGAGGTCCATGGACGCCCATATGGGCCAATTCGTGACCCGTATGGGCAAACTTGTCGACCTCATGGGCCAGCTAGTGGTGGCGGTGAGTGCCCAATCAAGGCCAACCACACCACCTCCGACACCACCTGCTGGGGCGCAGGTCCGTGCAACATCCAGTTCCCCTGTGTCCACAGCGAGTGGGCAATCCTCAGCCACCACCAGCAGCCCACAAACACAACCCCCCCCCCCTCTCAAACGTGGAAGGGGGCGTCCGAAGAGGAAACAGGTGTCCAGAGATGACTTTGCACGCTCCAAACGCCAGTGAGACAGCCAGCCACGGTGGCCATCAACTGCATTCACTTGGACTACTATCCTACCCCACACTGCCATGTGAATGGCATGTGTCTGTCGGACTGTGGACCCAGAACAACATGGGTACACCTTGGCCATCACGCGGACATGTCCGTCAACTCATTGTTCCAGCATGCACCACTTTTGTCATCACCTTGCCCACAATCACATGTCACTGTTCAAAATAAATCCACCTGGATCACATTCTGTTGTATCTGCTCTGTGTTTAATCAAGGATGTGCAACCGTCACCATGATCAGTAATGCATCAGGAGTGTGGTATGTCGATAGGCCAGGAGAGGCTGTAGGGACCTAGGGGTGAAAAACAGAACAAGAGTCCATTGAATGTGTGTGTCACACACTCATCACACAGTACTTGTCATCAAGTTCAAGCAATGTACACACATCTCACAGAGCAACAGGGCACAATGCCACAGCCACTGTCAGTGGCACACTACCCTGGACATGGACCATTGCCACACAGCACTCAGTGAACAATAGGCCGCCGTGACAATGCACACATACACCTACACAACTACAGCAACATCAGCCGACGTATATGGTCACTCACAGTCAAGTGAAGTAGCGGGCGATGAGCTGCTGACGCTCATTCACTGCTTCCTCCTCTCCACTGTCCTCGTCACTGGACACGGCCTGGTCTGCAGGCGGGGGTCCTGGCTGATCACCGTCATCCACTATCAGGGGGATCTGCCTGCAAATAGCGATGTTGTGCAGCATGCAGCATGCCACAACTATCTGGCACACCTTCTGTGGGGAGTATGCCAGTGCACCCCCGGTGCGGTCCAGGCACCTGAATCTGGACTTCAGGAGTCCAAAAGTCCGCTCCACCACACGTCTGGTCCTCCCATGTGCCTCATTGTATCTGACATCAGCTGGTGTCCTGGGATTACGGAATGGGCTCAGCAGCCAAGGCACGTTAGGATATGCCGAGTCACCTGGGTGTGAGAAACACAGAGAATCCTTGCAATTCCAACAGGATACAAGACAGCATGTCACACCCAGCACGCTACACGAGTATGCATACTCACCAACAATCCATGCACGGTCCGGTTGAAGATTGGACACCAGTCGTGGGAGGATGCTGTGGCGCATGATGTGCGAGTCATGGGTGGAACCGGGAAACTTCGCACACACGTGCGTGATGATCATGTCCGCCAGGCACACCACTTGCACATTCAGGGAGTGGAAATGTTTCCAGTTCCTAAAGATGTGCTCCATGGCCTGTGGTGCAACAAGGCCAACATGTGTGCAATCAATTGCACCAACAACGTGGGGGATGCGTCCAAGGGCATAGAAAGCACCCTTCACTGCCGCCAAATCACGAGCCCTGGGGAATCGGATGTACCGGTTCCTGTACAGCATCATAGCTGACAGGACATCCCATAGCACCATGCTGAACATGGGTTGGGACATTCCACCTCCACTGCCTACCGTGTGTTGGAAAGATCCGGTAGCGAAAAAATGCAGTGCCGCCATCACCTTAGCCGTGGGGGTGAATGCTGTTGGATACACCCTGCGAGGACGAAGGTGGGGTTCCAACATGGCACATAGGCGATGCAGGGTGGGTCGGTCCAGCCGGAATTTACGAATGACCTCCACATCCTCCATGTCTGACAGCAATTGGTAGGGGCGATGTATGTTTGGTCTCCTCCTAGGACAGATGGAAGTGGACACATGTCAATGCAACACACCACATGGCACTTACACATACACATACCAAAAATTACTGGCAAAGCTATAGAATCACAGAACAGCTGACAAGTAGGGACAGCACAGCCACAATACTCTTACACAGGTCCCCTTACCAATAGCAATGGCTACTGACACAAACCATTGCCATGAGCATGCACATGGGGATTTAGGCCATAATAGCTTGAAAGGCATCATGATGGTTTCAGACTGCATAGGTGGGAGGCGACAACACCACGGCAATATACCTAGCTGCTGTGCCAGACACAGCTTCCGAGGCTGGGTGAGTATGGCACACACCAACAACACAATGTATACAGGCTGAGCGGCCAAAACAAGTGGGTCCTGTTGCACAATGGGATATGAGACAGTCAATGATGTCCCTAGTCCACCCAATGTCCAGCACTGTACGTATCACACCTCCAACACACATTGACAGGTGTACACATTGACAACTCCATGACAACACAGCTGTGTGAATGCAAACACACATCACAAGTGACACGTAACGTTGCACGTGCCAAGTGGGAGATGTACATTGAGAAATATGGCATGTGTGTGCATATGCACATCCCATGCACCCATCATAATGTGTACATGATGATGTGCCAACAGACATGTGGAGGCTGAGCACTGGCCGTCAATGCCTATGCACACAGCATGAAGTGGCCCTGTCCAGTGTGGACATGCTCCCACACACAAATCATGGCCACACCTGCTAATGCATGGCGCACCTTCAACTGTGGATTCCACATGGCACCAGCGGACTGTACCCGCCATGGACCAGGCCCTTGAGGCCAACTCCAATGGCCCTCGCGACTGCATCCTGCGTGTTCGACGATAGAGGTAAGCGTACCGGGACAGCTCGGTGCAGGCCATTGTGTGCATTTGAAGCAGGCAGACATGGTACACCAATTGCAGCAGCTTGGACCCACTGGAACAGCCCCAGGGGGCTATATGAGTGTGGGAGGGAGACAGGCATTACCACAGCTTACAGGGACTGCTGCCTGGCATCCCTCAACAACACCTGCCGCTGCTGCCACATGTCCACCTACATGTCGACGACTCTGAAGATATGTCCAGGTCCACTCACCAGCGAGGAGCTGGAGATCATGGATTCCGAGCTCCACGCACACTGCCCAAGGCTATTCATAGCAAAACTTGTGTGTGTAAGACAACTACAGTGTGTGTGGGAGTGCATGTGGGGGACACACATGTCGTTGATCCGCAGCACTATGATTCTGAGCCTGTGGGGTTCCAACATGCACTGCTTACCATGCTAACTACAGGTGTAAGGGGTATGTAGGCTCTATGGCGCTTTCCCATGCATGTCCCTCACGAGTGGTGGTACATGGCATTTCCATGTCAGACATCCAGTCACGCAGCCACTTGGCAATGCAGGACTCAGGGCAGTCATTGCTTGTGTGAATGGCTGGCTGGGTCCCTGCTGGCCTTCTCAGTGGCAGCAGACCTGGGCTGCACATTGACCGCACAATCCTAGAAGGAGACAACACTGACTGTACAGTGGGTTACATGTGTCTTTTGTTCAGGTCTCTCCTGAAATGCACAAACTCAGCCCTGTCGATTGGACACACCATGCCTTGTGATAGGGATGTGTGTGAGAGATAGTGGCACTGAATGTGACCTCCATTGCGGGGTGAGCCATTCACAGGGCGAGTACGTTGAGGGCTGCGCAGTGTTGGACACAGTGAGTCCACCCACAAAGATGTGTTGCCTTGTGATCTATTTGTTGGTCCACCTGACAATGGACAGTAGATGTGGGCAGACTACACATTGCTCAATGTGCTGGCAACCTGCATGTGAATGGGATGGACAGGTACTGTGTACACACTCCCAGCAGCATGCATTCACGTGTGGTGTACACATGCTGTTGGGCCATGTCCGATTACTTCCTGGCTCTGTTGCACGTCTCTGAGTATTTGGGATGGGTCAGCAGCATGCCACTGTGATTGGTGGATGTGGGTGATGTTGAGAAGTGTATGAGTGACATTCCAAGGCTCTTGTGTACCATCCCTGCAGTTTGAAGTCCTCCAGCCCAAGGGCTTGTGATGAGGCATTGCATCCAAGTTGAAGCCTCTGTGTATGTGTGACCGACAGTGCAGCCAATTCCACAAAGGGTGTGACGTCATCTGCCGGATGAGCTACTACGTGGCGAGAACGGATTGGGGGATGCCACCTCGTATTGTCAGGTCAGCACAGCGCTGCATTTCACCAGTAATGGTCTGCATCTTGACAGTCACACAGCCTGTGCCGGATGCATGTTTGTAGGGGCATCAGCAGCAAGCAAGTGTACAGTAATGTGGGATGGTGTCTTCTGCGGTGAGAGGCAGCATGTGTCCACAGCCTAACCATAATCTGGGTGATGCGATGTATGTTGTGTATGCAGTGGGTTGTAAGTGTACTCTGTGCTGTGTGCACCTGACATGCATATGCGATTCCTGAGGGTCAAGATGTAATTTGAGCACTCTGCATTCTCAATGCACTCAGAGTCGTAGCCCTCAGGAACAACCTGTAGTGGCCTGGATTGGCAATTCACATGTATGTTTGAGGCACTGTGCCTACTCTGATTTCGTTCGGTCATATGTTTGCGATGCCTCAGCTCATATCTCTGGTGCTTACACATCCGGCACACTGTGCAACAGCAGTTATGCTTGTGTGAACGACAGGTGGATGGCATGGGCTCATGGCCATTGTGGCCCGTCATGTTGCAGTCTGTGTGAGTGGTTTCCCATTCTGCTCCATGCAGGTATGTCTTTGGCCTAATTACGTAGTGGTCATCCTTGCCCCATCAGGACAGTGGGTGTGCACACCGCGATTTGGGACTATGGTCGCAGGGTGACACAGGCCGGGTGTAGTGCTATGTGCACAACACATGTGCCACTTATTAGCGGCTTCAGTTACTGTACGCCAGCCATTACGTGTTGATTGTGGTGGCTGTATGCAATTGCACAGGTGTCGTGCAACATGTGGATTGGTGGATGTTCTGTGCTGCTTCCCTTGCACATGTCTGTTTAATTGATGCCAGATGAGTGAGGCCATCTCGCTCTCTCTCATGTGGCATCTCCCGTGGGTGCTGAGGGACAGGGGACGGTCAACAGTGGTGTGGCATCGGATGTAGCAGCTGCACAGGTGCTGAGTGTGTCAGATGTGACCAGTGCCTCGGAGGGGCCAGACGTGTGCTGGATGAATTACAGGCCGAGACGGCAATTTCTGAGTCATCTGAGGACCGAGGTGATGCATCCATGTTTGCTAACACAGGGGCCGTGGACTCTGGCTCCTCTTCAGCCACGCGGAGGCCAATGCCCGCCCTCCCATCTACTTCCACAGGTGCAACACGTGTCGGCACAGGGATGAAGGGTAGAGTTTCCTTCACACCAGGCACAGCTGCCCCTGCACATGTGACCCCTGCTGCCCTCAGTGCTCGGTCTGTTGAGCTCATGCGCCATCTCTGCGTGGAGCAGACAGCTCTCCTCAATAACGTCATTGCCCATGACATCACTTTCCCGCAGGTGACACAGTACATGGAGGGCCCACATGTACGCGTGGGTGGGCTACGCCAGACTGTCCAATGGTTGTGTCCCCCCGTCAAGGTGGTCCTTCAACTGGGCCAATATCAGGCTGACATTCCTGACCCTTTCTCCACCCCCCTGGGCAGTGGCACATCTGACAGCAGGGCACGAGTCCTAAAATAAGGGGTGGGGGGACGCTGACGTCACGACAGGAAGTGACATCACGGAAGGTGGCTTGCACCGTCTGACTCGTTGCCTCCCCTCGCTCACCCATTATATGCGATTGCATCGTAGAAGCCAGCGGTCACAAGCAGCTCCGATCTCGCCCCAGAGAGGCCAAAGAGTGAATGTGTGGGTCCATTTGCCCCAATTATCTGTCTCGCGGTAATATGAGTGGTGGGACGCCATCCACCCGCGTGGTACCCCGACTCGATACCTGGACAACAGCGACAATGCATGACAGCCTCCGGAGTCCGGATACACCAGATGCAACACACAGAGGCTGTGGCTGCCCTAGCGGGCCAGGCCGCAAACACAATCCCACACGTAAGGTTGACCCACCCCTGCGCGCATAGTCATTACAACCGCTGCCATTGACAAGGGACCCATGTGGTAGGACATGGGCCTCAGGGTGACGGGCCTCCGAGCCATCCCCCGCCAACGAGTGTCATGCATCTCACACATATCGCAAAGCCAATAGGACACTTTGCCTGCACACCAGGTCTCGAGTCAGGGTACCACGCGGGTGGACGGCGTCCCACCACTGATTTTACTGCGAGCCAGGGAACTGGTGCAAATGGACACACACATTCACTCTTTGGCCCCTCTGGGGCGAGCTCGGTGCTGCTTGTGCACGCGCTGGCTTCTCTGTTGCAATCGCATGTAAGGGGTGGGCGAAGGGAGGCAAAAGTCTGATGGTGCAAGCCACCTTTCGTGACGTCACTTCCTGTCATGACGTCTGCGTCCCCCACTACATATTTAGGACTTGTGCCCTGCTGCTCACTGAGAATGTGTTGCCTGCGAGATGTGACCAGGAGAAGGGCGCCATGAGCTCCCACCCACCAAGCTCCACTGCCATCCCGTGCCCTGGGTAGCCTGTGCAGGCGGACAATGTAGGGGGTACACCTGGTGGACAGGGGATGTGAGTGTCTTGGCAAGGGCCTGGCAGACGCACAGTAGTATCCAGCATGTCCCCAGAGGGAGGGCTAACGTCTACACCTGATGCAGCATTGATCGTGTGCCCGCCTGTTGTGCCCACACGAGTTCACATTCATCTCCAGACAGGTGTGCTTTCCAAATACCCAACACAGTGGAAATATAGCCCTCCGGAATCCTCCCCACACAGTCTGTTTCAACAATGCATGTGTGCACCTACCCGTGCCACCCACCCACCTGGCCCAAGCGGAACTCCCGCTTCACATGACACATGTGTGTCTTCCACAGTTGTGCTTCTCTCTCAGGGGCGGACCTCCAACTGTCCCGTAGCACATAGACAGCACCGAGTTGAACGGGCCATCCTGTTTGAATGGTAGGGACACACACACATCTACCTGTGACACAGTGGTGGCTGTGATGGCTATTGTGCCTGCCATGGCAGTGTTGGTCGCCATGTCAGGGTACACTCACACACATTGCATACGCAGCTTTTCGTGTCACTACTCTGCACATCGGACTGGCCACTGTCCCTGGTGTTGAACAATTTTGCCGCCTGTCTATGTAATCTGTGACTGGATGCTGTTGTTCCTGTAGTCGGTTGTGTCTGTGTAGTTGCTGATTGCAGTTGTTACTGTGTGTGCATAGTTAAGTGAGGCACATGCCTTGTATGGTACATCAACAATTGCAATGTCTGGTGTCACATTCCAATGTGTTTTACACGTGGCTGGGACTTCACTTCTTTCAGACTCTGCTACTTGTGTGTGTGATGAAGAAGTTTTTTAGTGACACGGATTGTCTGCATGTATTTGCTGGAATTCCATGGTAAATGTATACGTGTCATGTTTGCGTGCAAGCAAAGCACGGGGTGTGAGTCTGGCCACAGGATGACAGGTAGCATGTGCATAGTGTGCGGGTATGTGTGAGCTTACTTTCTGGGTGGCCAGCAGTGTAGGTGTATGTTAATCTTGTGATGAACATTGAGCCTGGGCACATGGCTTACTTTCAAAGTGTGCATTTGGGAGGTGTAGGTGTGTGTGGTGTGCAGTGTGTGACTTTGGGGAGTGTTGGTGTGTGTGTGCACTCTGGCAATGTCGATTACACACATGTGTTACCCAGGGGCATGGTAGGTGTTTGTATCCGTGTTCAGGTCTGTGAATGTGAGCGCATGTGTGTATTGTATGTTGCACAGTGTGCAGTGTGTGGGTGTGTCCTTGCAGTTCAGGATGGCTCCTACTTAATGTGTTTTGGCCATTGTGGGTCTGCAGGGTGTGTGACTGTCAAGATTGTGCCTGGTTTAATTAAGCATGTCTGTGAGTTTCAGCAGTTCGTACTCACTGTCCGGACCTGCCCACCCACACTGATATCCTGTGTGTGTTTTGTCATGCATTGCTGTGGCATGTGTGATGTCCGACTGTGAAGGTAATTATGCACATATGTAGGACTGTGCTTTGAAGTGACCAGCCCGTCTGTGTTAATGTGATGATCTGTTGGGCCACGTCAGAGTCTGACAATCAAAGGCCCACGACCTGTAGTGTTGCACTAGGTCCACTGTGGCGGAAACTCATATGCATTGACATCCAATGTCACTGGACTACATGGTCATCTCACGGCTCTCGTGTACTTCACACACTCTCATCCTCTCTCATTCGTACTTGTCTTCTGGAAATAATTCTACAGAGTCACATATTTGCTTTGAGGCATGTATTTGGACTTACTACCTCTGTGATGCAGAATAGTGGACACTACTGGCAGCAAAATGCATGTGGAGGATATACTTAGCATGATTACACATACGAAAGGGGGTACAGGTAGATGTAATTAGTTGTTGACTGTGGAATGGAGGCTTCAGGGTTACAACTGCCTTGCCCTTGCTATGCTAAAGTACATTTGCTAATTACTGATGGTCCCTGGGCTTTGACACAGACAGTATTCATTTAGCCTACCAGACAGCTTGACATCATAGGGACAGTTCATCTCAGTTCCATGGTACCGGTTTAATACAATAGTGACTCAGACACACCTGCGTCAGAGGTGACATCAGGGCATGTGCCCACGTGCATGCAGCAGCGTCTCACCAGTTGTTGCAATGTGGTGGCTACTGAACATGACACTGTAACTAGGGCCATGTTGTAGGGGGTGGCATTTGTTGTCCATGCACGGAAGTACAGACAAAGGTGAGGTGACAGTTCGCACGTACTACAGCAGACAGATAAGTGTGCACTGACAGGTGCATGTGTCCAGGTGCGCAGAATACATATTATGGCATAGTTGTTCGTGCTGTATTGGCCATGTGGTTACTGTACACAAGTCCCATACCTCTGCCTCCCTCTGTTCATGCAGAGACACGGGATATGGTGAGGAACAGGGT
The DNA here is from genome assembly GCA_963921515.1 of Calotriton arnoldi. Taxonomy (NCBI): domain Eukaryota; kingdom Metazoa; phylum Chordata; class Amphibia; order Caudata; family Salamandridae; genus Calotriton; species Calotriton arnoldi. The sequence continues at coordinate 944,373 of CAWUFW010004063.1, forward strand.
GCATGTCCCGGAAATGTCAGATGTCATGGCAGTGGAGTTGATGGTAAGGTGTTAGTTGCAGATTATATGGTATAGTTCTTGTACAGCTACCTGCCCACTCCGTGCGAAAGCCAAGCATGGGTACGGTGTTGAACATCTATGTTCAATTGGGGATATTGAGTCGGGGACCCATGAATTGGCAAGTTGACGTGTATGCGATACCTTCCAGCAGGGTATCCATCCCATTGATGGTGAACATGGATGTCATCCAATGAAGCGGATGGTGGGTGGCAACGTGTTCGTCGTAAGTTGTCCCTTGTAGAATCCTGATGGGACATGTTGGATGACATTCGATGAAACTGTGATCCAGAAGACGTTGTGTGGAGGCACACTGGTCCCATTGCAGTGTGTCCCCGATTGCAGCCACAAACGCCATGCCCCCATACACTGAACAGATCCTGTCGTGGTCGTCCAGGGGTGCAAACAAGTGTACCAAGTCCGCCTTTGGACATGCCGGGTTGGAGAGACATAAATCCACAGGCCAGTGGAACGGACACCTCCGACAGTAGAATACGGGGATGACGCAGCTGAACATTGCAATGCGGTTAGTTACTCGGTAACTTACATTCAGCATTGCCAGATTTGAGCAGCCCACTATGTGTAGCATGCTGTCACTGTACAGCTTGATCTGTCCGGCGTAGTTGAGGGTCAGTGGTGCAACAGCCATTTTGCTACAGGGTGATGTGATGGCGTGCTCCGTCTGCCTGAGCAGTCAGCAGAGTGCAGCCTCCGACGATGATGGGAATTCTGGAATGGATGTACGGCGGATGGACTTGGGGTATAGCTTGGGCGGAGGACACAGTCCCTCATCCCACATGCTTCTATGAATAGTCAAGGCCAGAGGTGTGTGACTCTTTCCACATTACTTTCATTTGGTCCACATGGAGGAGTGGTATTATTGCATTTTGTGGTGTTATCTTTCTTTCATGTTGTGCGCTATCTGCCAGTGGACGTTTTACTCTGCATGGCTATGTTTTGCTTCTTGTTGGTACAATGGCTCCATTCTCCAGCATAATTTGTTGCAATGTTATTTCGGAGCAGGAATGGAAGGCCATTCAGTGCTATCTGCTCTCCCGTGTGTGGGCGGGACACTCTGTTGCAGCTGTACATTGCGGCTTCTGTGTGGGTGTAGTGATTGGGCACACCTGTTCTCAGGCAGCAGGGTTTTTCTATTTTGTACATTGCATGTGTTGTTATTGCGAGCAGGATGGTATTGGTATTTCTTGTTGAGACTGGCGTGCCTTTTCCGGACATTGTCGATATTCTGTGCTGTTATGTGGTAGCCGCCGTGTGATTATCCATGTTTTACATACAAGGGTGTGTCCTAATTTGCATTCACATTACTCCCCTGTTCGGGACACTTGTGTGACGTCAAGTTGACAACTGTGAGTTGTCGATTGGGGACATGACTGATGCAGGAAGGCCACATGACATGTGCCTTCAGGGTGGGGCTGGTGTGTGGGGTGTGTAGTTGTGGCCCTGTGGTGTTTGTGTGCAGCCCAATTATGGCGCAGTCGTTGGCCACTGTGTTGTGCGCATGTGTACCTGCGTCATCGCCGCTACGCTGCAGTGCCGTGACGGGGACATCACTTCCTGGGCCCGGGTCGTGGGTGCCCAGAATGTTGCGAGTTGTTTATTTTTGACAGGTGGGACATGTGTGGGTACAGTGGTGTATGTGTCCTGTCCACACAGGGGTGTCTGGGGGGGCCATGTACAGTTTTCCCGCCCTTGCACTGTGTGTATTGTTTTCGTACCCTTGTTGTGTGTCTGCCTACCTGCGTCGTCGTGGTGCGTTCACTCCTAGGTGGTGCATCAGGTAGAGCATGGGGATGGCCTGGAGTGCAGGATTCATCTCTGGGTGGTCCGCCTTTTTAGTCTCCATCCAGAACAGTCGGGTTTCCGCCTTGGTATCTCGTGCGGTGGCTCTTAGCCGGTGGGGCTGTTTCGTTGTGGCATCGTAATTTGTACGCCGGGCGGTACGTCATTTCGTCGGATGGTGTGTCTCCATTGGCTGGCGCCGCTACGTAGACTGGCGCACTTTGATGGCGGGCGGCGCCGCAGGCTTGCCGGCGGTGTTTGCCTGACTATTCACATCCTAATTTGGCGGGCGTGTGGCCCGTTGCTGGCGGACGGTATCTAGCGGTTTCTGCCTCCGTCAGCACGGCGGTCGTGCTTCCGCCCGACATCGTAATGGACCCCTTAGATTTATTTGTATATTTTAACAATTATAAGTAATAAATGTAATGTAAAAATAAATTAAACATACATATTTAAAATGTAATATATATATTTACTTAAAATAATTAATAAATAATAACTTTAATTAATTATAAAATGTTAGAAATATATTAAAATTTATAAATACATTTATATATATACATACACCTGTAACATAAAAATAAAATAAATAAAAATTATATTATAAATTATGATATTAAAATATGTAATATTTTTTAAACCTACACTTTACAGTACATTCACTGCAACAGTAGGGAAAGTGTTGGATAGCGGAGGAGAAAAAATTACTATTACCACTCCAGCAAGTGCAACAGTAGGGAAAGTGTCGGATAGGGGAGGGGTAAAAATTACTATTCCCACTCCAGCGAGTGCAACAGTAGGGAAAGTGTTGCATAGCGGAGGAGAAAAAATTACTATTCCCACTCCAGCGAGTGCAACAGTAGGGAAAGTGTTGGATAGCGGAGGAGAAAAAATTACTATTACCACTCCAGCAAGTGCAACAGTAGGGAAAGTGTCGGATAGGGGAGGGGTAAAAATTACTATTCCCACTCCAGCGAGTGCAACAGTAGGGAAAGTGTTGCATAGCGGAGGAGAAAAAATTACTATTCCCACTCCAGCGAGTGCAACAGTAGGGAAAGTGTTGGATAACGGAGGGGTAAAAACTACTATACCCACTCCAGCGAGTGCAACAGTACGGAAAGTGTTGGATAGCGGAGGGGTAAAAATTACTATTCCCACTCCAGCGAGTGCAACAGTAGGGAAAGTGTTGGATAGCGGAGGGGTAAAAATTACTATTCCCACTCCAGCGAGTGCAACAGTAGGGAAAGTGTTGGATAGCGGAGGGGTAAAAATTTCTATTCCCACTTCAGCGAGTGCAACAGTAGGGAAAGTGTTGGATAGCGGAGGGGTAAAAATGACTATTCCCACTCCAGAGAGTGCAACAGTAGGGAAAGTGTTGGATAGCGGAGGGGTAAAAATGACTATTCCCACTCCAGCGAGTGCAACAGTAGGGAAAGTGTTGGATAGCGGAGGGGTAAAAATTTCTATTCCCACTTCAGCGAGTGCAACAGTAGGGAAAGTGTTGGATAGCGGAGGGGTAAAAATGACTATTCCCACTCCAATGAGTGCAACAGTAGGGAAGTGTTGGTTAGCGGAGGGGAAAAATTTACTATTCCCACTCCAATGAGTGCAACAGTAGGGAAGTGTTGGATAGCGGAGGGGAAAAATTACTATTCCCACTCCAGTCAGTGCAACAGTAGGGAAAGTGTTGGATAGCGGAGGGGAAAAAATTACTATTCCCACTCCAGCGAGTACAACAGTAGGGAAAATGTTGGATAGCGTAGGGGTAAAACTTACTATTCCCACTCCAGCGAGTGCAACAGTAGTGAAAGTGTTTGATAGAGGAGGGGAATAATTTACTATTCCCACTCCAGCGAGTGCAACAGTAGGGAAGTGTTGGTTAGCGGAGGGGATAAAATTACTATTCCCACTCCAGCGAGTGCAACAGTAGAAAGTGTTGGATTGCGGAGGGGTAAAAATTACTATTCCCACTCCAGCGAGTGCAACAGTAGGGAAGTGTTGGTTAGCGGAGGGGAATAATTTACTATTCCCACTTCAAAGAGTGCAACAGTAGGGAAAGTGTTGGATAGCGGAGGGGATAAAATTACTATTCCCACTCCAGGGAGTGCAACAGTAAGGAAAGTGTTGGATAGCGTAGGGGAATAATTTACTATTCCTACTCCAGCGAGTGCAACAGTAGGGAAAGTGTTGGATAGCGTAGGGGTAAAAATTACTATTCCCACTCCAGCGAGTGCAACAGTAGGGAAAGTGTTGGTTAGCAGAGAGGTAAAAATTACTATTCCCACTCAGGGCCGGACTGGCCGTAGCGGGCACCGGGCGTTTCCCCGGTGGGCCGCCTGGTTGGGGGCCGGTTTTAAGCCCCTGTGGGACCGTTTTTGTTACCGGGGGCCGGCAATATTGGCCCCCTGTAACAAAATCGGCCGAAACCGGCCCTGCAAACAGCTCGGCCGCACCCCCCTCCTCCCCCCTAGGGGGTCCGGCCGAGCAGTTTGCCAGGGCCGGTTTCGGTTCCCAGTCCGGCCCTGTTCCCACTCCAATGAGTGCAACGGTAGGGAAAGTGTTGGATAGCGGAGGGTAAAAATTACTATTCCCACTCCAGCGAGTGCAACAGTAGGGAAAATGTTGGATAGCGTAGGGGTAAAAATTACTATTCCCACTCCAGCGAGTGCAACAGTAGGGAAAGTGTTGGATAGCGTAGGGGTAAAAATTACTATTCCTACTCCAGCGAGTGCAACATTAGGGAAAGTGTTGGATAGTGTAGGGGTATAAATTACTATTCCCACTCCTGCGAATGCAGCAGTAGGGAAAGTGTTGGATAGCGTAGGGGTAAAAATTATTATTCCCACTCCAATGAGTGCAACGGTAGGGAAAGTGTTGGATAGCGGAGGGTAAAAATTACTATTCCCACTCCAGCGAGTGCAACAGTAGGGAAAATGTTGGATAGCGTAGGGGTAAAAATTACTATTCCCACTCCAGCGAGTGCAACAGTAGGGAAAGTGTTGGATAGCGTAGGGGTAAAAATTACTATTCCTACTCCAGCGAGTGCAACAGTAGGGAAAGTGTTGGATAGTGTAGGGGTATAAATTACTATTCCCACTCCTGCGAATGCAGCAGTAGGGAAAGTGTTGGATAGCAAAGGGGTAAAAATTACTATTCACACTTAAGAAAATTCCAATTTAAAAAAAATATATATATCAACTACTATACAACATATAATAAAACTCCCAAAAACAAAACATATCTATTATAAATTTTTACAAAACATAGAAACATATAATAATGTAAAAAAAATATAAAATTTACATAAAAAGATTTTTTTTAAATTTTAACAAGAAAGTATCAGACAAATAAATATTGTGTAATAAAAATTAATTGTAATCTAAAAAAATAATTATTACATAAATGTAATTATTTTTTCCCCTACCCTATAACACCACACAATTTACAACACACATCTAAATTAAATAAAAAAGTGTACTTCCATAATTAACACAATTAATTATCAATTTAAAAATTATTAATAATTAAAAAACATATTTAAAAAGGTCAAAATTATTGTAGTAACCAAACATTACAGCTATACAACATAAATCCCCAAACAAAACAAAAATTAACAATTACCAAAAATATGTAACAATTAATAAATAAATATTAATGATCAACTAATGATTAATTAATGTAAACTAAATTACTTTCCACCATCTACCCAAATAAACACCATAACACACACCCAAAAATATTTACACAATTTCCATAACTAATTTTACATTAATAAATTCATATCAATGAACAACAAATATGTAATTAATTTTAACAAATTTACTTCCCACCATTTACCACTATAAACACCACAACTCACACATCAAAATTATTACACAAATGATAGAATTAAAATGTAATTAATTAATTAGCATCAATTAACTAAAAATAAATTAATTAAAAATAAATTACCTCCCACCATATTACCCTATAAATGCCACCAGCAATTTCAGTAAAAAATTATACAATTAACATTATTAATTAACAATTAAATAATTAATTAATAACAATTAACAATACAAATATAAATAATTATTAATAAATTAATTCACACAATTAACACTATAAAATAATAATTAAAAAATATTATATTAAAAATAGTATTACATTTATTAAAATTAAATTACTTCCCACCCTACTCCCCTATCAACGCACAACCCACTCCTAAAATAATTACACAATTAACATAATTACCAATTAATTAATAATAATTAATAACAAATTAATAAATAATTAATAATAAATTATTTCCCACAATTAACAATATAAAATATTAAATAAATAAATATTAATTATGAAAAAATATTAATAATGTAATTATAATTAAATTGCTTCCCACCCTATTCCCCTATAAACCCACAACCCACTCCTAAAAAAATGACACAATTAACATATTTACCAATTAATGAATCAATAAAAATTAACAGCCAATTATTAATAATTAATAATAAATTAATTACCATAATTAACACTATAAAATCACAATTAAATAAAGACTAATAAATAAAAATGAATATTCAATTTATTATAATTAAATTACTTCCCACCCTATTCCCCTATAAACCCACAACCCACTACGGAACTAAAACGCAAAATTTTATTAAAATAAAATTAATATTCAATTTATTATAATTAAATTACTTCCCACCCTATTCCCCTATAAACCCAAACCCGCTACGGAACTAAAACGCAAAATTTTATTAAAATAAAATGAATTTCTTCTAAAAATGTAACACATACATTAAAAAAAAATGCAATACTTAGACAAAAAAATATAGCACATACATTTAAAATACATACTAAAATACATAACACTAACTAAAAAAACGATATTTTTAACAACTATGGGGCCCATTACGATACCCGGCGTAAATAAATCCGCCAGGCATGGAAGCGGCAAAAATCCGCCCGCACACACCGCCTGAACACCGACCACGCCATTACGATTACACAAACCGAAAACCGCCATCGGCGGAAAAAGCACACAAAATACCGCCCGCCAACGTCCGAGTCGGAGTCAAACCGCCCGCCACGGACGGAAACACGCACGACAACACAAAACCGCCCGCCCTCACGGCCGATACACCGCACGTGAAATTACGATCGCACCGACATGAGCGCGGAAAAACCACATATATACCTCCCGCCAGCGCAAACAACGCCGATGAGAATCGACACGGCAGAAGCCATGGCGCCAACGTACCTGCACAGAAACCATCCGCACACAAAACCAATAGCACACAACATGGCCAACAAGTCCACACAGCAAGGCACGCACAAATACACAAGCACAGTACACATCCCGAAAACACCCCCCGGACAAACAAAAAATACAAAGGCCAGAACCCCAGACACAACACACCTGAAAACAACAGACCATGAGGACACACCCACATAGGTGAGTACAAAAGCAGCACTCCCACAGACCACAACCCCTTGCTACATTGCAAACCAGAGAGGAGAGGAGAGGACACAGTGACACAGCAAGGACAGCAGCACACCACAGAAACGCACACATCACAACCACCACCACCACCACCACCAAACACCACCACCACTACCACCACCACCAAACACCGGCACCACAAACCCCCTGCACATTACACAACACACACCGCACCAGCACCACAAACACCATGGCACCACAAAGAATGCCCAAGTTCACGCCCATGGAGCTGACGGTCATGGTCGACGAGATCATCAAGGTGTACCCACAAATCTATGGGAACATGGTCCAGCACACACCACTAGCCACCAGAAACAGAATGTGGAACCGGATCGTAGACCAGGTCAATGCAGTCGGGACCCTGCCCAGGAACAGAGGAGAAATTAACAAACGTTGGAATGACGTAAAGAGCCTGGTCAAGAAGAAGGAGGGCAAAAACAGAGCTGGCTGCCGTCACTGGCGGAGGGAATCCCGCGCTCTTTAAGACCTTCAAAGCGTGGGAGGAGAAGGTGCGAGTCGTAATACATCCGGAGATCCTCGCCGGATTAGCAGGGGGAGTGGAGGCTGGTAAGTACAAACCAATGTATACCAGCACACCGCTATGTACTCACATGCGCAACTACCATGCCACAGCTCCCAGGGACAAACACCCCCATGTCCAGCACACAATACACAACACATCACACACACATGCAACAGACACCACCACACACAGCCCAAACCGAACAACTGTAAGATGCGTGGGGACATGTGTACACTCAGCCAGCCACGTAACCACCAACAGGTCCCCAAATATGCCAGAAGCGCCACAACGAGCACCCACCACACCCATGTGTCCGCCACAGCTGCACTAACCGACAAGTAACAGGTAAGTGGCAGGAACACAAAGTGCAGTGGGTGGGACGGTGGACAGCCCAAGTACAACACACACCAGGCCCCAGTCCCACAGCACAGCAAGGAGGAGCATCCCCCACACCCCACAGCCACGTGTCAGCCACCGCAGTGCACAACGACAGCCGAAAGGCAGACATCACGGTCCACAGCAATCAGTGTCAGTGGGTGTCCAGCCACCCCCACGACCCACAACACCCCCCACCCCCACAGACCTGCAACATGGAGCACCCCCGCTTAGAGCCATGTGGCATCCAGTAAAGTGCACGCACGAACAACTTGCAGGTGGGAAACTGGACAGGGCTGTATTACTGGAGGCATGAGGACCATAACACGACCAACACATGGGACATGTCACGTAGCAGACGAACACGCAGCACCGCCCACCGTCACGAACAAGTGAACAATGTGCACACGGACATGAACAACAGACTCACACCCCACATGACCCATCACAGACATAGCAACACCCAAGGAGCCACGTCTGCATGCACAAGCCACACTGAATATAGTCCCACACGGCAGCCACTGTGCAACTCATCACACACAACCGAAACACCATTGAAGTCCTGTCCATGTAGCCCCTACTGCCTGTCAACCACACACCCCACAACTACGCCTATGTAAGACAAACAACACTAGACGCAACAGAGCGGAACAACATAAATGCACACGAACACCACTGAACCCATCAAACTCACAGACACACCATGCACATACAACATACCATCCATCCCATCCGTCAGCCCCAGTCTCATGAAAGGCATGTCATCCGCACAGCTGCCACACATACAGCAGTCACGCTAAGATACATGCCCATGACCAACCATGTGCCAGAAGTCAATTAAGCGCACGACACACTGTGAGCAACAACACACAACATGGGCCACACCCCCCGAGCACTGCAGTGATGCACATGGCACAGGGCAGCACGCACACCAAGGAGATGGGACAACTGCAATACGTTGGCTGGCACACAACTATCACTCACTCATAACGATGCGTCCAATGCCATGTCCAGTAATCACAACAGACAGCAAATATGCAGGCCATGTCAAGCATGCACACACCTCAAACCATGCACTGTCATGCTGCCACAACACATGTCACGTTCGGCACCCATGGCTCACAGCATGTACCCCCAAAGCATATCCCCTCCCAAATGCGCATCTGGGGCATGGCCCCCATGTTGCCATATGCGTTCCTAAGCGTTCCATTTGAACCCCAAAAGCATATTCCCTCCCAAATGCGAATCTGGGGCATGGCCCCATGTTGCCATATGCGTTCCTAAGCGTTCCATTTGAACCCCAAAAGCATATCCCCTCCCAAATGCGAATCTGGGGCATGGCCCCCATGTTGCCATATGCGTTCCTAAGCGTTCCATTTGAACCCCAAAAGCATATCCCCTCCCAAATGCGAATCTGGGGCATGGCCCCCATGTTGCCATATGCGTTCCTAAGCGTTCCATTTGAACCCCAAAAGCATATCCCCTCCCAAATGCGAATCTGGGGCATGGCCCCCATGTTGCCATATGCGTTCCTAAGCGTCCCATCTGAACACCAAAAGCAAAGTACAAACCAGACCCAGGATGGGCCAGGAGCCCGCATACACCAGAGTCACAATAAGTAGGGGCACAGCAACACACCCATCGGCATGGCCAATCCGTCCCATGCCACATGTGCACAGCACACAGTCCCATTGCCAAGCACACACAACTACAGATGCTACAGCCACACACACGCCTCCGGGAAACCCATGTACGAGATTGCACGAACTGTCAATGTCAGACGACAAATACATACTTCGCCAGGTGCAACACAATAACAAATCTCATTCTCTCCACAGGTGACGAACTGCTGGATGCTGGGGATGGAGCCAGCAGCCAGCACAGCCAGCCTACAAGCCCCCAACGAGGACACACGGATCTGGAGGATCTGTCCTCCTCTTCGGACACGGACCACCAAGCAGGCCCATCTGGTGTGGCAGGGCCCAGCCGCTCCCCAGGACCCCTCCTACCCACCAACCCATCATCCAGGGCTGCTGAACATTCCCAGCCCCCTGCTGCCACTGTCGTTGCGGCCACACCCACGGTCATTGTGGCCACTACCACTGCCGCAACCGCCACCATCGCCGCACCGACCACCACCGCCGCCACCACCGCCACGTCTTCGCTGGCACCAGCCCCAGCGCAGGTGGTGGCCCGGCCGACTGGATCCACCCTGGGAGCCACAGCGAGGACCGTGGTGAGCAATGTGGCTAGTGGGCAGGCCAGTGGCAGCAGGACTGGTAGGAGGAGCAGGGTCAGGGAAACGCCAGCCTCCCCTGGGAGCCATGCCCTGCCTCAAATGGCCAGAGTCCTTGGGGCCTATGAAGAGGCCCAAGGACAATGGGTCCGGTCTGCTTCAGACACGCGTGAGGTGCTGGGGGTGCTGAGGTCCATGGACGCCCGTATGGGCCAAATCGTGGACCTCATGGGCCAGCTGGTGGTGGCGGTGAGGTCACAGCCAGGGACAGCAGCTCCCCTCCGCCACCACCTGCCGGGGCGCAGGGTGGAGCAGCAGTGTCCAGTTCCCCTGCGTCCACTGCCAGTGAGCACACCTCAACCACCAGCATGTCGCAAGCAGGCACCCCCTCGCAAACGTGGAAGGGGCCGTCCGAAGTGGAAACAGATCTCCCGGGAGGACTTCGCACGCTCCAAGCGCAAGTGAGGCAGCCAGCCAGCCTTCCGCCAGCCTTCCTTGACCAGCCACTGCATTGACTTGGACTACGATCCCACTCCACACAGCCATCTGGATGGCATGTGTGTGTTGGACTATGGACATAGAACCAGTGGGTACACCCTGATCATCACGCAGCCATGACCGACAGCTCATTGTCACTGCACGCACCACTTTTGTCATCACCTTACACACAATCACATGTCACAGTTTGTAATAAATGCACCTTTTTCACTAACTGCTGTTTGTGCCCTGTGTTTTATTTGTACGGAATACAACGGCCACCTTGGGCGGAAAGGCACCTGATGCGTGGCATGGCAATTGAATCCGGAGGGCCTGTAGGGACCTAGGGGTGGGAGACAGAACAGGAGCACATTCAATGAGTGTGTCACACACCCATCACACAGTACATGTCAACAACTACAAGCAATGTACACACATCGCACAGAGCAATAGGGCACAATGCCACAGCCACCAACAGTGGCATACTACCCTGGCCATGGAGCGTTGACACACAGCACGCAGTGAACAAACGGCCACCCTGACACAGCACACACACACCTGCACAGATACAGCCACATCAGCCGTCGTACATGGACACTCACCGTCAAGTGAAGTAGCGGGCGATGAGCTGCTGCCGCACATTACCAGCTTCCTCCTCTCCGCTGTCCTCCTCACTCGAGCTGTCCTGGTCTGCGGGCTGGGGCCCTGGTTGATCTCCGTCATCCACGATGAGGGGGATCTGCTTCCGAATGGCCAGATTGTGCAGCATGCAGCACGCCACCACTATCTGGCACACCTTCTGTGGGGAGTACGCCAGCGCACCCCCGGTGCGGTCCAGGCACCTGAACCTGGACTTGAGGAGGCCAAAGGTACGCTCGACCACACGTCTGGTCCTCCCATGTGCCTCATTGTAGCGATCGTCTGCTGGGGTGCGAGGATTCCTCAATGGACTGAGCAGCCATGCCCCATTCGGGTACGCAGAGTCACCTGGGTGTGAGGGACACAGAGAACCGTTGCAATTCCAACTGGACAGGGGACAGCATCGCACAACCAGCACGCTACACCACTCCACATACTCACCGACAATACAGGCACGATCCTGTTGCATATTGGACATCAGTCGTGGCAAGATGCTGTTGCGCATTATGTGTGCGTCATGGGCCGAGCCTGGGAACTTTGCACACACGTGGGTGATCACCATGTCCGCAAGGCACACCACTTGCACATTCAGGGAGTGCGTGTGCTTCCTGTTGCGGTACAGGTGCTCAGTGGCCTGTGGTGGAACAAGGCCGACATGTGTGCAGTCAATGGCTCCAACGACGTGTGGGATTCTGCCAAGGGCATAGAATGCACCCTTCACTGCCGCCAATTCACGAGCCCTGGGGTAGCGGATGTACCTGTTTCGGTACAGCATCATGGCTGCCAGTACATCCCTCAGCACCTTGCTGAACATGGGCTGGGACATCCCTCCTCCAATGCCCACTGTGTGCTGGAATGACCCAGTGGCGAAGAAATGCATGGCGGCCATCACCTTAGCCGTGGGGGTGACAGCAGTCGGATACACCCTGCGGGGACGGAGATGGGGTTCTAACATGGCACACAGTCGATGCAGGGTTGGCCTGTCCAGCCGAAACTTCCTAATAACCTCTGTATCGTCCATGTCCGCCAGCAATTGGTATGGGCGGTCAATGTTCGGTCTCCGCCTAGGGACAATGGCAGAGGACACATGTCAAAGCAACACGACACATAGCAATTTCGCATACACATCACTGACATGACTGAGCAAGCACATGAGCCACAGCCCAGCTGTCAAGCTGGGACGGCACGGCCACAATACACTTACACAGGTCTCCCAACAATGGCAATGGCTAGTGATACAAACCACTGCCATGTGCATGCACATGGGGATCTAGGCCCCAATGACTTGCGGGGCGTGCTGATGGGGACTGACTGCATATCCGTCAAGCGGCAACGCCACGGCAACATGAATGTCTGCTGAGCATGGAACTGCTTCCGCGGCTGGATGAGTATGGCACACGACGACGACGATGTGGGCACAGGCTGAGCGGCCAAAACAAGTGGGACCTGTGGCACGAGGGGATATGAGACAGTAGTAGGTGTCAGCACTGCACCCTATGTACAGCACTGTACGGATCACACCTCCCGAAACATTGACAGGTGTCCACATTGACAGCCCCATGCCAAGACGGCTGTGTGCTTGCAGTCACACGTCACAGGTGAGAGGTTACATTGCACGTGCCAGGTGGCAGACGTACATAGTGGGAGCTGGCATGTGTGTGCATGTGTCTCCTGTTCAGGATCCACCAGATGGGCGCTGACTCTGTACTGACCATTGGACACAGCATGTTCCGTGGAAGGCTTGTGTGTGTGGGATGGTGGCACTGGATGTGCCTCCGTTGGGTGGGGGGCCATGCACAGGGCGGGTACGTCGATGATTGCGCATTGTTGGTCACGGTGGGTGCACCAACTGAAGATGTGTTGCCCTGTGTTCAATTCCTATGTCCGCATGATGATGGACTGTAGATGTGGGCAGACTACACATTGGTCGATGTGCTGTCTATATGCATGTGCCTTCACACCAGGCACAGCTGCCCCTGCACATGTGACCCCTGCTGGACTCGCTGCTGGGTCTGTGGAGCTGATGCACCTTCTGCGCGTGGGGCGGACAGCTCTCCTCACTTCCCTCATTGCGCATGTCATGACTTTGCCGCAGGTGACATGGATCATGGAGGGCCCACATGTACGCGTGGGTAGGCTACACATGATTGTACACTGGTCGCCACCCCCAGTCAGTGTTTCGAATGGGAAGGTTGTCGTGCTGGTGGTATGTTCGATGTGGCGGATGGGCGGGCCTAGGTGCGGGCTTACATTCCGGACATGGGGGGGTAGTTGGATTGGCGACTAGTTGCAGTACACACGGGACACGTCTCTTCCTTTCCACATCTGGGTCATCCCTTGTACTTACTGACAGTGATACAGTCATCTTCGCCCCAGCCCTCATGTCCTCCCCTCGCTCCCCCAATATGCATGCTCACCTGCGAGGCTAGCGCCTGCACAGGCAGCCCCAAGCTCGCACCAGAGAGGGCAAGGAGTGTATGTGTGGGTCCAGTTGCACGAGTGGGCTGTCTCAGGGTATGATGTGTGGCGGGACGCCGTCCACCTGCGTGGTGCCCCAAATGGAGACCCGGCCTGCATGGACTATGCATCACAGTCTTCGCCTTCCGGATCCGCCACCTGCGACACCCAGTGGCTGTGGCTGCCCTTGCGGCCAGGCCGCGTCCGTCTGCGGCTGATGGCCCACACATTCACTCTTTGGCCTCTCTGGGGAGGGCTCGGGGGTGGTGGCGCACGCGCTTGCACTTAGTCGCAATGGCATGTGGCGTGGTTGGTATAATGGGCAATGGATGGGATGGTGCGAGCCACCTCCCGTGACGTCAGTGCTGCTCGTGCTGTGGTGCATCCCCCCTACACTTCCATTTGACTTGTGCCATGCTAGACGTTGAGGTTCTATTGCCTGCGTGATATGACCAGGAGGAGCGCGAGGAGACCTCTCACACACCATGCTCCACTGCCATCCCGTGCCCTGTATCGCCTGTGCGGATTGACTATGTTGGGGTTACACCTGGTCGACTGGGGCTGTGTGTGCCTAGTCAAGGGGCATGGCGGGCGCACAACAGGATCCAGCTTGTCCACAGAGGGTGGGCTGAGGTGCGCCTGGTACCGCTTTGTACGTGTGCCCGGCTGCTGTGCACACACGTGTTCACTCCCCCCGACAGGTGTCCTCTCACAATGCCCAGGGAAGCGGTGGTGTACTGTTCATGACCCCTCCCAACACGGCGTGCTCCAACTTGGCATGTGCGCATCTACCCGTCACACCCACCCACCTGAGCACTGCGTCCATACGACTCCACACGACACATGTGTGTCTTCCACAGTAGTGCTACTCATTTGCGTTGACATCCAATACCATTGGACTACATGGTCATGTCACGACTGCCGTGTACTTCACATACTCTCATCCTCTCTCATTCGTACTTGTGAAATGAGTCAGCGGAGACAGTTTTGGTTTCAAACATTATATTGAGTCTTCTGTCCTCTGTGATGCAGTATAGTGGACACTACTGGCAGCGGAATACATGTTGAGGATATACTGAGCATGATTGCAAATGGGATAGGGTGTGGGGTTACATGTGATTGGCTGTTGCATGTGGGATGTGGGCTTCAGAGTGACATCTGCTTGGCCAAGGCTGTGCTAATGTACATTTACGTATAGCTGCGGAGCTGCGGACTTTGACACAGACGGTATACATGTAGCCTACCAGACCGCTTGGCATCATGGGCACAGTCCATCTCAGTTCCATGTGACAGGTTTGCTGCGGTTGTTCCTCATGCACGCGTGCATGTGAGATGACATCAGGGCATGTGCTTGCGTGCATGCAGCGGCGTGCCACTTGTTGTTGCACTGTGGTGGTTACTGGACATGTCACAGTCACTGGGGTCGTGTTGTTGTTGTATGCACTTGTCGTCCATGCAAAGGTCCTGGTATGGGATTCCCGGGGCGGGGGTGGGAGGGGTGCAGCACCCACAGACTCCAGGCGACCTATTCATGTCCACTGAGCGGTGTGTGTGTCCATGTGCGCTGGATCCATGTCGTGTCCTGGTTGTTCGTGCAGTTCCGTCCATGTGGGTGCGATACACAGAGCCCATGCCACTGCCTCCCACGATGCATGCGGTGTTCCTGGATGTGATGGGGAACAGTGTGCATGTCCCGGTCATATCCGATGTCATGGCGATGTCGTTGATGGTGTGGTTACAGTTGCCGGTCGTTTGGTATGGCTGTTGTGGTGGTGACTGGCCAGTCCGTGCGGAAGCTAAGCATGGGTGCGGGGTTGGACATCATAGGTCACTCGGGGAACCTGCGTTGTGGTCCGACGAATTGACAGGTTGTCAGGTATGCGATGCCGTCCAGCAGGGCTTCCATGTCATTGGTGGTGTACATGTTTGCCAGCCAATGTAGCGGATGGTGGCTGTCAAGGTGTTGTTCGTAAGTTGTCCCTTGGAGGACCATGATGGGGCATGCTGGGTGACATTCGATGTAGCTGTTCTCGATGATCCGTCGTGTGGAGGCACAGTGGTCCCATTTCAGTGCGGGTGCGATGTTGGCCACATACGCCATGCCCCCATAGGCAGAGCAGGCCCTGTCGTGTGCGTCCAGAGGGAGGAGTAGTGGTAGCAGGTCCGCCTTCAGACATGCCGGGTTGGAGAGGCATATCTCGACGGGATGCTGGTAGGGACACCTCCGACAGTAGAAGACGGGCATGACGCAGCTGAACAATGTGATGCGGTAAGTCAGTCGGTAACTTACGTTCAGCAGGGACAGGAGATCGCATCCCAGTGTATGGAACAGGTTGGTTTTGTACAGCTTGAGCTGTTCGGCGTAGTTGGGTAGGTGTGTTGCGGTTGCCATTTCGCAGCGGTTCGTTGAGGTGGCGTGCTCCGGCTGTGTGTGCAGTCTGCAATGTGCACGCTCCGAGGTTGCTGTGAGCTCTGTGTAGTCGTAGGGAGACAGGACTTGTGTTCGGTTGGCTTGTTTGGAGGACACGGGCCCTCTTCCCACATGCTTCTCAGACAGTTCAAGGTCAGTGATGTGTGACTCCTTCCAATTAACTTGCATGTGGCCGACATGGGGGAGTGTTTTCTTCTTTCTTCCCCGTCCGTTGTGTGCTTCTGTGATATGCGCTATCTGCCCTGTGGTCGGTCTCCTCAGCATGCCTGTGTTGGTCTATTCTTGGACAATGGCTGTATTCACCGGCTTCTGTCATAGGGCTGTGGTTTCGGAGTTGGAATGGAAGGTCATTCAGTGCTGTCTGCTCTCCCTTGTGTGGGCGGCAGGCTGCCTTTCCGCTCTGCGTTGGGCCTTGTGTGTGAATGTTATTCTTGGGCCACCTGTTGTCGGTCCCCGGGCTCTTTGGTGTTCCGTTTTATATGTCTTGTTCATATGTGCAGGGTGGTATGGGTGTTTCTGTGTGGTACTGGCGTTCCTCTTCCCGAAGGGGCCCTGCTTCTCCTAGTTGGTGTTGCCGCCGCTGTGTGCTACGCCATGTTTGTTACACTGGGGTGTGTCCTGCTGTTGCGTGTCTTCACTGACATGTATGCGTCGGTTGTGTGGCGTTGGGTGTTGTCCGTGAATTGGGCGTTGGGGACATGTCTGTGGCAGGCCTGTCACGTGTCATGTGCGTTCGGGGTGGGGCTGATGTGTGTGCTGCTTGGTTGTGTCCCTGTGTCTGTGTGCGACGCATGCATGGCGCTGCGGTTGGCCTCTGCGTTGTGCGCATGTGTGGCGGCGTCATCGGCGCTTTGGGGCCGTGACGGGGTCGTTGGTTCCTAGTCCCAGGTGGTGTGTACACATGTGTTCCGCGATGTTACGATTTGGCCTGTGTGTCATATGTGGATGCAATGGTGGATGTGTAGTGTACACGCGCTGGTGGGGGGTTGTCCTCTTTTTCCGCCCTTGCACTGTGTGCGCTGTTTGCGTGCACTTGTTGTGTGTGTGCCTACCTGCGTCTCCGCGGTACGTTGCGTCCTTGGTGGTGCATCAGCAAAAGCATGGGGAGGGCCTGCAGTGCTGGATTCATGCTCGGGGAGCCGCTTC
Source organism: Calotriton arnoldi (assembly GCA_963921515.1). Lineage (NCBI taxonomy): Eukaryota > Metazoa > Chordata > Amphibia > Caudata > Salamandridae > Calotriton > Calotriton arnoldi. The sequence goes on from CAWUFW010004063.1 coordinate 961,999, forward strand.
TTCGTTGTCCGTGCTCGGCATCCGTGTTACCGCTTCGGTTTGTCGTACGGTATCTCTTGGCCATGGGAGCCGTTTGTTTGCGGCATCGTAATTTATGCGCCGGGCGGGACGTGTTTCGTCGGACGGTGTGTGTCAGTTGGGCTGCGCCGCTACGTGTACGGGCGCACTTTGATGGCGGACGGTGTTGCTGGCTTGCCGGCGGTGTTTGGCCTACTTTTCGCATCGTAATTGGACGGGCGTGTGGACTGCTGCGTGCCGGGGGTAACTGGTGCTTTTTGCATCCGCAAGCACGGCGGTGGTGCTTCCGCCCGCCATCGTAATGTGCCCCTATATTTTTGCAAATGATATTAATGACTTCGATATTTTGGAAAACGATATTTATTACCTTAAACTCGATATTTTTTATTTCAAATCGTTTTTATTGAATTTTCAAGAAAAGAACAAATAAATAATAAACACAATGGTAAAATGATAGACACCATGGTAAAATGATAATGAACACAAGAATACTGACAAATAATAAAACCTATGAGAAATACAAAGGAAGTAGAAAACAGCAAGATACTCAAGTGCATTACCGTGGATGTCGCAGTGAAACTGGGAAGAAATACATGTGGTTTATCAAACACAGTTTTCACCTGTGTCATAAGAGAAAATACAAAACAATACAGGTGTACCACAGAGGACATAGCATTCTACAAGCACTGCATTATAGGAGATTAAGATAATTTTCACGGTGGGTCGTATGTGGAGGAAAAGGCATCAAGGGACCTCCATAATTTCCTGTGTGATTTACGCCAGGGAGAGGCGTGAAGTGAGATGTTGTCAGCCCCTCTGAGGAAGGACAACCATTCTTGCCACATCCTAAAGGAGACTTCTTTGGAATTTTTCCACTTATTGAGTACAATTTTACAGGCCAAAGTGAGCATAAGATCTAACAAATAACGATCATTCTCATCTGTGATCTTTGGGTCCAGAAAGCCTAGTAAGATATAGGAAAATTCCCTCGATATTTTTGACCACGATATGCTTGCTGTCGATATTTCTGTATCACGATATTTTGCACTCGATATTAGTGCAAGTCGATATTTCCTACTCGATATTCTGACTGTTTACCCTCTAAAAGGCAACATGTAAAATATATTTCTATCATTTCCACAGTGTGCTACCCGGCCGGTATTTTGGTTTCTTGCTGAGATGTAATTGCATCCAGATATATAACACAACAAGTGACATACACCTAAATCCTGTCAGTACGATTGGCTTTGTCAAAGATTGTTAGCTGTTAAGATACATGAGTAACAACAATGACTTGTTATAAATAATTAACATTGGAAATATTGAAATTCTGAAATTGTAAGTCTGTGAATGAAATAGCATTGAGGTCCGTGGAAGGAGTTCAATTATGTGTGCTTTATGTTAGATATTTATGTCCTTTTTCTCTGTACTTCTCGTCCATCTGCACATCTTCAACCACCTCTCTTTCCTCTTCAGCACCCTCTTTTCACTCTTTCCTGAATGCACTTCCTCGCATATCCCTCACTTCACCACTTCCAAACATACACTGAATTTACTCGCATTTAAGCAATTTATTTTCTTTTACCTTGGAAATATTTCAACATCTGTGCATCCCCTTCACACACATTTACACAGAAGTTCAATTGCAACTGGAATACATGACCATTGTTGTGTGCTCTGCAGAGAGGCCAACCCGCTGACAGGCACTTTGTTTTGGCTTCAGCCTTAGCGTCAGGGCTCTCAATCAAAGGCCCTCATAAACACCTGGCACGGCTCAAAGCATTCACAGAAAAATACAGAAACACAACCTGATAGAATAGGTAACTCTTGGGGAGTACAAGATTAGGTAAAACGTGAAATAAGGGGGTGATTAGGATGGCGGGCAGACTTTAGTCCGCCTGCCATCCTCGCGGTGCTGGGACCAGCCGCCAGACGTGCGGCGGTCCCGCACCGCTAATTAGGATGCAACCGCCACCCTTACAGCACCCGCCACAATGCCAAATTGCCAAATTGCCATGTTGTGCATTCCCATGCACAACATGGCAGGCACCGCGCGTTGCCTGCCACCTTGTGCATGGGAATGGAGGGGGGTACCATGGGTACCCCCCAAGTGCACCCCCCCCCGGGTCCCCATTGCAAATCTCCGCCATGGAAAGGCCTTTGAAACCCAGCATCCTAATATGGATGGCGGTGCCTGCTAGGCTGGGGCATACACTTGCCCCAAGCCGACCGCACAGCGAAATTGCGCCTCTTTGGCCAACGAATTCATAATTTCCTCCGTTTTAATCCATGTTATAAGCATCTATTCCATTCTTTTTATTCCTCTGATTTCATTCAACTTATACTTAAATCCACACACAGGATATTGTGCCTCTTTTCCAAGTTTCTCAAGTTAAAGCTGTGCCCATCCGGATCTCTTGCTCAAACACGACAAATGCAGAAGTTCGTCCAAAGCAGTGTTTATTTATTAAATGACCCAATGCATTTCGGGCATCAAGCGCCCTTCATCAGGAGACACTATAAATAACGATAAAACAAACAACTGTTACTATAATACCTTTACGCAACATCTTACTTATTCAACATCAATGAGTATATACATATATCAAAACACCTTATTACTTAGGAACCCATCCTTTTTCTTACAATATGCCCTTCATGAACAATGTACAAAATGACCCTCTATTTGCTTAACGGACCTGTCCCTCTTGTCATCAATATCCTTTGTTTAACTCCTCAACCCCTCTCTTTTGCAAGTCAAACATCTACCCCTTCCATGTGCCAATAGGAATTTTAAATGACAGACTTTTGAATCCCTTTCATTCTTCCCCTTCCTAGGGAGCAGTTGAATGATTTAGGAAGGGGAAGAATGAAAGGGATTCATAAGGGGGTGTGTGGAATGAATGGAGAGGGAGGAGGAGCACGAAGTGAGAGGGGTAGAGATGAAAGGGGCCTACGGGGATGCGAGTTAAACAAACGTTGTAAGAGAGGGAAGTGTGAACATGGAGGGTAAAAAGTAAGGATTACAAAAGTCTGTCATTTAAAATTCCTATTGGCACATGGAAGGGGTAGATGTTTGACTTGCAAAAGAGAGGGGTTGAGGAGTTAAACAAAGGATATTGATGACAAGAGGGACAGGTCCGTTAAGCAAATAGAGGGTCATTTTGTACATTGTTCATGAAGGGGCATATTGTAAGAAAAAAGGATGGGTTCCTAAGTAATAAGGTGTTTTGATATATGTATATACTCATTGATGTTGAATAAGTAAGATGTTGCGTAAAGGTATTATAGTAACAGTTGTTTGTTTTATCGTTATTTATAGTGGCTCCTGATGAAGGGCGCTTGATGCCCGAAATGCATTGGGTCATTTAATAAATAAACACTGCTTTGGACGAACTTCTGCATTTGTCGTGTTTGAGCAAGAGGTCCGGATGGGCACAGCTTTAACTTGAGAAACTTGGAAAAAAGGCACAATATCCCGTGTGTGGATTTAAGTATAAGTTGAATGAAATCAGAGGAATAAAAAGAATGGAATAGATGCTTATAACATGGATTAAAACGGAGGAAATTATGAATTTGTTGGCCAAAGAGGCGCAATTTCGCTGTGCGGTCGGCTTGGGGCAAGTGTATGCCCCAACCTAATAATGTTGTTCTAATCTAGGTGCCATTTGGGCAAGGCACACAACCGATTAGCACGCATTCTCGGACAAATTATTGAATGAGCATAAAAAACATGAAGATAAAGGTGTGCACCCCATCATCATAATTGATTCATCATAATTGGGTGCCTGCTAGGCACCATATTGAGGCCCAAGTCCGCCCGGTCGGCAATCGGAACGATTGCCGACCGGCGGAAAAGCGGCGGACGCACTTTGCGTCCGCCGCGATACCCCCGCCATTATAATATGGCGGGGGGTAAATCGGGTGGCGATGGCGGGCGGATCGCCACCGCCTGGCCGGCGATGGCGATCCGCCCGCCATCCTAATCACCCCTAAGAGAGGAACTAAATCGCTGACATGCATTGCCTTAATGTTTTTAACATTCATTGTTCGTGAATCAATCCATGTTTTTGGCATTAATGTCAAGGGCATGAAGATAGGGACAGTGTTATCATGACACAGCAGATAACTGTCTTTACTATAAGCACATATTTCTCCCTTTGCACTTGACTCTCATATTTGGATCAATTTCACGGGGAACAAATAGAGCAGCTCCACTTGTAAGGGGGCAGCAACCTGTGGCCAGGGCAGTGAAGAGAGCAAGATGGCGTAAGGGAAAAATAGGAAAATGGTGACCAACTGAGAAAGAAGGGGTGAGAAAGAACCTTGAATACTGAGATAAAGAGACAGGAAGCATTGGATCATCGAAGGAGATGTGGGGTTGTGCTTTTTCCTTTATTCCCCCACTCTAAATGAGGCCCTATTTGTTCACCTAATATGCAGCCATTTTCAGTCCTATTTTAAATGCATCACAGTTCCAACATTCCCACCAGGGCCCCTTCAAATCACCCAGGGTTTTTGCTGTTTCAAGCAGGCATCACCCTCGTTTGGCCTTGACCTGTTACTAGCCATGCTACATAGATTTGTGGTTGGCATTATTATAACCCTAGGGCATATAAGAGTTATATTACACAGTGGCGATCACCACTGTTTAGCTATGGTTCAACTGCACTTTCCATTGAAAAGTCATTTTTTGATTTGCCTATAACTTTTGATCAAAAGCTTAGATCTGCATCACAATTGGCAGCCGGTTGTCATAGTCAGCTACAGTCTGACATGCAAATTGATTGATGATCCGTGCCTTTACTCAGGAAGTGAGGTTTCATTGGTCTGATGTAATTTTGTTCTGTAATTTGCACAGCAGTACATTTATAAAAATAGATTGTCATCAGGCAACTCTCTTCCAAAACGGAAATCTTCAGCACCCTCAGAAATGTATAATGCAACACCTCTCCACTACAGGGCCTGACACACTACACATAACAGAAGAACAATTATCTTATACTGGCAGAAGCCATGCCTGCGCTCTTGTACTATTAAACCTCTCTCTGGTCTTTGATACCATGGACCAGGGCCATGCCTGCGCTCTTGTACTATTAACCCTCTCTGTGGTCTTTGATACCATGGTCCAGGGCCATGCCTGCGCTCTTGTAATATCAAACCTCTCTCTGGTCTTTGATACCATGGACCAGGGCCATGCCTGCTCTCTTGTAATATCAAACCTTTCTGTGGTCTTTGATACTCTCTCTGGACCAGGGCCATGCCTGCGCTCTTGTACTATTAAACCTCTCTGTGGTCTTTTATACCATGGACCAGGGCCATGCCTGCACTCTTGTAATATCAAACATCTCTGTGGTCTTTGATACTGTGGTCCGGGGCCATGCCTGCTCTCTTGTAATATCAAACCTTTCTGTGGTCTTTGATACTCTCTCTGGACCAGGGCCATGCCTGCGCTCTTGAACTGTTAAACCTCTCTGGGCCTGACACACTACACATAACAGAAGAGCAATTATCTTATACTGGCAGCAGCCACGCCTGCTCTCTTGTTATATCAAACCTCTCTCTGGTCTTTGATACCATGGACCAGGGCCATGCCTGCGCAATGGTACTATTAAACCTCTCTGTGGTCTTTGATACCATGGACCAGGGCCATGCCTGCGCAATGGTACTATTAAACCTCTCTGTGGTCTTTGATACCATGGACCAGGGCCATGCCTGCGCAATGGTACTATTAAACCTCTCTGTGGTCTTTGATACCATGGACCAGGGCCATTCCTGCTCTCTTGTACTATTAAACCTCTCTGTGGTCTTTGATACCCTGGACCAGGGCCATGCCTGTGCTCTTGTAATATCAAACATCTCTGTGGTCTTTGATACTATGGTCCAGGGCCATGCCTGCGCTCTTGTACTATTAAACCTCTCTGTGGTCTTTGATACCATGGACCAGGGCCATGCCTGTGCTATTATACTATTAAACCTCTCTGTGGTCTTTGATACCATGGGCCAGGGCCATGCCTGCACTCTTGTACTGTTAAACCTCTCTGTGGTCTTTGGTACCATGGTCCAGGGCCATGCCTGCGCTCTCGTACTATTAAACCTTTCTGTGGTCTTTGATACTCTCTCTGGACCAGGGCCATGCCTGCGCTCTTGAACTGTTAAACCTCTCTGGGCCTGATACACTACACATAACAGAAGAGCAATTATCTTATACTGGCAGCAGCCACGCCTGCTCTCTTGTTATATCAAACCTCTCTCTGGTCTTTGATACCATGGACCAGGGCCATGCCTGCGCAATGGTACTATTAAACCTCTCTGTGGTCTTTGATACCATGTATCAGGGCCATGCCTGCGCTCTTGTACTATTAAACCTCTCTGTGGTCTTTGATACCATGGACCAGGGCCATGCCTGCTCTCTCGTACTATTAAACCTCTCTGTGGTCTTTGATACCCTGGACCAGGGCCATGCCTGTGCTCTTGTAATATCAAACATCTCTGTGGTCTTTGATACTATGGTCCAGGGCCATGCCTGCGCTCTTGTACTATTAAACCTCTCTGTGGTCTTTGATACCATGGGTCAGGGCCATGCCTGCACTCTTGTACTGTTAAACCTCTCTGTGGTCTTTGGTACCATGGTCCAGGGCCATGCCTGCGCTCTTTTACTATTAAACATCTATGTGGTCTTTGAAACCATGGACCAGGGCCATGTCTGCGCTCTTGTACTATTAAACCTTTCTGTGGTCTTTGATACTGTGGTCCGGGGCCATGCCTGCTCTCTTGTAAAATCAAACATCTCTGTGGTCTTTGATACCATGGACCAAGGCCATGCCTGCTCTCTTGTAATATCAAACCTTTCTGTGGTCTTTGATACTCTCTCTGGACCAGAGCCATGCCTGCGCTCTTAAACTGTTAAACCTCTCTGGGCCTGACACACTACACATAACAGAAGAGCAATTATCTTATACTGTCAGCAGCCACGCCTGCTCTCTTGTTATTTCAAACCTCTCTCTGGTCTTTGATACCATGAACCAGGGCCATGCCTGTGCTCTTGTACTATGAAAGCTCTCTGTGGTCTTTGATACAATGGACCAGGGCCATGTCTGTGCTCTTGTAATATCAAACATCTCTGTGGTCTTTGATACCGTGGACCAGGGCCATGCATGCACTCTTGTACTATTAACCCTCTCTGTGGTCTTTGATACTATGGTCCAGGGCTACACCTGCTCTCTTGTTATATCAAACCTCTCTCTGGTCTTTAATACCATGGACCAGGGCCATGCCTGCGCTCTTGTACTATTAAACCTCTCTGTGGTCTTTGATACCATGGTCCAGGGCCATGCCTGCTCTCTTGTACTATTAAACCTCTCTGTGGTCTTTGATACCATGGACCAGGGCCATGACTGCTCTCTTGTACTATTAAACCTCTCTGTGGTCTTTGATACCATGGACCAGGGCCATGACTGCTCTCTTGTACTATTAAACCTCTCTGTGGTCTTTGATACCATGGTCCAGGGCCATGCCTGCTCTCTTGTACTATTAAACCTCTCTGTGGTCTTTGATACCATGGACCAGGGCCATGACTGCTCTCTTGTACTATTAAACCTCTCTGTGGTCTTTGATACCATGGACCAGGGCCATGACTGCTCTCTTGTACTATTAAACCTCTCTGTGGTCTTTGATACCATGGTCCAGGGCCATGCCTGCTCTCTTGTACTATTAAACCTCTCTGTGGTCTTTGATACCATGGACCAGGGCCATGACTGCACTCTTGTACTATTAAACCTCTCTGTGGTCTTTGATACCGTGGTCCAGGGCCATGCCTGCACTCTTGTACTGTTAAACCTCTCTGTGGTCTTTGGTACCATGGACCAGGGCCATGCCTGCGCTCTTGTACTATTAAACCTCAATGTGGTCTTTGAAACTATGGACCAGGGCCATGTCTGCGCTCTTGTACTATTAAACCTCTCTGTGGTCTTTGATATCGTGGACCAGGGCCATGCCTGCGCTCTTGTACTATTAAACCTTTCTGTGGTCTTTGATACTGTGGTCCGGGACCATGCCTGCTCTCTTGTAATATCAAACCTTTCTGTGGTCTTTGATACTCTTTCTGGACCAGGGCCATGCCTGCGCTCTTGAACTGTTAAACCTCTTTGGGCCTGACACACTACACATAACAGAAGAACAATTATCTTATACTGGCAGCAGCCACGCCTGCTCTCTTGTTATATCAAACCTCTCTCTGGTCTTTGATACCATGGACTAGGGCCATGCCTGCGCAATGGTACTATTAAACCTCTCTGTGGTCTCTGATACAGTGGACCAGGGCGATGCCTGCACTTTTGTACTATTAAACCTCTCTGTGGTCTTTGATACCGTGGACCAGGGCCATGCCTGCGCTCTTGTACTATTAAACCTCTCCATGGTCTTTGATACCGTGGACCAGGGCCATGCCTGCGCTCTTGTACTGTTAAACCTCTCTGTGGTCTTTGATATCATGGGCCAGGGCCATGCCTGCGCTCTTGTACTATTAAACCTCTCTGTGGTCTTTGATATCATGGACCAGGGCCGTGCCTGCGCTCTTGTACTATTAAACCTCTCTGTGGTCTTTGATACCATGGACCAGGGCCATGCATGCTCTCTTGTACTATTAAACCTCTCTGTGGTCTTTGATACCATGGACAAGGGTCATGCCTGCGCTCTGGCACTATTAAACCTCTCTGTGGTCTTTGATACCATGGACCAGGGCCATTCCTGCGCTCTTGTACTATTAAACCTCTCTGTGGTCTTTGATACCGTGCACCACGGCCATGCCTGCGCTCTTGTACTGTTAAACCTCTCTGGGGTCTTTGATACTATGCACCACGGCCATGCCTGCGCTCTTGTACTATTAAACCTCTCTGTGGTCTTTGATACCATGGGCCAGGGCCATGCCTGCGCTCTTGTACTATTAAACCTCTCTGTGGTCTTTGATACCATGGTCCACGGCCATGCCTTCGCTCTTGTACTGTTAAACCTCTCCGTGGTCTTTGATACCGTGCACCACGGCCATGCCTGTGCTCTTATGCTATTAAACCTCTCTGTGGTCTTTGATACCGTGGACCAGGGCCATGCCTTGTGCTCTTGAAATATCAAACCTCGCTGTGGTCTTTGATATCGTGGACCAGGGCCGTGCCTGCGCTCTTGTACTATTAAACCTCTCTGTGGTCTTTGATACCGTGGACCAGGGCCATGCCTTGTGCTCCTGAAATATCAAACCTCGCTGTGGTCTTTGATATCGTGGACCAGGGCCATGCCTGCACTCTTGTTATATCAAACCTCTCTCTGGTCTTTAATACCATGGACCAGGGCCATGCTTGTTCTCTTGTACTATTAAACCTCTCTGTGGTCTTTGATACCGTGGACCAGGGCCATGCCTGCGCTCTTGTACTATTAAACCTCTCTGTGGTCTTTGATACCGTGGACCAGGGCCGTGCCTGCGCTCTTGTACTATTAAACCTCTCTGTGGTCTTTGATACCATGGACCAGGGCCATGCCTGCGCTCTTGTAATTTCAAAGCCTTCTGTGGTCTTTGATACCATGGACCAGGGCCATGCCTGTGCTCTTGTACTATTAAACCTCTCTGTGGTCTTTGATACCATGGACCAGGGCCATGCCTGCGCTCTTGTACTATTAAACCTCTCTACGGTCTTTGATACCATGGACCAGGGACATGCCTGCGCTCTTGTACTATTAAACCTCTCTACGGTCTTTGATACCATGGACCAGGGCCATGCCTGCGCTCTTGTACTATTAAACCTCTCTACGGTCTTTGAAACCATGGACCAGGGCCATGCCTGCGCTCTTGTACTATTAAGCCTATCTGTGGTCTTTGATACCATGGACCAGGGCCATGCCTGCTCTCTTGTACTATTAAAACTCTCTGTGGTCTTTGTTACTGTTGGACTTGGCCCTTTTTGCAGGTTCATCCCTAAACTTTTTGCCTTTTTCCTAGCCTTTTCTCTGACATGGTGTTGGTGGTTTTAGGCCTCTGGGCACTTTAGCACTGCTGTCCAGTGTAAAGTGCGTGCGCTCTCTGTGTTACATTTGATAAGATTGGGCTACACCTGTTTGGCCTATTTAATTTACCTGTCAGTCCCTTGTAAAGTGGTATCTCATATACCCAGGGCTGGTAAATTAAATGCTACTGGTGGGCTTGCAGCGCTGATTGCGCCACCCACCAAAGTAGCCTTTTAAACCTATCTCAGGCCTCTGCCATCACAGGGCCTGTGCGCGCAGTGTTACTGCCGCTGTGACGTGGCACCTAAAGTGTTTGTCATGTCTGTGACCCCCCTTTTACTGCATGTCAGTCACCCCTAAGGTAGGCCCTAGCTAGCCCTATGGGCAGGGTGCATTGTAGGTGAAAGATAGGACATGTACCTTAAGTGTGTGACATGTCCTGGTAGTGACAAACAGCCATTTTGGTTTCTCACTACTGTGGGGCTGCCCTCCCATAGGAATGCATTGGGGATTCCCTGATAAGTGTTTCAGTGGTAATTCCTGATATGGGAGGAGCAGCGTGGTCAAGTTTAGTATATTTGGAATGGTCATAATAAATGCTGCGCAATGGTGTGCGCAGATTTATTATAACTATTTTAGAAATGCCACTTTTAGAAGTTGGCATTTCTGTGTGCTATGTGTCTGCCTGCCTGATGTGAATTGCATGTCTGGCTTTTTGAGTGACAGGGGCGGGGAGGTGTGTGTGGCTCCAGGAGGGGCAGGGTGAGTCAGCACTAGGCTGAATGGGACATCTGCATTGGGAGTAGTGGGAGAAGTAATCCCCTGACCCTGAATAGGTCTGTGCCTAGCCTGTACAATGCTGGCTCCGCCCCCTGTGGTGTGTCTGATCACTGAGCCCCCACCTGACAAAGGGGAAGAGGAGCTTGGAAAACAAAGTGCTCCAATTCCCCCCATAACCAGTTGCATCTGGTTCCCCCATGCCCTGTACTGCAGACAAAGGAATGCCTAATATAAATGTAGGGGCTGTGACCCCATGAATTTGTTCTGTCCTGTGCTGGTGCAGTTCCTGACTTGCTGGGGGCTTGCTGCTGCTGGGGCCCAGGAGGAACCGCCATGGGGGCTTACCTCCCTGCTGGAGGACCCTGTGTGCTGGCCTCCCTGCGCCCAGCTATGCCCCATGGACCTGGGGACTTTGTTTGCCTCCAGCGCCTCGTGAGCGCTGTATTTTAATTGTCCTGGAGAGGAGGAGAGCGTGGGCTGCGCTGAGCTGCAGCCCTTTGAGAGGGAATCCCCATCGTAGGGATTCCCCCGTACTGCTTTATGGAGCGGGAGCCCACCCCGCTTTATACTTTTATTTGATGGCGGGTGCCCACCCCGCAATTGTTGCCTTTGAAGCGTGTGCCCACCCCGCAATAGTCGTTATTACAAACGGGAGCCTACCCCTTATTGCCGCCGAGATTAGGAAGAAAATCACCGCCGCGGCCCGGCGCGACCAGGAAGTCAGGCGGCCTTGTCTGACTGTGGGCGGGGCCTCTGAGGCAGGCGGAGCAGGGAGAGGAAGTCCCGCCCGCCGGGAAGCCGCCCGGAGCCTCGCAGGCTCCACGTTGAAGTCCCGGTCCCAGGAAGGGGGACCGGGCGAAGTCAGGAGAGCCTCCCCAGAACAGAGGGCACATGGTGGGACCGAGTGTTTGTCCCAGGAGGAGCCCGGTGAACGGGGCTCCTCAGGCACAATTAGTGCCAGTGCGCAGTCCGTTTTTGGACCTATTTGATTCTTAAGGTGCGCAGTTCGTTTTTGGGCATATTTGGTCTTAAGGGCCCCAGGGGGGTCCAGAGGGCACCGAGGTGCCCGTGCCTGTCTTCAGTTGCCTCACAGCTGCACCGCCGTAGCGGGCAGCTGCAACGTTTTGCCATATTTGTTTTAGGGCCCCAGTGGGGGTCCAGAGGGCACTGAGGTGCCCGTGCCTGCTCTTGGTTCTTTTCACAGCTGCCCCGCCTGTTAGAGGGCAGCTGCAACGATGGGGGCAAATTTTATTTAGAGAGCCCCAGTGGGGCCCCGAGGGCACAGTCATGCCAGGGCCCATTTATTTTGTTCTCAGCAGCACCGCACCAGCGCGGGCAGCTGCAAGGTTTTGGCATATTTGTTCAGAGGGCACAGTGAGTGCCCAGGCCCACGTTCGGCTTCACAGATGCACGGCAATTAGCGGCAGCTGCAACGTTTAGGCTGACATTTCTTTGGGGGCATTTTTAGTGAGATACACTCCTCGGCCCCAGCGCAATTGCACACTTTGAGATTCTGTGCATTGGCAGCCGCCCTGACATTATGGACATAGGGCATTTGAGCCTTCTGAGAAGGCCAGTTGGCCAGGGGGACTGTTAGGTTGATAGGGTGCCAGGCCCTCATGTGATTTATGTGGTGCGCAGGAAATGTGATTCATGTACTGTGATTTATGCACTGTGATTTATGCCTCTAATGTGGTTTATGTTTATGAGGTTATTTGCATACTGTGGTTTATGCTTGGGAGGTTGTTCTCTACTGTGATTTATGCCTCTGATGTGATTCGTGATTAGGAGGTTACGGTCTAATATGTTTAGGCTTATGAGGTTGGCGCATAATGTATTTCGCGCCTGATGTGATACCGTGCATAATATGATTTATGTTGCAGGATAATGCTGAGTACAGTGTTTGCCAGTAGTTACTGGTTGTGTTCTACGCTGATGATATGTTCACTAAGTGATGGCTCTGACAGTGGTCCACGTGGCCCTGTCATGTGTATATAATCCCTTGTAGATATTACCTAGTGTCAGAGGGCACAGTGTATATTGTGTGATTACTATTCCAATGTGTTTATGATAATACAAAGGCTATTTTTATATATAACCTTGTGTGGAATTCCTTTTGTGGTGTGCCTAGTGTGTTGCTGCTGTGTGTGTGTTGCGCAAACGCTTTACACATTGCCTCTGAGATAAGCCTGACTGCTTGTGCCAAGCTACCAAGGGGGTGAGCAGCGGTTATGTTCAGCGTGTAACTCCCTCACCCTGACTAGAGTGGTGGTCTCTGCCTGGCTTAGGCGCATGCCCTAGCCAACCAGAAATCCCATTTCTAACAGTTACCGTGGACCAGGACCATGCTTGCCCTCTTGTACTATTAAACCCGTCAATGGTCTTTGATACAGTGGACCAGGGCCATGCCTGCCCTCTTGTACTATTAAACCCGTCAATGGTCTTTGATACAGTGGACCAGGGCCATGCCTGCACTCTTGTACTATCAAACCTCGCTGTGGTCTTTGATATCGTGGAGCAGGGCCGTGCCTGCGCTCTTGTACTATTAACCCTCTCTGTGGTCTTTGATACCATAGTCCAGGGCCATGACTGTACTCTTGTACAATTAAGCCTCTCTGTGGTCTTTGTATCGTGGACCAGGGCCATGCCTGCTCTCTTGTACTATTAAACCTCTCTGTGGTCTTTGATACTGTAGACCAGGGCCATGTATGCGCTCTTGTAATATCAAACATCTCTGTGGTCTTTGATACTGTGGACCAGAGCCATGCCTGCACTCTTGTACTATTAACCCTCTCTGTGGTCTTTGATACCATGGACCAGGGCCATGCCTGCGCTCTTGTACTATTAAACCTCTCTGTGGTCTTTGATACCGTGGACCAGGGCCATGCCTGCGCTCTTGTACTATTAAACCTCTCTGTGGTCTTTGATACCATGCATCAGGGCCATGCCTGCACTCTTGTACTATTAACCCTCTCTGTGGTCTTTGATACCATGGTCCAGGGCCATGCCTGTGCTCTTGTACAATTAAACCTCTCTGTGGTCTTTGATACTGTGGACCAGAGCCATGCCTGCACTCTTATACTATTAAACATCTCTGTGGTCTTTGATACTGTGGACCAGGACTATGCCTGCGCTCTTGTACTATTAACCCTCTCTGTGGTCTTTGATACCATGGACCAGGGCCATGCCTGCGCTCTTGTACTATTAAACCTCTCTGTGGTCTTTGATACCGTGGACCAGGGCCATGCCTGCGCTCTTGTACTATTAAACCTCTCTGTGGTCTTTGATACCATGCATCAGGGCCATGCCTGCACTCTTGTACTATTAACCCTCTCTGTGGTCTTTGATACCATGGTCCAGGGCCATGCCTGTGCTCTTGTACAATTAAACCTCTCTGTGGTCTTTGTACCGTGGACCAGGGCCATGCCTGCGCTCTTGTACTATTAAACCTCTCCGTGGTCTTTGATACCATGGACCAGGGCCATGCCTGCGCTCTTGTACTATTAAACCTCTCTGTGGTCTTTGATACTATGGACCAGGGCCATGCCTGCACTCTTGTACTATTAAACCTCTCTGTGGTCTTTGATACCGTGGACCAGGGCCATGCCTATGCTCTTGTACAATTAAGCCTCTCTGTGGTCTTTGTATCGTGGACCAGGGCCATTCCTGCTCTCTTGTACTATTAAACCTCTCTGTGGTCTTTGATACTGTAGACCAGGGCCATGTATGCGCTCTTGTACTATTAAACATCTCTGTGTTCTTTGATACCACGTACCAGGGCCATGCCTGCGCTCTTGTACTATTAAACCTCTCTGTGGTCTTTGATACCACCGACCAGGGCCATGCCTGCGCTCTTGTACTATTAAACCTCTCTGTGGTCTTTGATAACATGGACCAGGGCCATGCCTGCGCTCTTGTACTATTAAACCTCTCTGTGGTCTTTGATACCACGGACCACGGCCATGCCTGTGCTATTATACTAATAAACCTCTCTGTGGTCTTTGAAACCATGGCCCACGGCCATGCCTGCTCTCTTGTACTATTAAACCTCTCTGTGGTCTTTGATACCATGGATCAGGGGCATGCCTGCACTCTTATGCTATTAACCCTCTCTGTGGTCTTTGATACCATGGTCCAGGGCCATGCCTGCTCTCTTGTACTATTAAACCTCTCTGTGGTCTTTGATACCGTGGACCAGGGCCATGCCTGTGCTCTTGTACTATTAAGCCTCTTTGTGGTCTTTGATACTATGGACCAGGGCCATGCCTGCACGCTTGTACTATTAAACCTCTCTGTGGACTTTGATACCGTGGACCAGGGCCATACCTGCTCTCTTGTACTATTAAACCTCTCTGTGGTCTTTGATACCGTGGACCAGGGCAGTGCCTGCGCTCTTGTAATATTAAGCCTCTCTGTGGTCTTTGATACTATGGACCAGGGCCATGCCTGCACTCTTGTACTGTTAAACCTCTCTGTGGTCTTTGATACCGAGGACCAGGGCCATGCCTGCGCTCTTGTACTATTAAACCTCTCTGTGGTCTTTGATACCATGGACCAGGGCCATGCCTGCACTCTTGTACTATTAAACCTCTCTGTGGTCTTTGATACTGTGGACCAGGGCCATGCCTGCACTCTTGTACTATTAAACATCTCTGTGGTCTTTGATATCGTGGACCAGGGCCGTGCCTGCGCTCTTGTACTATTAAACCTCTCTGTGGTCTTTGATACCGTGCACCACGGCCATGCCTGTGCTATTATACTAATAAACCTCTCTGTGGTCTTTGAAACCATGGCCCAGGGCCATGCCTGCTCTCTTGTACTATTAAACCTCTCTGTGGTCTTTGATACCACGGACCGGGGCCATGCCTGCGCTCTTGTACTATTAACCCTCTCTGTGGTCTTTGATACCATGGTCCGGGGCCATGCCTGCTCTCTTGTACTATTAAACCTCTCTGTGGTCTTTGATACCATGGACCAGGGCCATGCCTGCACTCTTATGCTATTAACCCTCTCTGTGGTCTTTGATACCATGGTCCAGGGCCATGCCTACTCTCTTGTACTATTAAACCTCTCTGTGGTCTTTGATACCGTGGACCAGAGCCATGCCTGCGCTCTTGTACTATTACACCTCTCTGTGGTCTTTGATACCGTGGACTAGGGCCATACCTGCTCTCTTGTACTATTAAACCTCTCTGTGGTCTTTGATACCATGGACCAGGGCCATGCCTGCACTCTTGTACTATTAAACCTCTCTGTGGTCTTTGTACCGTGGACCAGTGCCATGCCTGCACTCTTGTACTATTAAACCTCTCTGTGGTCTTTGATACCATGGACCAGGGCCATGCCTGCACTCTTGTACTATTAAACCTCTCTATGGCCTTTGATACCGTGGACCAGGGCTATGCCTGCACTCTTGTACTATTAAACCTCGTTGTGGTCTTTGATACCGTGGACCAGGGCCATGCCTGCACTCTTGTACTATTAAACCTCTCTGTGGTCTTTGATACCACGGTCCAGGGCCATGCCTGCACTCTTATACTATTAAAACTCGTTGTGGTCTTTGATACCGTGGTCCAGGGCCATGCCTGCACTCTTGTACTATTAAACCTCTCTGTGGTCTTTGATACCATGGACCAGGGCCATGGCTGCGCTCTTGTACTATCAAACCTCTCTGTGGTCTTTGTTACCATGGACCAGGACCATGCTTGCGCTCTTGTACTATAAAAACCCGTCCGTGGTCTTTGTTACCGTGGACCAGGATCATGCTTGCACTCTTGTACTATTAAACCCGTCCATGGTCTTTGATACAGTGGACCAGGGCCATGCCTGCGCTCTTGCACTATTAAATCTCTCTGTGGTCTTTGTTACTGTGGACCAGGGCCGTGCCTGCTCTCTTGCACTATTAAACCTCTCTATGGTCTTTGATAATGTGGACCAGGGCCGTGCCTGCGCTCTTGCACTTTTAAACCTCTCTGTGGTGTTTCATAATGTGGACCAGGGCCATGCCTGCGCCCTTGTACTATTAAACCTCTCTGTGGTCTTTGATACCATGGACCAGGGCCATGCCTGCGCTCTTGTACAATTAAACCCCTCTGTGGTCTTTGTACCGTGGACCAGGGCCATGCCTGCTCTCTTGTACTATTAAACCTCTCTGCGGTCTTTGATACCCTGGACCAGGGCCACGCCCGTCCTCTTGTAGCATCAAAACCCACTGTGGTCTTTGATACCACGGACCAGGACCATGCCTGCGTTATTGTACTTTAAAATCTCTCTGTTGTCTTTTATAGCATTCGGCCCAGATGGTAAAGTCCGTTCTGCTTGCGGAATTTGCGGAATTCGGGCTCTCCGCGCTCCACGGAGGGACGCAGAGTTCCTGAATTCAATTCAGCCTTAATGGAGCACATCTGAGTTTTTTTTCTGTTTGCGCTCTCATGTTTTGTTTTGGCACCATGCCGCGAGCCCCAAGATACTCTTGGGCCGCTTTCGAACGTGCGCAAGACTTCTCGCACTGCTAGCGAGCTCCCACGAGACTACGCACTCACTCGCACGCCTTCCGACGGCCCCAATCCAGTACCGATCGCAAACAGAGCGCTCAAGCAGCTTTTCTGATGGAGATGCAGCTGAGAGGCTTTTGGAGTGGATTTCCTTCTCAATATGGCCGTTGGAGTTGTTTTGTTTTGTGCGAGAAGCCTTTTTTTAAAACATTTTTTTTCAAACAGGAAAGAAGTGCCACACAGACTACAACTTCCTGTTCCTGTCCAGCAGGCTCCCTGATCACTTTCCATTGGGATTTGGAGCTGGAGGGATCACTCTCCTTGTCTGCTGCATACATACCATTGGATTTAAGGACTTTGTATTTGAGATTTCACAAGTAAGTTGAAAAACTGGTGAATAAGGGTGTTGTTTGTTTGATTGAGGGCATGCACCTGGATTTATTTCTACTTTTATTCAATGTTTAAAATTTATTGTGGAGGGTGGCCTGCAGTTTTAGTAGGAGCCTAGTTATTTTTTTGCATGTAATTTATCTTCTTTTGTAAAGGACAAATGTTGCACAGTTCAGTAAACATTTTTCTCCATGTTTTTAATAGGTTTGCAATATTTATAGATTTAATTTACTATGTGGTCTAGTCTGACAATGGGCCTACCAGCCAGTAGGCCCAGTACTAGTCATGGGTGCATGAAGCAACTGTTTCTGTGGTGTCTGTAGAATTGAAACATCATTTAGGCCATGGATGGCATTGGATTAAATTGCAAAATGTGTTTTGGGGGTATTTCTGCAAACAGTGTATATGTGGGATAATTATATATGACGCCTTTGGACGATGTGTTGTTGTAAAATTTCTTAGTCCAGTTAATTTTCAATTTTGGTATTGCTACATTAATGCTCTTTTTTCTGTGTTACCAATCTATGTCTCCTTTGCCTGGCCAGTGTGTTTGTGTTTGCCATAGGCCACCACTTGTCTTTGTTCCCCACGCCATGTGGCCAGGGACCATTTTGTATAGTCAGTGCCCATAGGCCTGCATGTGGTTTTTGTTCCCCATGCCTTCTTGCTTGTTGTAGTGACCATGTGGCTGGCGGCCATTTTCTGTAGGAAGCCAGTGTGCTTTTGCAATAGGCCTGCATGTCTTCTTTGTTCTCATTGCCTTCTTGCTTGTTGTTGTGACCTTGTGGCGGGCGGCCATTTTGTGTAGGCAGCCAGTGCGCCTTTGCTATAGGCCTGCATGTGTTCTTTGTTTGTGGCCATGTCTCCTTGCTTGTTGTTTGATCATGTGGTCGATGGCTATTTTGTGTAGGCAGCCAGTGTGCTTTTGCCATAGGCCTCCATGTCTTCTTTGTTCCCCATGCCTTATTTCTTGTTGTTGTGACCATGTGGCTGGCAGCCATTTTGTGTAGGCAGCCAGTGTGCTTTTGCCATAGGCCTGCAAGTGTTCTTTGTTTGTGGCCATGCCTTCTTGCTTGCTGTTTCACCATGTGGTTGGTGGCCATTTTGTGTAGGTAGCCAGTGTGCTTTTGCCATAGGCCTGCATGCCTTCTTTGTTTTCCATGCCTTCTTGCTTGTTGTTGTGAACTTGTGACCACTTTGGCTGGCATCCGTTTTGTGTAGGCACTACAGCCAGTGTGCTTTTGCCATAGGCCTGCATGTCTTCTCTTTGTTCCCCATGCCTTCTTGCTCAGTGTTGTTGTTGTTGACCATGTGTCACTGGCTGGCAGCTATTTTGTGTGTCCAGCCAGTGTGGCCCTGTGCCATAGGCTTGCATGGATGGTTGAGATAGTAGTTGAAAAAATTATATGCTTGAGGATAATTTCACTTATTTATTAAAAAAAAGTAATTTAGATTTTTTTTAAATTTAGGTTTTTGTAATTTTAATGGTTTTTATTTTTGTTTATTTCATTTATTTTTAAATATTTTAATTTTAATTTTATTTCAATTTTAATTTTTAAAAACACATTTATTGAATGTTTTTTTAAGGAAAAAAATTTCATTTGCATTTTTGTTATTTAATTTTTTTTCATTTAAATTTTTTAATTATTTCCCCCCATTTTCCTAACATCTGGCATTAACCCCATGTCTGCTATAGGTGCACTGCACAACAGCATTCATTGTCAAAGGATTATTCCATTGTCACCTGCACCTCCCTGAGTGCCACATCCCAACATGATGTACATAAAGCAAACAGTTACATCTGTATGTTGTTGTAGTTGTTGCTCTTTCTTTTCCTTCCTGAGTATACACCATGAAAGTTTATGTTGGTGTGGTTTTGCGAATAGATAGTTACACTGTATTGCTAATTATTTATAATAACTTATGTAACCAGTGACCACACTTAATGATATTGTTTGTTTGTACTACTAATTGAACTGCAACAATGCCACGTTTCACTGATGTTCTTCTTGCTTGTTTGCTTTTAGGTGCACAAGAGAAGAGACATCACCCACAGTACTGCCAGACAGAAGCCCTGTGTAGGATGTGACGCATGACTGACTACTCAATACAGGCATCTCTTCAGCTTGTAAAGCTAAGTGCCACTGCCAACTGACAGCTTCAAGACGGCCCCAAAGAAAGGTGCTGCCAAGAAATTAGCCAGTGGGGAGGAGAAGAAGCAGATTTCCACCACTGGCGTGCCGACCAGAGCCTTTTTCGGCAAACTTGTGCCTGCCGCACCGGCCTCCAGCGAGCAAGCTGAGAGCAGCACTCCTGCATTAACAGCACCCCCCCCCCAACCTAAGCCCAAGACCATGTCTGTCAGTGAGGCAGTCAGTGCAATCATGTCAACGCCGACGAGTAGTGACGTTGAATTGGATTTGTCCATTTCGCAAAGCAGTACACAATTGTTTCAGGAAACAGAGCAAAGTGGACAGCAGCGGCAGCCAGCAATGGTACATTTGCCTGATGTTGGAGCAGAGCAGGAGGTTGAGCTTCCTTCAGAGCAAGAAGTTGAACCTCCTCTTTTAGAATCATTGGCTCCCAGAAAAGGAAGAGTACTACTCCATCACTTTCTCCAAGCACCACTTCTGATGATGATGATAGGGACATGGAGTGGACCCAGGCAGTGTCCGGGAGACAACAGGAGAAGCAAGAGAAAAGAAAAGTTCCTGAAAGACTCGGGAGCCGATTCCGATCTCGGCCGGTAGGGCTCCGAATCGGATTCGGCATAACCGGATCCGATTCGGAGCCCTATTTCCCGACCGATTCGTACGCGCGTCCGGACGAGCGAGTACGATGCGAAATCGCCGACCGACTCGTTCGGGCGTCCCAACCGCTCCGACCGACTCGTTCCCGGGTTGAACCGCACCGACCGACTCGCTCGGACACGACTCGCACCGCGCAATGGAGACGTTCCCCGGCCGGGTAAGTACGATAGCGCGCCGCGAGCAGTCCGACCGACACGCTCCGTCCGGCTCGAAAGAGCAGTCGGAGCCGTACTTCGGGGTCCGTGTCGGACCCCCCTGTACGCGTAGCCGCGCGAGTCGCACACAGGGGGGACCCATGGGTCCCCCCTACCTGTGCATGTACGGCGCGAGTCGCTTCGCCGCGTACCCGCTGTAGGGGGCACCCTTGTTCGCCTCGCACCCATTGAGGCAATGGGAGCCTGCGTACGCGTTGTACGACCGGCTCCCATTGACTTCAATGGGAGTCCGACCGACTCGAGTACAATAGCATACGGACGCATCGTACTCGTTCGGTCGGGCTGCACGGGTCCGATTCGGTCGGAAATCTCTCCGGGTCCGGCTCGGTCGGAGAGATTTCCGGCCCAAATCGGAATCGGCCCCTTAGACTTATGGAAGGGAATGATGAGGAGAATGATGATAACAAGGCAGTCATGGTGGAAGGTGACACAGAGGAGTCTGACATTGCTATTCAACCTGCTCCGAGGGATGTGGCACACACAGGTAGCACCGCCACTAGCTCCCATATTTGCAAAGCCCCAGCTGAGACCTGCACCAACCGCTACCTCAGGAAAAGCAGAGAGGCAATCGACAACATGCCCACCTACCTCCAGTTTGTCTATTGGCATTGGCACAGTAATAAAGTACTCCTCTCCAGTTCAGGACTTTTTTTACAGTTAGCAAAGAGGGGGAGCACATTGAAGTATGCACCATTTCCACACGAATGTTCGTCGAGGTAAGCCTGGGACACATTTTGGTACTGGAGGCCAAACAACTAATATGAAAGAAGACCACACAATCAACTGGGAGGAGCACCTTAATAAATTGCTGAACATGGTCGTGGTGGTGAGGAGAACCAGGGAACATCAGCTAAAAGTACAAGTCCAATCACGGTAGAAGGTGATGATGAGGAAGAAGAGGGTGACATCTTCACACAAAGCAGCCCTGTCCCCAGCAGTGCGCCAGCAGAATCACCTACCTCTGCAACTTCACAATGGCACAAGATTCGAAGTGAGATAGAGACACCACAGCATACAGTGACTGCCCCACCACAACGCACATTGAGACTACCACCACCATCTACTTCACAAAAGACACCTGTGTCAGTGGCCCCAGAAAAGAAGAAAATCCAGGTTACTATTAGGGGCATGTTTAGGCAGCAGGGACCCTATAAGCGGAACCACCCAACCACACATTTGTACAATGGGAAGCTGGGAAAAATGTTAGCGTGGACCTCCTTCCATTTTCTTTTGTGGAAGGAGTGAAATTCTTAGAATTTGCGACAGCTATCTGCCTGAAATGGAAGGTACCAAGTCGGACCTATTTTGCCAGAGTTGCTGTTCCAGCACTGCATCACGATGTGCTGCAGTTGGTTGGACAAGCTTTGCAGCAAAGTGCTGTTCACACCATCCACCTGATGACAGACACGTGGACCAGTTGTCAGGCGACTGATTACATGTGCATCACTGCACACTGGATCTCTTTTGTGGGGGTAAAGCAAAAGATATTTGCAGGTCTTGGCCCTGAAGAAGGTTTAAAGAATGTTCAGCGGCATGCAACAGTGGCCATGTTCGCCATGGAGAAATCACATACAGACTGTAAACATCATGGAGGAATTTAACAGCAAGGTGTATGAATGGCTGAGACCCAGAGGTTTCAGAATTGGATTTGTTGCCATGGACAATGGCAGTAACATAGTCAAAGCCATGTCAGATGCAGGCAATTTTAGGGACCTGTTTTTGGCCCATTGCATCAACCTGATGGTGCAAGACTTCCTCAAAAAGGAAGAAATAGTCAGCAACATAATGACCACCTGCAGAAGAATCTGCACTCATTTCAGCCATTCTTTTAAAGCCTAAGAGCAGTTGCGGATTATTCAGTGTAATAATAGAGCACCAGTTAAAGCCCTGATACATGAGGTGCCAACACGCTGGAACTCAAACTTTTACATGCTGCAACGCCTGTTTGAGCAGTACAAACAGATCAGTGACTATGTCATTCAAAGAGGAGGGGATGTAGTTGGGAAAGCTATGACCATGGATGCGGACAAATGGGGCCTAGTCAAATGCCTAACACAGATGCTACTCCCTTTTGAGGTTTTCACATGGGAAGTTAGCAAGGAGGACAGTACGATGGGCCAAGCTATCCTATTGTTTCATCTCCTACAGGACCAGTTAAAGAAGATGTCTGAAAGGTTCGCCCCGGCAGGTGTGAATGAAAACACAAAAGTGCATGCCTTGGTTGAGACCTTAATCCTTCGCTTGGCTTGTAACACAAGGCTGCAACATGACATCATCGCATACAAAGAGTATATCTGTGCCACACTACTTGATCACAGTACAAAATAATTCTGCCCACTTTTGTTCCTTTTTCTGAAGGGGATGTTTTAAAATACAAGAGGTGGATTGTAGAGCAAGCCAGGGACTTGGAAGAAGAATGGCTGGAACTTCGAGTCCCACTCCACAGTTCTGGGGGGCCACCTTCAACTTCCAGAGAGGGCAGTCTTGTCTCACAGCAGCCATCAATACCATCACCCAGAACACCGGCAACAACAGCAGAAGAAGGACCGGACCCAACCTCTGCATTGTATTGTTTTCAATTGGCAGGGCTCAAGTCCAGTGCAGAGGTGATGACAAAACAGGTTGAGCAAGTGGCAGCACCAATGACCATCCACAGGATGTTCCAAGAGTATCTGGACGATTCAAAAGAGGTCTATGTGGTTCAAAATGCATTGATGTATTGGTATTGGAAGATGCGCCAATGGCCAGAGCTCAGCAGACTGGCAATAAAGTATCTGGCCTGTCCTGCACCAGTGTGTCTGCTGAGCGTGTGCTCAGTGCAGCTGGTGCAGTTGTTACAGTGAGAAGGACCAGTCTCTCACCTCAAAATGTGGAGAGATTGACTATGATCAAAATGAACCAACATTTAATACCATAAAATTACACCGTTCCTGAAACATCAGCACAAGAGTAGGGTGTTTGGTCCGAAATTGAATCAAATGTGTTAGCTTACCAACTTCAGGGTAAACCACCTGAGTTTGAGAAGAAACTCTACTTCCCAGACTAAGAATGGCAGTGCCCCTATAGAACTTTTTAATTATTTCTCATTGAACTTAGTTCTATCCTCGTTAAAAAAAAAATAGCTATTGGAACATTATTATTTTAGTGTCAGATTTATGCTGCCCCACCATTTGTTTAGTCACATATATTGCCGGATTGCAGTTGGACTAGTGTGCATTGAAGAGGCCTCCACAATTCCTTCATGACATTGGAGACAGTGCCTGCCCCCCTCGCAAGCCTATTGCCTATCCCTTTTTGCATCACTTAGCAAAAGAAGGTCTGCCCCAGAAGAATGTTTATTATTTACAAGACTGCCTGCCAATGCCAAATTCTAATGTGTTACCTGCATCAAAGATGAATACCTAATACCTAAACTACCCGTGCTTGGATTGAAAGAGGTAACTACAACTACTTTTGCAATGGTGATTGGGGCCTGAGTGATGGGCGATCATTTTTTTCCCTGGCGGTGATCGGCCTTTACAAACTTACTTAGCGCAAATTAATTAACCTGTATGGTCCACTCCTATGATCCTTCTGTTTTTTTCATCAACTAGGATGGCTGCCCCCACAATCGTTTGATTTGGAAGACTGACAAATTCAAATCTGTTGCTTGCATTAAAGGGGAGATAGTGTACCTACCACCGTTCTTGGATTGGAACAGGTAACCATTGCATCAATAAGCGACCAGATTATTGAGTGACTGTGAGTGATGATTGATGTGGAGGCTGACAGTGAAGTAGGGTGTGTTGAACTGTAATACGGGAAATTTCTTGAGATGATTATTGATTTGCAATGTTTGGGGCATGAGTGATGGGCGAACATTTTATTCCCTGAAGGTGATCGGCCTTTTCACACTTAGCCAGATTTAATTGCAGGGTCTTCTCCATTTTTCTGGTTCTGCAGAGACCAGAACAGTCACTTTAGTTCATGGGTACTCCAAGTACGGCCTGCGGGCCGCCAGCGGCCCGGCAAGCCTTCATTGGCGGCCCGCAGACCTTGCTTTGCATTTTGCATTTCCTGACCTACAAGTAAACACAGAAGATGGCCGCAGGAGCATACGTAGTGAATACGTATTCAAACATATTCACTACGTATGCTCCTGCGGCCATCTTCTCTGTTTACTGCTGGCCTCTGATTGTGCCCGCCTCTGTGACGTCACGCACGGCACCGGCGGGAAGCACAGGCCCTTCAAAAGTCAGCTGTAAGCGCAGCGCTTTTACAACTGACTTTTAAAGGGCCTTTTGAGAAGCTTCCTGTGTCCGTGGTGCCGACGACGTCCTCTCCGCCCGCAGCCTCTTCTCTTCGGTCTGCAGCCTCTTCTCTTCGGCCCGCAGCCTCTTCTCGCCCCTTCACTGCCTCAGGACGACCTCTCCTCTCCGCCGGGACGCAGCAGCCTCTTCTCGCCCGGGAGCCTCTTCACTGCCTCAGGACAACCTCTCCTCTCCACCGGAGCCTCTTCAGTGCCTGAGGACGTCCTCTTCTCTCCGCCGGTGATTTTAAGCAGGTAAGAGCCTCCGCGTACGATGTTTGAGTGTGCACTTGAATTACTGTGGAGATCCACAGTAAAAGGTAATATGAGGACAAGGACACTAGAATAATTGTCGATTACTGGTCATGTGGAGAATGTTGCTATCTTCTGTTGCTCGTTATGGGGACATTGGCACCATCTTCTGTTACTGTGCTGGCCATGTGGACATTGGCATTGTCATCTGCTACTCTACTAGCCTTGTTCACATTGAAATTAACTTATGTTGCAAGCCATATTGACATTGGAACTATCTTCTGTTACTGTACCGGCTGTGTAAAACTTGGCAATGCCATCTGTTACACTGCTCACCTTGTGGAGATTGGTATTACTTTCTTTTGCTGTGGAGATTATCTTTGTTTTTTGTTAGTGCACTGACTTTGCTTAGCCTTGGTGAAAGTGACATGTCGTGTGGCATCGACTTTCTGTAGCCTTGCATCTCTTACTGTGTATTTTCATTCACATGAAAAGTAACAGTGTTGTAACCAGGATTGGCCTCATTTAGGTCCAGCCAAACCTGTCTGTCTGTTCAGTCCTACTTTAGGACACCAGTAGCTATGCTTCTTTTTTTAAAAGGATGAAAAACCCTAACACTCTCGAAGCAGTATGCTCCATCATTTGGATGCATAGGGTGAAGCTCTTTCTGCAGGTGAGACTATGTAAGAGACTCCAAGTTTAAGAACATTTTAATGATGGTGATTCATAATTTATTGATTCCCGCCATCTTCCTTGCACTTGAATAAAACCAAATGAGCACTTTGTTATGCCCTTTTACCCATTTTTATTTTTCAATGCACCTATAAAGACCGTAGGAAAATCAGGTCTGAATGTAAGGACAATTTGCCCAACAACCCTGCTTGTAAGGTGCTCTTTTGAGAAGGCAAATTAAGAATGGAGTCTGTACGCTGCAAAAATCATAGTGTTTCTCAGATAGCACTCCTGCGGCACATGGTGTTGCCAAATGCACCACAATTGATTGGTACAGATTGATAGGCCTTCCCTGGACCAGAACACACTCTCTAGAATTCCTAGCCGGCATGTGAATTTATGCAGTAAGTGTATAAATCTCCCTGTAGCAACATACGGTTTAGAAGTGCATTAGGGCTTTCGGATTGTCTCCATTCTAATGTTAATTTTTCCTCCCCAGCTTTACTACGGAATACAGGCCCAGCACTCTAGGGCAGTGGTACCTTTGCTGGAAATCAAGTAGTGCCTTATGCAAACACCTCTGTAGGGGCTATGACACAAGACAGATGCTTAAGTTGTCAGCAATAATACGTATATGCGTCCCGCCTCCTTTCAGTTCCCTGTAGTAATATTCGTAAACCTATTTTAACTGTTTGTGACAACATTGAGGTATCTGTCCTAGCAAAGTACCCAGTAGGTCTCGAGTTGGCAAGGCAGTGCTGATGGTTGTTATTTTAAATGAAATATACCCTCATCTACACATAGCTGCCGTATGATTTCATATTTTAAATTTAAGAAACCTTGACTGATGTGTCTGATTTCCTAGTTTTGAACTAATATGCATTTCAGTTGTGCCATGTAGTTTATTATTATTATTACTATTATTGAAGTAGTGTCAATGCTCTAGCCCCGCCCCCACTGACCCCGCCCCCACCGGTGCGGCCCTCGGCCACAAACAACACTGTAAATTTGGCCCCCGAGAGAAAGTTTGTGAGTACCCATGCTTTAGTTAAACAAAAAGGTATGCAAAATACAGCAATTCCGTTTCTTTACTTGTTCTTCAACAGCAGTGCACTACATGTCTATCTTGCTCGAGTCTGGGACTGAGTTACTAGGAGTTACTAGGAGTCAAGACTCAGGAGGAGGATGGAAAAACTCAGGGCAGGAGCTGTGGGATTACCTCATCAACAGCTAGAAACAAGAAGTTTTCGACTTCAGTTCAAAGGTAAACCAAGAGTCTGAGGCCTAGTACTCATCTATGTGGAATAGAGAGAAGTGCATTTGTGAAATGCTGCTCTGTGTGTGTGTGGGTGTGTCTGTGTGTGTATGTTGAACTTGTGGCAAAAGTGAAACTCTGACTCCCCCTCTTGTTTATTTGCTCTGCCTCCGAGTCTTCTTGATACACTGCTCATGAAGCTTACCATCCTTCTATCCTTCACCTTGACTCTAAAATACAATTTTTCTTTTACAATCCACAGGCCTTCTTCTAGTCTGCATGAACGAAAGGAAAATGCTAAGCTCATTAACACTCCTGCTTACCTAACAGACCAGTCCAGGCAGGCACCAAAGTGTGGACATTCCCGCTGAGAATGCAGATGCACCACGTAATTTTGCAATACAGTTTCAGTTTTCTTTTAACAATCATATTTGCAGAACTGGGTGGGTGGGTTCACTCCCCAACCTAGAAGACAGAACATTTAGATATCTGATAATTTGGGTCTCGGGGGCAGAAGGACTGTTTGCAATGCATTTATCTATACTTTGTCATATTCATTCCTTTGTTTCCTTCCACAACAGATTGATGACGAATGATGCGCTGCTGCTCATTGCCCAGATGAATGCTGTCCTTGTATAGTGTGTGTCTATATCAAACCTTTCCCCAAATCCCCTTCCCATCCAATCATCAAATCCCTAACCCTCTTCCCCTGGGCTGTGTGATTTTTTTCTTTCGAGTTTTTTATAGCGCGAACTAAACCCGAGACATCGGATATCAGAGCGCTTTACATGAGCACCAGTTTCGTTACAGATGAATACATTCATTTTTGTTAGGAACAGGGAGATTAAGTGATTTGCCCAGAATCACAGGATGTTGAGCGTCGTTGCCGAGACTCGAACCCGGTTCCCCAGGTCCGAGGTCGACCACTCTAGCCGTAAGGCTCAATCCTCTCCCCTCAAGGTGTGGCTTAATTTACACAATCAATGGATCACACACTTGGTGGGGCGGATGTGGTGAAAGCCACACTAACTTATTGCAGGATCTTCTAAGCAATTGCCCACACTGGCCCCATTTACCCACCCACGCATGAAATGTGATCCATATTTTAGATATAGAATGAAGAACATGAGTCGTCAGCATCATACTTCAGGCCAAGTTTATCCACTCCGGACTTTGAGTCCATTTTTTATAACTCGAGGATTTAGTAAATACTACTAGCTCCCCATTAGCCAAAACTTACTAGCATTGCTATTTTTGTATTTTAGCACTATCACTCATTCTCGTTGTGTCATCTTGTAGTACTAAGGTGTAAATTCTTTGTAAAGCTTTGATAAAATATAACCCACTAACTCAGTCTTTTTATTTCCATTTAGTTGCCTACGATGGGTAATCAAACATTCAGATTAATCCTACAGGTGGAGCTCACCTGGCTGGAACTGGAAGTGGGACTTCACTTGTGAAGTTGTGATGCCTTCCCTGTTACTGCTTCATCTATATTTAGGTAAGACAACTAGTATGGATGAAAATGAACTAGTTAACTTAGTAAGTAAGTAACTAACTGCTACTATTGTTTATCTAGGTTGTTGTAGACAATATAGGTCATAGCAGCATTCCCAGTAATAGTCACGATAGTTAGAGAAATATAACTCTATAACTAAGCACTACACTCTCTTATAAGCACATAAACAGGCTGCGTAAAGGTATTCAGTCAAAATATCAAGTTGGAAATGTCGACTTACACTGATATCGAGTTTTAAATATCGTGACACAGAAATATTGACAGCAAGCATATCGTGGTCAAGAATATCGACTTTAAGGTAAGAAATATCGATTTTAGAATTATAGAAGTCATTATTATTGTTTGCAAAAATATAGGGGCTCATTACGATGTCGGGCGGAAGCACAACCGCCGTGCTGGCGGATGCAAAAACCACCAGTTACCGCCGGCACGCAGCAGTCCACACGCCCGCCCAATTACGATGCGAAAAGTAGGCCAAACACCGCCGGCAAGCCAGCAACACCGTCCGCCATCAAAGTGCGCCCGTACATGTAGCGGCGCAGCTCAACTGACACACACCGTCCGACGAAACACGTCCCGCCCGGCGCATAAATTACGATGCCGCAAACAAACGGCTCCCACGGCCAAGAGATACCGTACGACAAACCGAAGCGGTAACACGGATGCCGAGCACGGACAACGAAGAAGCGGCTCCCCGAGCATGAATCCAGCACTGCAGGCACTCCCCATGCTTCTGCTGATGCACCACCAAGGACGCAACGTACCGCGGAGACGCAGGTAGGCACACACACAACAAGTGCACGCAAACAGCGCACACAGTGCAAGGGCGGAAAAAGCGGACAACCCCCCACCAGCGCGTGTACACTACACATCCACCATCGCATCCACATATGACACACAGGCCAAATCGTAACATCGCAGAACACATGTGTACACACCACCTGGGACTAGGAACCAACCACCCCGTCACGGCCCCAAAGCGCCGATGACGCCGCCACACATGCGCACAACGCAGAGGCCAACCGCAGCGCCATGCATGCGTCGCACACAGACACAGGGACACAACCAAGCAGCACACACATCAGCCCCACCCCGAACGCACATGACACGTGACAGGCCGGCCACAGACATGTCCCCAACGCCCAATTCACGGACAACACCCAACGCCACACAACCGACGCACACATGTCAGTGAAGACACGCAACAGCAGGACACACCCCAGTGTAACAAACATGGCGTAGCACACAGCGGCGGCAACACCAACTAGGAGAAGCAGGGCCCCTTCGGGAAGAGGAACGCCAGTACCACACAGAAACACCCATACCACCCTGCACATATGAACAAGACATATAAAACGGAACACCAAAGAGCCCGGGGACCGACAACAGGTGGCCCAAGAATAACATTCACACACAAGGCCCAACGCAGAGCGGAAAGGCAGCCTGCCGCCCACACAAGGGAGAGCAGACAGCACTGAATGACCTTCCATTCCAACTCCGAAACCACAGCCCTACGACAGAAGCCGGTGAATACAGCCATTGTCCAAGAATAGACCAACACAGGCATGCCGAGGAGACCGACCACAGGGCAGATAGCGCATATCACAGAAGCACACAACGGACGGGGAAGAAAGAAGAAAACACTCCCCCATGTCGGCCACATGCAAGTTAATTGGAAGGAGTCACACATCACTGACCTTGAACTGTCTGAGAAGCATGTGGGAAGAGGGCCCGTGTCCTCCAAACAAGCCAACAGAACACAAGTCCTGTCTCCCTACGACTACACAGAGCTCACAGCAACCCCGGAGCGTGCACATTGCAGACTGCACACACAGCCGGAGCACGCCACCTCAACGAACCGCTGCGAAATGGCAACCGCAACACACCTACCCAACTACGCCGAACAGCTCAAGCTGTACAAAACCAACCTGTTCCATACATTGGGATGCGATCTCCTGTCCCTGCTGAACGTAAGTTACCGACTGACTTACCGCATCACATTGTTCAGCTGCGTCATGCCCGTCTTCTACTGTCGGAGGTGTCCCTACCAGCATCCCGTCGAGATATGCCTCTCCAACCCGGCATGTCTGAAGGCGGACCTGCTACCACTACTCCTCCCTCTGGACGCACACGACAGGGCCTGCTCTGCCTATGGGGGCATGGCGTATGTGGCCAACATCGCACCCGCACTGAAATGGGACCACTGTGCCTCCACACGACGGATCATCGAGAACAGCTACATCGAATGTCACCCAGCATGCCCCATCATGGTCCTCCAAGGGACAACTTACGAACACCTTGACAGCCACCATCCGCTTCATTGGCTGGCAAACATGTACACCACCAATGACATGGAAGCCCTGCTGGACGGCATCGCATACCTGACAACCTGTAAATACGTCGGACCACAACGCAGGTTCCCCGAGTGACCTATGATGTCCAACCCCGCACCCATGCTTAGCTTCCGCACGGACTGGCCAGTCACCACCACAACAGCCATACCAAACGACCGGCAACTGTAACCACACCATCAACGACATCGCCATGACATCGGATATGACCGGGACATGCACACTGTTCCCCATCACATCCAGGAACACCGCATGCATCGTGGGAGGCAGTGGCATGGGCTCTGTGTATCGCACCCACATGGACGGAACTGCACGAACAACCAGGACACGACATGGATCCAGCGCCCATGGACACACACACCGCTCAGTGGACATGAATAGGTCGCCTGGAGTCTGTGGGTGCTGCACCCCTCCCACCCCCGCCCCGGGAATCCCATACC
This sequence comes from Calotriton arnoldi, assembly GCA_963921515.1. NCBI lineage: Eukaryota > Metazoa > Chordata > Amphibia > Caudata > Salamandridae > Calotriton > Calotriton arnoldi. The sequence continues at coordinate 993,476 of CAWUFW010004063.1, forward strand.
AGGACCTTTGCATGGACGACAAGTGCATACAACAACAACACGACCCCAGTGACTGTGACATGTCCAGTAACCACCACAGTGCAACAACAAGTGGCACGCCGCTGCATGCACGCAAGCACATGCCCTGATGTCATCTCACATGCACGCGTGCATGAGGAACAACCGCAGCAAACCTGTCACATGGAACTGAGATGGACTGTGCCCATGATGCCAAGCGGTCTGGTAGGCTACATGTATACCGACTGTGTCAAAGTCCGCAGCTCCGCAGCTATACGTAAATGTACATTAGCACAGCCTTGGCCAAGCAGATGTCACTCTGAAGCCCACATCCCACATGCAACAGCCAATCACATGTAACCCCACACCCTATCCCATTTGCAATCATGCTCAGTATATCCTCAACATGTATTCCGCTGCCAGTAGTGTCCACTATACTGCATCACAGAGGACAGAAGACTCAATATAATGTTTGAAACCAAAACTGTCTCCGCTGACTCATTTCACAAGTACGAATGAGAGAGGATGAGAGTATGTGAAGTACACGGCAGTCGTGACATGACCATGTAGTCCACTGGTATTGGATGTCAACGCAAATGAGTAGCACTACTGTGGAAGACACACATGTGTCGTGTGAAGTCGTATGGACGCAGTGCTCAGGTGGGTGGGTGTGACGGGTAGATGCGCACATGCCAAGTTGGAGCACGCCGTGTTGGGAGGGGTCATGAACAGTACACCACCGCTTCCCTGGGCATTGTGAGAGGACACCTGTCGGGGGGAGTGAACACGTGTGTGCACAGCAGCCGGGCACACGTACAAAGCGGTACCAGGCGCACCTCAGCCCACCCTCTGTGGACAAGCTGGATCCTGTTGTGCGCCCGCCATGCCCCTTGACAAGGCACACACAGCCCCAGTCGACCAGGTGTAACCCCAACATAGTCAATCCGCACAGGCGATACAGGGCACGGGATGGCAGTGGAGCATGGTGTGTGAGAGGTCTCCTCGCGCTCCTCCTGGTCATATCACGCAGGCAATAGAACCTCAACGTCTAGCATGGCACAAGTCAAATGGAAGTGTAGGGGGACGCACCACAGCACGAGCAGCACTGACGTCACGGGAGGTGGCTCGCACCATCCCATCCATTGCCCATCATACCAACCACGCCACATGCCATTGCGACTAAGTGCAAGCGCGTGCGCCACCACCCCCGAGCCCTCCCCAGAGAGGCCAAAGAGTGAATGTGTGGGCCATCAGTCACAGACGGACGTGGCCTGGCCGCAAGGGCAGCCACAGCCACTGGGTGTCGCAGGTGGCGGATCCGGAAGGCGAAGACTGTGATGCATAGTCCATGCAGGCCGGGTCTCCATTTGGGGCACCACGCAGGTGGACGGCGTCCCGCAACACATCATACCCTGAGACAGCCCACTCGTGCGACTGGACCCACACATACACTCCTTGCCCTCTCTGGTGCGAGCTTGGGGCTGCCTGTGCAAGCGCTAGCCTCGCAGGTGAGCATGCATATTGGGGGAGCGAGGGGAGGACATGAGGGCTGGGGCGAAGATGACTGTATCACTGTCAGTTAGTACAAGGGATGACCCAGATGTGGAAAGGAAGAGACGTGTCCCGTGTGTACTGCAACTAGTCGCCAATCCAACTTCCCCCCATGTCCGGAATGTAAGCCCGCACCTAGGCCCGCCCATCCGCCACATCGAACATACCACCAGCACGACAACCTTCCCATTCGAAACACTGACTGGGGGTGGCGACCAGTGTACAATCATGTGTAGCCTACCCACGCGTACATGTGGGCCCTCCATGATCCATGTCACCTGCGGCAAAGTCATGACATGCGCAATGAGGGAAGTGAGGAGAGCTGCCCGCCCCACGCGCAGAAGGTGCATCAGCTCCACAGACCCAGCAGCGAGTCCAGCAGGGGTCACATGTGCAGGGGCAGCTGTGCCTGGTGTGAAGGCACATGCATATAGACAGCACATCGACCAATGTGTAGTCTGCCCACATCTACAGTCCATCATCATGCGGACATAGGAATTGAACAAAGGGCAACACATCTGAGTGGGTGCACCCACCGTGACCAACAATGCGCAATCATCGACGTACCCGCCCTGTGCATGGCCCCCCACCCAACGGAGGCACATCCAGTGCCACCATCCCACACACACAAGCCTTCCACGGAACATGCTGTGTCCAATGCTCAGTACAGAGTCAGCGCCCATCTGGTGGATCCTGAACAGGAGACACATGCACACACATGCCAGCTCCCACTATGTACGACTGCCACCTGGCACGTGCAATGTAACCTCTCACCTGTGACGTGTGACTGCAAGCACACAGCCGTCTTGGCATGGGGCTGTCAATGTGGACACCTGTCAATGTTTCGGGAGGTGTGATCCGTACAGTGCTGTACATAGGGTGCAGTGCTGACACCTACTACTGTCTCATATCCCCTCGTGCCACAGGTCCCACTTGTTTTGGCCGCTCAGCCTGTGCCCACATCGTCGTCGTCGTGTGCCATACTCATCCAGCCGCGGAAGCAGTTCCATGCTCAGCAGACATTCATGTTGCCGTGGCGTTGCCGCTTGACGGATATGCAGTCAGTCCCCATCAGCACGCCCCGCAAGTCATTGGGGCCTAGATCCCCATGTGCATGCACATGGCAGTGGTTTGTATCACTAGCCATTGCCATTGTTGGGAGACCTGTGTAAGTGTATTGTGGCCGTGCCGTCCCAGCTTGACAGCTGGGCTGTGGCTCATGTGCTTGCTCAGTCATGTCAGTGATGTGTATGCGAAATTGCTATGTGTCGTGTTGCATTGACATGTGTCCTCTGCCATTGTCCCTAGGCGGAGACCGAACATTGACCGCCCATACCAATTGCTGGCGGACATGGACGATACAGAGGTTATTAGGAAGTTTCGGCTGGACAGGCCAACCCTGCATCGACTGTGTGCCATGTTAGAACCCCATCTCCGTCCCCGCAGGGTGTATCCGACTGCTGTCACCCCCACGGCTAAGGTGATGGCCGCCATGCATTTCTTCGCCACTGGGTCATTCCAGCACACAGTGGGCATTGGAGGAGGGATGTCCCAGCCCATGTTCAGCAAGGTGCTGAGGGATGTACTGGCAGCCATGATGCTGTGCCGAAACAGGTACATCCGCTTCCCCAGGGCTCGTGAATTGGCGGCAGTGAAGGGTGCATTCTATGCCCTTGGCAGAATCCCACACGTCGTTGGAGCCATTGACTGCACACATGTCGGCCTTGTTCCACCACAGGCCACTGAGCACCTGTACCGCAACAGGAAGCACACGCACTCCCTGAATGTGCAAGTGGTGTGCCTTGCGGACATGGTGATCACCCACGTGTGTGCAAAGTTCCCAGGCTCGGCCCATGACGCACACATAATGCGCAACAGCATCTTGCCACGACTGATGTCCAATATGCAACAGGATCGTGCCTGTATTGTCGGTGAGTATGTGGAGTGGTGTAGCGTGCTGGTTGTGCGATGCTGTCCCCTGTCCAGTTGGAATTGCAACGGTTCTCTGTGTCCCTCACACCCAGGTGACTCTGCGTATCCGAATGGGGCATGGCTGCTCAGTCCATTGAGGAATCCTCGCACCCCAGCAGACGATCGCTACAATGAGGCACATGGGAGGACCAGACGTGTGGTCGAGCGTACCTTTGGCCTCCTCAAGTCCAGGTTCAGGTGCCTGGACCGCACCGGGGGTGCGTTGGCGTACTCCCCACAGAAGGTGTGCCAGATAGTGGTGGCGTGCTGCATGCTGCACAATCTGGCCATTCGGAAGCAGATCCCCCTCATCGTGGATGACGGAGATCAACCAGGGCCCCAGCCCGCAGACCAGGACAGCTCGAGTGAGGAGGACAGCGGAGAGGAGGAAGCTGGTAATGTGCGGCAGCAGCTCATCGCCCGCTACTTCACTTGACGGTGAGTGTCCATGTACGACGGCTGATGTGGCTGTATCTGTGCAGGTGTGTGTGTGCTGTGTCAGGGTGGCCGTTTGTTCACTGCGTGCTGTGTGTCAACGCTCCATGGCCAGGGTAGTATGCCACTGTTGGTGGCTGTGGCATTGTGCCCTATTGCTCTGTGCGATGTGTGTACATTGCTTGTAGTTGTTGACATGTACTGTGTGATGGGTGTGTGACACACTCATTGAATGTGCTCCTGTTCTGTCTCCCACCCCTTGGTCCCTACAGGCCCTCCGGTTCCATTGCCATGCCACGCATCAGGTGCCTTTCCGCCCAAGGTGGCCGTTGTATTCCGTACAATTAAAACACAGGGCACAAACAGCAGTTAGTGAAAAAGGTGCATTTATTACAAACTGTGACATGTGATTGTGTGTAAGGTGATGACAAAAGTGGTGCGTGCAGTGACAATGAGCTGTCGGTCATGGCTGCGTGATGATCAGGGTGTACCCACTGGTTCTATGTCCATAGTCCAACACACACATGCCATCCAGATGGCTGTGTGGAGTGGGATCGTAGTCCAAGTCAATGCAGTGGCTGGTCAAGGAAGGCTGGCGGAAGGCTGGCTGGCTGCCTCACTTGCGGCTGGAGCGTGCGAAGTCCTCCCGGGAGATCTGTTTCCTCTTCGGACGGCCCCTTCCACGTTTGCGAGGGGGTGCCTGCTTGCGACATGCTGGTGGTTGAGGTGTGATCACTGGCTGTGGACGCAGGGGAACTGGACACTGCTGCTCCACCCTGCGCCCCGGCAGGTGGTGGCGGAGGGGGAGCTGCTGTCCCTGGCTGTGACCTCACCGCCACCACCAGCTGTCCCATGAGGTCCACGATTTGGCCCATACGGGCGTCCATGGACCTCAGCACCCCCAGCACCTCACGCGTGTCTGAAGCAGACCGGACCCATTGTCCTTGGGCCTCTTCATAGGCCCCAAGGACTCTGGCCATTTGAGGCAGGGCATGGCTCCCAGGGGAGGCTGGCGTTTCCCTGACCCTGCTCCTCCTACCAGTCCTGCTGCCACCGGCCTGCCCACTAGCCACATTGCTCACCACGGTCCTCGCTGTGGCTCCCAGGGTGGATCCAGTCGTCCGGGCCACCACCTGCACTGGGGCTGGTGCCAGCGAAGACGTGGCGGTGGTGGCGGCGGTGGTGGTCGGTGCGGCGATGGTGGCGGTTGCGGCAGTGGTAGTGGCCACAATGACCGTGGGTGTGGCCGCAACGACAGTGGCAGCAGGGGGCTGTGAATGTTCAGCAGCCCTGGATGATGGGTTGGTGGGTAGGAGGGGTCCTGGGGAGCGGCTGGGCCCTGCCACACCAGATGGGCCTGCTTGGTTGTCCGTGTCCGAAGAGGAGGACAGATCCTCCAGATCCGTGTGTCCTCGTTGGGGGCTTGTAGGCTGGCTGTGCTGGCTGCTGGCTCCATCCCCAGCATCCAGCAGTTCGTCACCTGTGGAGAGAATGAGATTTGTTATTGTGTTGCACCTGGCGAAGTATGTATTTGTCGTCTGACATTGACAGTTCGTGCATTCTCGTACATGGGTTTCCCGGAGGCGTGTGTGTGGCTGTAGCATCTGTAGTTGTGTGTGCTTGGCAATGGGACTGTGTGCTGTGCACATGTGGCATGGGACGGATTGGCCATGCCGATGGGTGTGTTGCTGTGCCCCTACTTATTGTGACTCTGGTGTATGCGGGCTCCTGGCCCATCCTGGGTCTGGTTTGTACTTTGCTTTTGGGGTTCAAATGGAACGCTTAGGAACGCATATGGCAACATGGGGGCCATGCCCCAGATTCGCATTTGGGAGGGAATATGCTTTTGGGGTTCAAATGGAACGCTTAGGGACGCATATGGCAACATGGGGGCCATGCCCCAGATTCGCATTTGGGAGGGGATATGCTTTTGGGGTTCAAATGGAACGCTTAGGAACGCATATGGCAACATGGGGGCCATGCCCCAGATTCGCATTTGGGAGGGGATATGCTTTTGGGGTTCAAATGGAACGCTTAGGAACGCATATGGCAACATGGGGGCCATGCCCCAGATTCGCATTTGGGAGGGGATATGCTTTTGGGGTTCAAATGGAACGCTTAGGAACGCATATGGCAACATGGGGGCCATGCCCCAGATTCGCATTTGGGAGGGGATATGCTTTTGGGGTTCAAATGGAACGCTTAGGGACGCATATGGCAACATGGGGGCCATGCCCCAGATTCGCATTTGGGAGGGAATATGCTTTTGGGGTTCAAATGGAACGCTTAGGGACGCATATGGCAACATGGGGGCCATGCCCCAGATTCGCATTTGGGAGGGGATATGCTTTTGGGGTTCAAATGGAACGCTTAGGGACGCATATGGCAACATGGGGGCCATGCCCCAGATTCGCATTTGGGAGGGAATATGCTTTTGGGGTTCAAATGGAACGCTTAGGGACGCATATGGCAACATGGGGGCCATGCCCCAGATTCGCATTTGGGAGGGAATATGCTTTTGGGGTTCAAATGGAACGCTTAGGGACGCATATGGCAACATGGGGGCCATGCCCCAGATTCGCATTTGGGAGGGAATATGCTTTTGGGGTTCAAATGGAACGCTTAGGGACGCATATGGCAACATGGGGGCCATGCCCCAGATTCGCATTTGGGAGGGGATATGCTTTTGGGGTTCAAATGGAACGCTTAGGGACGCATATGGCAACATGGGGGCCATGCCCCAGATTCGCATTTGGGAGGGAATATGCTTTTGGGGTACATGCTGTGAGCCATGGGTGCCGAACGTGACATGTGTTGTGGCAGCATGACAGTGCATGGTTTGAGGTGTGTGCATGCTTGACATGGCCTGCATATTTGCTGTCTGTTGTGATTACTGGACATGGCATTGGACGCATCGTTATGAGTGAGTGATGGTTGTGTGCCAGCCAACGTATTGCAGTTGTCCCATCTCCTTGGTGTGCGTGCTGCCCTGTGCCATGTGCCTCACTGCAGTGCTCGGGGGGTGTGGCCCATGTTGTGTGTTGTTGCTCACAGTGTGTCGTGCACTTCATTGACTTCTGGCACATGGTTGGTCATGGGCATGTATCTTAGCGTGACTGTTGTATGTGTGGCAGCTGTGCGGATGACATGCCTTTCATGAGACTGGGGCTGACGGATGGGATGGATGGTATGTTGTTTGTGCATGGTGTGTCTGTGTGTTTGATGGGTTCAGTGGTGTTCGTGTGCATTTATGTTGTTCCGCTCTGTTGCGTCTAGTGTTGTTTGTCTTGCATAGGCGTAGTTGTGGGGTGTGTGGTTGACAGGCAGTAGGGGCTCCATGGACAGGACTTCAATGGTGTTTCGGTTGTGTGTGATGAGTTGCACAGTGGCTGCCGTGTGGGACTATATTCAGTGTGGCTTGTGCATGCAGACGTGGCTCCTTGGGTGTTGCTATGTCTGTGATGGGTCATGTGGGGTGTGAGTCTGTTGTTCATGTCCGTGTGCACATTGTTCACTTGTTCGTGACGGTGGGCGGTGCTGCGTGTTCGTCTGCTACGTGACATGTCCCATGTGTTGGTCGTGTTATGGTCCTCATGCCTCCAGTTATCCAGCCCTGTCCAGTTTCCCACCTGCAAGTTGTTCGTGCGTGCACTGTACTGGATGCCACATGGCTCTAAGCGGGGGGTGCTCCATGTTGCAGGTCTGTGGGGGTGGGGGTGTGTTGTGGGTCGTGGGGGTGGCTGGACACCCACTGACACCGATTGCTGTGGACCGTGATGTCTGCCTTTCGGCTGTCGTTGTGCACTGCGGTGGCTGACACGTGGCTGTGGGGTGTGGGGGATGCTCCTCCTTGCTGTGATGTGGGACTGGGGCCTGGTGTGTGTTGTACTTGGGCTGTCCACCGTCCCACCCACTGCACTTTGTGTTCCTGCCACTTACCTGTTACTTGTCGGTTAGTGCAGCTGTGGCGGACACATGGGTGTGGTGGGTGCTCGTTGTGGCGCTTCTGGCATATTTGGGGACCTGTTGGTGGTTACGTGGCTGGCTTAGTGTACACATGTCCCCACGCATCTTACAGTTGTTCGGTTTGGGCTGTGAGTGGTGGTGTCTGTTGCATGTGTGTGTGTGTTGTGTATTGTGTGCTGGACATGGGGGTGTTTGTCCCTGGGAGCTGTGGCATGGTGGTAGTGCATGTGAGTACATAGCGGTGTGCTGGTATACATTAGTTTGTACTTACCAGCCTCCACTCCCCCTGCTAATCCGGCGAGGATCTCCGGATGGATTACGACTCGCACCTTCTCCTCCCACGCTTTGAAGGTCTTAAAGAGCGCGGGATTCCCTCCGCCAGTGACGGCAGCCAGCTCTCTGTTTTTGCCCTCCTTCTTCTTGACCAGGCTCTTGACGTCATTCCAACGTTTGTTAATCTCGACTCTGTTCCTGGGCAGGGTCCCGACTGCATTGACCTGGTCTACGATCCGGTTCCACATTCTGTTTCTGGTGGCTAGTGGTGTGTGCTGGACCATGTTCCCATAGATTTGTGGGTACACCTTGATGATCTCGTCGACCATGACCGTCAGCTCCATGGGCGTGAACTTGGGCATCCTTTGTGGTGCCATGGTGTTTGTGGTGCTGGTGCGGTGTGTGTTGTGTAATGTGCAGGGGGTTTGTGGTGCCGGTGTTTGGTGGTGGTGGTGGTGGTGGTGGTGTTTGGTGGTGGTGTTTGGTGGTGGTGTTTGGTGGTGGTGTTTGGTGGTGGTGGTGGTGGTGGTGGTGGTTGTGATGTGTGCGTTTCTGTGGTGTGCTGCTGTCCTTGCTGTGTCACTGTGTCCTCTCCTCTCCTCTCTGGTTTGCAATGTAGCAAGGGGTTGTGGTCTGTGGGAGTGCTGCTTTTGTACTCACCTATGTGGGTGTGTCCTCATGGTCTGTTGTTTTCAGGTGTGTTGTGTCTGGGGTTCTGGCCTTTGTATTTTTTGTTTGTCCGGGGGGTGTTTTCGGGATGTGTACTGTGCTTGTGTATTTGTGCGTGCCTTGCTGTGTGGACTTGTTGGCCATGTTGTGTGCTATTGGTTTTGTGTGCGGATGGTTTCTGTGCAGGTACGTTGGCGCCATGGCTTCTGCCGTGTCGGTTCTCATCGGCGTTGTTTGCGCTGGCGGGCGGTATATTTGTGGTTTTTCCGCGCTCATGTCGGTGCGATCGTAATTTCACGTGCGGTGTGTCGGCCGTGAGGGCGGGCGGTTTTGTGTTGTCGTGCGTGTTTCCGTCCGTGGCGGGCGGTTTAACTCCGACTCGGACGTTGGCGGGCGGTATTTTGTGTGCTTTTTCCGCCGATGGCGGTATTCGGTTTGTGTAATCGTAATGGCGTGGTCGGTGTTCAGGCGGTGTGTGCGGGCGGATTTTTGCCGCTTCCATGCCTGGCGGAATTATTTACGCCGGGTATCGTAATGGGCCCCATAGTTGTTTAAAACATCAAAATTTTAATTAGTGTTATGTATTTTAGTATATATTTTAAATGTGTGTGATGTATTTTTTTGTATAAGTATTGTTTATGTTTTTTAATATATGTGTTAAATTATTAGTAGTTATTAATTTTATTTTAATTAAATTTTATATTTTTGAGTTCCGGAGTGGGTTGTGGGCTTATAGGGGAATAGGGTGGAAAGTAATTTAATTATAATAAATGAATAAATATTTGTTATTTATTAATATTTATTTAATTGAGATTTTATAATATTAACTGTATTTTTAAATTTTTTGGGTGAATTTTAGGTGCGGGTTGTGGGGTTTATAGGGGTAAAGGGTGGGAAGCTATTTATTTTTAATTAATTAATAACTAGTTGTTAATTAATACTAATTAATGAATCGACAATTAATTATGGTAATTGTGTAATTAATTTTAGGTGTGGGTTGTGGGGTTTATAGGGGTAAAGGGTGGCAAGTAATTTATGTTTAATTAATTAATAATTAGTTGTTAATTAATAATAAATAATTAATTAATTGACAATTAACTACAGAAATTGTATAAATTAATTTAGTTATGGGTTGTGGGGTTTTTAGGGTAAATGGTGGGACGTAATTTATTTTTATAAATTAATAATTAGTTGTAGGGTAATTGTTTAATACATTTTTTTGTGTGCGGGTTTTGGGTTTATAGGGGTTAAGGGTGGGGAGTAAATTAATTTTACTTACTTTATAATTAGTTGTTAAACACTGGTGTGGGTTGTGGGGATTATAGGTGTAAAGGGTGGGAAATTAATTAAAAATGTGTTTTTAATGAATAATATTTGTTATATTGATAATTAACTATGTTAATTATGGAAATATATTTTTTTCCGATGTGGGTTGTGAGTTGTGTAGTGTTAGAGGGTAGGAAATAAATAGACTAAATGTATGTAATAATGAATGTTTTTGTTAATACATAATTTCTAAATAAAAATATTCATTTGTTTGAAAATTATTTTTTATTTTATTTAATATAATATTTGTAGGTATTTGTGATATGTATTTAAAATTATAATATGTTTTTATTTTGTATTTTTAATATCAAATATATTATTCTTTTTAACATATTTATATATTTTTTTATTTACTTTAAAAAAAATATTTTTATTTTGTTGATGATATTTTGTTTGTTTTTAATTTTGAATTGACTGGAGTGAGAATAGTAAAGTTTACCCCTCCGGAATCCAACACTTTCCCTATTGATGCACTGACCGGAGTGGGAATAGTAAATGTTATCCATCCGCTATCCAACACTTTCCCTACTGTTGCACTCACTGGAGTGAGAATAGTAATTTTTACCCCTCCGCTATCCAACACTTTCCCTACTAGTCTGAATAGTAATTTTTCCCCCTCCACTATCCAACACTTTCCCCACTGTTGCACTCAATGGACTGGGAATAGTAGTTTTTACCCCTCCGCTAGCCAACACTTTCCCTACTGTTGCACTCATTGGAGTGGGACTAGTAGTATTAACCCCTCTGCTATACAACAATTTCACTACTGTTGCACTCACTGGAGTGGGAATAGTAATTTTTACCCCTCCGCTATCCAACACTTTCCCTACTGTTGCACTGACTGGAGTGGGAAATTTAAGTTAATAGATTTTTAAATAGTTTAATGTTTTAATTTATAATAGAATGTTTTTGTAATAGATTTTATGTTATCGGTATATGTGTGTGTATATATATATATATATTCACTGAAAAAACCATAGGTTTTAGGGACAGTTATAGTTAGTTGGACATTTCACTCGTACAAAACCATAGAAATTCCCCCGTTATAGTTAGTTCAGCTAACTATAACTCGCGCCCACAATGCACTGCTGATGACGTCACATATTACATCACTCATGACATGGTCAGTGACATCACTGATGACATCACTGATGACATCATCCAGTGACTGTGTGTTTCTGTAAAGTTTAAATATGTTTAATATATATAGGGAAAGGCGTATTGAAGAATGAGTGGGTGTATAAGTGTCTGAATGGATGATTTAGTACGTGAGTGACTGACCCTACAAGTGAGTGATTAAATGTATCTTACTGAATGCATGGGTTAGTGACTAAACTGTGTGAATGTCTGTATCCGTCTGTCTGTTGGTTTGTAAGCGGCTGCATGGCTTTCTGAATAGCTACATGAGTGTCTACATGGGTTATTGATTGATTGTCTGAGTATCTGTATGGGTGCCTGAGTGTTTGTGTGGGTGGGGTGTGTGTGACTCTGTGCATAGATGTGTGAGTTGGTGATTCACTGGGTGCATGGTTTCAAGAGTGCATCTGTGATGGACTGTATGGGTGGGTGAGTGTGTGTATGGGTGTGTTAGTGATTGAATGTATATCTCAGTGGTACATGTGTGAGTAACTACATATGTGAAAGGCAGTATATATGTGTGTTGGAGTATATAAATGGCTATAAGTGAGAGTGTGTGATTGTGAGAGTGGCTGTATGGATGAGTGTGTACTTGTATCAGTGATTGTATAAGAGTGTAAGAATGTGCTAGTATTTGTATGAGTAAGTGAGCTGGTGTGTGTATAACTGTATAGGTGAGTAAATGGGTGTGTGATTAAGTTTTTTGCATGACTGACTAGGTGTGTGAGTACCTCTATGGATGAGTGGTGGTGTGTGAGTGTTTATATAGGTGTATGAGTGCATATGATAGTCCTGTACTGAGTGACTAAGTATGAGTGACTGTACGGGTGAGTGAGTGGATGTGTGTGTAGACCTAAGAATCAGTGAGTGGGTATGTAGTTTTTGGTGTTGGAGTGTCTATGGTTTTGAGAATGGCAGTCTGTAATTTAGAGTGGGTGTAACAAAAGTTATATTAGGGTGTGAGAAGATGCATGAAATTATCACATGGATGATGTCATCAGTGATGTCATCAGTGATGTCATCAGTGATGTCACTGACCATGTCATGAGTGATGTAATATGTGACGTCATCAGCAGTGCATTGCGGGGCGCGAGTTATAGTTAGCTGAACTAACTATAACGGGGGAATTTCTATGGTTTTGTACGAGTGAAATGTCCAACTAACTATAACTGTCCCTAAAACCTATGGTTTTTTCAGCGAATTTCAAAGGTTTTTAAATGCTAATTTCTAACTATAACGTGTCTGAAACCTATGGTTTTTCAGTGAATTTCAAAGGTTTTTTAAATGCTAATTTCTAACTATAACGTGCCTGAAACCTATGATTTTTTAAGTGAATTTCAAAGGTTTTTTTAAATGCTAGTTTCTAACTATGCCTACAGAGGTAGGACATGTGAAGAAAGAAGAAAAAACACACAGAAAGAAGCAAAAGATGTGCAGAAAGAACCAACAGAGGAGCAGAAAGAGGCCTTGTTGCAAAATCATCCTGTGCCCACAACTTTTTCAGACGGGTACTGGTGGTAACTGACTCTGACTAACCAGAGCCAGTGCTATGCTAAAAGACACTTAGAATACAGTGAAAACACCTACATACACTAGGGAACACTATGCGTTGGGGTACCCCTGTGATTAGCATGACCTCCTCTGCAAGTCCCTAGTACATAATAGGGCAGGGGGATTAAAACTACCTCTTAAAACGCGCTACAGGGCGCGTTTGCACAGTGGTGAAGGGAGGGGGGGGCCTGAGGTGACATGTGTGCAAACGCACCCCGTGGCGCATTTTAAGTTGCGGGATTAAGTCCCCTTGAATTCTGAGGGTCCCTGGGGCCCAACTAGCCCCCCAGGTACCTACAGTTAGGACCACAGAGCTGAGTTGCAGAGAGGCGTTCCGAGGCCACGCACCTTTTTTCACCTCTCTGCAACGCAACTCTGTTGTGCTTACTGAAGGTACCTGGTGGGCTAGTTGGCCCCCAGGGTCCCTCAGGATTCAAGGGAATTAATTCCCCAACTTAAAACGCACCACAGGGCGTGTTTGCGCACATGTCACCTGAGGCCCCGCCCCTCCCTTCACCACTGTGCAAACGCGCCCCGTGGTGCGTTTTAAGTTGGGGATTAGGTCACCTTGAATCCTGAGGGTCCTTGGGGCCCAACTAGCCCACTAGGTACTTCCAGTAAGCACCACAGGCCTGCGTTGCAATGCCTGTAACAAATTGTGCAGTTGTGTTTAGGTAGTGAAGAGGGTCGTGCTGGGGGTAGTGTTTTAGGGTTTAGGGTAGTGCAGTGGTGTTTGTGTAGTGTAGGGGGTCATGCTGGGGGTAGATTTAGGGTTTAGGGTAGTGCAGTGGTGTTTGGGTAGTGTAGGGAGTCGTGCTGGGGGAGTGTTTTAGGGTTTAGGGTAGTGCAGTGGTGTTTGGGTAGTGTAGGGGGTCGTGCTGGGGGTAGTGTTTTAGGGTTTAGGGTAGTGCAGTGGTGTTTGGGTAGTGTAGGGGGTCGTGCTGGGGGTAGTGATTTAGGGTAGTGCAGTGGTGTTTGGGTAGTGTAGGGGGTACTGCTGGGGGTAGTGTTTTAGGGTTTAGGTTAGTGCAGTGGTGTTTGGGTAGTGTAGGGGTACTGCTGGGGGTAGTGTTTTAGGGTTTAGGGTAGTGCAGTGGTGTTTGTGTAGTGTAGGGGGTAGTGTTTTAGGGTTTAGGGTAGTGCAGTGGTGTTTGTGTAGTGTAGGAGGTCGTGTTTTAGGGTTTAGGGTAGTGCAGTGGTCTTTGGGTAGTGTAGGGAGTCATGCGGGGGTAGTGTTTTAGGGTTTAGGGTAGTGTAGGGGGTCATGCGGGGGTAGTGTTTTAGGGATTAGGGTAGTGCATTGGTGTTTGGGTAGTGTAGGGGGTCATGCGGGGGTAGTGTTTTAGGGTTTAGGGCAGTGCAGTAGTGTTTGGGTAGTGTAGGGGGTCGTGCTGGGGGGAGTGTTTTAGGGTTTAGGGCAGTGCAGTGGTGTTCGGGTAGTGTAAGGGGTCGTGCTGGGGGAGTGTTTTAGGGTTTAGGGCAGTGCAGTGGTGTTCGGGTAGTGTAGGGGGTCGTGCTGGGGGAGTGTTTGAGGGTTTAGGGCAGTGCAGTCGTGTTCGGGTAGTGTAGGGGGTTGTGCTGGGGGTAGTATTTTAGGGTTTAGGGTAGTGCAGTGGTGTTCGGGTAGTGTAGGGGGTCGTGCTGGGGGTAGTGTTCTAGGGTTTAGGGCAGTACAGTGGTGTTTGGGCAGTGTAGGGGGTAATGCTGGGGGTGGTGTTTTAGGGTTTAGGGCAGTGCAGTGGTGTTCGGGCAGTGTAGGGGGTCGTGCTGGGGGTGGTGTTTCAGGGTTTAGGGCAGTGCAGTGGTGTTCGGGCAGTGTAGGGGGTGGTGTTTCAGGGTTTAGGGCAGTGCAGTGGTGTTCGGGCAGTGTAGGGGGTCGTGCAGGGGGTGGTGTTTCAGGGTTTAGGGCAGTGGTGTTCGGGCAGTGTAGGGGGTCGTGCTGGGGGTGGTGTTTCAGGGTTTGGGGCAGTGCAGTGGTGTTCGAGCAGTAAAGGGGGTCGTGCTGGGGGTGGTGTTTCAGGGTTTAGGGCAGTGCAGTGGTGTTCGGGCAGTGTAGGGGCGGTGCAGGGGTGGTGTTTCAGGGTTTAGGGCAGTGCAGTGGTGTTCGGGCAGTGTAGGGGGTGCTGCAGGGGGTGGTGTTTCAGGGTTTAGGGCAGTGCAGTGGTGTTCGGGCAGTGTAGGGGGTCATGCAGGGGGTGGTGTTTCAGGGTTTAGGGCAGTGCAGTGGTGTTCGGGCAGTGTAGGGGGTCGTGCTGGGGCTGGTGTTTCAGGGTTTAGGGCAGTGCAGTGGTGTTCGGGCAGTGTAGGGGGTCGTGCTGGGGCTGGTGTTTCAGGGTTTAGGGCAGTGCAGTGGTGTTCGGGCAGTGTAGGGGGTTGTGCTGTGGCTGGTGTTTCAGGGTTTAGGGCAGTGCAGTGGTGTTCGGGCAGTGTAGGTGGTCGTGCTGGGGCTGGTGTTTCAGGGTTTAGGGCAGTGCAGTGGTGTTCGGGCAGTGTAGGGGGTCATGCTGGGGCTGGTGTTTCAGGGTTTAGGGCAGTGCAGTGGTGTTCGGGCAGTGTAGGGGGTCTTGCTGGGGCTGGTGTTTCAGAGTCTAGGGCAGTGCAGTGGTGTTCGGGCAGTGTAGGGGGTCTTGCTGGGGCTGGTGTTTCAGGGTTTAGGGCAGTGCAGTGGTGTTCGGGCAGTGTAGGGGGTCGTGCTGGGGGTGGTGTTTCAGGGTTTAGGGCAGTGCAGTGGTGTTTGGGCAGTGTAGGGGGTCATGCTGGGGCTAGTGTTTCAGGATTTAGGGCAGAGCAATGGTGTTCAGGCAGTGTAGGGGGTTTTGCTGGAGGTGGTGTTTCAGGGTTTAGGGCAGTGCAGTGGTGTTCGTGCAGTGTAGGGGGTGGTGTTTCAGGGTTTAGGGCAGTGGTGTTCAGGCAGTGTAGGGGGTCTTGCTGGGGTTGATGTTTCAGGGTTTAGGGCAGTGCAGTGGTGTTCGGGCAGTGTAGGGGGTCGTGCTGGGGGTGGTGTTTCAGGGTTTAGGGCAGTGCAGTGGTGTTCCGGCAGTGTAGGAGGTCGTGCAGGGGGTGGTGTTTCAGGGTTTAGGGCAGTGCAGTGGTGTTCGGGCAGTGTAGGGGGTCGTGCTGGGGGTGGTGTTTCAGGGTTTAGGGCAGTGCAGTGGTGTTCGGGCAGTGTTGGGTGTCGTGCTGAGGGGTGGTGTTTCAGGGTTTAGGGCAGTGCAGTGGTGTTCGGGCAGTGTAGGGGTCGTGCAGGGGGTGGTGTTTCAGGGTTTAGGGCAGTGCAGTGGTGTTTGGGCAGTGTAGGGGGTCGTGCAGGGGTGGTGTTTCAGGGTTTAGGGCAGTGCAGTGGTGTTCGGGCAGTGTAGGGGGTCATGCAGGGGGTGGTGTTTCAGGGTTTAGGGCAGTGCAGTGGTGTTTGGGCAGTGTAGGGGGTCGTGCAGGGGGTGGTGTTTCAGGGTTTAGGGCAGTGCAGTGGTGTTCGGCCAGTGTAGGTGGTCTTGCTGGGGCTGGTGTTTCAGGCTTTGGGCAGTGCAGTGGTGTTCGGGCAGTGTAGGGGGTCTTGCTGGGGCTGGTGTTTCAGGGTTTAGGGCAGTGCAGTGGTGTTCGGGCAGTGTAGGGGGTCGTGCTGGGGCGTGGTGTTTCAGGGTTTAGGGCAGTGCAGTGGTGTTCGGGCAGTGTAGGGGGTCGTGCTGGGGCTGGTGTTTCATGGTTTAGGGCAGTGCAGTGGTGTTCGGGCAGTGTAGGGGGTCGTGCTGGGGGTGGTGTTTCAGGGTTTAGGGCAGTGCAGTGGTGTTCGGGCAGTGTAGGGGGTCATGCTGGGGGTGGTGTTTCAGGGTTTAGGGCAGTGCAGTGGTGTACGGGCAGTGTAGGGGGTCCTGCTGGGAGTGGTGTTTCAGGGTTTAGGGCAGTGGTGTTCGGGCAGTGTAGGGGGTCTTGCTGGGGGTAGTGTTTCGGGGTTTAGAGCAGTGCAGTGGTGTTCGTGCAGTGTAGGGGGTCGTGCTGGGGGTGGTGTTTCAGGGTTTAGGGCAGTGCAGTAGTGTTCGGGCAGTGTAGGGGATCGTGCAGGGGGTGGTGTTTCAGGGTTTAGGGCAGTGCAGTGGTGTTCGGGCAGTGTAGGGGGTCGTGCTGGGGGTGGTGTTTCAGGGTTTAGGGCAGTGCAGTGGTGTTCGGGCAGTGTAGGGGGTCGTGCAGGGGGTGGTGTTTCAGGGTTTAGGGCAGTGCAGTGGTGTTCGGGCAGTGTAGGGGTCGTGCTGGGGCTGGTGTTTCAGGGTTTAGGGCAGTGCAGTGGTGTTTGGGCAGTGTAGGGGGTCTTGCTGGGGGTGGTGTTTCAGGGTTTAGGGCAGTGGTGTTCGGGCAGTGTAGGGGGTCTTGCTGGGGGTGGTGTTTCAGGGTTTAGGGCAGTGCAGTGGTGTTCGGGCAGTGTAGGGGGTCTTGCTGGGGGTAGTGTTTCAGGGTTTAGGGCAGTGCAGTGGTGTTCGTGCAGTGTAGGGGGTCGTGCTGGGGATGGTGTTTCAGGGTTTAGGGCAGTGCAGTAGTGTTCGGGCAGTGTAGGGGGTCGTGCAGGGGTGGTGTTTCAGGGTTTAGGGCAGTGCAGTGGTGTTCGGGCAGTGTAGGGGGTCATGCTGGGGGTGGTGTTTCAGGGTTTAGGGCAGTGCAGTGGTGTTCGGGCAGTGTAGGGGGTCGTGCTGGGGGTGGTGTTTCAGGGTTTAGGGCAGTGGTGTTCGGGCAGTGTAGGGGGTCTTGCTGGGGGTGATGTTTCAGGGTTTAGGGCAGTGCAGTGGTGTTCGGGCAGTGTAGGAGGTCTTGCTGGGGGTAGTGTTTCAGGGTTTAGGGCAGTGCAGTGGTGTTCGGGCAGTGTAGGGGTCATGCTGGGGGTGGTGTTTCAGGGTTTAGGGCAGTGCAGTGGTGTTCGGGCAGTGTAGGGGGTCGTGAAGGGGGTGGTGTTTCAGGGTTTAGGGCAGTGCAGTGGTGTTCGGGCAGTGTAGGGGGTCGTGCTAGGGTATGTGTTTCAGGGTTTAGGGCAGTGCAGTGGTGTTCGGGCAGTGTAGGGGGTCGTGCTGGGGGTAGTGTTTTAGGGTTTAAGGTAGTGCAGTGGTGTTTGTGTAGTGTAGGGGGTCGTGCTGGGGGCAGTGTTTTAGGGTTTAGGGTAGTGCAGTGGTGCTTGTGTAGTGTAGGGGGTCGTGCTGGGGGTAGTGTTTTAGGGTTTAGTGTAGTGCAGTGGTGTTTGTGTAGTGTAGGGGGTCATGTTTTAGGGTAGTGCAGTGGTGTTTTGGGTAGTGTAGGGGGTCGTGCTGGGCGTAGTGTTTTAGGATTTAGGTTAGTGCAGTGGTGTTGGGGTAGTGTTTTAGGGTTTAGGGTAGTGCAGTGGTGTTTGTGTAGTGTAGGGGGTCATGCTGGGGGTAGTGTTTTAGGGTTTAGGATAGTGCAGTGGTGCTTGTGTAGTGTAGGGGGTCGTGCTGGGGTAGTGTTTTAGGGTTTAGGGTAGTGCAGTGGTGTTTTTGTAGTGTAGGGGGTCATGTTTTAAGATGCAACGCTCCAATACCTGACCAGTCTGCACTACATAAAACTGCAAAAAACTAAAAATAAAAGTGTTTTGCACACTTTTGTCATTGGGCTATATGTGGGCTACATCTGGGTAATATTTGTGCTACATTTGGGCTCTTTTTTCACTGGTGGCCATCTTGGAAGACTTCTTTGTTATGAAGTTTCCTAATTTCCTCATTTACTGCAGTCTCCTCAGTAGGAAATGCTTTCAGTTTATTACTTTGATTCCATCAAGAAGGCATTCAGATGTGTCACACATTTGCCATAAATTCAGAATGTTATTACTCTAGTTGTTCATTAGATCACTGTAGTAAAGCTACTGCTCACCAAGGAGTTAACTGGAAGTCTACTGCTGGTATTGAAAGTGATTGTTTCAGTCTGCATGTCAGAATTTTCTAATGAAATAGAAGAGGATTTGAGATCTCACTTAAAACATGCACTAAATTTTCTTTTTGCAGCACTAACCATAATTTCTATGGCAAAATGAACCCCCTCATTTTGTTCCTTTTTAAATTAAATGTTTTAAGTGTTACCAGTTTATTCCAATCAAGATGGCTTCAGGTGTGCCATACTTTTGTCATAAGTAAGACTGTTAGCGCTCTAGTTGTTCTTTAGAACACTCTGGGAAGCTGCAGTAGAACACAAAGGCATCAACTGACAGGCTGCTCCTGTTGAAATATAACAGGAAGATATTTGAGATCACACTTGAAACATGTCCTAATTTTCTTTCTACAGCACTAACCATAATTTCTATGACAAAATGAACCCCATCATTTTGTTCCTTTTTAAATTAAATGTTTTAAGTGTTACCAGTTTATTCCAATCAAGATGGCTTCAGGTGTGCCATACTTTTGTCATAAGTAAGACTGTTAGCGCTCTAGTTGTTCTTTAGAACACTCTGGGAAGCTGCAGTAGAACACAAAGGCATCAACTGACAGGCTGCTCCTGTTGAAATATAACAGGAAGCTATTTGAGATCACACTTGAAACATGTCCTAATTTTTCTTTCCAGAGCACTAACCATAATTTCTATGACAAGATGAACCCCATCATTTTGTTCCTTTTTAAATTAAATGTTTTAAGTGTTACCAGTTTATTCCAATCAAGATGGCTTCAGGTGTGCCATACTTTTGTCATAAGTAAGGCTGTTAGCACTCTAGTTGTTCTTTAGAACACTCTGGGAAGCTGCAGTAGAACACAAAGGAATCAACTGACAGTCTCTGCCCTTGTTGGATGTACATGTTTTACTGAGAATGTCAGACTTCATTCTCACATGACTGAGAAAGATAATGTGAATTTACAGAAAATATGCTCTCATTTTAGCTTCTGGGGCACCTTCCAAAACTGTATGGGACAAGCATGTGAAAATAGTTTTCTCTCAAACATGATTCATGATATCCCAGCAGAAGGTTTTTCACAGGGTAAAATCACCTTAGAACACACCACAATTCCTGAAATTAGTATGGTACCATCAACAAATGAATTCTAATGTAACTAAAGTCTGTTATCACCCTTTATAGTTCTCCTTTTGGTAACCCTCAAAATCTTCGATTCACTACAATGCATTTCAATGGGGTACTATCATTTATATTGGTCCCAAGATGGCTGCCAGCAATTCCAGGATGAAGTGCTGACAGCCAATCAGATCTCACGATGACATGTGTGGTTAGGCTCCGCCCAGATATATATGTGTTTTTACTTTTGATTTTCTCAGCAACTACTGAACGGATTTACACCATTTAACAAAAGGGTTCTTTTTGAACCAAGAACTACCTCTTTGCCAATTTTGGTGTAATTCCGTTCAGCAGTTCGGGCTGTAGCCTTGCATAAAGTTTCCTATGGGAAATTGATTTTTGACTCTTATTTTTTAATTTCTCCGCAACTACTGAACGGATTTACACCATTTAACAAAAGGGTTCTTTCTGAACCAAGAACTACCTCTTTGCCAAATTTGGTGTAATTCCGTTCAGCAGTTCGGGCTGTAACCGTGTCTAAAGTTTCCTATGGGAAAATGAATGGGGAAAACACGTTTTGGGACCCCCCTTTTTCTCGGCCCCCGCTTGATGAATCACCCTGAGACTTTCAGGGTAGGAGCGGACCGGAGCGGGCCATAAAGTTTGAACATTTTGCGAAGATTCGTCAACCGACGCAAGAGTTATTTCAAATAGAATGTCGCGGATTTCCTATGGAAAATAGGTCCTAACTATAACTATCTACTGGCGACCGCCAGTAGATAATATATATATATATATATATATTTGTTACATTTTTATATAATTTTACAATTATAAAATACATTAAAATTATTAGTTTAATAATTGTTTTAAAGTAAATATATATAATTATTATATATGTGTTTCATTTTTTTAAAATTAAGTTTATTTGTTATATTTGTTAAAATGTATATTAACTCTAATTTATTTTTTAACTTAATTTTATCCTTTAATATATTTATTATTTATTAATTTATTTTATATATATATAGAAAACGATATTTTGTACAACTATATGACATCGATATTTTTTTCGATATTTTTGTACTTACCATTATAAATATAGGATGTCGATATTTTTGACATCGATATTTATAGCTCGATATTGTGATATGGGGATATTTTAGTTGTTGACATTCTGTCAGTGAACCGCGTAAAAGCTGAAGGTAGCAGTGCAAAGTAAAAGTAAAACAAACTACTTCAGGCACAAATTTAGATGAAATAAAATAGTTTCCCCCTTTATTTGTTTACAAAGAAACCCACCTTCTCCACCCACACAACATGCCCACCCCTCTCCCCAAACAAAGCTGACCCAAGCCCGAAAGCACGAAAAGTCAAAATGCCCAAGGAAAGTCACTCCCAACTCCATTCCCATTCTCTCCACCCAGCCCCAACAAACAAGTCCCTCCCTTTTAAACAAAAAAATGGAAAAAGCGCTAGAAGAGGGCATTGTGGATGTCGGTCCGGAGCTGGTCCAGGCTCTGCTCCATAGTGGTAAGCCAACTCTCGATGGAGTCCATCTGCTGCAGGATGCTGCATAGCAATTGCCTGGTGGTGTTGTCAGTATGGAGGGGTGGCAGCAGTTGCTGGAAGCTGGTGTTGGAATGGGATGGCCAGGAGGCTGGAGGCTAAGGGGGACAAGCTGCACTGAGGCCGGGCTGAGAGGCATTTCTTTCCTCCTCCTCTTCTGAGACCCCAGCTGCCGGTACACTTGCTGGATATGCTCCAGCCTCTGCTGCCGCAAACGGGCCGCTGTCTCCTTCCTGTTGGGTGGTCTGGCTGGACCAGCAGGAGCAGCTATATTAAGAAAAACAAAAAAGACAAATTGTAACCAAAGCCCTGTGCAAACAACTGTTTTAAATTACTGGGTGGCACAGTAGCAGTACATTGCTGGTCCCGTAAGGCAATTGGAATTTGATGTGATTATGATTAGGAGAGTTACAAGGTCAATTTTATGTTTTACCCACACATGCCTTGCATAAAAAGCACTCACTGTGTGGCAGAAAAGTATTAAAAAGCAGGATAACACTGGATTATATAAACTGTGCTTTGATTATTTTTTTCTTCTGAAGGCATTTGAAGTAACTATAAACACATGTTGAGTTAAAAAATAAATTACCTCTCATTAATGAGTATGGCGTTATTCACTATATGGACTACAAGTTGTGTGTTGTGCTAAAATAATGAAGCCATGCTCCTTGTTAGCCAGCGCGTCAGGTAGTTTGCAACTGTCTGCAGCTGGGGCAGCTGTAGTTGACAATTATCTATTTTTAATTCCAATGGCCCTGCTCTTCTCCAAATGCATTTCTCTTTCAACTTTGACTCCAAAGAGACAGATGAATAATAAATATGATACTATGTCACACACCTCACATATGAAATGCGGATATTAATATCATCCTGTCTGCTGTAAGTAGACGTTGGGAAAAATGAATCTGATGGACTGCACTACAGGGAAAGGAACAGGCTATATAGATTGTATTTGGCACATTTGTCACTGTGTATTCCATACGTAAAACTTGACATTAAATCATCCACTTACTCCTACTTTACCCAGTGGCCTCGTCCACCACCGCATATTATTTCCAACAAATTCATTTGCTGGGCAGTAAGAAAGGAAAGGAAACTTGGCTTACTCTACCAAAGGGTAGGGTAGAGGGATTAGACATAGCTTTTTTGATATAGAATAGAGGGGCCACAACACTGATCATCGATTCACCATCTTTGGCTTATTCAGTCACTGCACAATTCAAAAGGGAAAAATCTGAGCATGTGTAAAATAAATCTGTTGTGGAAACCATGAAATATATTCTGGAATCACTTCACTTTACATGATTATAAAATGAAATGTGGCCCATGCCAAGAATGGATTTTCACATTTGGTAGGCTTGGATGGAAGAACTTAGGATAAACTAAAGGATTGAACTACTAAGAGGTGACTGGAGTGTTCAGTTTGCAATGTATTAGAAATATTGTAAATTCCCCATTAACTGAAGCAGACGCACATTACACAGCCAAAACTACAGTCACAAATTGACCCATACTGCACTTCGGTCATAGGTGGCAAAAATGTCATGGGCGGGGAGAGGGGATGATGAATGATGGGGGATACATCTGCCACGCTTAAAAAATACAGCGAATCAAGGGAGTAGAACAAAAAATAAAAAATACCCCCCACTTTGAACCATAGCTTTGATAACTCTTCATAAACAATGTAAGCAAAGTATGTGAGCAGCATGCTCCTCATGAGAAGAGCTGCCTTTCTTATTCATCCAAATATTCTTTCATCCTTTCAGCCTAGTTCACCCATAGCCACCATGATTAAGCTTTACTTTCTCTCATCCAGTCTTTCACCAAAATTTCCAATCCATTATCCATCTATTCAATAGCCATTAGCCACCCTTTCTTCAAACCATCCTTTCGCCCATCCATCCCTTTGCCCACCTGCACACCCTTTCACCCACCCACCCTTTCACTCATATACCCTTTCCTTTCTTTTAATATTCTGTTCTTTCATGTTTCCCTCAAGCCATCAACGCGCATTATCTGAGCTTTTGCTGAGTTGCAGATAGAAGAGGCTATAATAACTCAACCACCACTGCAGCTGGTAAAGTTGGGGACGGGGTTCACGGTCATATGTTGACGATGTCCTGGTACTAGCTAGTGAGTATAGTAATTGCAATAAATTATGTGACTTATCAGTGCTTGTCCCTGCTGCTGCTTCTCCCTTCCAACTGACCAGTCTCCTCCTGCAGCGGCACTGGAACCGGCATCACTCGTGGTCTGTGTGGCTAGAACAAAACATTATACATATTTTAGATGCCAAAAACGCCACCCCAAATACAACTGCAATACAGCACTACAGTTCAGTTAGCACTGCAGTATCTTCTAACAAAATATCACTCTGGGCATTTGATTGGTTCACAAAGTTAGACAAGCCAGGGGTGGAATAATAGTCAATCAAAGACATATGGTGTTGCTTGGCAAATGCAATGGGAGTGGGACCTCATACTTTTTTCCAGCCAAGCTGCACTGTCACTGCTGGTACACTGTAACTATAAATGAATGAGACAGCAGCACACTACAATGGGGGGGGGGGTGGTCCATGATGACAAGGCCACTCCCTCGTGAACTCAACTGTGTTAGAGCATGAGCAGTAAAATGAAAGCCTTCTCAACAAACATACATGGTGAATTTTATTTATAATACTAGCTTACTTGAGCCTGCAATCTTCACGATAGACAGCACCAACATTCTAATACCCCAAGATTCTACCCTGAGAAGTCCACTACAATCATATAACCCAGCATTAGTGAAATAATAATAATAATAAATAATAGGACTTACTGGGGTCAGCAGAGCCCCCAGCAGCGACACTGGTGGTCGGCGCAGGCCGACCAGCTTCTGCCGGACCCTCGTCAACATCCCTCTTCTTGCCCTTGGGTGCTGATGTAAGAAATGAAGAAGATTAAAAAAAAAAAGATTGATTCAGTTAATAGTCGCCACAAAATGTTTTATGACAAGCAAATGCAGTCAGATTGTACTTCTCTAAAACAGATCGCCTATAGTACTACTAGTTTAGACTCGAGTCTATTGACTATCGTTGAGTTGCCCATACTAATACTGAAACCCCTATTCCAAATTTCCTTAACAAAAACTACATTTGGAACTAATGATTGCAGTGAATGAGCCCTTATTATATTCCCATTTCTCAACCCCCTTGATGGACCAACCCAGTCTCCCTTTTTTTGCAATGCATGGATGCATACTACACATCGCTGTGAAATAAATAACTTGGAACTGTACGAGCTACATAAACAAAGTCACAGAGAGAACGCGCCACTCACTGATTCACTATAGTGATAGAAGAACAGTCTGCAATGGCTTCATAATTAATCAGCCAAAGCGAGCACCAATGATGAGTACGATCAGGTAGCGCTGAGCACCTGCTTAGCAGAAACTAGAAACTGGATCACACAATAATATACCAGCATAAACTAAACATAACTTACCTCTGAGTTTGAGTAGCAGTATATGCAGAATTTTTTTTTTTAGCATTATAGAACAAAAACACAAGAAATAATTAATACTCACTAAGCCCTGGAATCTCGACGCCTAGCAGGTCGAGCAGGTCCTGGTCCTGGTCTAACATAGTAGCCCAGTGAGTCAGCTGCTGGACAGTGTGCTGAACCTGACTGGTGTGCTGGAAGCACCGGCAAACCCTCCCCCTGAGCAGCCGATGTTCCTGCAGGGGGTATCTGCTACCAGGCCTGCCGCCTGCTGCCACCATGAAGGGGAGGTTACGCTGCACAAAAAAACCACTGCTGCCACCACCTCCTCACCAAAGATCGCCCGGGGCTGAACACCAGGGCGGCGGCGCCGCCCGCAAAGTAGCCGCCCTGCCTCTGCCATGGCGCTGGGTGAGTTTAGAAAAAAAAGGAAAGGAAAGAAGAAAGATAAGGAAGTAAGGGGAAATAAACAAAAAGTCACAAAAAACACGAAAAAAGTTCCCAAATGAAATACACAAACACGCTAATATAAAAAATAAAAATGAGGGGTAGATTAGTTTTAAAGAGGGAGGATTACACAGATAAAAGAGAGATTACATTTTAGGCCTAGCACAACACAGAGAGCAGAAAAACGAGATGGCAGTGCCCATGGGGACCGCGAGGTGCCGTTTGCAAAAGATTTAGAACGCACTTTAGAACCGCATGGTGCAGTTCATGTACGATTTGGAACACAAGCTGAACTCCGTATAGCACGACAGAGATTTTTTGCAACTTCGTGTAGTTCCGTGTAGCGCAACTCTGCAAACTCCGCCCGGGCCTAGATACCATGGACCAGGGCCATGCCTGCGCTCTTGTACTATTAAACCTCTCTGTGGTCTCTCATAGCAGTGCCATGCCTGTGCTCTTGAATTATTAAGCCTCTTTGTGGTCTTTGATACCATGGACCAGGGCCATGCCTGCGCTCTTATAATATGAAACCTCTCTGTGGTCTTTGGTACCGAGGACCAGGGCCATGCCTGCGCTCTTGTATTAGTAAACCTCTCTGTAGTCTTTGACACCGCGGACAAGGGCCATGCCTGCTCTCTTGCACTATTAAACCTCTCTGTGGTCTTTGATACAGTGAACAAGGGCCATGCCTGCTCTCTTGCACTATTAAACCTCACTGTGGTCTTTAATGCCGTGGACCAGGAACATGCCTGCGCTCTTGTACTATTAAACCTCTCTGTGGTCTTTGATACCACGGACCAGGGAAATGCCTGTGCTCTTGTACTATTAAACCTCTCTGTGGTCTTTGATACCACGGACCAGGGCCATGCCTGCGCTCTTGTACTATTAAACCCCTCTGTGGTCTTTGATAATGTGGACCAGGGCCATGCCTGCACTCTGGTACTATTAAACCGCTCTGTGTTCAATGATACCATGGACCAGGGCCATGCCTGCTCTCTTGTAGTATTAAACCTCTCTGTGTTCCTTGATGCCGTGGACCAGGGCCATGCCTGCTCTCTTGCACTATTAAACCTCTCTGTGGTCTTTGATACAGTGAATCAGGGCCATGCCTGCGCTCTTGTACTATTAAACCTCTCTGTGGTCTTTGATACCGTGAATCAAGGCCATGCCTGTGCTCTTGTATTATTAAACCTCTCTGTGGTCTTCAAAACCATGGACCAGGACCATTGCTTGCTCTCTTGTAATATCAAACCTCTTTGTGATCTTTGATACCATGTACCAGGGCCATGTCTGCGCTCTTCTATTATTAAACCTCTCTGTGGTCTTTGGTATCATGGACCAGGGCCATGCCTGCGCTCTTGTTTTATTAAACCTCTCTGTGGTCTTTGGTATTATGGACCAGGGCCATGCCTGCACTCTGATACTTTTAAACCTCTCTTTGGTCTATGACACCGTGGACCTGGGCCATGCCTGCTCCCTTGCACTATTAAACCTCTCTGTGGTCTTTGATACCGTGGACCAGGGCCATGCCTGCGCTCTTGTTTTATTAAACCTCTCTGTGGTCTTTGATACCATGGACCAGGGCCATGCCTGCACTCTGATACTTTTAAACCTCTCTGTGGTCTTTGATACTGTGGACCAGGGCCATGCCTGCGCTCTTGTACAATTAAACCTCTCTGTGGTCTTTGATATCACGGACCAGGGCCATGCCTGCACTCTGGTACTATTAAACCGCTCTGTGTTCAATGATACCATGGACCAGGGCCATGCCTGCGCTCTTGTACTATTAAACCTCTCTGTGGTCTTTGATACCGTGGACCAGGGCCATGCCTGCGCTCTTGTAATATTAAACCTCTATTTGGTCTTTTACACCATGGACCAGGGCCATTCGTGTTCTCTTGTACTATTAAACCTCTCTGTGGTTTTTGATACCGTGGTCCAGGGCCATGCCTGCTCTCTTCTAATATCAAACATCTCTGTGGTGTTTGATACCATGGACTAGAGCCATACCTGCACTCTTGTAATATTAAACCTCTCTTTGGTCTTTTACACCATGGACCAGGGCCATGTGTGTTCGCTTGTACTATTAAACCTCTCTGCGGTCTTTGATACCGTGGTCCAGGGCCATGCCTGCTCTCTTGCACTATTAAACCTCACTGTGGTCTTTAATGCCGTGGACCAGGAACATGCCTGCGCTCTTGTACTATTAAACCTCTCTGTGGTCTTTGATACCACGGACCAGGGAAATGCCTGTGCTCTTGTACTATTAAACCTCTCTGTGGTCTTTGATACCACGGACCAGGGCCATGCCTGCGCTCTTGTACTATTAAACCCCTCAGTGGTCTTTGATAATGTGGACCAGGGCCATGCCTGCACTCTGGTACTATTAAACCGCTCTGTGTTCAATGATACCATGGACCAGGGCCATGCCTGCTCTCTTGCACTATTAAACCTCTCTGTGGTCTTTGATACCGTGAATCAGGGCCATGCCTGCGCTCTTGTACTATTAAACCTCTCTGTGGTCTTTGATACCGTGAACCAGGGCCATGCCTGTGCTCTTGTATTATTAAACCTCTCTGTGGTCTTCAAAACCATGGACCAGGACCATTGCTTGCTCTCTTGTAATATCAAACCTCTTTGTGATCTTTGATACCATGTACCAGGGCCATGTCTGCGCTCTTCTATTATTAAACCTCTCTGTGGTCTTTGGTATCATGGACCAGGGCCATGCCTGCGCTCTTGTTTTATTAAACCTCTCTGTGGTCTTTGGTATTATGGACCAGGGCCATGCCTGCACTCTGATACTTTTAAACCTCTCTTTGGTCTATGACACCGTGGACCTGGGCCATGCCTGCTCCCTTGCACTATTAAACCTCTCTGTGGTCTTTGATACCGTGGACCAGGGCCATGCCTGCGCTCTTGTTTTATTAAACCTCTCTGTGGTCTTTGATACCATGGACCAGGGCCATGCCTGCACTCTGATACTTTTAAACCTCTCTGTGGTCTTTGATACTGTGGACCAGGGCCATGCCTGCGCTCTTGTACAATTAAACCTCTCTGTGGTCTTTGATATCACGGACCAGGGCCATGCCTGCACTCTGGTACTATTAAACCGCTCTGTGTTCAATGATACCATGGACCAGGGCCATGCCTGCGCTCTTGTACTATTAAACCTCTCTGTGGTCTTTGATACCGTGGACCAGGGCCATGCCTGCGCTCTTGTACTATTAAACCTATCTGTGGTCTTTGATACCATGGTCCAGGGCCATGCCTGCTCTCTTGTACTATTAAATCTCTCTGTGGTTTTTGATACCATGGACTAGGGCCATGCCTGAACTCTTGTAATATTAAACCTCTCTTTGGTCTTTTACACCATGGACCAGGGCCATGCCTGTGCTCTTTTACTATTAAACCTCTCTGTGGTCTTTTACACCATGGACCAGGGCCATGTGTGTTCGCTTGTACTATTAAACCTCTCTGCGGTCTTTGATATCATGGACAAGGGCCATGCCTGCTCTCTTCTAATATCAAACATCTCTGTGGTCTTTTACACCATGGACCAGGGCCATGCCTGCCCTCTTTTACTATTAAACCTCTCTGTGGTCTTTGATACCATGGACCAGGGCCATGCGTGTTCTCTTTTTATTATTATTATTAATAAGGAGTTTGTAGAGCGCACAGCTACCCCCAACGGGGGTGTCCCGGCGCTGAGGCAGACTGAAGCAGACAGGCGAGAAGAGAAAACTAGGTGCCGGTGAAAAACCAGGTTTTCAGGGCATGCTGAAAAGTGAGTTCTGACTCCGATAAGCGGATGGAGAGTGGCAAGGCATTCCAAAGTTTAGAGGTTCTGACCGCAAAGGCTCTGCCACCCATCCTGGCCCTGCGAAAACGGGGGATGGCAAGGAGACACTGGTGGTTAGAATGCAGGGTCCGGTCGTGATGGTAGTGTTGGAGTCTAGCTCTCAGATACACCAGGCCTAGTCCCCGGAATGCTCTAAATGCCAGGGTAAGGGCCTTGAATTCAATGCGCTTGACAACAGGTAACCAGTGAAGGATCCTCAGGTGGGGGGCGATGGAGTGGCGGAAAGGTATTTTACAGATCAATCTGGCTGCAGCGTTTTGAATTATCTGCAGATGCCGAGTCAGATAGACTGGAGCACCCAGATAGAGACTGTTAGCGTAGTCCAGGTGGAATGTGATTAGAGCATGGACAACTGTGCGACGACATTCCCGGGGAAGGAAGTGAAGGAATTTCCGCAACATGCAAAGCTTCCCAAAGCATGAGGAGGAGACTTGCCTGATTTGGGTTTTGCAGGAGAGTTCGTTGTCGAATCTAAAGCCGAGGTTTCTCGCCGAGTCAAGAGGCTCGGGAGGAGGATTCATCTCCCGTGGCCACCAGAGCACGGGGGAGGGGGGCGGAGATTTTTGGTTAAAAAAAAGTACCTCGGTTTTGTCCGAGTTAAGCTTGAGACAATTCAATGACATCCAAGCTGAGATGTTACTCAAGCAATTCCTAAAGTTGAAAAAGACAGCTTCCGAGTGCTCCTCGAAGGAGAACACCAGTTGGGTGTCATCAGCGTATGAGACCACCCTCACCCCGCACGATTCCACCAACGCCGCAAGGGGTGAAAGGTAGGCGTTGAAGAGGAGAGTACTCAAGGCCGAGCCCTGAGGAACCCCGCAGAGCAAGGGCTTCTTGTCCGAGATGAAAGGACGGAGAAAGACTTGTTGAGACCGGTTCCCCAGAAAGGACCGGATTCAGGACAGAGCCGTGCCCTGAATACCCATGTCTCTTAACCTATCCAAAAGAATGGGGTGGGCAACCGTGTTGAAGGCTGCAGACAGATCGAGTAGCACAAGAATGGCTGCTTTGCCCAGATCGACGCTTTCGCGGATACTCTCGGATACTTCAAGGAGGGCACTATATTGTACTATTACACCTCTCTGTGGTCTTTGATACCATGCACCAGGGCCATGCCTGCGCTCTTGTGCAATCAAACCTCTCTGTAGTCTTTGATACTGTGGTCCAGGGCCATGCCTGCACTCTTGTAATATCAAACCTCTCTGTGGTCTTTGATACTGTGGTCCAGGGCCATGCCTGCGCTCTTGTACTATTAAGCCTATCTGTGGTCTTTGATACCATGGACCAGAGCCATGCCTGCTCTCTTGTACTATTAAACCTCTCTGTGGTCTTTGATACCATGGACCAGGTCCATGCCTGCGCTCTTGTACTATTAAACCTCTCTGTGGTCTTTGATACCATGGACCAGGGCCATGTATGCGCTCTTGTAATATCAAACATCTCTGTGGTCATTGATACCGTAGACCAGGGCCATGCCTGCGCTCTTGTACAATTAAACCTCTCTCTGGTCTTTGATACCATGGACCAGAACCATGCCTGAGCTCTTGTAATTTCAAAGCCTTCTGTGGTCTTTGACATCATGGTCCAGGGCCATGCCTGCGCTCTTGTGCAATCAAACCTCTCTGTAGTCTTTGATACTGTGGTCCAGGGCCATGCCTGCTCTCTTGTACTATTAAACCTCTCTACGGTGTTTGATACCATGGACCAGGGCCATGCCTGCACTCTTGTAATATCAAACCTCTCTGTGGTCTTTGATACTGTGGTCCAGGGCCATGCCTGCTCTCTTGTACTATTAAACCTCTCTGTGGTCTTTGAAACCATGGACCAGGGCCATGTATGCGCTCTTGTAATATCAAACATCTCTGTGGTCATTGATACCGTAGACCAGGGCCATGCCTGCGCTCTTGTACAATTAAACCTCTCTCTGGTCTTTGATACCATGAACCAGAACCATGTCTGAGCTCTTGTAATTTCAAAGCCTTCTGTGGTCTTTGACATTGTTGGACTTGGCCCTTTTTGCAGGGTCATCCCTGAACGTTTTTCCTTCCTCCTGTATTTTTTCTGACCTGTTGTTGGTGGTTTTATGACTCTGGGCACTTTACCACTGCTGATCAGTGCTAAAGTGCATATGCTCTCCCTGTAAATTGTTGTATGGATTAGTGATTCCATGATTGGCTTATTTGATTTACTTGTCAGACCCTAGTATAGTGCGCCTTGGGTGCCCAGGGCCTATAAATCAAATGCTGCTGGTGGGCTTGCAGCACTGGTTGTGCCACCCACAGAAGCAGCCTGTAAAGTGTGATTAAGGCCTGCCATTGCAGAGCCTGTGTGCAGTCTGGGACTGCCATGCTGACGTGGCAAGTGCACCCACTTGCCAGTCCCTAAACCTTCCCTTTTCTACATGTTAGTCACCCCTAAGGTAGGCCCAAGGGCAGGGTGCATTGTATGTAAAGGTAGAACATGCCCTGATATGTGAGGCATGTCCTAATAGTGAATTACAGCCAATTTCGTTTTTCACTATTGCAAGGCTATCTGTTCCCATAGGTCAGAATGGGCAGTTTGGTTATAACATCTTATAATCCTTAACTGACCCTAGGAACAAGATAGAAAAACGAATTTAGTATGCCTGAACTCAGAATGTTAAAATACATCTTTTAGTGTGGGTGATATTTACATTCTGTGTTTGAAAATACCACTTTTAGAAAGTAGGTATTTTCTTGCCTAACCTTCCAGTGTGCCTCTGCTAAGGTTGTGTACTCACTGTCTGGTTTTGTGAGTGACAGGGGACTGAAGAGGGTCTTGGCTCCAGCAGTCTGATGGGTCAGGGCTGAGCTTAATAGGACCCACATAGAATAGACAGTAGGGGGGAGGAGACTTCCTTTCACTGACCTGAGACCTCATAGAATTGAGAGTAGGGGGCGGGGATTTCCTTTCACTCCCCTGAGACCTCATAGAATAGAGAGTAGGGGGAGGAGATTTCCTTTCAGCTACCTGGGCCAGGTCTGCTCTCAGAAAATGCTGTCTCCACCTCCTGCCAAGAAGCTGCACAGAACTGGTTTTGGTCAGGCACAGACACTCTCTGCCTCCAGAGAACAAAGACTTTCTGAGTATAAATGTTGGGGCCCAGACCGCAGAACTTTAGATCACTTCTGGGAAATCAAGAAACCTTTGCCAAGGAGAAGAACTGGAGAAGCTGAAGGAGGAGTACTGCCCCTGTGCTGTTTGCTGTCTGGGGTTGGCCTGCAGTGGTTACTTTCTGCCAAGGAGAGGAGAAAAGACTTTGCTGTTTGCTTTGTCATCTTGAGGAAGATCTCTAAGGGCTTGAACTGAGCTTGCCTCCTGTCTGAAGTCACAGGGACACCAAGACTTCACCCCTTCTGTCTGCCTGCATCTAGTACTGCTGTTTTAGCTGCTACAGAAGGAAATTGCAACACCGACGCCGGCGAGCGACGCAGTAACCTGCACCGAAGCCGTGAGCGCTGCTCCGTCTTGCGACGTAGGCCAAAACGCCAGCTGCCGTGCCACATCGACACCAGCGAGCGACGCCGTAACCTGCCCGAAGCCGTGAGCGCTGCTCCGACTTGCGACGTAGGCCTGACGCCTGCTGCTGTGCCGCATCGACTCCGAAGCCGGTCTCATCATCGCGGAGCCGATCCTCGACGTGAATGACCCCGAACCCATCGACATCGCGACATCGTAAGGAACCGTGGTTTCGGCGCCATCGTGACGTCACCTCCCTGTCGCAGTTAGGAACCGTCGTCTCACCTCCCCTGGGCTGCAGTAAGGAACAGAGTCTACACCTCCCCTGGGGTCGTAAGGAACCGACGCCGCGCATCGCCAACGAAGCCGCACCTCCCCGACGCGTGAACCGTCTTTGTTTTCATCGCTTTTCCAAGGTACTGTTCTTTGTGGGCCCGACGCCGCGAACCTCGCGGTCGGCGCCGTACTTTGGGATTTTCATCTGTCACGACGTCGTAATAACTCCAGGTGGAGTTATTTGTTGCTAGAAACTTGATTTAAGTGAATAACCTATCTTGAAGATACCTTGATAACTGTACTGTGGATTTTTGTCGTATTGGTCTTGTTTATGATTAGATAAAGATTATCTATTTTTCTAAACTGGTGTGGTGTTCATTTGTAGTGTTTTCACTGTATTACTGTATGTGTTCACAAATGCTTTACACACTGCCTCTGAGATAAGCCTGTCTGCTCGTGCCAAGCTACCAGGGGGTGAGCAGGGGTTATTTTAGGAGTGTATCCCCCTTTCCCTGACTAAGAGCAAGTGTCCCTATTTGGACGAAGGTGCAAACCATTGCCAACTAGAGACCCCCAGTTCTAACAGACATCATGGTCCAGGGCCACGCCTGCTCTCTTGTACTATTAAACCTCTCTGTGGTCTTTGATACCATGTGGTTTTGACGGTGCAACATACGGAAAGAGGGATACACGCCCAGAACATGTTCTGAAAGTTACGGGTCGACTTTGACCTTGTACCGTCTAGGAGAAAACTTCCTTATAATACCAGCCCTACTTAGGATTCTAATATAAAAGACGCAAAGAAGGAGTACCACATGGTTTGCCCGTTTTGAGGAGAGAGGACAATCATGAAATGAAACGATTTTATTGATGAGCCCTGAAGAAGTCCTCTAATAGGACGAAACACGTTGGCTACCAGTGAAAAGAGAATAAAAGAATAAAAGTATAAAGAATAAAGAAACTTGTGAACAAATTTACTTGGTGGATTTGATTACTATCGATCAATGTGTGCGGATCAAATCATTTTCTGTAAACCGTGGACCAGGGCCATGTATGCGCTCTTGTAATATTAAACATCTCTGTGGTCTTTTACACCATGAACCAGGGCCATGCATGTTCTCTTGTACTATTAAACCTCTCTAGGGTCTTTGATACCATGGTCCAGGGCCATGCATGCGCTCTTGTTATATCAAACCTCTCTGTGGTCTTTGATACCATGGACCAGGGCCATGCCTGCACTCTTGCACTATTAAACCTCTCTGTGGTCTTTGATACTGTGGACCAGGGCCATGCCTGTTCTCTTGAACTATTAAACCTCTCTGTGGTCTTTGATACCATGGATCAGGGCCATGCGTGCTCTCTTGTACTATTAAACCTCTCTGTGGTCTTTGATACCATGGACCAGGGCCATGTCTGCGCTCTTGTAATATCAAACATCTTTGTGGTCTTCGATACCATGGACCAGGGCCATGCCTGCGCTCTTGCACTATTAAACCTCTCTGTGGTCTTTGATATCATGGACCAGGGCCATTCCTGCTCTCTTGTACTATTAAACCTCTCTGTGGTCTTTGATACCATGGACCAGGGCCATGTCTGCGCTCTTGTAATATCAAACATCTTTGTGGTCTTCGATACCATGGACCAGGGCCATGCCTGCGCTCTTGCACTATTAAACCTCTCTGTGGTCTTTGATATCATGGACCAGGGCCATTCCTGCTCTCTTGCACTATTAAACCTCTCTGTGGTCTTTGATATCATGGACCAGGGCCATTCCTGCTCTCTTGTACTATTAAACCTCTCTGTGGTCTTTGATACCATGGACCAGGGCCATGCGTGCTCTCTTGTACTATTAAACCTCTCTGTGGTCTTTGATACCATGGACCAGGGCCATGTCTGCGCTCTTGTAATATCAAACATCTTTGTGGTCTTCGATACCATGGACCAGGGCCATGCCTGCGCTCTTGCACTATTAAACCTCTCTGTGGTATTTGATACCATGGACCAGGGCCATGCTTGAACTCTTGTAATATTAAACCTCTCTTTGGTCTTTTACACCATGAACCAGGGCCATGTGTGTTCGCTTGTACTATTAAACCCCTCTGTGGTGTTTGAAACCATGGTCCAGGGCCATTCCTGCTCTCTTGTACTGTTAAACCTCTCTGTGGTCTTTGATACCATGGACCAGGGCCATGTCTGCGCTCTTGTAATATCAAACATCTTTGTGGTCTTCGATACCATGGACCAGGGCCATGCCTGCGCTCTTGCACTATTAAACCTCTCTGTGGTGTTTGATACCATGGACTAGGGCCATGCTTGAACTCTTGTAATATTAAACCTCTCTTTGGTCTTTTACACCATGAACCAGGGCCATGCCTGAGCTCTTGTAATTTCAAAGCCTTCTGTGGTCTTTGACATCATGGTCCAGAGCCACGCCTGCTCTCTTGTACTATTAAACCTCTCTGTGGTCTTTGATACCATGGACCAGGGCCATGCCTGAGCTCTTGTAATTTCAAAGCCTTCTGTGGTCTTTGACATCATGGTCCAGGGCCACGCCTGCTCTCCTGTACTATTAAACCTCTCTGTGGTCTTTGATACCATGGTCCAGGGCCACGCCTGCTCTCTTGTACTATTAAACCTCTCTTTGTTCTTTTATACCATGGACCAGAGCCATGCCTGCGCTCTTGTACTATTAAACATCTCTGTGGTCTTTGATACCATGGACCAGAGCCATGCCTGCTCTCTTCTAATATCAAACACCTCTGTGGTGTTTGATACCATGGACTAGGGCCATGCCTGAACTCTTGTAATATTAAACCTCTCTTTGGTCTTTTACACCATGAACCAGGGCCATGCATGTTCTCTTGTACTATTAAACCTCTCTAGGGTCTTTGATACCGTGGTCCAGGGCCATGCCTGCGCTCTTGTACTATTAAACCTCTCTGTGGTCTTTGATACCATGGTCCAGGGCCATGCCTGCGCTCTTGTACAATTAAACCTCTCTGTGGTCTTTGATACCATGGACCAGGGCCATGCCTGCACTCTTGCACTATTAAACCTCTCTGTGGTCTTTGATACTGTGGACTAGGGCCATGCCTGTTCTCTTGAACTATTAAACCTCTCTGTGGTCTTTGATACCATGGATCAGGGCCATGCCTGCGCTCTTGTACTATTAAACCTCTCTGTGGTCTTTGATACCATGGACCAGGGCCATTCCTGCTCTCTTGTACTATTAAACCTCTCTGTGGTCTTTGATACCATGGACCAGGGCCATGTCTGCGCTCTTGTAATATCAAACATCTTTGTGGTCTTCGATACCATGGACCAGGGCCATGCCTGCGCTCTTGCACTATTAAACCTCTCTGTGGTATTTGATACCATGGACCAGGGCCATGCCTGCGCTCTTGTACTATCAAACCTCTCTGTGGTATTTGATACCATGGACCAGGGCCATGCCTGCGCTCTTCTACAATTAAACCTCTCTGTGGTCTTTGATACCATGGACCAGGGCGATGCCTGCGCTCTTGTACAATTAAACCTCTCTGTGGTCTTTGATACCATGGACCAGGGCCATTCCTGCTCTCTTGTACTATTAAATCTCTCTGTGGTCTTTGATACCATGGACCAGGGCCATGCCTTCACTCTTGTAATATCAAACCCTTCTGTGGTCTTTGATACCATGGACCAGAACCATGTCTGCGCTCTTGTACTATTAAACCTCTCTGTGGTCTTTTTTAAACTCTTTTTATTGAACATAACAGCAAAGACACAGCTGAGTTGTTATTAGCAAGCCAATGACGGGTTACAGCATTGATATTCCATATGTTAAATTTCACATCATGAATCACTTCCAATCGTATGGGCTTATCCCAATGCATTCAACAGGCTAGCAAACTTCCCTGCCTCTCCCCTATTTAATTCAGCCGCAGGGGACAAACCTCTTTGTGGTCTTTGAAACCATGGACCAGGGCCATGCCTGCGCTCTTGCACTATTAAACCTCTCTGTGGTGTTTGATACCATGGACTAGGGCCATGCTTGAACTCTTGTAATATTAAACCTCTCTTTGGTCTTTTACACCATGAACCAGGGCCATGCCTGAGCTCTTGTAATTTCAAAGCCTTCTGTGGTCTTTGACATCATGGTCCAGAGCCACGCCTGCTCTCTTGTACTATTAAACCTCTCTGTGGTCTTTGATACCATGGACCAGGGCCATGCCTGAGCTCTTGTAATTTCAAAGCCTTCTGTGGTCTTTGACATCATGGTCCAGGGCCACGCCTGCTCTCTTGTACTATTAAACCTCTCTGTGGTCTTTGATACCATGGTCCAGGGCCACGCCTGCTCTCTTGTACTATTAAACCTCTCTTTGTTCTTTTATACCATGGACCAGAGCCATGCCTGCGCTCTTGTACTATTAAACCTCTCTGTGGTCTTTGATACCATGGACCAGGGCCATTCCTGCGCTCTTGTACAATTAAACCTCTCTGTGGTCTTTGATACCATGGACCAGGGCCATGACTGCTCTCTTGTACTATTAAACCTCTCTGTGGTCTTTGATACCATGGACCAGGGCCATGTGTTCTCTCTTGTACAATTAAACCTCTCTGTGGTCTTTGATACCATGGACCAGGGCCATGCCTGCTCTCTTCTAATATCAAACATCTCTGTGGTGTTTGATACCATGGTCCAGGGCCATGGCTGCACTCTTGTACTATTAAACCTCTCTGTGGTCTTTGATACCATGGACCAGGGCCATGGATGCGCTCTTGTACTATTAAACCTCTCTGTGGTCTTTGATACCATGGACCAGGGCCATGTGTTCTCTCTTGTACAATTAAACCTCTCTGTGGTCTTTGAAACCATGGACCAGGGGCATGTATGCGCTCTTGTAATATCAAACATCTCTGTGGTCTTCGATACCATGGACCAGAGCCATGGCTGCACTCTTGTACAATTCAACCTCTCTCTGGTATTTGATACCATGGACCAGAACCATGTCTGAGCTCTTGTAATTCCAAAGCCTTCTGTGGTCTTTGACATCATGGTCCAGGGCCACGCCTGCTCTCTTGTACTATTAAACCTCTCTGTGGTGTTTGATACCATGGACTAGGGCCATGCCTGAACTCTTGTAATATTAAACCTCTCTTTGGTCGTTTACACCATGAACCAGGGCCATGCTTGTTCTCTTGAACTATTAAACCTCTCTGTGGCCTTTGATACCGTGGTCCAGGGCCATGCCTGCGCTCTTGTACAATTAAAACTCTCTGTGGTCTTTGATACCGTGGACCAGGGCCATGCTTGTTCTCTTGAACTATTAAACCTCTCTGTGGTCTTTGATACCATGGACCAGAACCATGTCTGCGCTCTTGTACTATCAAACCTCTCTGTGGCCTTTGATACCGTGGACCAGGGCCATGCCTGCACTCTTGTACTATTAAACCTCTCTGTGGTCTTTGATACCATGGATCAGGGCCATGCCTGGACTCTTGTACAATTAAACCTCTCTGTGGTCTTTGATACCATGGACCAGAGCCATGCCTGCTCTCTTGTACTATTAAACCTCTCTGTGGTCTTTGATACCATGGACCAGGGCCATACCTGCACTCTTCTACAATTAAACCTCTCTGTGGTCTTTGATACCATGGACCAGGGCCATGCCTGCGCTCTTGTACAATGAAACCTCTCCGTGGTCTTTGATACCATGACCAGGGCCATTCCTGCTCTCTTGTACTATTAAACCTCTCTGTGGTCTTCGATACCATGGACCAGGGCCATTGCTAAACTCTTGTACAATTAAACCTCTCTCTGGTCTTTGATACCATGGACCAGGGCCATGCCTGAGCTCTTGTAATTTCAAAGCCTTCTGTGGTCTTTGACATTTTGGTCCAGCGTCACGCCTGCTCTCTTGTACTATTAAACCTCTCTGTGGTCTTTGATACCATGGACCAGGGCCATGCCTGAGCTCTTGTAATTTCAAAGCCTTCTGTGGTCTTTGACATCATGGTCCAGGGCCACGCCTGTTCTCTTGTACTATTAAACCTTTCTGTGGTCTTTGATACCATGGACCAGGGCCATGCCTGCGCTCTTGTATTACTAAACCTCTCTTTCTTCTTTTATACCATGGACCAGAGCCATGCCTGCGCTCTTGTACTATTAAACCTCTCTGTGGTCTTTGATACCATGGACCAGAGCCATGCCTGCTCTCTTCTAATATCAAACACCTCTGTGGTGTTTGATATTATGGACTAGGGCCATGCCTGAACTCTTGTAATATTAAACCTCTCTTTGGTCTTTTACACCATGAACCAGGGCCATGTGTGTTGTCTTGTACTATTAAACCTCTCTGTGGTCTTTGATACCATGGACCAGGGCCATGCCTGTACTCTTGTACTATTAAACCTCTCTGTGGTCTTTGATACAATGGACCAGGGCCATTCCTGCGCTCTTGTACAATTAAACCTCTCTGTGGTCTTTGATACCATGGACCAGGGCCATGACTGCTCTCTTGTACTATTAAACCTCTCTGTGGTCTTTGATACCATGGACCAGGGCCATGCCTGCGCTCCTGTACAATTAAACCTCTCTGTGGTCATTGATACCATGGACCAGGGCCATGCCTGCGCTCCTGTACAATTAAACCTCTCTGTGGTCTTTGATACCATGGACCAGGGCCATGCCTGCGCTCTTGTACTATTAAACCTCTCTGTGGTCTTTGATACCATGGACCAGGGCCATGGATGCGTTCTTGTACTATTAAACCTCTCTGTGGTCTTTGATACCATGGACCAGGGCCATGCGTGCTCTCTTGTACAATTAAACCTCTCTGTGGTCTTTGATACCATGGACCAGGGCCATTCCTGCTCTCTTGTACTATTAAACCTCTCTGTGGTCTTTGAAACCATGGACCAGGGCCATGTATGCGCTCTTGTAATATCAAACATGTCTGTGGTCTTCGATACCATGGACCAGAGCCATGGCTGCACTCTTGTACAATTCAACCTCTCTCTGGTCTTTGATACCATGGACCAGAACCATGTCTGAGCTCTTGTAATTTCAAAGCCTTCTGTGGTCTTTGACATCATGGTCCAGGGCCACGCCTGCTCTCTTGTACTATTAAACCTCTCTGTGGTCTTTGATACCATGGACCAGGGCCATGCCTGCGCTCTTGTATTACTAAACCTCTCTTTGTTCTTTTATACCATGGACCAGAGCCATGCCTGCGCTCTTGTACTATTAAACCTCTCTGTGGTCTTTGATACCATGGACCAGAGCCATGCCTGCTCTCTTCTAATATCAAACACCTCTGTGGTGTTTGATACCATGGACTAGGGCCATGCCTGAACTCTTGTAATATTAAACCTCTCTTTGGTCGTTTACACCATGAACCAGGGCCATGCTTGTTCTCTTGAACTATTAAACCTCTCTGTGGCCTTTGATACCGTGGTCCAGGGCCATGCCTGCGCTCTTGTACAATTAAAACTCTCTGTGGTCTTTGATACCGTGGACCAGGGCCATGCTTGTTCTCTTGAACTATTAAACCTCTCTGTGGTCTTTGATACCATGGACCAGAACCATGTCTGCGCTCTTGTACTATCAAACCTCTCTGTGGCCTTTGATACCGTGGACCAGGGCCATGCCTGCACTCTTGTACTATTAAACCTCTCTGTGGTCTTTGATACCATGGATCAGGGCCATGCCTGGGCTCTTGTACAATTAAACCTCTCTGTGGTCTTTGATACCATGGACCAGAGCCATGCCTGCTCTCTTGTACTATTAAACCTCTCTGTGGTCTTTGATACCATGGACCAGGGCCATACCTGCACTCTTCTACAATTAAACCTCTCTGTGGTCTTTGATACCATGGACCAGGGCCATGCCTGCGCTCTTGTACAATGAAACCTCTCCGTGGTCTTTGATACCATGACCAGGGCCATTCCTGCTCTCTTGTACTATTAAACCTCTCTGTGGTCTTCGATACCATGGACCAGGGCCATTGCTAAACTCTTGTACAATTAAACCTCTCTCTGGTCTTTGATACCATGGACCAGGGCCATGCCTGAGCTCTTGTAATTTCAAAGCCTTCTGTGGTCTTTGACATTTTGGTCCAGCGTCACGCCTGCTCTCTTGTACTATTAAACCTTTCTGTGGTCTTTGATACCATGGACCAGGGCCATGCCTGCTCTCTTGTACTATTAAACCTCTCTGTGGTCTTTGATACCATGGACCAGGGCCATGCCTGAGCTCTTGTAATTTCAAAGCCTTCTGTGGTCTTTGACATCATGGTCCAGGGCCACGCCTGTTCTCTTGTACTATTAAACCTTTCTGTGGTCTTTGATACCATGGACCAGGGCCATGCCTGCGCTCTTGTATTACTAAACCTCTCTTTCTTCTTTTATACCATGGACCAGAGCCATGCCTGCGCTCTTGTACTATTAAACCTCTCTGTGGTATTTGATACCATGGACCAGAGCCATGCCTGCTCTCTTCTAATATCAAACACCTCTGTGGTGTTTGATATTATGGACTAGGGCCATGCCTGAACTCTTGTAATATTAAACCTCTCTTTGGTCTTTTACACCATGAACCAGGGCCATGTGTGTTGTCTTGTACTATTAAACCTCTCTGTGGTCTTTGATACCATGGACCAGGGCCATGCCTGTACTCTTGTACTATTAAACCTCTCTGTGGTCTTTGATACAATGGACCAGGGCCATTCCTGCGCTCTTGTGCAATTAAACCTCTCTGTGGTCTTTGATACCATGGACCAGGGCCATGACTGCTCTCTTGTACTATTAAACCTCTCTGTGGTCTTTGATACCATGGACCAGGGCCATGCCTGCGCTCCTGTACAATTAAACCTCTCTGTGGTCATTGATACCATGGACCAGGGCCATGCCTGCGCTCCTG
Source organism: Calotriton arnoldi (assembly GCA_963921515.1). Classification (NCBI taxonomy): domain Eukaryota; kingdom Metazoa; phylum Chordata; class Amphibia; order Caudata; family Salamandridae; genus Calotriton; species Calotriton arnoldi. The sequence continues at coordinate 1,035,358 of CAWUFW010004063.1, forward strand.
TACAATTAAACCTCTCTGTGGTCTTTGATACCATGGACCAGGGCCATGCCTGCGCTCTTGTACTATTAAACCTCTCAGTGGTCTTTGATACCATGGACCAGGGCCATGGATGCGCTCTTGTACTATTAAACCTCTCTGTGGTCTTTGATACCATGGACCAGGGCCATGCGTGCTCTCTTGTACAATTAAACCTCTCTGTGGTCTTTGATACCATGGACCAGGGCCATTCCTGCTCTCTTGTACTATTAAACCTCTCTGTGGTCTTTGAAACCATGGACCAGGGCCATGTATGCGCTCTTGTAATATCAAACATGTCTGTGGTCTTCGATACCATGGACCAGAGCCATGGCTGCACTCTTGTACAATTCAACCTCTCTCTGGTCTTTGATACCATGGACCAGAACCATGTCTGAGCTCTTGTAATTTCAAAGCCTTCTGTGGTCTTTGACATCATGGTCCAGGGCCACGCCTGCTCTCTTGTACTATTAAACCTCTCTGTGGTCTTTGATACCATGGACCAGGGCCATGCCTGAGCTCTTGTAATTTCAAAGCCTTCTGTGGTCTTTGACATCATGGTCCAGGGCCACGCCTGCTCTCTTGTACTATTAAACCTCTCTGTGGTCTTTGATACCATGGACCAGGGCCATGCCTGCGCTCTTGTATTACTAAACCTCTCTTTGTTCTTTTATACCATGGACCAGAGCCATGCCTGCGCTCTTGTACTATTAAACCTCTCTGTGGTCTTTGATACCATGGACCAGAGCCATGCCTGCTCTCTTCTAATATCAAACACCTCTGTGGTGTTTGATACCATGGACTAGGGCCATGCCTGAACTCTTGTAATATTAAACCTCTCTTTGGTCGTTTACACCATGAACCAGGTCCATGCTTGTTCTCTTGAACTATTAAACCTCTCTGTGGCCTTTGATACCGTGGTCCAGGGCCATGCCTGCGCTCTTGTACAATTAAACCTCTCTGTGGTCTTTGATACCGTGGACCAGGGCCATGCTTGTTCTCTTGAACTATTAAACCTCTCTTTGGTCTTTTACACCATGAACCAGGGCCATGTGTGTTCTCTTGTACTATTAAACCTCTCTGTGGTCTTTGATACCATGGACCAGGGCCATGCCTGCACTCTTGTACTATTAAACCTCTCTGTGGTCTTTGATTCCATGGATCAGGGCCATGCCTGGACTCTTGTACAATTAAACCTCTCTGTGGTCTTTGATACCATGGACCAGAGCCCTGCCTGCTCTCTTGCACTATTAAACCTCTCTGTGGTCTTTGATACCATGGACCAGGGCCATGCCTGCGCTCTTCTACAATTAAACCTCTCTGTGGTCTTTGATACCATGGACCAGGGCCATTCCTGCTCTCTTGTACTATTAAACCTCTCTGTGGTCTTCGATACCATGGACCAGGGCCATGGCTGAACTCTTGTACAATTAAACTTCTCTCTGGTCTTTGATACCATGGACCAGGGCCATGCCTGAGCTCTTGTAATTTCAAAGCCTTCTGTGGTCTTTGACATCATGGTCCAGCGTCACGCCTGCTCTCTTGTACTATTAAACCTCTCTGTGGTCTTTGATACCATGGACCAGGGCCATGCCTGCGCTCTTGTATTACTAAACCTCTCTTTGTTCTTTTATAGCATGGACCAGAGCCATGCCTGCGCTCTTGTACTATTAAACCTCTCTGTGGTCTTTGATACCATGGACCAGGGCCATGCGTGCTCTCTTGTACAATTAAACCTCTCTGTGGTCTTTGATACCATGGACCAGGGCCATTCCTGCTCTCTTGTACTATTAAACCTCTCTGTGGTCTTTGAAACCATGGACCAGGGCCATGTATGCGCTCTTGTAATATCAAACATCTCTGTGGTCTTCGATACCATGGACCAGAGCCATGGCTGCACTCTTGTACAATTCAACCTCTCTCTGGTCTTTGATACCATGGACCAGAACCATGTCTGAGCTCTTGTAATTTCAAAGCCTTCTGTGGTCTTTGACATCATGGTCCAGGGCCACGCCTGCTCTCTTGTACTATTAAACCTCTCTGTGGTCTTTGATACCATGGACCAGAGCCATGCCTGCTCTCTTCTAATATCAAACACCTCTGTGGTGTTTGATACCATGGACTAGGGCCATGCCTGAACTCTTGTAATATTAAACCTCTCTTTGGTCGTTTACACCATGAACCAGGTCCATGCTTGTTCTCTTGAACTATTAAACCTCTCTGTGGCCTTTGATACCGTGGTCCAGGGCCATGCCTGCGCTCTTGTACAATTAAACCTCTCTGTGGTCTTTGATACCGTGGACCAGGGCCATGCTTGTTCTCTTGAACTATTAAACCTCTCTTTGGTCTTTTACACCATGAACCAGGGCCATGTGTGTTCTCTTGTACTATTAAACCTCTCTGTGGTCTTTGATACCATGGACCAGGGCCATGCCTGCACTCTTGTACTATTAAACCTCTCTGTGGTCTTTGATACCATGGATCAGGGCCATGCCTGGGCTCTTGTACAATTAAACCTCTCTGTGGTCTTTGATACCATGGACCAGAGCCCTGCCTGCTCTCTTGTACTATTAAACCTCTCTGTGGTCTTTGATACCATGGACCAGGGCCATGTCTGCGCTCTTCTACAATTAAACCTCTCTGTGGTCTTTGGTACCATGGACCAGGGCCATTCCTGCTCTCTTGTACTATTAAACCTCTCTGTGGTCTTCGATACCATGGACCAGGGCCATGGCTGAACTCTTGTACAATTAAACCTCTCTCTGGTCTTTGATACCATGGACCAGGGCCATGCCTGAGCTCTTGTAATTTCAAAGCCTTCTGTGGTCTTTGACATCATGGTCCAGCGTCACGCCTGCTCTCTTGTACTATTAAACCTCTCTGTGGTCTTTGATACCATGGACCAGGGCCATGCCTGCGCTCTTGTATTACTAAACCTCTCTTTGTTCTTTTATAGCATGGACCAGAGCCATGCCTGCGCTCTTGTACTATTAAACCTCTCTGTGGTCTTTGATACCATGGACCAGGGCCATTCCTGCTCTCTTGTACTATTAAACCTCTCTGTGGTCTTTGATACCATGGACCAGGGCCATGCCTGCGCTCTTGTATTACTAAACCTCTCTTTGTTCTTTTATAGCATGGACCAGGGCCATGCGTGCTCTCTTGTACAATTAAACCTCTCTGTGGTCTTTGATACCATGGACCAGGGCCATTCCTGCTCTCTTGTACTATTAAACCTCTCTGTGGTCTTTGAAACCATGGACCAGGGCCATGTATGCGCTCTTGTAATATCAAACATCTCTGTGGTCTTCGATACCATGGACCAGAGCCATGGCTGCACTCTTGTACAATTCAACCTCTCTCTGGTCTTTGATACCATGGACCAGAACCATGTCTGAGCTCTTGTAATTTCAAAGCCTTCTGTGGTCTTTGACATCATGGTCCAGGCCCACGCCTGCTCTCTTGTACTATTAAACCTCTCTGTGGCCTTTGATACCATGGACCAGGGCCATGCCTGAGCTCTTGTAATTTCAAAGCCTTCTGTGGTCTTTGACATCATGGTCCAGGGCCACGCCTGCTCTCTTGTACTATTAAACCTCTCTGTGGTCTTTGATACCATGGACCAGGGCCATGCCTGCGGTCTTGTATTACTAAACCTCTCTTTGTTCTTTTATACCATGGACCAGGGCCATGCCTGAACTCTTGTAATATTAAACCTCTCTATGGTCTATTACACCATGAACCAGGGCCATGCGTGTTCTCTTGTACTATTAAACCTCTCTGTGGTCTTTGATACCATGGACCAGGGCCATGCCTGCACTCTTGTACTATTAAACCTCTCTGAGGTCTTTGATACCATGGACCAGGGCCATGCCTGCGCTCTTGTACTATTAAACCTCTCTGTGGTCTTTGATACCATAGACCAGGGCCATGCCTGCGCTCTTGTACAATTAAACCTCTCTCTGGTCTTTGATACCATGGACCAGAGCCATGCCTGCTCTCTTGTACTATTAAACCTCTCTCTGGTCTTTGATACCATGGACCAGAACCATGCCTGCGCTCTTGTACAATTAAACCTCTCTGTGGTCTTTGATACCATGGATCAGGGCCATGCCTGGGCTCTTGTACAATTAAACCTCTCTGTGGTCTTTGATACCATGGACCAGGGCCATGCCTGCACTCTTCTACAATTAAACCTCTCTGTGGTCTTTGATACCATGGACCAGGGCCATGCCTGCGCTCTTGTACAATGAAACCTCTCCGTGGTCTTTGATACCATGGACCAGGGCCATTCCTGCTCTCTTGTACTATTAAACCTCTCTGTGGTCTTCGATACCATGGACCAGGGCCATGGCTAAACTCTTGTACAATTAAACCTCTCTCTGGTCTTTGATACCATGGACCAGGGCCATGCCTGAGCTCTTGTAATTTCAAAGCCTTCTGTGGTCTTTGACATTTTGGTCCAGCGTCACGCCTGCTCTCTTGTACTATTAAACCTCTCTGTGGTCTTTGATACCATGGACCAGGGCCAAGCCTGAGCTCTTGTAATTTCAAAGCCTTCTGTGGTCTTTGACATCATGGTCCAGGGCCACGCCTGCTCTCTTGTACTATTAAACCTCTCTGTGGTCTTTGATACGATGGACCAGGGCCATGCCTACGCTCTTGTATTACTAAACCTCTCTTTGTTCTTTTATACCATGGACCAGAGCCATGCCTGCGCTCTTGTACTATCAAACACCTCTGTGGTGTTTGATACCATGGACTAGGGCCATGCCTGAACTCTTGTAATATTAAACCTCTGTTTGGTCGTTTACACCATGAACCAGGGCCATGCTTGTTCTCTTGAACTATTAAACCTCTCTGTGGCCTTTGATACCGTGGTCCAGGGCCATGCCTGCGCTCTTGTACAATTAAACCTCTCTGTGGTCTTTGATACCATGGATCAGGGCCATGCCTGGGCTCTTGTACAATTAAACCTCTCTGTGGTCTTTGATACCATGGACCAGAGCCATGCCTGCTCTCTTGTACTATTAAACCTCTCTGTGGTCTTTGATACCATGGACCAGGGCCATGCCTGCACTCTTCTACAATTAAACCTCTCTGTGGTCTTTGATACCATGGACCAGGGCCATGCCTGCGCTCTTGTACAATGAAACCTCTCCGTGGTCTTTGATACCATGGACCAGGGCCATTCCTGATCTCTTGTACTATTAAACCTCTCTGTGGTCTTCGATACCATGGACCAGGGCCATGGCTAAACTCTTGTACAATTAAACCTTTCTGTGGTCTTTGATACCATGGACCAGGGCCATGCCTGCGCTCTTGTACTATTAAACCTCTCTGTGGTCTTTGATACCATGGACCAGGGCCATGCCTGAGCTCTTGTAATTTCAAAGCCTTCTGTGGTCTTTGACATCATGGTCCAGGGCCACGCCTGTTCTCTTGTACTATTAAACCTTTCTGTGGTCTTTGATACCATGGACCAGGGCCATGCCTGCGCTCTTGTATTACTAAACCTCTCTTTCTTCTTTTATACCATGGACCAGAGCCATGCCTGCGCTCTTGTACTATTAAACCTCTCTGTGGTATTTGATACCATGGACCAGAGCCATGCCTGCTCTCTTCTAATATCAAACACCTCTGTGGTGTTTGATACTATGGACTAGGGCCATGCCTGAACTCTTGTAATATTAAACCTCTCTTTGGTCTTTTACACCATGAACCAGGGCCATGTGTGTTGTCTTGTACTATTAAACCTCTCTGTGGTCTTTGATACCATGGACCAGGGCCATGCCTGTACTCTTGTACTATTAAACCTCTCTGTGGTCTTTGATACAATGGACCAGGGCCATTCCTGCGCTCTTGTACAATTAAACCTCTCTGTGGTCTTTGATACCATGGACCAGGGCCATGACTGCTCTCTTGTACTATTAAACCTCTCTGTGGTCTTTGATACCATGGACCAGGGCCATGCCTGCGCTCCTGTACAATTAAACCTCTCTGTGGTCATTGATACCATGGACCAGCGCCATGCCTGCGCTCCTGTACAATTAAACCTCTCTGTGGTCTTTGATACCATGGACCAGGGCCATGCCTGCGCTCTTGTACTATTAAACCTCTCAGTGGTCTTTGATACCATGGACCAGGGCCATGGATGCGCTCTTGTACTATTAAACCTCTCTGTGGTCTTTGATACCATGGACCAGGGCCATGCGTGCTCTCTTGTACAATTAAACCTCTCTGTGGTCTTTGATACCATGGACCAGGGCCATTCCTGCTCTCTTGTACTATTAAACCTCTCTGTGGTCTTTGAAACCATGGACCAGGGCCATGTATGCGCTCTTGTAATATCAAACATGTCTGTGGTCTTCGATACCATGGACCAGAGCCATGGCTGCACTCTTGTACAATTCAACCTCTCTCTGGTCTTTGATACCATGGACCAGAACCATGTCTGAGCTCTTGTAATTTCAAAGCCTTCTGTGGTCTTTGACATCATGGTCCAGGGCCACGCCTGCTCTCTTGTACTATTAAACCTCTCTGTGGTCTTTGATACCATGGACCAGGGCCATGCCTGAGCTCTTGTAATTTCAAAGCCTTCTGTGGTCTTTGACATCATGGTCCAGGGCCACGCCTGCTCTCTTGTACTATTAAACCTCTCTGTGGTCTTTGATACCATGGACCAGGGCCATGCCTGCGCTCTTGTATTACTAAACCTCTCTTTGTTCTTTTATACCATGGACCAGAGCCATGCCTGCGCTCTTGTACTATTAAACCTCTCTGTGGTCTTTGATACCATGGACCAGAGCCATGCCTGCTCTCTTCTAATATCAAACACCTCTGTGGTGTTTGATACCATGGACTAGGGCCATGCCTGAACTCTTGTAATATTAAACCTCTCTTTGGTCGTTTACACCATGAACCAGGTCCATGCTTGTTCTCTTGAACTATTAAACCTCTCTGTGGCCTTTGATACCGTGGTCCAGGGCCATGCCTGCGCTCTTGTACAATTAAACCTCTCTGTGGTCTTTGATACCGTGGACCAGGGCCATGCTTGTTCTCTTGAACTATTAAACCTCTCTGTGGTCTTTTACACCATGAACCAGGGCCATGTGTGTTCTCTTGTACTATTAAACCTCTCTGTGGTCTTTGATACCATGGACCAGGGCCATGCCTGCACTCTTGTACTATTAAACCTCTCTGTGGTCTTTGATTCCATGGATCAGGGCCATGCCTGGACTCTTGTACAATTAAACCTCTCTGTGGTCTTTGATACCATGGACCAGAGCCCTGCCTGCTCTCTTGCACTATTAAACCTCTCTGTGGTCTTTGATACCATGGACCAGGGCCATGCCTGCGCTCTTCTACAATTAAACCTCTCTGTGGTCTTTGATACCATGGACCAGGGCCATTCCTGCTCTCTTGTACTATTAAACCTCTCTGTGGTCTTCGATACCATGGACCAGGGCCATGGCTGAACTCTTGTACAATTAAACCTCTCTCTGGTCTTTGATACCATGGACCAGGGCCATGCCTGAGCTCTTGTAATTTCAAAGCCTTCTGTGGTCTTTGACATCATGGTCCAGCGCCACGCCTGCTCTCTTGTACTATTAAACCTCTCTGTGGTCTTTGATACCATGGACCAGGGCCATGCCTGCGCTCTTGTATTACTAAACCTCTCTTTGTTCTTTTATAGCATGGACCAGAGCCATGCCTGCGCTCTTGTACTATTAAACCTCTCTGTGGTCTTTGATACCATGGACCAGGGCCATGCGTGCTCTCTTGTACAATTAAACCTCTCTGTGGTCTTTGATACCATGGACCAGGGCCATTCCTGCTCTCTTGTACTATTAAACCTCTCTGTGGTCTTTGAAACCATGGACCAGGGCCATGTATGCGCTCTTGTAATATCAAACATCTCTGTGGTCTTCGATACCATGGACCAGAGCCATGGCTGCACTCTTGTACAATTCAACCTCTCTGTGGTCTTTGATACCATGGACCAGAGCCATGCCTGAGCTCTTGTAATTTCAAAGCCTTCTGTGGTCTTTGACATCATGGTCCAGGGCCACGCCTGCTCTCTTGTACTATTAAACCTCTCTGTGGTCTTTGATACCATGGACCAGAGCCATGCCTGCTCTCTTCTAATATCAAACACCTCTGTGGTGTTTGATACCATGGACTAGGGCCATGCCTGAACTCTTGTAATATTAAACCTCTCTTTGGTCGTTTACACCATGAACCAGGTCCATGCTTGTTCTCTTGAACTATTAAACCTCTCTGTGGCCTTTGATACCGTGGTCCAGGGCCATGCCTGCGCTCTTGTACAATTAAACCTCTCTGTGGTCTTTGATACCGTGGACCAGGGCCATGCTTGTTCTCTTGTAACTATTAAACCTCTCTTTGGTCTTTTACACCATGAACCAGGGCCATGTGTGTTCTCTTGTACTATTAAACCTCTCTGTGGTCTTTGATACCATGGACCAGGGCCATGCCTGCACTCTTGTACTATTAAACCTCTCTGTGGTCTTTGATACCATGGATCAGGGCCATGCCTGGGCTCTTGTACAATTAAACCTCTCTGTGGTCTTTGATACCATGGACCAGAGCCCTGCCTGCTCTCTTGTACTATTAAACCTCTCTGTGGTCTTTGATACCATGGACCAGGGCCATGTCTGCGCTCTTCTACAATTAAACCTCTCTGTGGTCTTTGATACCATGGAGCAGGGCCATTCCTGCTCTCTTGTACTATTAAACCTCTCTGTGGTCTTCGATACCATGGACCAGGGCCATGGCTGAACTCTTGTACAATTAAACCTCTCTCTGGTCTTTGATACCATGGACCAGGGCCATGCCTGAGCTCTTGTAATTTCAAAGCCTTCTGTGGTCTTTGACATCATGGTCCAGCGTCACGCCTGCTCTCTTGTACTATTAAACCTCTCTGTGGTCTTTGATACCATGGACCAGGGCCATGCCTGCGCTCTTGTATTACTAAACCTCTCTTTGTTCTTTTATAGCATGGACCAGAGCCATGCCTGCGCTCTTGTACTATTAAACCTCTCTGTGGTCTTTGATACCATGGACCAGGGCCATTCCTGCTCTCTTGTACTATTAAACCTCTCTGTGGTCTTTGATACCATGGACCAGGGCCATGCCTGCGCTCTTGTATTACTAAACCTCTCTTTGTTCTTTTATAGCATGGACCAGGGCCATGCGTGCTCTCTTGTACAATTAAACCTCTCTGTGGTCTTTGATACCATGGACCAGGGCCATTCCTGCTCTCTTGTACTATTAAACCTCTCTGTGGTCTTTGAAACCATGGACCAGGGCCATGTATGCGCTCTTGTAATATCAAACATCTCTGTGGTCTTCGATACCATGGACCAGAGCCATGGCTGCACTCTTGTACAATTCAACCTCTCTCTGGTCTTTGATACCATGGACCAGAACCATGTCTGAGCTCTTGTAATTTCAAAGCCTTCTGTGGTCTTTGACATCATGGTCCAGGCCCACGCCTGCTCTCTTGTACTATTAAACCTCTCTGTGGCCTTTGATACCATGGACCAGGGCCATGCCTGAGCTCTTGTAATTTCAAAGCCTTCTGTGGTCTTTGACATCATGGTCCAGGGCCACGCCTGCTCTCTTGTACTATTAAACCTCTCTGTGGTCTTTGATACCATGGACCAGGGCCATGCCTGCGGTCTTGTATTACTAAACCTCTCTTTGTTCTTTTATACCATGGACCAGGGCCATGCCTGAACTCTTGTAATATTAAACCTCTCTATGGTCTATTACACCATGAACCAGGGCCATGCGTGTTCTCTTGTACTATTAAACCTCTCTGTGGTCTTTGATACCATGGACCAGGGCCATGCCTGCACTCTTGTACTATTAAACCTCTCTGAGGTCTTTGATACCATGGACCAGGGCCATGCCTGCGCTCTTGTACTATTAAACCTCTCTGTGGTCTTTGATACCATAGACCAGGGCCATGCCTGCGCTCTTGTACAATTAAACCTCTCTCTGGTCTTTGATACCATGGACCAGAGCCATGCCTGCTCTCTTGTACTATTAAACCTCTCTCTGGTCTTTGATACCATGGACCAGAACCATGCCTGCGCTCTTGTACAATTAAACCTCTCTGTGGTCTTTGATACCATGGATCAGGGCCATGCCTGGGCTCTTGTACAATTAAACCTCTCTGTGGTCTTTGATACCATGGACCAGGGCCATGCCTGCACTCTTCTACAATTAAACCTCTCTGTGGTCTTTGATACCATGGACCAGGGCCATGCCTGCGCTCTTGTACAATGAAACCTCTCCGTGGTCTTTGATACCATGGACCAGGGCCATTCCTGCTCTCTTGTACTATTAAACCTCTCTGTGGTCTTCGATACCATGGACCAGGGCCATGGCTAAACTCTTGTACAATTAAACCTCTCTCTGGTCTTTGATACCATGGACCAGGGCCATGCCTGAGCTCTTGTAATTTCAAAGCCTTCTGTGGTCTTTGACATTTTGGTCCAGCGTCACGCCTGCTCTCTTGTACTATTAAACCTCTCTGTGGTCTTTGATACCATGGACCAGGGCCATGCCTGAGCTCTTGTAATTTCAAAGCCTTCTGTGGTCTTTGACATCATGGTCCAGGGCCACGCCTGCTCTCTTGTACTATTAAACCTCTCTGTGGTCTTTGATACGATGGACCAGGGCCATGCCTACGCTCTTGTATTACTAAACCTCTCTTTGTTCTTTTATACCATGGACCAGGGCCACGCCTGCTCTCTTGTACTATCAAACACCTCTGTGGTGTTTGATACCATGGACTAGGGCCATGCCTGAACTCTTGTAATATTAAACCTCTCTTTGGTCGTTTACACCATGAACCAGGGCCATGCTTGTTCTCTTGAACTATTAAACCTCTCTGTGGCCTTTGATACCGTGGTCCAGGGCCATGCCTGCGCTCTTGTACAATTAAACCTCTCTGTGGTCTTTGATACCATGTATCAGGGCCATGCCTGGGCTCTTGTACAATTAAACCTCTCTGTGGTCTTTGATACCATGGACCAGAGCCATGCCTGCTCTCTTGTACTATTAAACCTCTCTGTGGTCTTTGATACCATGGACCAGGGCCATGCCTGCACTCTTCTACAATTAAACCTCTCTGTGGTCTTTGATACCATGGACCAGGGCCATGCCTGCGCTCTTGTACAATGAAACCTCTCCGTGGTCTTTGATACCATGGACCAGGGCCATTCCTGATCTCTTGTACTATTAAACCTCTCTGTGGTCTTCGATACCATGGACCAGGGCCATGGCTAAACTCTTGTACAATTAAACCTCTCTCTGGTCTTTGATACCATGGACCAGGGCCATGCCTGAGCTCTTGTAATTTCAAAGCCTTCTGTGGTCTTTGACATCATGGTCCAGGGCCACGCCTGTTCTCTTGTACTATTAAACCTTTCTGTGGTCTTTGATACCATGGACCAGGGCCATGCCTGCGCTCTTGTACTCTTAAACCTCTCTGCGGTCTTTGATACCATGGACCAGGGCCATGCCTGCGCTCTTGTACTCTTAAACCTCTCTGCGGTCTTTGATACCATGGACCAGGGCCATGCCTGCGCTCTTGTACTATTAAACCTCTCTGTGGTCTTTGATACCATGGACCAGAGCCATGCCTGCTCTCTTCTAATATCAAACACCTCTGTGGTGTTTGATACCATGGACTAGGGCCATGCCTGAACTCTTGTAATATTAAACCTCTCTTTGGTCTTTTACACCAGAACCAGGGCCATGTGTGTTCTCTTGTACTATTAAACCTCTCTGTGGTCTTTGATACCATGGACCAGAGCCATGCCTGCTCTCTTCTAATATCAAACACCTCTGTGGTGTTTGATACCATGGACTAGGGCCATGCCTGAACTCTTGTAATATTAAACCTCTCTTTGGTCTTTTACACCATGAACCAGGGCCATGTGTGTTCTCTTGTACTATTAAACCTCTCTGTGGTCTTTGATACCATGGACCAGAGCCATGCCTGCTCTCTTCTAATATCAAACACCTCTGTGGTGTTTGATACCATGGACTAGGGCCATGCCTGAACTCTTGTAATATTAAACCTCTCTTTGGTCTTTTACACCATGAACCAGGGCCATGTGTGTACTCTTGTACTATTAAACCTCTCTGTGGTCTTTGATACAATGGACCAGGGCCATTCCTGCGCTCTTGTACAATTAAACCTCTCTGTGGTCATTGATACCATGGGCCAGGGCCATGCCTGCGCTCTTGTACTATTAAACCTCTCTGTGGTCTTTGATACCATAGACCAGGGCCATGCCTGCACTCTTGTACTATTAAACCTCTCTGTGGTCTTTGATACCATGGACCAGGGCCATGGATGCGCTCTTGTACTATTAAACCTCTCTGTGGTCTTTGATACCATGGACCAGGGCCATGCGTGCTCTCTTGTACAATTAAACCTCTCTGTGGTCTTTGAAACCATGGACCAGGGCCATGTATGCGCTCTTGTAATATCAAACATGTCTGTGGTCTTCGATACCATGGACCAGAGCCATGGCTGCACTCTTGTACAATTCAACCTCTCTCTGGTCTTTGATACCATGGACCAGAACCATGTCTGAGCTCTTGTAATTTCAAAGCCTTCTGTGGTCTTTGACATCATGGTCCAGGGCCACGCCTGCTCTCTTGTACTATTAAACCTCTCTGTGGTCTTTGATACCATGGACCAGGGCCATGCCTGAGCTCTTGTAATTTCAAAGCCTTCTGTGGTCTTTGACATCATGGGCCAGGGCCACGCCTGCTCTCTTGTACTATTAAACCTCTCTGTGGTCTTTGATACCATGGACCAGGGCCATGCCTGCGCTCTTGTATTACTAAACCTCTCTTTGTTCTTTTATACCATGGACCAGAGCCATGCCTGCGCTCTTCTACTATTAAACCTCTCTGTGGTCTTTGATACCATGGACCAGAGCCATGCCTGCTCTCTTCTAATATCAAACACCTCTGTGGTGTTTGATACCATGGACTAGGGCCATGCCTGAACTCTTGTAATATTAAACCTCTCTTTGGTTGTTTACACCATGAACCAGGTCCATGCTTGTTCTCTTGTACAATTAAACCTCTCTGTGGTCTTTGATACCGTGGACCAGGGCCATGCTTGATCTCTTGAACTATTAAACCTCTCTGTGGTCTTTGATACCATGGACCAGAACCATGTCTGCGCTCTTGTACTATCAAACCTCTCTGTGGTCTTTGATACGGTGGACCAGGGCCATGCCTGCACTCTTGTACTATTAAACCTCTCTGTGGTGTTTGATACCATGGACTAGGGCCATGCCTGAACTCTTGTAATATTAAACCTCTCTTTGGTCGTTTACACCATGAACCAGGGCCATGCTTGTTCTCTTGAACTATTAAACCTCTCTGTGGCCTTTGATACCGTGGTCCAGGGCCATGCCTGCGCTCTTGTACAATTAAACCTCTCTGTGGTCTTTGATACCATGGATCAGGGCCATGCCTGAGCTCTTGTACAATTAAACCTCTCTGTGGTCTTTGATACCATGGACCAGAGCCATGCCTGCTCTCTTGTACTATTAAACCTCTCTGTGGTCTTTGATACCATGGACCAGGGCCATGCCTGCACTCTTCTACAATTAAACCTCTCTGTGGTCTTTGATACCATGGACCAGGGCCATGCCTGCGCTCTTGTACAATGAAACCTCTCCGTGGTCTTTGATACCATGGACCAGGGCCATTCCTGATCTCTTGTACTATTAAACCTCTCTGTGGTCTTCGATACCATGGACCAGGGCCATGGCTAAACTCTTGTACAATTAAACCTCTCTCTGGTCTTTGATACCATGGACCAGGGCCATGCCTGAGCTCTTGTAATTTCAAAGCCTTCTGTGGTCTTTGACATCATGGTCCAGGGCCACACCTGTTCTCTTGTACTATTAAACCTTTCTGTGGTCTTTGATACCATGGACCAGGGCCATGCCTGCGCTCTTGTACTCTTAAACCTCTCTGCGGTCTTTGATACCATGGACCAGGGCCATGCCTGCGCTCTTGTACTCTTAAACCTCTCTGCGGTCTTTGATACCATGGACCAGGGCCATGCCTGCGCTCTTGTACTATTAAACCTCTCTGTGGTCTTTGATACCATGGACCAGAGCCATGCCTGCTCTCTTCTAATATCAAACACCTCTGTGGTGTTTGATACCATGGACTAGGGCCATGCCTGAACTCTTGTAATATTAAACCTCTCTTTGGTCTTTTACACCATGAACCAGGGCCATGTGTGTTCTCTTGTACTATTAAACCTCTCTGTGGTCTTTGATACCATGGACCAGAGCCATGCCTGCTCTCTTCTAATATCAAACACCTCTGTGGTGTTTGATACCATGGACTAGGGACATGCCTGAACTCTTGTAATATTAAACCTCTCTTTGGTCTTTTACACCATGAACCAGGGCCATGTGTGTTCTCTTGTACTATTAAACCTCTCTGTGGTCTTTGATACCATGGACCAGAGCCATGCCTGCTCTCTTCTAATATCAAACACCTCTGTGGTGTTTGATACCATGGACTAGGGCCATGCCTGAACTCTTGTAATATTAAACCTCTCTTTGGTCTTTTACACCATGAACCAGGGCCATGTGTGTACTCTTGTACTATTAAACCTCTCTGTGGTCTTTGATACAATGGACCAGGGCCATTCCTGCGCTCTTGTACAATTAAACCTCTCTGTGGTCATTGATACCATGGGCCAGGGCCATGCCTGCGCTCTTGTACTATTAAACCTCTCTGTGGTCTTTGATACCATAGACCAGGGCCATGCCTGCGCTCTTGTACTATTAAACCTCTCTGTGGTCTTTGATACCATGGACCAGGGCCATGGATGCGCTCTTGTACTATTAAACCTCTCTGTGGTCTTTGATACCATGGACCAGGGCCATGCGTGCTCTCTTGTACAATTAAACCTCTCTGTGGTCTTTGAAACCATGGACCAGGGCCATGTATGCGCTCTTGTAATATCAAACATGTCTGTGGTCTTCGATACCATGGACCAGAGCCATGGCTGCACTCTTGTACAATTCAACCTCTCTCTGGTCTTTGATACCATGGACCAGGGCCATGCCTGAGCTCTTGTAATTTCAAAGCCTTCTGTGGTCTTTGACATCATGGGCCAGGGCCACGCCTGCTCTCTTGTACTATTAAACCTCTCTGTGGTCTTTGATACCATGGACCAGGGCCATGCCTGCGCTCTTGTATTACTAAACCTCTCTTTGTTTTTTATACCATGGACCAGAGCCATGCCTGCGCTCTTGTACTATTAAACCTCTCTGTGGTCTTTGATACCATGGACCAGAGCCATGCCTGCTCTCTTCTAATATCAAACACCTCTGTGGTGTTTGATACCATGGACTAGGGCCATGCCTGAACTCTTGTAATATTAAACCTCTCTTTGGTTGTTTACACCATGAACCAGGTCCATGCTTGTTCTCTTGTACAATTAAACCTCTCTGTGGTCTTTGATACCGTGGACCAGGGCCATGCTTGTTCTCTTGAACTATTAAACCTCTCTGTGGTCTTTGATACCATGGACCAGAACCATGTCTGCGCTCTTGTACTATCAAACCTCTCTGTGGTCTTTGATACCGTGGACCAGGGCCATGCCTGCACTCTTGTACTATTAAACCTCTCTGTGGTCTTTGATACCATGGATCAGGGCCATGCCTGGGCTCTTGTACAATTAAACCTCTCTGTGGTCTTTGATACCATGGACCAGAGCCTTGCCTGCTCTCTTGTACTATTAAACCTCTCTGTGGTCTTTGATACCATGGACCAGGGCCATGCCTGCGCTCTTCTACAATTAAACCTCTCTGTGGTCTTTGATACCATGGACCAGGGCCATTCCTGCTCTCTTGTACTATTAAACCTCTCTGTGGTCTTTGATACCATGGACCAGGGCCATGCCTGCGCTCTTGTATTACTAAACCTCTCTTTGTTCTTTTATAGCATGGACCAGAGCCATGCCTGCGCTCTTGTACTATTAAACCTCTCTGTGGTCTTTGATACCATGGACCAGGGCCATGCGTGCTCTCTTGTACAATTAAACCTCTCTGTGGTCTTTGATACCATGGACCAGGGCCATTCCTGCTCTCTTGTACTATTAAACCTCTCTGTGGTCTTTGAAACCATGGACCAGGGCCATGTATGCGCTCTTGTAATATCAAACATCTCTGTGGTCTTCGATACCATGGACCAGAGCCATGGCTGCACTCTTGTACAATTCAACCTCTCTCTGGTCTTTGATACCATGGACCAGAACCATGTCTGAGCTCTTGTAATTTCAAAGCCTTCTGTGGTCTTTGACATCATGGTCCAGGGCCACGCCTGCTCTCTTGTACTATTAAACCTCTCTGTGGTCTTTGATACCATGGACCAGGGCCATGCCTGAGCTCTTGTAATTTCAAAGCCTTCTGTGGTCTTTGACATCATGGTCCAGGGCCACGCCTGCTCTCTTGTACTATTAAACCTCTCTGTGGTCTTTGATACCATGGACCAGGGCCATGCCTGCGGTCTTGTATTACTAAACCTCTCTTTGTTCTTTTATACCATGGACCAGGGCCATGCCTGAACTCTTGTAATATTAAACCTCTCTTTGGTCTTTTACACCATGAACCAGGGCCATGCGTGTTCTCTTGTACTATTAAACCTCTCTGTGGTCTTTGATACCATGGACCAGGGCCATGCCTGCACTCTTGTACTATTAAACCTCTCTGTGGTCTTTGATACCATGGACCAGGGCCATTCCTGCGCTCTTGTACAATTAAACCTCTCTGTGGTCTTTGATACCATGGACCAGGGCCATGCCTGCTCTCTTGTACTATTAAATCTCTCTGTGGTCTTTGATACCATGGACCAGGGCCATTCCTGCGCTCTTGTACAATTAAACCTCTCTGTGGTCTTTGATATCATGGACCAGGGCCATGACTGCTCTCTTGTACTATTAAACCTCTCTGTGGTCTTTGATACCATGGACCAGGGCCATTCCTGCGCTCTTGTACAATTAAACCTCTCTGTGGTCTTTGATACCGTGGACCAGGGCCATGCCTGCGCTCTTGTATTACTAAACCTCTCTTTGTTCTTTTATACCATGGACCAGGGCCATGCCTGAACTCTTGTAATATTAAACCTCTCTTTGGTCTTTTACACCATGAACCAGGGCCATGCGTGTTCTCTTGTACTATTAAACCTCTCTGTGGTCTTTGATACCATGGACCAGGGCCATGCCTGCACTCTTGTACTATTAAACCTCTCTGTGGTCTTTGATACCATGGACCAGGGCCATTCCTGCGCTCTTGTACAATTAAACCTCTCTGTGGTCTTTGATACCATGGACCAGGGCCATGCCTGCGCTCTTGTACTATTAAACCTCTCTGTGGTCTTTGATACCGTAGACCAGGACCATGCCTGCGCTCTTGTACTATTAAACCTCTCTGTGGTCTTTGATACCATGGACCAGGGCCATGGATGCGCTCTTGTACTATTAAACCTCTCTGTGGTCTTTGATACCATGGACCAGGGCCATGCGTGCTCTCTTGTACAATTAAACCTCTCTGTGGTCTTTGATACCATGGACCAGGGCCATTCCTGCTCTCTTGTACTATTAAACCTCTCTGTGGTCTTTGAAACCATGGACCAGGGCCATGTATGCGCTCTTGTAATATCAAACATCTCTGTGGTCTTCGATACCATGGACCAGAGCCATGGCTGCACTCTTGTACAATTCAACCTCTCTCTGGTCTTTGATACCATGGACCAGAACCATGTCTGAGCTCTTGTAATTTCAAAGCCTTCTGTGGTCTTTGACATCATGGTCCAGGGCCACGCCTGCTCTCTTGTACTATTAAACCTCTCTGTGGTCTTTGATACCATGGACCAGGGCCATGCCTGAGCTCTTGTAATTTCAAAGCCTTCTGTGGTCTTTGACATCATGGTCCAGGGCCACGCCTGCTCTCTTGTACTATTAAACCTCTCTGTGGTCTTTGATACCATGGACCAGGGCCATGCCTGCGCTCTTGTATTACTAAACCTCTCTTTGTTCTTTTATACCATGGACCAGAGCCATGCCTGCGCTCTTGTACTATTAAACCTCTCTGTGGCCTTTGATACCGTGGTCCAGGGCCATGCCTGCGCTCTTGTACAATTAAACCTCTCTGTGGTCTTTGATACCGTGGACCAGGGCCATGCTTGTTCTCTTGAACTATTAAACCTCTCTGTGGTCTTTGATACCATGGACCAGAACCATGTCTGCGCTCTTGTACTATTAAACCTCTCTGTGGTCTTTGATACCATGGATCAGGGCCGTGCCTTGGCTCTTGTACAATTAAACCTCTCTGTGGTCTTTGATACCATGGACCAGGGCCATGCCTGCGCTCTTCTACAATTAAACCTCTCTGTGGTCTTTGATACCATGGACCAGGGCCATTCCTGCTCTCTTGTACTATTAAACCTCTCTGTGGAATTCGATACCATGGACCAGGGCCATGTCTGAACTCTTGTACAATTAAACCTCTCTCTGGTCTTTGATACCATGGACCAGGGCCATGCCTGAGCTCTTGTAATTTCAAAGCCTTCTGTGGTCTTTGACATCATGGTCCAGCGTCACGCCTGCCCTCTTGTACTATTAAACCTCTCTGTGGTCTTTGATACCATGGACCAGGGCCATGCCTGAGCTCTTGTAATTTCAAAGCCTTCTGTGGTCTTTGACATCATGGTCCAGGGCCACGCCTGTTCTCTTGTACTATTAAACCTTTCTGTGGTCTTTGATACCATGGACCAGGGCCATGCCTGCGCTCTTGTATTACTAAACCTCTCTTTCTTCTTTTATACCATGGACCAGAGCCATGCCTGCGCTCTTGTACTATTAAACCTCTCTGTGGTCTTTGATACCATGGACCAGAGCCATGCCTGCGCTCTTGTACTATTAAACCTCTCTGTGGTCTTTGATACCATGGACCAGAGCCATGCCTGCTCTCTTCTAATATCAAACACCTCTGTGGTGTTTGATACCATGGACTAGGGCCATGCCTGAACTCTTGTAATATTAAACCTCTCTTTGGTCTTTTACACCATGAACCAGGGCCATGTGTGTTCTCTTGTACTATTAAACCTCTCTGTGGTCTTTGATACCATGGACCAGAGCCATGCCTGCTCTCTTCTAATATCAAACACCTCTGTGGTGTTTGATACCATGGACTAGGGACATGCCTGAACTCTTGTAATATTAAACCTCTCTTTGGTCTTTTACACCATGAACCAGGGCCATGTGTGTTCTCTTGTACTATTAAACCTCTCTGTGGTCTTTGATACCATGGACCAGAGCCATGCCTGCTCTCTTCTAATATCAAACACCTCTGTGGTGTTTGATACCATGGACTAGGGCCATGCCTGAACTCTTGTAATATTAAACCTCTCTTTGGTCTTTTACACCATGAACCAGGGCCATGTGTGTACTCTTGTACTATTAAACCTCTCTGTGGTCTTTGATACAATGGACCAGGGCCATTCCTGCGCTCTTGTACAATTAAACCTCTCTGTGGTCATTGATACCATGGGCCAGGGCCATGCCTGCGCTCTTGTACTATTAAACCTCTCTGTGGTCTTTGATACCATAGACCAGGGCCATGCCTGCGCTCTTGTACTATTAAACCTCTCTGTGGTCTTTGATACCATGGACCAGGGCCATGGATGCGCTCTTGTACTATTAAACCTCTCTGTGGTCTTTGATACCATGGACCAGGGCCATGCGTGCTCTCTTGTACAATTAAACCTCTCTGTGGTCTTTGAAACCATGGACCAGGGCCATGTATGCGCTCTTGTAATATCAAACATGTCTGTGGTCTTCGATACCATGGACCAGAGCCATGGCTGCACTCTTGTACAATTCAACCTCTCTCTGGTCTTTGATACCATGGACCAGGGCCATGCCTGAGCTCTTGTAATTTCAAAGCCTTCTGTGGTCTTTGACATCATGGGCCAGGGCCACGCCTGCTCTCTTGTACTATTAAACCTCTCTGTGGTCTTTGATACCATGGACCAGGGCCATGCCTGCGCTCTTGTATTACTAAACCTCTCTTTGTTCTTTTATACCATGGACCAGAGCCATGCCTGCGCTCTTGTACTATTAAACCTCTCTGTGGTCTTTGATACCATGGACCAGAGCCATGCCTGCTCTCTTCTAATATCAAACACCTCTGTGGTGTTTGATACCATGGACTAGGGCCATGCCTGAACTCTTGTAATATTAAACCTCTCTTTGGTTGTTTACACCATGAACCAGGTCCATGCTTGTTCTCTTGTACAATTAAACCTCTCTGTGGTCTTTGATACCGTGGACCAGGGCCATGCTTGTTCTCTTGAACTATTAAACCTCTCTGTGGTCTTTGATACCATGGACCAGAACCATGTCTGCGCTCTTGTACTATCAAACCTCTCTGTGGTCTTTGATACCGTGGACCAGGGCCATGCCTGCACTCTTGTACTATTAAACCTCTCTGTGGTCTTTGATACCATGGATCAGGGCCATGCCTGGGCTCTTGTACAATTAAACCTCTCTGTGGTCTTTGATACCATGGACCAGAGCCTTGCCTGCTCTCTTGTACTATTAAACCTCTCTGTGGTCTTTGATACCATGGACCAGGGCCATGCCTGCGCTCTTCTACAATTAAACCTCTCTGTGGTCTTTGATACCATGGACCAGGGCCATTCCTGCTCTCTTGTACTATTAAACCTCTCTGTGGTCTTTGATACCATGGACCAGGGCCATGCCTGCGCTCTTGTATTACTAAACCTCTCTTTGTTCTTTTATAGCATGGACTAGAGCCATGCCTGCGCTCTTGTACTATTAAACCTCTCTGTGGTCTTTGATACCATGGACCAGGGCCATGCGTGCTCTCTTGTACAATTAAACCTCTCTGTGGTCTTTGATACCATGGACCAGGGCCATTCCTGCTCTCTTGTACTATTAAACCTCTCTGTGGTCTTTGAAACCATGGACCAGGGCCATGTATGCGCTCTTGTAATATCAAACATCTCTGTGGTCTTCGATACCATGGACCAGAGCCATGGCTGCACTCTTGTACAATTCAACCTCTCTCTGGTCTTTGATACCATGGACCAGAACCATGTCTGAGCTCTTGTAATTTCAAAGCCTTCTGTGGTCTTTGACATCATGGTCCAGGGCCACGCCTGCTCTCTTGTACTATTAAACCTCTCTGTGGTCTTTGATACCATGGACCAGGGCCATGCCTGAGCTCTTGTAATTTCAAAGCCTTCTGTGGTCTTTGACATCATGGTCCAGGGCCACGCCTGCTCTCTTGTACTATTAAACCTCTCTGTGGTCTTTGATACCATGGACCAGGGCCATGCCTGCGGTCTTGTATTACTAAACCTCTCTTTGTTCTTTTATACCATGGACCAGGGCCATGCCTGAACTCTTGTAATATTAAACCTCTCTTTGGTCTTTTACACCATGAACCAGGGCCATGCGTGTTCTCTTGTACTATTAAACCTCTCTGTGGTCTTTGATACCATGGACCAGGGCCATGCCTGCACTCTTGTACTATTAAACCTCTCTGTGGTCTTTGATACCATGGACCAGGGCCATTCCTGCGCTCTTGTACAATTAAACCTCTCTGTGGTCTTTGATACCATGGACCAGGGCCATGCCTGCTCTCTTGTACTATTAAATCTCTCTGTGGTCTTTGATACCATGGACCAGGGCCATTCCTGCGCTCTTGTACAATTAAACCTCTCTGTGGTCTTTGATATCATGGACCAGGGCCATGACTGCTCTCTTGTACTATTAAACCTCTCTGTGGTCTTTGATACCATGGACCAGGGCCATTCCTGCGCTCTTGTACAATTAAACCTCTCTGTGGTCTTTGATACCGTGGACCAGGGCCATGCCTGCGCTCTTGTATTACTAAACCTCTCTTTGTTCTTTTATACCATGGACCAGGGCCATGCCTGAACTCTTGTAATATTAAACCTCTCTTTGGTCTTTTACACCATGAACCAGGGCCATGCGTGTTCTCTTGTACTATTAAACCTCTCTGTGGTCTTTGATACCATGGACCAGGGCCATGCCTGCACTCTTGTACTATTAAACCTCTCTGTGGTCTTTGATACCATGGACCAGGGCCATTCCTGCGCTCTTGTACAATTAAACCTCTCTGTGGTCTTTGATACCATGGACCAGGGCCATGCCTGCGCTCTTGTACTATTAAACCTCTCTGTGGTCTTTGATACCGTAGACCAGGACCATGCCTGCGCTCTTGTACTATTAAACCTCTCTGTGGTCTTTGATACCATGGACCAGGGCCATGGATGCGCTCTTGTACTATTAATCCTCTCTGTGGTCTTTGATACCATGGACCAGGGCCATGCGTGCTCTCTTGTACAATTAAACCTCTCTGTGGTCTTTGATACCATGGACCAGGGCCATTCCTGCTCTCTTGTACTATTAAACCTCTCTGTGGCCTTTGAAACCATGGACCAGGGCCATGTATGCGCTCTTGTAATATCAAACATCTCTGTGGTCTTCGATACCATGGACCAGAGCCATGGCTGCACTCTTGTACAATTCAACCTCTCTCTGGTCTTTGATACCATGGACCAGAACCATGTCTGAGCTCTTGTAATTTCAAAGCCTTCTGTGGTCTTTGACATCATGGTCCAGGGCCACGCCTGCTCTCTTGTACTATTAAACCTCTCTGTGGTCTTTGATACCATGGACCAGGGCCATGCCTGAGCTCTTGTAATTTCAAAGCCTTCTGTGGTCTTTGACATCATGGTCCAGGGCCACGCCTGCTCTCTTGTACTATTAAACCTCTCTGTGGTCTTTGATACCATGGACCAGGGCCATGCCTGCGCTCTTGTATTACTAAACCTCTCTTTGTTCTTTTATACCATGGACCAGAGCCATGCCTGCGCTCTTGTACTATTAAACCTCTCTGTGGCCTTTGATACCGTGGTCCAGGGCCATGCCTGCGCTCTTGTACAATTAAACCTCTCTGTGGTCTTTGATACCGTGGACCAGGGCCATGCTTGTTCTCTTGAACTATTAAACCTCTCTGTGGTCTTTGATACCATGGACCAGAACCATGTCTGCGCTCTTGTACTATTAAACCTCTCTGTGGTCTTTGATACCATGGATCAGGGCCGTGCCTTGGCTCTTGTACAATTAAACCTCTCTGTGGTCTTTGATACCATGGACCAGGGCCATGCCTGCGCTCTTCTACAATTAAACCTCTCTGTGGTCTTTGATACCATGGACCAGGGCCATTCCTGCTCTCTTGTACTATTAAACCTCTCTGTGGAATTCGATACCATGGACCAGGGCCATGTCTGAACTCTTGTACAATTAAACCTCTCTCTGGTCTTTGATACCATGGACCAGGGCCATGCCTGAGCTCTTGTAATTTCAAAGCCTTCTGTGGTCTTTGACATCATGGTCCAGCGTCACGCCTGCCCTCTTGTACTATTAAACCTCTCTGTGGTCTTTGATACCATGGACCAGGGCCATGCCTGAGCTCTTGTAATTTCAAAGCCTTCTGTGGTCTTTGACATCATGGTCCAGGGCCACGCCTGTTCTCTTGTACTATTAAACCTTTCTGTGGTCTTTGATACCATGGACCAGGGCCATGCCTGCGCTCTTGTATTACTAAACCTCTCTTTCTTCTTTTATACCATGGACCAGAGCCATGCCTGCGCTCTTGTACTATTAAACCTCTCTGTGGTCTTTGATACCATGGACCAGAGCCATGCCTGCGCTCTTGTACTATTAAACCTCTCTGTGGTCTTTGATACCATGGACCAGAGCCATGCCTGCTCTCTTCTAATATCAAACACCTCTGTGGTGTTTGATACCATGGACTAGGGCCATGCCTGAACTCTTGTAATATTAAACCTCTCTTTGGTCTTTTACACCATGAACCAGGGCCATGTGTGTTCTCTTGTACTATTAAACCTCTCTGTGGTCTTTGATACCATGGACCAGGGCCATGCCTGCACTCTTGTACTATTAAACCTCTCTGTGGTCTTTGATACCATGGACCAGGGCCATTCCTGCGCTCTTGTACAATTAAACGTCTCTGTGGTCTTTGATACCATGGACCAGGGCCATTCCTGCTCTCTTGTACTATTAAACCTCTCTGTGGTCTTTGATACCATCGACCAGGGCCATGCCTGCGCTCTTGTACAATTAAACCTCTCTGTGGTCTTTGATACCGTGGACCAGGGCCATGCCTGCACTCTTGTACTATTAAACCTCTCAGTGGTCTTTGATACCATGGACCAGGGCCATGCCTGCGCTATTGTACAATTAAACATCTCTGTGGTCTTTGATACCATGGACCAGGGCCATTCCTGCTGTCTTGTACTATTAAACCTCTCTGTGGTCTTTGATACCGTGGACAAGTGCCATGCCTGCGCTCTTCTACAATTAAACCTCTCTGTGGTCTTTGATACCGTGGACCAGGGCC
Source organism: Calotriton arnoldi (assembly GCA_963921515.1). Taxonomy (NCBI): domain Eukaryota; kingdom Metazoa; phylum Chordata; class Amphibia; order Caudata; family Salamandridae; genus Calotriton; species Calotriton arnoldi. The sequence continues at coordinate 1,059,942 of CAWUFW010004063.1, forward strand.
ATGCCTGCATTCTTGTAATATCAAACATCTCTGTGGTCTTTGATACCATGGACCAGGGCCATGCCTTCACTCTTGTAATATCAAACCCTTCTGTGGTCTTTGATACCATGGACCAGGGCCATTCCTGCTCTCTTGTAATATCAAACATCTCTGTGGTCTTTAATACCACGGACCAGGACCATGCCTGCGCTCTGGCACTATTAAACCTCTCTGTGGTCTTTTTTTTTTTTTAACTCTTTTTATTGAACATAACAGCAAAGACACAGCTGAGTTGTTATTAGCAAGCCAATGACAGGTTACAGCATTGATATTCCATATGTTAAATTTCACATCATGAATCACTTCCAATCGTATGGGCTTTTCCCAATGCATTCAACAGGCTAGCAAACTTCCCTGCCTCTCCCCTGTTTAATTCAGCCGCAGGGGACAAACCTCTTTGTGGTCTTTGATACCGTGGACCAGGGCCATGCCTGCATTCTTGTACTATTAAACATCTCTGTGGTCTTTGATACCATGGACCAGGGCCATGCCTGCACTCTTGTACTATTAAGCCTCTCTGTGGTCATTGATACCGTGGACCAGGGCCATGCCTGCTCTCTTCTAATATCAAACATCTCTGTGGTGTTTATACCATGGTCCAGGGCCATGCCTGCACTCTTGTACTATTAAACCTCTCTACAGTCTTTGATACCATGGACCAGGGCCATGCCTGTGCTCTTGTAATTCAAACCGCTCTGTGGTCTTTGATACCATGGACCAGGGCCATGCCTGCACTCTTCTACTATTAAACCTCTCTGTGGTCTTTGATACCATGGACCAGGTCCATGCATGCTCTCTTGTACTATTAAACTCTCTGTGGTCATTGATACCATGGACCAGGGCCATGCCTGCGCTCTTGTACTATTAAACCTCTCTGTGGTCTTTGATACCATGGACCAGGGCCATGCCTGCGCTCTTGTACTATTAAACCTCTCTGTGGTCTTTGATACCATGGACCAGGTCCATGCCTGCGCTCTTGTACTATTAAACCTCTCTGTGGTCTTTGATACCATGGACCAGAAACATGCCTGAGCTCTTGTAATTTCAAAGCCTTCTGTGGTCTTTGACATCATGGTCCAGGGCCACGCCTGCTCTCTTGTACTATTAAACCTCTCGGTGGTCTTTGATACCATGGACCAGGGCCATGCCTGAGCTCTTGTAATTTCAAAGCCTTTTGTGGTCTTTGACATCATGGTCCAGGGCCACGCCTGCTCTCTTGTACTATTAAACCTCTCTGTGGTCTTTGATACCATGGACCAGGTCCATGCATGCTCTCTTGTACTATTAAACTCTCTGTGGTCATTGATACCATGGACCAGGGCCATGCATGCTCTCTTGTACTATTAAACTCTCTGTGGTCTTTGATACCATGGACCAGGGCCATGCCTGCGCTCTTGTACTATTAAACCTCTCTGTGGTCTTTGATACCATGGACCAGGTCCATGCCTGCGCTCTTGTACTATTAAACCTCTCTGTGGTCTTTGATACCATGGACCAGAAACATGCCTGAGCTCTTGTAATTTCAAAGCCTTCTGTGGTCTTTGACATCATGGTCCAGGGCCACGCCTGCTCTCTTGTACTATTAAACCTCTCGGTGGTCTTTGATACCATGGACCAGGGCCATGCCTGAGCTCTTGTAATTTCAAAGCCTTTTGTGGTCTTTGACATCATGGTCCAGGGCCACGCCTGCTCTCTTGTACTATTAAACCTCTCTGTGGTCTTTGATACCATGGACCAGGGCCATGCCTGCGCTCTTGTATTACTAAACCTCTCTTTGTTCTTTTATACCATGGACCAGAGCCATGCCTGCGCTCTTGTACTATTAAACCTCTCTGTGGTCTTTGATACCATGGACCAGAGCCATGCCTGCTCTCTTCTAATATCAAACACCTCTGTGGTGTTTGATACCATGGACCAGGGCCATGCCTGAACTCTTGTAATATTAAACCTCTCTTTGGTCGTTTACACCATGAACCAGGGCCATGCTTGTTCTCTTGAACTATTAAACCTCTCTGTGGTCTTTGATACCGTGGTCCAGGGCCATGCATGCGCTCTTGTACAATTAAACCTCTCTGTGGTCTTTGATACCGTGGACCAGGGCCATGCTTGTTCTCTTGAACTATTAAACCTCTCTGTGGTCTTTGATACCATGGACCACAACCATGTCTGCATTCTTGTACTATTAAACCTCTCTGTGGTCTTTGATACCGTGGACAAGGGCCATGCTTGTTCTCTTGAACTATCAAACCTCTCTGTGGTCTTTGATACCATGGACCAGGGCCATGCCTGCACTCTTGTACTATCAAACCTCTCTGTGGTCTTTGATACCATGGACCAGGGCCATTCCTGCTCTCTTGTACTATTAAACCTCTCTGTGGTCTTTGATACCATGGACCAGGGCCGTGCCTGCGCTCTTGTACTATTAAACCTCTCTGTGGTCTTTGATACCATGGACCAGGGCCATGCCTGAGCTCTTGTAATTTCAAAGCCTTCTGTGGTCTTTGACATCATGGTCCAGGGCCACGCCTGCTCTCTTGCACTATTAAACCTCTCTGTGGTCTTTGATACCATGGACCAGGGCCATGCCTGCGCTCTTGTATTACTAAACCTCTCTTTGTTCTTTTATGCCATGGACCAGAGCCATGCCTGCGCTCTTGTACAATTAAACCTCTCTGTGGTCTTTGATACCATGGACCAGGGCCATGCCTGCGCTCTTGTATTACTAAACCTCTCTTTGTTCTTTTACACCATGAACCAGGGCCATGCGTGTTCTCTTGTACTATTAAACCTCTCTAGGGTCTTTGATACCATGCTCCAGGGCCATGCCTGCGCTCTTGTACAATTAAACCTCTCTGTGGTCTTTGATACTGTGGACTAGGGCCATGCCTGATCTCTTGTAATATTAAACCTCTCTTTGGTCTTTTACACAATGAACCAGGGCCATCCTTGTTCTCTTGAACTATTAAACCTCTCTGTGGTCTTTGACACCATGGACCAGGGCCATGCTTGTTCTCTTGAACTATCAAACCTCTCTGTGGTCTTTGATACCATGGACCAGGGCCATGCCTGCACTCTTGTACTATTAAGCCTCTCTGTGGTCATTGATACCGTGGACCAGGGCCATGCCTGCTCTCTTCTAATATCAAACATCTCTGTGGTGTTTATACCATGGTCCAGGGCCATGCCTGCACTCTTGTACTATTAAACCTCTCTACAGTCTTTGATACCATGGACCAGGGCCATGCCTGTGCTCTTGTAATTCAAACCGCTCTGTGGTCTTTGATACCATGGACCAGGGCCATGCCTGCTCTCTTCTAATATCAAACATCTCTGTGGGGTTTATACCATGGTCCAGGGCCATGCCTGCACTCTTGTACTATTAAACCTCTCTACAGTCTTTGATACCATGGACCAGGGCCATGCCTGTGCTCTTGTACTATTAAACCTCTCTGTGGTCTTTGATACCATGGACCAGTGCCATGCCTGCACTCTTCTACTATTAAACCTCTCTGTGGTCTTTGATACCATGGACCAGGTCCATGCATGCTCTCTTGTACTATTAAACTCTCTGTGGTCATTGATACCATGGACCAGGGCCATGCCTGCGCTCTTGTACTATTAAAACTCTCTGTGGTCTTTGATACCATGGACCAGGTCCATGCCTGCGCTCTTGTACTATTAAACCTCTCTGTGGTCTTTGATACCATGGACCAGGGCCATGCCTGCGCTCTTGTACTATTAAACCTCTCTGTGTTCTTTGATACCATGGACCAGGGCCATGTATGCGCTCTTGTAATATCAAACATCTCTGTGGTCTTCGATACCACGGACCAGGGCCATGGATGCACTCTTCTACAATTCAACCTCTCTCTGGTCTTTGATACCATGGACCAGAAACATGCCTGAGCTCTTGTAATTTCAAAGCCTTCTGTGGTCTTTGACATCATGGTCCAGGGCCACGCCTGCTCTCTTGTACTATTAAACCTCTCGGTGGTCTTTGATACCATGGACCAGGGCCATGCCTGAGCTCTTGTAATTTCAAAGCCTTCTGTGGTCTTTGACATCATGGTCCAGGGCCACGCCTGCTCTCTTGTACTATTAAACCTCTCTGTGGTCTTTGATACCAATGACCAGGGCCATGCCTGCGCTCTTGTATTACTAAACCTCTCTTTGTTCTTTTATACCATGGACCAGAGCCATGCCTGCGCTCTTGTACTATTAAACCTCTCTGTGGTCTTTGATACCATGGACCAGAGCCATGCCTGCTCTCTTCTAATATCAAACACCTCTGTGGTGTTTGATACCATGGACCAGGGCCATGCCTGAACTCTTGTAATATTAAACCTCTCTTTGGTCGTTTACACCATGAACCAGGGCCATGCTTGTTCTCTTGAACTATTAAACCTCTCTGTGGTCTTTGATACCGTGGTCCAGGGCCATGCATGCGCTCTTGTACAATTAAACCTCTCTGTGGTCTTTGATACCGTGGACCAGGGCCATGCTTGTTCTCTTGAACTATTAAACCTCTCTGTGGTCTTTGATACCATGGACCACAACCATGTCTGCATTCTTGTACTATTAAACCTCTCTGTGGTCTTTGATACCGTGGACAAGGGCCATGCTTGTTCTCTTGAACTATCAAACCTCTCTGTGGTCTTTGATACCATGGACCAGGGCCATGCCTGCACTCTTGTACTATCAAACCTCTCTGTGGTCTTTGATACCATGGACCAGGGCCATTCCTGCTCTCTTGTACTATTAAACCTCTCTGTGGTCTTTGATACCATGGACCAGGGCCGTGCCTGCGCTCTTGTACTATTAAACCTCTCTGTGGTCTTTGATACCATGGACCAGGGCCATGCCTGAGCTCTTGTAATTTCAAAGCCTTCTGTGGTCTTTGACATCATGGTCCAGGGCCACGCCTGCTCTCTTGCACTATTAAACCTCTCTGTGGTCTTTGATACCATGGACCAGGGCCATGCCTGCGCTCTTGTATTACTAAACCTCTCTTTGTTCTTTTATGCCATGGACCAGAGCCATGCCTGCGCTCTTGTACAATTAAACCTCTCTGTGGTCTTTGATACCATGGACCAGGGCCATGCCTGCGCTCTTGTATTACTAAACCTCTCTTTGTTCTTTTACACCATGAACCAGGGCCATGCGTGTTCTCTTGTACTATTAAACCTCTCTAGGGTCTTTGATACCATGCTCCAGGGCCATGCCTGCGCTCTTGTACAATTAAACCTCTCTGTGGTCTTTGATACTGTGGACTAGGGCCATGCCTGATCTCTTGTAATATTAAACCTCTCTTTGGTCTTTTACACAATGAACCAGGGCCATCCTTGTTCTCTTGAACTATTAAACCTCTCTGTGGTCTTTGACACCATGGACCAGGGCCATGCTTGTTCTCTTGAACTATCAAACCTCTCTGTGGTCTTTGATACCATGGACCAGGGCCATGCCTGCGCTCTACTACAATTAAACCTCTCTGTGGTCTTTGATACCATGGACCAGGGCCATTCCTGCTCTCTTGTACTATTAAACCTCTCTGTGGTCTTTGATACCATGGACCAGGGCCGTGCTTGCGCTCTTGTACTATTAAACCTCTCTGTGGTCTTTGATACCATGGACCAGGGCCATGGCTGCACTCTTGTACAATTAAACCTCTCTCTGGTCTTTGATACATTGGACCAGAACCATGCCTGAGCTCTTGTAATTTCAAAGCCTTCTGTGGTCTCTGACATCATGGGCCAGGGCCACGCCTGCTCTCTTGTACTATTAAACCTCTCTGTGGTCTTTGATACCAGGGCCAGGGCCATGCCTGAGCTCTTGTAATTTCAAAGCCTTCTGTGGTCTTTGACATCATGGTCCAGGGCCACGCCTGCTCTCTAGTACTATTAAACCTCTCTGTGGTCTTTGATACCATGGACCAGGGCCATGCCTGCGCTCTTGTATTACTAAACCTCTCTTTGTTCTTTTATACCATGGACCAGAGCCATGCCTGCGCTCTTGTACTATTAAACCTCTCCATGGTCTTTTATACCATGGACCAGGACCATGCCTGCGCTCTTGTACTATTAAACCTCTCTGTGGTCTTTGATACCGTAGACCAGGGCCATGCCTGCGCTCTTGTACTATTAAACCTCTCTGTGGTCCTTGATACCATGGACCAGGGCCATGCCTGCGCTCTTGTACTATTAAACCTCTCTGTGGTCTTTGATACCATGAACTAGGGCCATGCCTGCGCTCTTGTACTATTAAATCTCTCTGTGGTCTTTGATACCATGGACCTGGGCCATTCCTGCGCTCTTGTACAATTAAACCTCTCTGTGGTCTTTGATACCGTGGACCAGGGCCATGACTGCTCTCTTGTACTATTAAACCTCTCTGTGGACTTTGATACCACGGACCAGTGCCATGCCTGCGCTCTTGTACAATTAAACCTCTCTGTGGTCTTTGATACCGTGGACCAGGGCCATGCCTGCGCTCTTGTACTATTAAACCTCTCTGTGGTCTTTGAAACCATGGACCAGGGCCATGTATGCGCTCTTGTAATATCAAACATCTCTGTGGTCTTCGATACCATGGACCAGAGCCATGGCTGCACTCTTGTACAATTCAACCTCTCTCTGGTCTTTGATACCATGGACCAGAACCATGTCTGAGCTCTTGTAATTTCAAAGCCTTCTGTGGTCTTTGACATCATGGTCCAGGCCCACGCCTGCTCTCTTGTACTATTAAACCTCTCTGTGGCCTTTGATACCATGGACCAGGGCCATGCCTGAGCTCTTGTAATTTCAAAGCCTTCTGTGGTCTTTGACATCATGGTCCAGGGCCACGCCTGCTCTCTTGTACTATTAAACCTCTCTGTGGTCTTTGATACCATGGACCAGGGCCATGCCTGCGGTCTTGTATTACTAAACCTCTCTTTGTTCTTTTATACCATGTACCAGGGCCATGCCTGAACTCTTGTAATATTAAACCTCTCTATGGTCTATTACACCATGAACCAGGGCCATGCGTGTTCTCTTGTACTATTAAACCTCTCTGTGGTCTTTGATACCATGGACCAGGGCCATGCCTGCACTCTTGTACTATTAAACCTCTCTGAGGTCTTTGATACCATGGACCAGGGCCATGCCTGCGCTCTTGTACTATTAAACCTCTCTGTGGTCTTTGATACCATAGACCAGGGCCATGCCTGCGCTCTTGTACAATTAAACCTCTCTCTGGTCTTTGATACCATGGACCAGAGCCATGCCTGCTCTCTTGTACTATTAAACCTCTCTCTGGTCTTTGATACCATGGACCAGAACCATGCCTGCGCTCTTGTACAATTAAACCTCTCTGTGGTCTTTGATACCATGGATCAGGGCCATGCCTGGGCTCTTGTACAATTAAACCTCTCTGTGGTCTTTGATACCATGGACCAGGGCCATGCCTGCACTCTTCTACAATTAAACCTCTCTGTGGTCTTTGATACCATGGACCAGGGCCATGCCTGCGCTCTTGTACAATGAAACCTCTCCGTGGTCTTTGATACCATGGACCAGGGCCATTCCTGCTCTCTTGTACTATTAAACCTCTCTGTGGTCTTCGATACCATGGACCAGGGCCATGGCTAAACTCTTGTACAATTAAACCTCTCTCTGGTCTTTGATACCATGGACCAGGGCCATGCCTGAGCTCTTGTAATTTCAAAGCCTTCTGTGGTCTTTGACATTTTGGTCCAGCGTCACGCCTGCTCTCTTGTACTATTAAACCTCTCTGTGGTCTTTGATACCATGGACCAGGGCCATGCCTGAGCTCTTGTAATTTCAAAGCCTTCTGTGGTCTTTGACATCATGGTCCAGGGCCACGCCTGCTCTCTTGTACTATTAAACCTCTCTGTGGTCTTTGATACGATGGACCAGGGCCATGCCTACGCTCTTGTATTACTAAACCTCTCTTTGTTCTTTTATACCATGGACCAGAGCCATGCCTGCGCTCTTGTACTATCAAACACCTCTGTGGTGTTTGATACCATGGACTAGGGCCATGCCTGAACTCTTGTAATATTAAACCTCTCTTTGGTCGTTTACACCATGAACCAGGGCCATGCTTGTTCTCTTGAACTATTAAACCTCTCTGTGGCCTTTGATACCGTGGTCCAGGGCCATGCCTGCGCTCTTGTACAATTAAACCTCTCTGTGGTCTTTGATACCATGGATCAGGGCCATGCCTGGGCTCTTGTACAATTAAACCTCTCTGTGGTCTTTGATACCATGGACCAGAGCCATGCCTGCTCTCTTGTACTATTAAACCTCTCTGTGGTCTTTGATACCATGGACCAGGGCCATGCCTGCACTCTTCTACAATTAAACCTCTCTGTGGTCTTTGATACCATGGACCAGGGCCATGCCTGCGCTCTTGTACAATGAAACCTCTCCGTGGTCTTTGATACCATGGACCAGGGCCATTCCTGATCTCTTGTACTATTAAACCTCTCTGTGGTCTTCGATACCATGGACCAGGGCCATGGCTAAACTCTTGTACAATTAAACCTCTCTCTGGTCTTTGATACCATGGACCAGGGCCATGCCTGAGCTCTTGTAATTTCAAAGCCTTCTGTGGTCTTTGACATCATGGTCCAGGGCCACGCCTGTTCTCTTGTACTATTAAACCTTTCTGTGGTCTTTGATACCATGGACCAGGGCCATGCCTGCGCTCTTGTACTCTTAAACCTCTCTGCGGTCTTTGATACCATGGACCAGGGCCATGCCTGCGCTCTTGTACTCTTAAACCTCTCTGCGGTCTTTGATACCATGGACCAGGGCCATGCCTGCGCTCTTGTACTATTAAACCTCTCTGTGGTCTTTGATACCATGGACCAGAGCCATGCCTGCTCTCTTCTAATATCAAACACCTCTGTGGTGTTTGATACCATGGACTAGGGCCATGCCTGAACTCTTGTAATATTAAACCTCTCTTTGGTCTTTTACACCATGAACCAGGGCCATGTGTGTTCTCTTGTACTATTAAACCTCTCTGTGGTCTTTGATACCATGGACCAGAGCCATGCCTGCTCTCTTCTAATATCAAACACCTCTGTGGTGTTTGATACCATGGACTAGGGCCATGCCTGAACTCTTGTAATATTAAACCTCTCTTTGGTCTTTTACACCATGAACCAGGGCCATGTGTGTACTCTTGTACTATTAAACCTCTCTGTGGTCTTTGATACAATGGACCAGGGCCATTCCTGCGCTCTTGTACAATTAAACCTCTCTGTGGTCATTGATACCATGGGCCAGGGCCATGCCTGCGCTCTTGTACTATTAAACCTCTCTGTGGTCTTTGATACCATAGACCAGGGCCATGCCTGCGCTCTTGTACTATTAAACCTCTCTGTGGTCTTTGATACCATGGACCAGGGCCATGGATGCGCTCTTGTACTATTAAACCTCTCTGTGGTCTTTGATACCATGGACCAGGGCCATGCGTGCTCTCTTGTACAATTAAACCTCTCTGTGGTCTTTGAAACCATGGACCAGGGCCATGTATGCGCTCTTGTAATATCAAACATGTCTGTGGTCTTCGATACCATGGACCAGAGCCATGGCTGCACTCTTGTACAATTCAACCTCTCTCTGGTCTTTGATACCATGGACCAGAACCATGTCTGAGCTCTTGTAATTTCAAAGCCTTCTGTGGTCTTTGACATCATGGTCCAGGGCCACGCCTGCTCTCTTGTACTATTAAACCTCTCTGTGGTCTTTGATACCATGGACCAGGGCCATGCCTGAGCTCTTGTAATTTCAAAGCCTTCTGTGGTCTTTGACATCATGGGCCAGGGCCACGCCTGCTCTCTTGTACTATTAAACCTCTCTGTGGTCTTTGATACCATGGACCAGGGCCATGCCTGCGCTCTTGTATTACTAAACCTCTCTTTGTTCTTTTATACCATGGACCAGAGCCATGCCTGCGCTCTTGTACTATTAAACCTCTCTGTGGTCTTTGATACCATGGACCAGAGCCATACCTGCTCTCTTCTAATATCAAACACCTCTGTGGTGTTTGATACCATGGACTAGGGCCATGCCTGAACTCTTGTAATATTAAACCTCTCTTTGGTTGTTTACACCATGAACCAGGTCCATGCTTGTTCTCTTGTACAATTAAACCTCTCTGTGGTCTTTGATACCGTGGACCAGGGCCATGCTTGTTCTCTTGAACTATTAAACCTCTCTGTGGTCTTTGATACCATGGACCAGAACCATGTCTGCGCTCTTGTACTATCAAACCTCTCTGTGGTCTTTGATACCGTGGACCAGGGCCATGCCTGCACTCTTGTACTATTAAACCTCTCTGTGGTGTTTGATACCATGGACTAGGGCCATGCCTGAACTCTTGTAATATTAAACCTCTCTTTGGTCGTTTACACCATGAACCAGGGCCATGCTTGTTCTCTTGAACTATTAAACCTCTCTGTGGCCTTTGATACCGTGGTCCAGGGCCATGCCTGCGCTCTTGTACAATTAAACCTCTCTGTGGTCTTTGATACCATGGATCAGGGCCATGCCTGGGCTCTTGTACAATTAAACCTCTCCGTGGTCTTTGATACCATGGACCAGGGCCATTCCTGATCTCTTGTACTATTAAACCTCTCTGTGGTCTTCGATACCATGGACCAGGGCCATGGCTAAACTCTTGTACAATTAAACCTCTCTCTGGTCTTTGATACCATGGACCAGGGCCATGCCTGAGCTCTTGTAATTTCAAACACCTCTGTGGTGTTTGATACCATGGACCAGGGCCATGCCTGAACTCTTGTAATATTAAACCTCTCTTTGGTCGTTTACACCATGAACCAGGGCCATGCTTGTTCTCTTGAACTATTAAACCTCTCTGTGGTCTTTGATACCGTGGTCCAGGGCCATGCATGCGCTCTTGTACAATTAAACCTCTCTGTGGTCTTTGATACCGTGGACCAGGGCCATGCTTGTTCTCTTGAACTATTAAACCTCTCTGTGGTCTTTGATACCATGGACCACAACCATGTCTGCATTCTTGTACTATTAAACCTCTCTGTGGTCTTTGATACCGTGGACAAGGGCCATGCTTGTTCTCTTGAACTATCAAACCTCTCTGTGGTCTTTGATACCATGGACCAGGGCCATGCCTGCACTCTTGTACTATCAAACCTCTCTGTGGTCTTTGATACCATGGACCAGGGCCATTCCTGCTCTCTTGTACTATTAAACCTCTCTGTGGTCTTTGATACCATGGACCAGGGCCGTGCCTGCGCTCTTGTACTATTAAACCTCTCTGTGGTCTTTGATACCATGGACCAGGGCCATGCCTGAGCTCTTGTAATTTCAAAGCCTTCTGTGGTCTTTGACATCATGGTCCAGGGCCACGCCTGCTCTCTTGCACTATTAAACCTCTCTGTGGTCTTTGATACCATGGACCAGGGCCATGCCTGCGCTCTTGTATTACTAAACCTCTCTTTGTTCTTTTATGCCATGGACCAGAGCCATGCCTGCGCTCTTGTACAATTAAACCTCTCTGTGGTCTTTGATACCATGGACCAGGGCCATGCCTGCGCTCTTGTATTACTAAACCTCTCTTTGTTCTTTTACACCATGAACCAGGGCCATGCGTGTTCTCTTGTACTATTAAACCTCTCTAGGGTCTTTGATACCATGCTCCAGGGCCATGCCTGCGCTCTTGTACAATTAAACCTCTCTGTGGTCTTTGATACTGTGGACTAGGGCCATGCCTGATCTCTTGTAATATTAAACCTCTCTTTGGTCTTTTACACAATGAACCAGGGCCATCCTTGTTCTCTTGAACTATTAAACCTCTCTGTGGTCTTTGACACCATGGACCAGGGCCATGCTTGTTCTCTTGAACTATCAAACCTCTCTGTGGTCTTTGATACCATGGACCAGGGCCATGCCTGCGCTCTACTACAATTAAACCTCTCTGTGGTCTTTGATACCATGGACCAGGGCCATTCCTGCTCTCTTGTACTATTAAACCTCTCTGTGGTCTTTGATACCATGGACCAGGGCCGTGCCTGCGCTCTTGTACTATTAAACCTCTCTGTGGTCTTTGATACCATGGACCAGGGCCATGGCTGCACTCTTGTACAATTAAACCTCTCTCTGGTCTTTGATACATTGGACCAGAACCATGCCTGAGCTCTTGTAATTTCAAAGCCTTCTGTGGTCTCTGACATCATGGGCCAGGGCCACGCCTGCTCTCTTGTACTATTAAACCTCTCTGTGGTCTTTGATACCAGGGCCAGGGCCATGCCTGAGCTCTTGTAATTTCAAAGCCTTCTGTGGTCTTTGACATCATGGTCCAGGGCCACGCCTGCTCTCTAGTACTATTAAACCTCTCTGTGGTCTTTGATACCATGGACCAGGGCCATGCCTGCGCTCTTGTATTACTAAACCTCTCTTTGTTCTTTTATACCATGGACCAGAGCCATGCCTGCGCTCTTGTACTATTAAACCTCTCCATGGTCTTTTATACCATGGACCAGGACCATGCCTGCGCTCTTGTACTATTAAACCTCTCTGTGGTCTTTGATACCGTAGACCAGGGCCATGCCTGCGCTCTTGTACTATTAAACCTCTCTGTGGTCCTTGATACCATGGACCAGGGCCATGCCTGCGCTCTTGTACTATTAAACCTCTCTGTGGTCTTTGATACCATGAACTAGGGCCATGCCTGCGCTCTTGTACTATTAAATCTCTCTGTGGTCTTTGATACCATGGACCAGGGCCATTCCTGCGCTCTTGTACAATTAAACCTCTCTGTGGTCTTTGATACCGTGGACCAGGGCCATGACTGCTCTCTTGTACTATTAAACCTCTCTGTGGACTTTGATACCACGGACCAGTGCCATGCCTGCGCTCTTGTACAATTAAACCTCTCTGTGGTCTTTGATACCGTGGACCAGGGCCATGCCTGCGCTCTTGTACTATTAAACCTCTCTGTGGTCTTTGAAACCATGGACCAGGGCCATGTATGCGCTCTTGTAATATCAAACATCTCTGTGGTCTTCGATACCATGGACCAGAGCCATGGCTGCACTCTTGTACAATTCAACCTCTCTCTGGTCTTTGATACCATGGACCAGAACCATGTCTGAGCTCTTGTAATTTCAAAGCCTTCTGTGGTCTTTGACATCATGGTCCAGGCCCACGCCTGCTCTCTTGTACTATTAAACCTCTCTGTGGCCTTTGATACCATGGACCAGGGCCATGCCTGAGCTCTTGTAATTTCAAAGCCTTCTGTGGTCTTTGACATCATGGTCCAGGGCCACGCCTGCTCTCTTGTACTATTAAACCTCTCTGTGGTCTTTGATACCATGGACCAGGGCCATGCCTGCGGTCTTGTATTACTAAACCTCTCTTTGTTCTTTTATACCATGTACCAGGGCCATGCCTGAACTCTTGTAATATTAAACCTCTCTATGGTCTATTACACCATGAACCAGGGCCATGCGTGTTCTCTTGTACTATTAAACCTCTCTGTGGTCTTTGATACCATGGACCAGGGCCATGCCTGCACTCTTGTACTATTAAACCTCTCTGAGGTCTTTGATACCATGGACCAGGGCCATGCCTGCGCTCTTGTACTATTAAACCTCTCTGTGGTCTTTGATACCATAGACCAGGGCCATGCCTGCGCTCTTGTACAATTAAACCTCTCTCTGGTCTTTGATACCATGGACCAGAGCCATGCCTGCTCTCTTGTACTATTAAACCTCTCTCTGGTCTTTGATACCATGGACCAGAACCATGCCTGCGCTCTTGTACAATTAAACCTCTCTGTGGTCTTTGATACCATGGATCAGGGCCATGCCTGGGCTCTTGTACAATTAAACCTCTCTGTGGTCTTTGATACCATGGACCAGGGCCATGCCTGCACTCTTCTACAATTAAACCTCTCTGTGGTCTTTGATACCATGGACCAGGGCCATGCCTGCGCTCTTGTACAATGAAACCTCTCCGTGGTCTTTGATACCATGGACCAGGGCCATTCCTGCTCTCTTGTACTATTAAACCTCTCTGTGGTCTTCGATACCATGGACCAGGGCCATGGCTAAACTCTTGTACAATTAAACCTCTCTCTGGTCTTTGATACCATGGACCAGGGCCATGCCTGAGCTCTTGTAATTTCAAAGCCTTCTGTGGTCTTTGACATTTTGGTCCAGCGTCACGCCTGCTCTCTTGTACTATTAAACCTCTCTGTGGTCTTTGATACCATGGACCAGGGCCATGCCTGAGCTCTTGTAATTTCAAAGCCTTCTGTGGTCTTTGACATCATGGTCCAGGGCCACGCCTGCTCTCTTGTACTATTAAACCTCTCTGTGGTCTTTGATACGATGGACCAGGGCCATGCCTACGCTCTTGTATTACTAAACCTCTCTTTGTTCTTTTATACCATGGACCAGAGCCATGCCTGCGCTCTTGTACTATCAAACACCTCTGTGGTGTTTGATACCATGGACTAGGGCCATGCCTGAACTCTTGTAATATTAAACCTCTCTTTGGTCGTTTACACCATGAACCAGGGCCATGCTTGTTCTCTTGAACTATTAAACCTCTCTGTGGCCTTTGATACCGTGGTCCAGGGCCATGCCTGCGCTCTTGTACAATTAAACCTCTCTGTGGTCTTTGATACCATGGATCAGGGCCATGCCTGGGCTCTTGTACAATTAAACCTCTCTGTGGTCTTTGATACCATGGACCAGAGCCATGCCTGCTCTCTTGTACTATTAAACCTCTCTGTGGTCTTTGATACCATGGACCAGGGCCATGCCTGCACTCTTCTACAATTAAACCTCTCTGTGGTCTTTGATACCATGGACCAGGGCCATGCCTGCGCTCTTGTACAATGAAACCTCTCCGTGGTCTTTGATACCATGGACCAGGGCCATTCCTGATCTCTTGTACTATTAAACCTCTCTGTGGTCTTCGATACCATGGACCAGGGCCATGGCTAAACTCTTGTACAATTAAACCTCTCTCTGGTCTTTGATACCATGGACCAGGGCCATGCCTGAGCTCTTGTAATTTCAAAGCCTTCTGTGGTCTTTGACATCATGGTCCAGGGCCACGCCTGTTCTCTTGTACTATTAAACCTTTCTGTGGTCTTTGATACCATGGACCAGGGCCATGCCTGCGCTCTTGTACTCTTAAACCTCTCTGCGGTCTTTGATACCATGGACCAGGGCCATGCCTGCGCTCTTGTACTCTTAAACCTCTCTGCGGTCTTTGATACCATGGACCAGGGCCATGCCTGCGCTCTTGTACTATTAAACCTCTCTGTGGTCTTTGATACCATGGACCAGAGCCATGCCTGCTCTCTTCTAATATCAAACACCTCTGTGGTGTTTGATACCATGGACTAGGGCCATGCCTGAACTCTTGTAATATTAAACCTCTCTTTGGTCTTTTACACCATGAACCAGGGCCATGTGTGTTCTCTTGTACTATTAAACCTCTCTGTGGTCTTTGATACCATGGACCAGAGCCATGCCTGCTCTCTTCTAATATCAAACACCTCTGTGGTGTTTGATACCATGGACTAGGGCCATGCCTGAACTCTTGTAATATTAAACCTCTCTTTGGTCTTTTACACCATGAACCAGGGCCATGTGTGTACTCTTGTACTATTAAACCTCTCTGTGGTCTTTGATACAATGGACCAGGGCCATTCCTGCGCTCTTGTACAATTAAACCTCTCTGTGGTCATTGATACCATGGGCCAGGGCCATGCCTGCGCTCTTGTACTATTAAACCTCTCTGTGGTCTTTGATACCATAGACCAGGGCCATGCCTGCGCTCTTGTACTATTAAACCTCTCTGTGGTCTTTGATACCATGGACCAGGGCCATGGATGCGCTCTTGTACTATTAAACCTCTCTGTGGTCTTTGATACCATGGACCAGGGCCATGCGTGCTCTCTTGTACAATTAAACCTCTCTGTGGTCTTTGAAACCATGGACCAGGGCCATGTATGCGCTCTTGTAATATCAAACATGTCTGTGGTCTTCGATACCATGGACCAGAGCCATGGCTGCACTCTTGTACAATTCAACCTCTCTCTGGTCTTTGATACCATGGACCAGAACCATGTCTGAGCTCTTGTAATTTCAAAGCCTTCTGTGGTCTTTGACATCATGGTCCAGGGCCACGCCTGCTCTCTTGTACTATTAAACCTCTCTGTGGTCTTTGATACCATGGACCAGGGCCATGCCTGAGCTCTTGTAATTTCAAAGCCTTCTGTGGTCTTTGACATCATGGGCCAGGGCCACGCCTGCTCTCTTGTACTATTAAACCTCTCTGTGGTCTTTGATACCATGGACCAGGGCCATGCCTGCGCTCTTGTATTACTAAACCTCTCTTTGTTCTTTTATACCATGGACCAGAGCCATGCCTGCGCTCTTGTACTATTAAACCTCTCTGTGGTCTTTGATACCATGGACCAGAGCCATACCTGCTCTCTTCTAATATCAAACACCTCTGTGGTGTTTGATACCATGGACTAGGGCCATGCCTGAACTCTTGTAATATTAAACCTCTCTTTGGTTGTTTACACCATGAACCAGGTCCATGCTTGTTCTCTTGTACAATTAAACCTCTCTGTGGTCTTTGATACCGTGGACCAGGGCCATGCTTGTTCTCTTGAACTATTAAACCTCTCTGTGGTCTTTGATACCATGGACCAGAACCATGTCTGCGCTCTTGTACTATCAAACCTCTCTGTGGTCTTTGATACCGTGGACCAGGGCCATGCCTGCACTCTTGTACTATTAAACCTCTCTGTGGTGTTTGATACCATGGACTAGGGCCATGCCTGAACTCTTGTAATATTAAACCTCTCTTTGGTCGTTTACACCATGAACCAGGGCCATGCTTGTTCTCTTGAACTATTAAACCTCTCTGTGGCCTTTGATACCGTGGTCCAGGGCCATGCCTGCGCTCTTGTACAATTAAACCTCTCTGTGGTCTTTGATACCATGGATCAGGGCCATGCCTGGGCTCTTGTACAATTAAACCTCTCCGTGGTCTTTGATACCATGGACCAGGGCCATTCCTGATCTCTTGTACTATTAAACCTCTCTGTGGTCTTCGATACCATGGACCAGGGCCATGGCTAAACTCTTGTACAATTAAACCTCTCTCTGGTCTTTGATACCATGGACCAGGGCCATGCCTGAGCTCTTGTAATTTCAAAGCCTTCTGTGGTCTTTGACATCATGGTCCAGGGCCACGCCTGTTCTCTTGTACTATTAAACCTTTCTGTGGTCTTTGATACCATGGACCAGGGCCATGCCTGCGCTCTTGTACTCTTAAACCTCTCTGCGGTCTTTGATACCATGGACCAGGGCCATGCCTGCGCTCTTGTACTCTTAAACCTCTCTGCGGTCTTTGATACCATGGACCAGGGCCATGCCTGCGCTCTTGTACTATTAAACCTCTCTGTGGTCTTTGATACCATGGACCAGAGCCATGCCTGCTCTCTTCTAATATCAAACACCTCTGTGGTGTTTGATACCATGGACTAGGGCCATGCCTGAACTCTTGTAATATTAAACCTCTCTTTGGTCTTTTACACCATGAACCAGGGCCATGTGTGTTCTCTTGTACTATTAAACCTCTCTGTGGTCTTTGATACCATGGACCAGAGCCATGCCTGCTCTCTTCTAATATCAAACACCTCTGTGGTGTTTGATACCATGGACTAGGGACATGCCTGAACTCTTGTAATATTAAACCTCTCTTTGGTCTTTTACACCATGAACCAGGGCCATGTGTGTTCTCTTGTACTATTAAACCTCTCTGTGGTCTTTGATACCATGGACCAGAGCCATGCCTGCTCTCTTCTAATATCAAACACCTCTGTGGTGTTTGATACCATGGACTAGGGCCATGCCTGAACTCTTGTAATATTAAACCTCTCTTTGGTCTTTTACACCATGAACCAGGGCCATGTGTGTACTCTTGTACTATTAAACCTCTCTGTGGTCTTTGATACAATGGACCAGGGCCATTCCTGCGCTCTTGTACAATTAAACCTCTCTGTGGTCATTGATACCATGGGCCAGGGCCATGCCTGCGCTCTTGTACTATTAAACCTCTCTGTGGTCTTTGATACCATAGACCAGGGCCATGCCTGCGCTCTTGTACTATTAAACCTCTCTGTGGTCTTTGATACCATGGACCAGGGCCATGGATGCGCTCTTGTACTATTAAACCTCTCTGTGGTCTTTGATACCATGGACCAGGGCCATGCGTGCTCTCTTGTACAATTAAACCTCTCTGTGGTCTTTGAAACCATGGACCAGGGCCATGTATGCGCTCTTGTAATATCAAACATGTCTGTGGTCTTCGATACCATGGACCAGAGCCATGGCTGCACTCTTGTACAATTCAACCTCTCTCTGGTCTTTGATACCATGGACCAGGGCCATGCCTGAGCTCTTGTAATTTCAAAGCCTTCTGTGGTCTTTGACATCATGGGCCAGGGCCACGCCTGCTCTCTTGTACTATTAAACCTCTCTGTGGTCTTTGATACCATGGACCAGGGCCATGCCTGCGCTCTTGTATTACTAAACCTCTCTTTGTTCTTTTATACCATGGACCAGAGCCATGCCTGCGCTCTTGTACTATTAAACCTCTCTGTGGTCTTTGATACCATGGACCAGATCCATGCCTGCTCTCTTCTAATATCAAACACCTCTGTGGTGTTTGATACCATGGACTAGGGCCATGCCTGAACTCTTGTAATATTAAACCTCTCTTTGGTTGTTTACACCATGAACCAGGTCCATGCTTGTTCTCTTGTACAATTAAACCTCTCTGTGGTCTTTGATACCGTGGACCAGGGCCATGCTTGTTCTCTTGAACTATTAAACCTCTCTGTGGTCTTTGATACCATGGACCAGAACCATGTCTGCGCTCTTGTACTATCAAACCTCTCTGTGGTCTTTGATACCGTGGACCAGGGCCATGCCTGCACTCTTGTACTATTAAACCTCTCTGTGGTCTTTGATACCATGGATCAGGGCCATGCCTGGGCTCTTGTACAATTAAACCTCTCTGTGGTCTTTGATACCATGGACCAGAGCCCTGCCTGCTCTCTTGTACTATTAAACCTCTCTGTGGTCTTTGATACCATGGACCAGGGCCATGCCTGCGCTCTTCTACAATTAAACCTCTCTGTGGTCTTTGATACCATGGACCAGGGCCATTCCTGCTCTCTTGTACTATTAAACCTCTCTGTGGTCTTTGATACCATGGACCAGGGCCATGCCTGCGCTCTTGTATTACTAAACCTCTCTTTGTTCTTTTATAGCATGGACCAGAGCCATGCCTGCGCTCTTGTACTATTAAACCTCTCTGTGGTCTTTGATACCATGGACCAGGGCCATGCGTGCTCTCTTGTACAATTAAACCTCTCTGTGGTCTTTGATACCATGGACCAGGGCCATTCCTGCTCTCTTGTACTATTAAACCTCTCTGTGGTCTTTGAAACCATGGACCAGGGCCATGTATGCGCTCTTGTAATATCAAACATCTCTGTGGTCTTCGATACCATGGACCAGAGCCATGGCTGCACTCTTGTACAATTCAACCTCTCTCTGGTCTTTGATACCATGGACCAGAACCATGTCTGAGCTCTTGTAATTTCAAAGCCTTCTGTGGTCTTTGACATCATGGTCCAGGGCCACGCCTGCTCTCTTGTACTATTAAACCTCTCTGTGGTCTTTGATACCATGGACCAGGGCCATGCCTGAGCTCTTGTAATTTCAAAGCCTTCTGTGGTCTTTGACATCATGGTCCAGGGCCACGCCTGCTCTCTTGTACTATTAAACCTCTCTGTGGTCTTTGATACCATGGACCAGGGCCATGCCTGCGGTCTTGTATTACTAAACCTCTCTTTGTTCTTTTATACCATGGACCAGGGCCATGCCTGAACTCTTGTAATATTAAACCTCTCTTTGGTCTTTTACACCATGAACCAGGGCCATGCGTGTTCTCTTGTACTATTAAACCTCTCTGTGGTCTTTGATACCATGGACCAGGGCCATGCCTGCACTCTTGTACTATTAAACCTCTCTGTGGTCTTTGATACCATGGACCAGGGCCATTCCTGCGCTCTTGTACAATTAAACCTCTCTGTGGTCTTTGATACCATGGACCAGGGCCATGCCTGCTCTCTTGTACTATTAAATCTCTCTGTGGTCTTTGATACCATGGACCAGGGCCATTCCTGCGCTCTTGTACAATTAAACCTCTCTGTGGTCTTTGATATCATGGACCAGGGCCATGACTGCTCTCTTGTACTATTAAACCTCTCTGTGGTCTTTGATACCATGGACCAGGGCCATTCCTGCGCTCTTGTACAATTAAACCTCTCTGTGGTCTTTGATACCGTGGACCAGGGCCATGCCTGCGCTCTTGTATTACTAAACCTCTCTTTGTTCTTTTATACCATGGACCAGGGCCATGCCTGAACTCTTGTAATATTAAACCTCTCTTTGGTCTTTTACACCATGAACCAGGGCCATGCGTGTTCTCTTGTACTATTAAACCTCTCTGTGGTCTTTGATACCATGGACCAGGGCCATGCCTGCACTCTTGTACTATTAAACCTCTCTGTGGTCTTTGATACCATGGACCAGGGCCATTCCTGCGCTCTTGTACAATTAAACCTCTCTGTGGTCTTTGATACCATGGACCAGGGCCATGCCTGCGCTCTTGTACTATTAAACCTCTCTGTGGTCTTTGATACCATAGACCAGGACCATGCCTGCGCTCTTGTACTATTAAACCTCTCTGTGGTCTTTGATACCATGGACCAGGGCCATGGATGCGCTCTTGTACTATTAAACCTCTCTGTGGTCTTTGATACCATGGACCAGGGCCATGCGTGCTCTCTTGTACAATTAAACCTCTCTGTGGTCTTTGATACCATGGACCAGGGCCATTCCTGCTCTCTTGTACTATTAAACCTCTCTGTGGTCTTTGAAACCATGGACCAGGGCCATGTATGCGCTCTTGTAATATCAAACATCTCTGTGGTCTTCGATACCATGGACCAGAGCCATGGCTGCACTCTTGTACAATTCAACCTCTCTCTGGTCTTTGATACCATGGACCAGAACCATGTCTGAGCTCTTGTAATTTCAAAGCCTTCTGTGGTCTTTGACATCATGGTCCAGGGCCACGCCTGCTCTCTTGTACTATTAAACCTCTCTGTGGTCTTTGATACCATGGACCAGGGCCATGCCTGAGCTCTTGTAATTTCAAAGCCTTCTGTGGTCTTTGACATCATGGTCCAGGGCCACGCCTGCTCTCTTGTACTATTAAACCTCTCTGTGGTCTTTGATACCATGGACCAGGGCCATGCCTGCGCTCTTGTATTACTAAACCTCTCTTTGTTCTTTTATACCATGGACCAGAGCCATGCCTGCGCTCTTGTACTATTAAACCTCTCTGTGGTCTTTGATACCATGGACCAGAGCCATGCCTGCTCTCTTCTAATATCAAACACCTCTGTGGTGTGTGAAATATTAAACCTCTCTTTGGTTGTTTACACCATGAACCAGGCCCATGCGTGTTCTCTTGTACTATTAAACCTCTCTGTGGCCTTTGATACCGTGGTCCAGGGCCATGCCTGCGCTCTTGTACAATTAAACCTCTCTGTGGTCTTTGATACCGTGGACCAGGGCCATGCTTGTTCTCTTGAACTATTAAACCTCTCTGTGGTCTTTGATACCATGGACCAGAACCATGTCTGCGCTCTTGTACTATTAAACCTCTCTGTGGTCTTTGATACCATGGATCAGGGCCGTGCCTGGGCTCTTGTACAATTAAACCTCTCTGTGGTCTTTGATACCATGGACCAGGGCCATGCCTGCGCTCTTCTACAATTAAACCTCTCTGTGGTCTTTGATACCATGGACCAGGGCCATTCCTGCTCTCTTGTACTATTAAACCTCTCTGTGGAATTCGATACCATGGACCAGGGCCATGTCTGAACTCTTGTACAATTAAACCTCTCTCTGGTCTTTGATACCATGGACCAGGGCCATGCCTGAGCTCTTGTAATTTCAAAGCCTTCTGTGGTCTTTGACATCATGGTCCAGCGTCACGCCTGCCCTCTTGTACTATTAAACCTCTCTGTGGTCTTTGATACCATGGACCAGGGCCATGCCTGAGCTCTTGTAATTTCAAAGCCTTCTGTGGTCTTTGACATCATGGTCCAGGGCCACGCCTGTTCTCTTGTACTATTAAACCTTTCTGTGGTCTTTGATACCATGGACCAGGGCCATGCCTGCGCTCTTGTATTACTAAACCTCTCTTTCTTCTTTTATACCATGGACCAGAGCCATGCCTGCGCTCTTGTACTATTAAACCTCTCTGTGGTCTTTGATACCATGGACCAGAGCCATGCCTGCGCTCTTGTACTATTAAACCTCTCTGTGGTCTTTGATACCATGGACCAGAGCCATGCCTGCTCTCTTCTAATATCAAACACCTCTGTGGTGTTTGATACCATGGACTAGGGCCATGCCTGAACTCTTGTAATATTAAACCTCTCTTTGGTCTTTTACACCATGAACCAGGGCCATGTGTGTTCTCTTGTACTATTAAACCTCTCTGTGGTCTTTGATACCATGGACCAGGGCCATGCCTGCACTCTTGTACTATTAAACCTCTCTGTGGTCTTTGATACCATGGACCAGGGCCATTCCTGCGCTCTTGTACAATTAAACGTCTCTGTGGTCTTTGATACCATGGACCAGGGCCATTCCTGCTCTCTTGTACTATTAAATCTCTCTGTGGTCTTTGATACCATCGACCAGGTCCATGCCTGCGCTCTTGTACAATTAAACCTCTCTGTGGTCTTTGATACCGTGGACCAGGGCCATGCCTGCACTCTTGTACTATTAAACCTCTCAGTGGTCTTTGATACCATGGACCAGGGCCATGCCTGCGCTCTTGTACAATTAAACATCTCTGTGGTCTTTGATACCATGGACCAGGGCCATTCCTGCTCTCTTGTACTATTAAACCTCTCTGTGGTCTTTGATACCGTGGACAAGGGCCATGCCTGCGCTCTTCTACAATTAAACCTCTCTGTGGTCTTTGATACCGTGGACCAGGGCCATGCCTGCATTCTTGTAATATCAAACATCTCTGTGGTCTTTGATACCATGGACCAGGGCCATGCCTTCACTCTTGTAATATCAAACCCTTCTGTGGTCTTTGATACCATGGTCCAGGGCCACGCCTGCTCTCTTGTACTATTAAACCTCTCTGTGGTCTTTGATACGATGGACCAGGGCCATGCCTACGCTCTTGTATTACTAAACCTCTCTTTGTTCTTTTATACCATGGACCAGAGCCATGCCTGCGCTCTTGTACTATCAAACACCTCTGTGGTGTTTGATACCATGGACTAGGGCCATGCCTGAACTCTTGTAATATTAAACCTCTCTTTGGTCGTTTACACCATGAACCAGGGCCATGCTTGTTCTCTTGAACTATTAAACCTCTCTGTGGCCTTTGATACTGTGGTCCAGGGCCATGCCTGCGCTCTTGTACAATTAAACCTCTCTGTGGTCTTTGATACCATGGATCAGGGCCGTGCCTGGGCTCTTGTACAATTAAACCTCTCTGTGGTCTTTGATACCATGGACCAGAGCCATGCCTGCTCTCTTGTACTATTAAACCTCTCTGTGGTCTTTGATACCATGGACCAGGGCCATGCCTGCACTCTTCTACAATTAAACCTCTCTGTGGTCTTTGATACCATGGACCAGGGCCATGCCTGCGCTCTTGTACAATGAAACCTCTCCGTGGTCTTTGATACCATGGACCAGGGCCATTCCTGATCTCTTGTACTATTAAACCTCTCTGTGGTCTTCGATACCATGGACCAGGGCCATGGCTAAACTCTTGTACAATTAAACCTCTCTCTGGTCTTTGATACCATGGACCAGGGCCATGCCTGAGCTCTTGTAATTTCAAAGCCTTCTGTGGTCTTTGACATCATGGTCCAGGGCCACGCCTGTTCTCTTGTACTATTAAACCTTTCTGTGGTCTTTGATACCATGGACCAGGGCCATGCCTGCGCTCTTGTACTCTTAAACCTCTCTGCGGTCTTTGATACCATGGACCAGGGCCATGCCTGCGCTCTTGTACTCTTAAACCTCTCTGCGGTCTTTGATACCATGGACCAGGGCCATGCCTGCGCTCTTGTACTATTAAACCTCTCTGTGGTCTTTGATACCATGGACCAGAGCCATGCCTGCTCTCTTCTAATATCAAACACCTCTGTGGTGTTTGATACCATGGACTAGGGCCATGCCTGAACTCTTGTAATATTAAACCTCTCTTTGGTCTTTTACACCAGAACCAGGGCCATGTGTGTTCTCTTGTACTATTAAACCTCTCTGTGGTCTTTGATACCATGGACCAGAGCCATGCCTGCTCTCTTCTAATATCAAACACCTCTGTGGTGTTTGATACCATGGACTAGGGCCATGCCTGAACTCTTGTAATATTAAACCTCTCTTTAGTCTTTTACACCATGAACCAGGGCCATGTGTGTTCTCTTGTACTATTAAACCTCTCTGTGGTCTTTGATACCATGGACCAGAGCCATGCCTGCTCTCTTCTAATATCAAACACCTCTGTGGTGTTTGATACCATGGACTAGGGCCATGCCTGAACTCTTGTAATATTAAACCTCTCTTTGGTCTTTTACACCATGAACCAGGGCCATGTGTGTACTCTTGTACTATTAAACCTCTCTGTGGTCTTTGATACAATGGACCAGGGCCATTCCTGCGCTCTTGTACAATTAAACCTCTCTGTGGTCATTGATACCATGGGCCAGGGCCATGCCTGCGCTCTTGTACTATTAAACCTCTCTGTGGTCTTTGATACCATAGACCAGGGCCATGCCTGCGCTCTTGTACTATTAAACCTCTCTGTGGTCTTTGATACCATGGACCAGGGCCATGGATGCGCTCTTGTACTATTAAACCTCTCTGTGGTCTTTGATACCATGGACCAGGGCCATGCGTGCTCTCTTGTACAATTAAACCTCTCTGTGGTCTTTGAAACCATGGACCAGGGCCATGTATGCGCTCTTGTAATATCAAACATGTCTGTGGTCTTCGATACCATGGACCAGAGCCATGGCTGCACTCTTGTACAATTCAACCTCTCTCTGGTCTTTGATACCATGGACCAGAACCATGTCTGAGCTCTTGTAATTTCAAAGCCTTCTGTGGTCTTTGACATCATGGTCCAGGGCCACGCCTGCTCTCTTGTACTATTAAACCTCTCTGTGGTCTTTGATACCATGGACCAGGGCCATGCCTGAGCTCTTGTAATTTCAAAGCCTTCTGTGGTCTTTGACATCATGGGCCAGGGCCACGCCTGCTCTCTTGTACTATTAAACCTCTCTGTGGTCTTTGATACCATGGACCAGGGCCATGCCTGCGCTCTTGTATTACTAAACCTCTCTTTGTTCTTTTATACCATGGACCAGAGCCATGCCTGCGCTCTTGTACTATTAAACCTCTCTGTGGTCTTTGATACCATGGACCAGAGCCATACCTGCTCTCTTCTAATATCAAACACCTCTGTGGTGTTTGATACCATGGACTAGGGCCATGCCTGAACTCTTGTAATATTAAACCTCTCTTTGGTTGTTTACACCATGAACCAGGTCCATGCTTGTTCTCTTGTACAATTAAACCTCTCTGTGGTCTTTGATACCGTGGACCAGGGCCATGCTTGTTCTCTTGAACTATTAAACCTCTCTGTGGTCTTTGATACCATGGACCAGAACCATGTCTGCGCTCTTGTACTATCAAACCTCTCTGTGGTCTTTGATACCGTGGACCAGGGCCATGCCTGCACTCTTGTACTATTAAACCTCTCTGTGGTGTTTGATACCATGGACTAGGGCCATGCCTGAACTCTTGTAATATTAAACCTCTCTTTGGTCGTTTACACCATGAACCAGGGCCATGCTTGTTCTCTTGAACTATTAAACCTCTCTGTGGCCTTTGATACCGTGGTCCAGGGCCATGCCTGCGCTCTTGTACAATTAAACCTCTCTGTGGTCTTTGATACCATGGATCAGGGCCATGCCTGGGCTCTTGTACAATTAAACCTCTCTGTGGTCTTTGATACCATGGACCAGAGCCATGCCTGCTCTCTTGTACTATTAAACCTCTCTGTGGTCTTTGATACCATGGACCAGGGCCACGCCTGTTCTCTTGTACTATTAAACCTTTCTGTGGTCTTTGATACCATGGACCAGGGCCATGCCTGCGCTCTTGTACTCTTAAACCTCTCTGCGGTCTTTGATACCATGGACCAGGGCCATGCCTGCGCTCTTGTACTCTTAAACCTCTCTGCGGTCTTTGATACCATGGACCAGGGCCATGCCTGCGCTCTTGTACTATTAAACCTCTCTGTGGTCTTTGATACCATGGACCAGAGCCATGCCTGCTCTCTTCTAATATCAAACACCTCTGTGGTGTTTGATACCATGGACTAGGGCCATGCCTGAACTCTTGTAATATTAAACCTCTCTTTGGTCTTTTACACCATGAACCAGGGCCATGTGTGTTCTCTTGTACTATTAAACCTCTCTGTGGTCTTTGATACCATGGACCAGAGCCATGCCTGCTCTCTTCTAATATCAAACACCTCTGTGGTGTTTGATACCATGGACTAGGGACATGCCTGAACTCTTGTAATATTAAACCTCTCTTTGGTCTTTTACACCATGAACCAGGGCCATGTGTGTTCTCTTGTACTATTAAACCTCTCTGTGGTCTTTGATACCATGGACCAGAGCCATGCCTGCTCTCTTCTAATATCAAACACCTCTGTGGTGTTTGATACCATGGACTAGGGCCATGCCTGAACTCTTGTAATATTAAACCTCTCTTTGGTCTTTTACACCATGAACCAGGGCCATGTGTGTACTCTTGTACTATTAAACCTCTCTGTGGTCTTTGATACAATGGACCAGGGCCATTCCTGCGCTCTTGTACAATTAAACCTCTCTGTGGTCATTGATACCATGGGCCAGGGCCATGCCTGCGCTCTTGTACTATTAAACCTCTCTGTGGTCTTTGATACCATAGACCAGGGCCATGCCTGCGCTCTTGTACTATTAAACCTCTCTGTGGTCTTTGATACCATGGACCAGGGCCATGGATGCGCTCTTGTACTATTAAACCTCTCTGTGGTCTTTGATACCATGGACCATTGCCATGCGTGCTCTCTTGTACAATTAAACCTCTCTGTGGTCTTTGAAACCATGGACCAGGGCCATGTATGCGCTCTTGTAATATCAAACATGTCTGTGGTCTTCGATACCATGGACCAGAGCCATGGCTGCACTCTTGTACAATTCAACCTCTCTCTGGTCTTTGATACCATGGACCAGGGCCATGCCTGAGCTCTTGTAATTTCAAAGCCTTCTGTGGTCTTTGACATCATGGGCCAGGGCCACGCCTGCTCTCTTGTACTATTAAACCTCTCTGTGGTCTTTGATACCATGGACCAGGGCCATGCCTGCGCTCTTGTATTACTAAACCTCTCTTTGTTCTTTTATACCATGGACCAGAGCCATGCCTGCGCTCTTGTACTATTAAACCTCTCTGTGGTCTTTGATACCATGGACCAGAGCCATGCCTGCTCTCTTCTAATATCAAACACCTCTGTGGTGTTTGATACCATGGACTAGGGCCATGCCTGAACTCTTGTAATATTAAACCTCTCTTTGGTTGTTTACACCATGAACCAGGTCCATGCTTGTTCTCTTGTACAATTAAACCTCTCTGTGGTCTTTGATACCGTGGACCAGGGCCATGCTTGTTCTCTTGAACTATTAAACCTCTCTGTGGTCTTTGATACCATGGACCAGAACCATGTCTGCGCTCTTGTACTATCAAACCTCTCTGTGGTCTTTGATACCGTGGACCAGGGCCATGCCTGCACTCTTGTACTATTAAACCTCTCTGTGGTCTTTGATACCATGGATCAGGGCCATGCCTGGGCTCTTGTACAATTAAACCTCTCTGTGGTCTTTGATACCATGGACCAGAGCCCTGCCTGCTCTCTTGTACTATTAAACCTCTCTGTGGTCTTTGATACCATGGACCAGGGCCATGCCTGCGCTCTTCTACAATTAAACCTCTCTGTGGTCTTTGATACCATGGACCAGGGCCATTCCTGCTCTCTTGTACTATTAAACCTCTCTGTGGTCTTTGATACCATGGACCAGGGCCATGCCTGCGCTCTTGTATTACTAAACCTCTCTTTGTTCTTTTATAGCATGGACCAGAGCCATGCCTGCGCTCTTGTACTATTAAACCTCTCTGTGGTCTTTGATACCATGGACCAGGGCCATGCGTGCTCTCTTGTACAATTAAACCTCTCTGTGGTCTTTGATACCATGGACCAGGGCCATTCCTGCTCTCTTGTACTATTAAACCTCTCTGTGGTCTTTGAAACCATGGACCAGGGCCATGTATGCGCTCTTGTAATATCAAACATCTCTGTGGTCTTCGATACCATGGACCAGAGCCATGGCTGCACTCTTGTACAATTCAACCTCTCTCTGGTCTTTGATACCATGGACCAGAACCATGTCTGAGCTCTTGTAATTTCAAAGCCTTCTGTGGTCTTTGACATCATGGTCCAGGGCCACGCCTGCTCTCTTGTACTATTAAACCTCTCTGTGGTCTTTGATACCATGGACCAGGGCCATGCCTGAGCTCTTGTAATTTCAAAGCCTTCTGTGGTCTTTGACATCATAGTCCAGGGCCACGCCTGCTCTCTTGTACTATTAAACCTCTCTGTGGTCTTTGATACCATGGACCAGGGCCATGCCTGCGGTCTTGTATTACTAAACCTCTCTTTGTTCTTTTATACCATGGACCAGGGCCATGCCTGAACTCTTGTAATATTAAACCTCTCTTTGGTCTTTTACACCATGAACCAGGGCCATGCGTGTTCTCTTGTACTATTAAACCTCTCTGTGGTCTTTGATACCATGGACCAGGGCCATGCCTGCACTCTTGTACTATTAAACCTCTCTGTGGTCTTTGATACCATGGACCAGGGCCATTCCTGCGCTCTTGTACAATTAAACCTCTCTGTGGTCTTTGATACCATGGACCTGGGCCATGCCTGCTCTCTTGTACTATTAAATCTCTCTGTGGTCTTTGATACCATGGACCAGGGCCATTCCTGCGCTCTTGTACAATTAAACCTCTCTGTGGTCTTTGATATCATGGACCAGGGCCATGACTGCTCTCTTGTACTATTAAACCTCTCTGTGGTCTTTGATACCATGGACCAGGGCCATTCCTGCGCTCTTGTACAATTAAACCTCTCTGTGGTCTTTGATACCGGGGACCAGGGCCATGCCTGCGCTCTTGTATTACTAAACCTCTCTTTGTTCTTTTATACCATGGACCAGGGCCATGCCTGAACTCTTGTAATATTAAACCTCTCTTTGGTCTTTTACACCATGAACCAGGGCCATGCGTGTTCTCTTGTACTATTAAACCTCTCTGTGGTCTTTGATACCATGGACCAGGGCCATGCCTGCACTCTTGTACTATTAAACCTCTCTGTGGTCTTTGATACCATGGACCAGGGCCATTCCTGCGCTCTTGTACAATTAAACCTCTCTGTGGTCTTTGATACCATGGACCAGGGCCATGCCTGCGCTCTTGTACTATTAAACCTCTCTGTGGTCTTTGATACCATAGACCAGGACCATGCCTGCGCTCTTGTACTATTAAACCTCTCTGTGGTCTTTGATACCATGGACCAGGGCCATGGATGCGCTCTTGTACTATTAAACCTCTCTGTGGTCTTTGATACCATGGACCAGGGCCATGCGTGCTCTCTTGTACAATTAAACCTCTCTGTGGTCTTTGATACCATGGACCAGGGCCATTCCTGCTCTCTTGTACTATTAAACCTCTCTGTGGTCTTTGAAACCATGGACCAGGGCCATGTATGCGCTCTTGTAATATCAAACATCTCTGTGGTCTTCGATACCATGGACCAGAGCCATGGCTGCACTCTTGTACAATTCAACCTCTCTCTGGTCTTTGATACCATGGACCAGAACCATGTCTGAGCTCTTGTAATTTCAAAGCCTTCTGTGGTCTTTGACATCATGGTCCAGGGCCACGCCTGCTCTCTTGTACTATTAAACCTCTCTGTGGTCTTTGATACCATGGACCAGAACCATGTCTGAGCTCTTGTAATTTCAAAGCCTTCTGTGGTCTTTGACATCATGGTCCAGGGCCACGCCTGCTCTCTTGTACTATTAAACCTCTCTGTGGTCTTTGATACCATGGACCAGGGCCATGCCTGCGCTCTTGTATTACTAAACCTCTCTTTGTTCTTTTA
The DNA here is from genome assembly GCA_963921515.1 of Calotriton arnoldi. Lineage (NCBI taxonomy): Eukaryota > Metazoa > Chordata > Amphibia > Caudata > Salamandridae > Calotriton > Calotriton arnoldi. The sequence goes on from CAWUFW010004063.1 coordinate 1,090,466, forward strand.
TACCATGGACCAGAGCCATGCCTGCGCTCTTGTACTATTAAACCTCTCTGTGGTCTTTGATACCATGGACCAGAGCCATGCCTGCTCTCTTCTAATATCAAACACCTCTGTGGTGTGTGAAATATTAAACCTCTCTTTGGTTGTTTACACCATGAACCAGGCCCATGCGTGTTCTCTTGTACTATTAAACCTCTCTGTGGCCTTTGATACCGTGGTCCAGGGCCATGCCTGCGCTCTTGTACAATTAAACCTCTCTGTGGTCTTTGATACCGTGGACCAGGGCCATGCTTGTTCTCTTGAACTATTAAACCTCTCTGTGGTCTTTGATACCATGGACCAGAACCATGTCTGCGCTCTTGTACTATTAAACCTCTCTGTGGTCTTTGATACCATGGATCAGGGCCGTGTCTGGGCTCTTGTACAATTAAACCTCTCTGTGGTCTTTGATACCATGGACCAGGGCCATGCCTGCGCTCTTCTACAATTAAACCTCTCTGTGGTCTTTGATACCATGGACCAGGGCCATTCCTGCTCTCTTGTACTATTAAACCTCTCTGTGGAATTCGATACCATGGACCAGGGCCATGTCTGAACTCTTGTACAATTAAACCTCTCTCTGGTCTTTGATACCATGGACCAGGGCCATGCCTGAGCTCTTGTAATTTCAAAGCCTTCTGTGGTCTTTGACATCATGGTCCAGCGTCACGCCTGCCCTCTTGTACTATTAAACCTCTCTGTGGTCTTTGATACCATGGACCAGGGCCATGCCTGAGCTCTTGTAATTTCAAAGCCTTCTGTGGTCTTTGACATCATGGTCCAGGGCCACGCCTGTTCTCTTGTACTATTAAACCTTTCTGTGGTCTTTGATACCATGGACCAGGGCCATGCCTGCGCTCTTGTATTACTAAACCTCTCTTTCTTCTTTTATACCATGGACCAGGGCCATGCCTGCGCTCTTGTATTACTAAACCTCTCTTTCTTCTTTTATACCATGGACCTGGGCCATGCCTGCGCTCTTGTACTATTAAACCTCTCTGTGGTCTTTGATACCATGGACCAGAGCCATGCCTGCGCTCTTGTACTATTAAACCTCTCTGTGGTCTTTGATACCATGGACCAGAGCCATGCCTGCTCTCTTCTAATATCAAACACCTCTGTGGTGTTTGATACCATGGACTAGGGCCATGCCTGAACTCTTGTAATATTAAACCTCTCTTTGGTCTTTTACACCATGAACCAGGGCCATGTGTGTTCTCTTGTACTATTAAACCTCTCTGTGGTCTTTGATACCATGGACCAGGGCCATGCCTGCACTCTTGTACTATTAAACCTCTCTGTGGTCTTTGATACCATGGACCAGGGCCATTCCTGCGCTCTTGTACAATTAAACGTCTCTGTGGTCTTTGATACCATGGACCAGGGCCATTCCTGCTCTCTTGTACTATTAAACCTCTCTGTGGTCTTTGATACCATCGACCAGGGCCATGCCTGCGCTCTTGTACAATTAAACCTCTCTGTGGTCTTTGATACCGTGGACCAGGGCCATGCCTGCACTCTTGTACTATTAAACCTCTCAGTGGTCTTTGATACCATGGACCAGGGCCATGCCTGCGCTCTTGTACAATTAAACATCTCTGTGGTCTTTGATACCATGGACCAGGGCCATTCCTGCTCTCTTGTACTATTAAACCTCTCTGTGGTCTTTGATACCGTGGACAAGGGCCATGCCTGCGCTCTTCTACAATTAAACCTCTCTGTGGTCTTTGATACCGTGGACCAGGGCCATGCCTGCATTCTTGTAATATCAAACATCTCTGTGGTCTTTGATACCATGGACCAGGGCCATGCCTTCACTCTTGTAATATCAAACCCTTCTTTGGTCTTTGATACCATGGACCAGGTCCATTCCTGCTCTCTTGTAATATCAAACATCTCTGTGGTCTTTAATACCACGGACCAGGACCATGCCTGCGCTCTGGCACTATTAAACCTCTCTGTGGTCTTTTTTTTTTTTTAACTCTTTTTATTGAACATAACAGCAAAGACACAGCTGAGTTGTTATTAGCAAGCCAATGACAGGTTACAGCATTGATATTCCATATGTTAAATTTCACATCATGAATCACTTCCAATCGTATGGGCTTTTCCCAATGCATTCAACAGGCTAGCAAACTTCCCTGCCTCTCCCCTGTTTAATTCAGCCGCAGGGGACAAACCTCTTTGTGGTCTTTGATACCGTGGACCAGGGCCATGCCTGCATTCTTGTACTATTAAACATCTCTGTGGTCTTTGATACCATGGACCAGGGCCATGCCTGCACTCTTGTACTATTAAGCCTCTCTGTGGTCATTGATACCGTGGACCAGGGCCATGCCTGCTCTCTTCTAATATCAAACATCTCTGTGGTGTTTATACCATGGTCCAGGGCCATGCCTGCACTCTTGTACTATTAAACCTCTCTACAGTCTTTGATACCATGGACCAGGGCCATGCCTGTGCTCTTGTAATTCAAACCGCTCTGTGGTCTTTGATACCATGGACCAGGGCCATGCCTGCTCTCTTCTAATATCAAACATCTCTGTGGTGTTTATACCATGGTCCAGGGCCATGCCTGCACTCTTGTACTATTAAACCTCTCTACAGTCTTTGATACCATGGACCAGGGCCATGCCTGTGCTCTTGTACTATTAAACCTCTCTGTGGTCTTTGATACCATGGACCAGTGCCATGCCTGCACTCTTCTACTATTAAACCTCTCTGTGGTCTTTGATACCATGGACCAGGTCCATGCATGCTCTCTTGTACTATTAAACTCTCTGTGGTCATTGATACCATGGACCAGGGCCATGCCTGCGCTCTTGTACTATTAAACCTCTCTGTGGTCTTTGATACCATGGACCAGGTCCATGCCTGCGCTCTTGTACTATTAAACCTCTCTGTGGTCTTTGATACCATGGACCAGGGCCATGCCTGCGCTCTTGTACTTTTAAACCTCTCTGTGGTCTTTGATACCATGGACCAGGGCCATGTATGCGCTCTTGTAATATCAAACATCTCTGTGGTCTTCGATACCACGGACCAGGGCCATGGATGCACTCTTCTACAATTCAACCTCTCTCTGGTCTTTGATACCATGGACCAGAAACATGCCTGAGCTCTTGTAATTTCAAAGCCTTCTGTGGTCTTTGACATCATGGTCCAGGGCCACGCCTGCTCTCTTGTACTATTAAACCTCTCGGTGGTCTTTGATACCATGGACCAGGGCCATGCCTGAGCTCTTGTAATTTCAAAGCCTTCTGTGGTCTTTGACATCATGGTCCAGGGCCACGCCTGCTCTCTTGTACTATTAAACCTCTCTGTGGTCTTTGATACCATGGACCAGGGCCATGCCTGCGCTCTTGTATTACTAAACCTCTCTTTGTTCTTTTATACCATGGACCAGAGCCATGCCTGCGCTCTTGTACTATTAAACCTCTCTGTGGTCTTTGATACCATGGACCAGAGCCATGCCTGCTCTCTTCTAATATCAAACACCTCTGTGGTGTTTGATACCATGGACCAGGGCCATGCCTGAACTCTTGTAATATTAAACCTCTCTTTGGTCGTTTACACCATGAACCAGGGCCATGCTTGTTCTCTTGAACTATTAAACCTCTCTGTGGTCTTTGATACCGTGGTCCAGGGCCATGCATGCGCTCTTGTACAATTAAACCTCTCTGTGGTCTTTGATACCGTGGACCAGGGCCATGCTTGTTCTCTTGAACTATTAAACCTCTCTGTGGTCTTTGATACCATGGACCACAACCATGTCTGCATTCTTGTACTATTAAACCTCTCTGTGGTCTTTGATACCGTGGACAAGGGCCATGCTTGTTCTCTTGAACTATCAAACCTCTCTGTGGTCTTTGATACCATGGACCAGGGCCATGCCTGCACTCTTGTACTATCAAACCTCTCTGTGGTCTTTGATACCATGGACCAGGGCCATTCCTGCTCTCTTGTACTATTAAACCTCTCTGTGGTCTTTGATACCATGGACCAGGGCCGTGCCTGCGCTCTTGTACTATTAAACCTCTCTGTGGTCTTTGATACCATGGACCAGGGCCATGCCTGAGCTCTTGTAATTTCAAAGCCTTCTGTGGTCTTTGACATCATGGTCCAGGGCCACGCCTGCTCTCTTGCACTATTAAACCTCTCTGTGGTCTTTGATACCATGGACCAGGGCCATGCCTGCGCTCTTGTATTACTAAACCTCTCTTTGTTCTTTTATGCCATGGACCAGAGCCATGCCTGCGCTCTTGTACAATTAAACCTCTCTGTGGTCTTTGATACCATGGACCAGGGCCATGCCTGCGCTCTTGTATTACTAAACCTCTCTTTGTTCTTTTACACCATGAACCAGGGCCATGCGTGTTCTCTTGTACTATTAAACCTCTCTAGGGTCTTTGATACCATGCTCCAGGGCCATGCCTGCACTCTTGTACAATTAAACCTCTCTGTGGTCTTTGATACTGTGGACTAGGGCCATGCCTGATCTCTTGTAATATTAAACCTCTCTTTGGTCTTTGATACCATGGACCAGGGCCATGCCTGCACTCTTGTACTATTAAGCCTCTCTGTGGTCATTGATACCGTGGACCAGGGCCATGCCTGCTCTCTTCTAATATCAAACATCTCTGTGGTGTTTATACCATGGTCCAGGGCCATGCCTGCACTCTTGTACTATTAAACCTCTCTACAGTCTTTGATACCATGGACCAGGGCCATGCCTGTGCTCTTGTAATTCAAACCGCTCTGTGGTCTTTGATACCATGGACCAGGGCCATGCTTGTTCTCTTGAACTATCAAACCTCTCTGTGGTCTTTGACACCATGGACCAGGGCCATGCTTGTTCTCTTGAACTATCAAACCTCTCTGTGGTCTTTGATACCATGGACCAGGGCCATGCCTGCACTCTTGTACTATTAAGCCTCTCTGTGGTCATTGATACCGTGGACCAGGGCCATGCCTGCTCTCTTCTAATATCAAACATCTCTGTGGTGTTTATACCATGGTCCAGGGCCATGCCTGCACTCTTGTACTATTAAACCTCTCTACAGTCTTTGATACCATGGACCAGGGCCATGCCTGTGCTCTTGTAATTCAAACCGCTCTGTGGTCTTTGATACCATGGACCAGGGCCATGCCTGCTCTCTTCTAATATCAAACATCTCTGTGGTGTTTATACCATGGTCCAGGGCCATGCCTGCACTCTTGTACTATTAAACCTCTCTACAGTCTTTGATTCCATGGACCAGGGCCATGCCTATGCTCTTGTACTATTAAACCTCTCTGTGGTCTTTGATACCATGGACCAGTGCCATGCCTGCACTCTTCTACTATTAAACCTCTCTGTGGTCTTTGATACCATGGACCAGGTCCATGCATGCTCTCTTGTACTATTAAACTCTCTGTGGTCATTGATACCATGGACCAGGGCCATGCCTGCGCTCTTGTACTATTAAACCTCTCTGTGGTCTTTGATACCATGGACCAGGTCCATGCCTGCGCTCTTGTACTATTAAACCTCTCTGTGGTCTTTGATACCATGGACCAGGGCCATGCCTGCGCTCTTGTACTATTAAACCTCTCTGTGGTCTTTGATACCATGGACCAGGGCCATGTATGCGCTCTTGTAATATCAAACATCTCTGTGGTCTTCGATACCACGGACCAGGGCCATGGATGCACTCTTCTACAATTCAACCTCTCTCTGGTCTTTGATACCATGGACCAGAAACATGCCTGAGCTCTTGTAATTTCAAAGCCTTCTGTGGTCTTTGACATCATGGTCCAGGGCCACGCCTGCTCTCTTGTACTATTAAACCTCTCGGTGGTCTTTGATACCATGGACCAGGGCCATGCCTGAGCTCTTGTAATTTCAAAGCCTTCTGTGGTCTTTGACATCATGGTCCAGGGCCACGCCTGCTCTCTTGTACTATTAAACCTCTCTGTGGTCTTTGATACCATGGACCAGGGCCATGCCTGCGCTCTTGTATTACTAAACCTCTCTTTGTTCTTTTATACCATGGACCAGAGCCATGCCTGCGCTCTTGTACTATTAAACCTCTCTGTGGTCTTTGATACCATGGACCAGAGCCATGCCTGCTCTCTTCTAATATCAAACACCTCTGTGGTGTTTGATACCATGGACCAGGGCCATGCCTGAACTCTTGTAATATTAAACCTCTCTTTGGTCGTTTACACCATGAACCAGGGCCATGCTTGTTCTCTTGAACTATTAAACCTCTCTGTGGTCTTTGATACCGTGGTCCAGGGCCATGCATGCGCTCTTGTACAATTAAACCTCTCTGTGGTCTTTGATACCGTGGACCAGGGCCATGCTTGTTCTCTTGAACTATTAAACCTCTCTGTGGTCTTTGATACCATGGACCACAACCATGTCTGCATTCTTGTACTATTAAACCTCTCTGTGGTCTTTGATACCGTGGACAAGGGCCATGCTTGTTCTCTTGAACTATCAAACCTCTCTGTGGTCTTTGATACCATGGACCAGGGCCATGCCTGCACTCTTGTACTATCAAACCTCTCTGTGGTCTTTGATACCATGGACCAGGGCCATTCCTGCTCTCTTGTACTATTAAACCTCTCTGTGGTCTTTGATACCATGGACCAGGGCCGTGCCTGCGCTCTTGTACTATTAAACCTCTCTGTGGTCTTTGATACCATGGACCAGGGCCATGCCTGAGCTCTTGTAATTTCAAAGCCTTCTGTGGTCTTTGACATCATGGTCCAGGGCCACGCCTGCTCTCTTGCACTATTAAACCTCTCTGTGGTCTTTGATACCATGGACCAGGGCCATGCCTGCGCTCTTGTATTACTAAACCTCTCTTTGTTCTTTTATGCCATGGACCAGAGCCATGCCTGCGCTCTTGTACAATTAAACCTCTCTGTGGTCTTTGATACCATGGACCAGGGCCATGCCTGCGCTCTTGTACAATTAAACCTCTCTGTGGTCTTTTACACCATGAACCAGGGCCATGCGTGTTCTCTTGTACTATTAAACCTCTCTAGGGTCTTTGATACCATGCTCCAGGGCCATGCCTGCGCTCTTGTACAATTAAACCTCTCTGTGGTCTTTGATACTGTGGACTAGGGCCATGCCTGATCTCTTGTAATATTAAACCTCTCTTTGGTCTTTTACACAATGAACCAGGGCCATCCTTGTTCTCTTGAACTATTAAACCTCTCTGTGGTCTTTGACACCATGGACCAGGGCCATGCTTGTTCTCTTGAACTATCAAACCTCTCTGTGGTCTTTGATACCATGGACCAGGGCCATGCCTGCGCTCTACTACAATTAAACCTCTCTGTGGTCTTTGATACCATGGACCAGGGCCATTCCTGCTCTCTTGTACTATTAAACCTCTCTGTGGTCTTTGATACCATGGACCAGGGCCGTGCCTGCGCTCTTGTACTATTAAACCTCTCTGTGGTCTTTGATACCATGGACCAGGGCCATGGCTGCACTCTTGTACAATTAAACCTCTCTCTGGTCTTTGATACATTGGACCAGAACCATGCCTGAGCTCTTGTAATTTCAAAGCCTTCTGTGGTCTCTGACATCATGGGCCAGGGCCAGGGCCACGCCTGCTCTCTTGTACTATTAAACCTCTCTGTGGTCTTTGATACCAGGGCCAGGGCCATGCCTGAGCTCTTGTAATTTCAAAGCCTTCTGTGGTCTTTGACATCATGGTCCAGGGCCACGCCTGCTCTCTAGTACTATTAAACCTCTCTGTGGTCTTTGATACCATGGACCAGGGCCATGCCTGCGCTCTTGTATTACTAAACCTCTCTTTGTTCTTTTATACCATGGACCAGAGCCATGCCTGCGCTCTTGTACTATTAAACCTCTCCATGGTCTTTTATACCATGGACCAGGACCATGCCTGCGCTCTTGTACTATTAAACCTCTCTGTGGTCTTTGATACCGTAGACCAGGGCCATGCCTGCGCTCTTGTACTATTAAACCTCTCTGTGGTCCTTGATACCATGGACCAGGGCCATGCCTGCGCTCTTGTACTATTAAACCTCTCTGTGGTCTTTGATACCATGAACTAGGGCCATGCCTGCGCTCTTGTACTATTAAATCTCTCTGTGGTCTTTGATACCATGGACCAGGGCCATTCCTGCGCTCTTGTACAATTAAACCTCTCTGTGGTCTTTGATACCGTGGACCAGGGCCATGACTGCTCTCTTGTACTATTAAACCTCTCTGTGGACTTTGATACCATGGACCAGTGCCATGCCTGCGCTCTTGTACAATTAAACCTCTCTGTGGTCTTTGATACCGTGGACCAGGGCCATGCCTGCGCTCTTGTACTATTAAACCTCTCTGTGGTCTTTGATACCATGGACCAGGGCCATGCCTGCGCTCTTGTACTATTAAACCTCTCTGTGGTCTTTGATACCATGGACCAGAGCCATGCCTGCTCTCTTCTAATATCAAACACCTCTGTGGTGTTTGATACCATGGACTAGGGCCATGCCTGAACTCTTGTAATATTAAACCTCTCTTTGGTCTTTTACACCATGAACCAGGGCCATGCGTGTTCTCTTGTACTATTAAACCTCTCTAGGGTCTTTGATACCATGCTCCAGGGCCATGCCTGCGCTCTTGAACAATTAAACCTCTCTGTGGTCTTTGATACTGTGGACCAGGGCCATGCCTGCGCTCTTGTTCTATTAAACCTCTCTGTGGTCTTTGATACCATGGACTAGGGCCATGCCTGAACTCTTGTAATATTAAACCTCTCTTTGGTCTTTTACACCATGAACCAGGGCCATGCTTGTTCTCTTGAACTATTAAACCTGTCTGTGGTCTTTGATACCATGGACCAGGGCCATGTTTGTTCTCTTGAACTATTAAACCTCTCTGTGGTCTTTGATACCATGGACCAGGGCCATGTCTGCACTCTTGTACTATTAAACCTCTCTGTGGTCTTTGATACCATGGTCCAGGGCCATGACTGCTCTCTTATACTATTAAACCTCTCTACGGTCTTTGATACCATGGACCAAGGCCATGCCTGCGCTCTTCTACAATTAAACCCCTCTGTGGTCTTTGATACCATGGACCAGGGCCATGCCTGCGCTCTTGTACTATTAAACCTCTCTGTGGTCTTTAATACTGTTAGAACTGGGGGTCTCTAGTTGGCAATGGTATACACCTTTGACCAAATAGGCACCCTTGCTTCTAGTCAGGGTAAGGGGGATACACTACTAATATAACCCCTGCTCACCCCCTTGGTAGCTTGGCACGAGCAGACAGGCTTATCTCAGAGGCAGTGTGTTAAGCATTTGAGAACACATACAGTAATACAGTGAAAACACTACAGATGGACACTACACAGGTTTTATAAAAATAAGTATTCTTTATATAGACTTAACACAAGACCACAAACGACAAAAATCCACAATACTGTACTCAAAATAGACTTAAAGATGGTAGAAGTAACTTAGTTCAAGTTGATGGTAATTGCGACACGTTTCTCTCAAAAGTACCTGGGATGTGTAATGCAAAACAAACAAAGGGTCCGCAGGGAGGACGATGCGGCGAGCAAGCGCCTCGATGCGGTGCGACGATCCGGTGCGATGCGATGAAAGTGCACCCTTGATGTGATGCGACGGTGTGAAGACGATGCGTACACGCCCGACGGCCGTGCGGCGAACTCTGTATCTTTGGAGCCACGACAGGCCCTGCGACACGCTTCTCCGGTGATGCGACGGCAGACAGCCGCGACGGCGACACGCTTCTCGGGGGATGCGACGGCGACCCTTGCGGTGGCGACACGCTTCCCTGTTGATGCGACGGCAGGCAGTTGCGACAGCGACACGCTTCTCCGGTGATGCGACGGCAGGCAGCTGCGACGAAGGCACGCTTCTCTGGTGATGCGGCGGCGACACGCTTCTCCTGCGATGCGACGGCAGCAGCTTCATCAGCGACACGCTTCTTCTCGTTGCGTCGCGCTTCCAGCTCCCAGCGACACGCAGGCTTCTGCAGACAGAATCCCCCAGCAAGGGAATTCAGGAGGGAGCTGGTGGTGAAGTCTTGTAGCCCTGATACTTCAGCAGGAGGCAAGCTCTAGTTCAAGCCCTTGGAGTAATATTCTGCAAGATGATGAAAGTTCTTTAAAAGTTCCTTCTCCTCTCCTTGGCACTGAAGACACCACTGTAGGCCAACCCAGCAACACAGCACACTGACAGGGGGCAGTCCAACTCCTACAGCTTCCTTTGGTTCTTCTCCTTGGCAGAGGTTCGTCTTGTTGTTCCAGAAGTGATCTAAAGTTCTGGGGTCAGGGCCCCAATATTTATACCCCTAAATCCTTTGTCCTCTGAGGGCAGAGGGGCCTTTACCTGGTCCAAACCAGTTCTGTGCAGTCCTGGAGCACTTTGTTTACAGGACTCCTTCTTTCCTTTGACAGTGTGGGCCAGGGACATCAGACGCACCACAGGAGGTGGAGCCAGCATTGTGGAAGGCAGGCACAGCCCTATTCAGACCCAGGTGCAACTCCTCCCACCACTCTACATGCAGATAGGTCTATTCAGCCCTGTGCTGACTCACCCTGTCTCCTGGAATCCCCCAGCCCCTGTCACTCACAAAACCAGACACACAATACACAACCTAGCAGAGGCAGGCTTGGACAGTTAGGCAAGAAAATACCTACTTTCTAAAAGTGGTATTTTCAAACCCAGAATGTTAAAACCAACTTTACTACAAGATGTATTTTATCATTCTGAGTTCAGGCATACTAAACTCGAATTTCTACCATGTTCCCTGGGTCAGTTAGGATTATAAGATGTTATAATCAAACTGCCCATTCTGGCCTATGGGGACTGGTAGCCTTGCAATAGTGAAAAACTAAAATGGCTGTAATTCACTATTAGGACAAGCCACACACACCAGGGCATGTCCTACCTTATACTTACAATGCACCCTGCCCTTGGGCCTACCTTAGGGGTGTCTGATTTGAAGATAAGGGAAGGTTTAGGGACTGGCAAGTGGGTGCACTGGCCAAGTGGACATGGCAGTCACAGACTGCACACAGGCTCTGCAATGGCAGGCCTGAGACACACTTTACAAGCTGCTTCTGTGGGTGGCACAACCAGTGCTGGAAGCCCACCAGCAGCATTTGATTTACAGGCCCTGGGCACACCTGGTGCACAATACTAGGGTCTGACAAGAAAATCAAATGATCCAATCATGGAGTCACTAATCAATACATCAATTTACAATAGGGAGAGCATATGCACTTTAGCACTGATCAGCAGTGGTAAAGTGCCCAGAGTCATAAAACCAACAAAAACAGGTCAGAGAAAATACAGGAGGAAGGCAAAACGTTCAGGGATGACCCTGCAAAAAGGGCCAAGTCCAACACAAGTTCCTTCCAGCCAAAACGCAGGGTAGACCAATCACTACCTTGATGGGATTCCCTGCTTTAGGCGATAGAACATGGACCCTGGCCCGCAACAGCAGGGGCATACTCCAGTTCTACGCCAATCTGAGCCTATTTGGGTCCCTCTGTCCATACTCTCAGGGCCCACCAAGCTAACCCCTGGGGAACCCTTCTCCTCACCTGTGGACACCATCTGTGCAGCACTTAACTTTATCTTGCTCACAGGTGTGTCCCAACAGACAGACAGCAAGCCACAGTGGCCACTGACAGTGGTCAGTGATGAGACCCAGGCCTTATGCCTCTCAGGGCTCTCAAACCTCTGTGGCGTCAGAGAGCGCGGGGCAGTAGCCCCAGGAGCTTGGCACCCTTTGTCCACTCTCCCTCCTGTCAGGTCAGGTATGACATCCTGACACTGACCCACCAGCCCCGGGCCTGTACCTGGCGGCTGGACAGGCGACTGGGGTCGGCTTTCCCACACCCGGTCCTCTTCCTCCTCGTTGGGGCTCTGTACCCTCCCACCTGGAGTGGTACCCCCTTCCAGAATTGCCAGGGCACCTGTGGCAGGTGTACTGCACAATTCGCCCACCAGTTCAGGGGTTCTATCCTGCAACTGGGCGTCCAGGTCAGGGGGGACACCCCGAACCTGGCCCTCCAACCTAGGGTCTAGACCCTCCAGTTGAACCGGGGTCAGAGGCGAGGGCTCCCTCCCTCTGCACCCCCTTCCAGAGTGCTGTACCCTCCCACCTGGAGTGGTACCCCTAGAAGACCAAACGGTCAGGACACTGGGCCCGATTCACAGAACTAACTTACGACAAAATCCTAAACTTACTACCATTTTGGTATTCACAGAATGAACTTACTCATTTTGGTATTCACAGAATGAACTTACTCATTTTGGTATTCACAGAATGAACTTACTCATTTTGGTATTCACAGATGGCACTTACACATTTTGTGTAACTTACTCATTTTGTGTAATTTACACATTTTGTGTAACTTACTCATTTTGTGTAACTTACACATTTTGGTATTCACAGAAGGCACTTACTCATTGATGAGTAAGTGCCTTCTGTGAATACCAAAATGGTAGTAAGTTCATTCTGTGAATACCCAAATGTGTAAGTTCATTCTGTGAATACCCAAATGTGTAAGTTCATTCTGTGAATACCCAAATGTGTAAGTTCATTCTGTGAATACCAACATTGTTGTAAGTTTAGGATTTTGACGTAAGTTAGTTCTGTGAATCAGGCCCACTGTTTACAGTTGTCCCTCCCTCCAGGTCAGACAACACCTGAACCTGGCTTCCCAATCCAGGGACCAACCCCTGCGGTTGAAAACTTGCCCGGCGCACCAGGACTTCATTGGGAGCACATATGCCCCCCCGAGGGTGACACACAACTCATGTGTCGTGTGACAGTCTGCCTGGCGCAGATCTTCCGACCCCTGTCCATCTGACAGTGCGTGAAGATCCCCCAGGACAGAAGTGGTGTCACCATGGTCATTCACTGGTGACTCAGCCCTTCTGGCTGGCCCCTGAACCACTGGTTCTTCCACTGGGGACTCTTTCCCCCTCTCACCCCTCAATCTGGACTTCTGCACCCTCCACTTAGGAGTGGCACTGCCAGACACCAGAACTGATGGAGGCCTGCTTACAGACACTCCCAGTTCACCAGACACTAGGGGATCCCCCTCAACAGGCGGCCCATCAGGACAGACTAGGCTCCCCACCTGGTGTTCCCTTAAAGAACCATCCAGGCCCTGAGACTGGGTTTCGGGCACCTGGGGACACGCAGCCCCACACTCACTCTGCCTCCTCTGAGACAGGACGTGAGCCCCTACACCCCTCCCACTACACCGGGACCTTGCTGGGCTACTCTGAACCCTTTCCACCACTCTGGGTTGGAAGATACCCGAGCCACTCCCCTTAGGGTCATTCCCCAATGCCACCTCAGACCCTCTGGAATCCACCAAAAGGTCTGCCTCCCTGGTGAGCTCCCTGGGGTCAGAGAACTCACTCTCCAACAGGTGTTGGCATAGCTCTGGAAAACAGGGACTTACAATATGCTCTCCCACAATTGGATCACACAGCCCCCTACAAGGGTTAACCAAACTATCCTTCACCTCACCATCCAGTGCCTCGCACACGTACTCCACACCACTCTCCTGAGATTGGCAAGACAGTATCTGACTGTCTCTGTCACTCAACCCACACTCTTCTGGGCGGTCTCCACATTCACACACCAGGACTTCAACCATGGGGGAACCTCCCTCCCTGCCCCTCTCAGCTAGAGTCAGTGGAGTGTCCCTCCCAACACTAGGACCATGAACCCCTGCGCCAGTGCCCCAATCTACTTCCGGCACACTGCGCACCACTGGAGCTACCTCAGATCCTTGAACCTCCTGGTGTATGTTAACCCCCTCCAAGTCAGGCGCCACATCTCTGGGTGTGTGTACTACCCCCTCAGCACTAGATAACTCAATATTGCTGCCACCATCTGAGCTGGATTCCACCTCCAACTCAGCAAAGCTCACTTCCTGAGCTACACAATTTTCTTGTTGCTGGGCTGAGACCCTCATGGCCTCAAGCCTCTCGAGCTCCAAATCAAGCTCTCTCATTCTCAACTCATGTTCCAATCTCATTCTCTCTCTCTCCAAGGCTAACTTGTTATTTTCAAACTCCAGCTTCTTATTCTCTAGGTCCTTTTGACCCTCCATTTTGAGCCTGGCCAGCTCCATTTTATGCCTTCTATTTCTCTCCCTATCCTCCAGCTCTCCTGGGAACAGGTCTTTGGAAGAAACACTGCTGCCTGGTGGGGTAGGTACTTTCTCCCCCTGGATCCAGGGGCCCATCTAGCTGCCCTTCTGCCTCCTCCACAGGGTGCTCCACATTTTCAGATGCATTTCTTGCTTCCACCCAGGCCCTCAGCGCCTTGTGGAACTCATCCTTTTAGTGAGGCCTGGAATAGCAACTTTAAATTTTCTACAGAAGGCTTTCAGCTGTTTGGCATTATAGGTATCCAACCTCTCTTCCTCAAACTCTGGATCCATAGAGGCAATAGATGCTGGTGGACTCATGGCAATAAGAATTGGCAGTTCTCAGAAAAATAACAGTCCAAGGAGAAAATAAATTCAACCAAAAAGGTATGTGGTTGCGTTTGGTCTGCACTCACTAGTAGTGTACACCAATCACTGTATATGAGTCACAAATGCAAGTCCAGAATCCTCACCGCTGACCACCAATGTTAGAACTGGGGGTCTCTAGTTGGCAATGGTATACACCTTTGACCAAATAGGGACCCTTGCTTCTAGTCAGGGTAAGGGGGATACACTACTAAAATAACCCCTGCTCACCCCCTTGGTAGCTTGGCACGAGCAGACAGGCTTATCTCAGAGGCAGTGTGTTAAGCATTTGTGAACACATACAGTAATACAGTGAAAACACTACAGATGGACACTACACAGGTTTTATAAAAATAAGTATTCTTTATATAGACTTAACACAAGACCACAAACAACAAAAATCCACAATACTGTACTCAAAATAGATTTAAAGATGGTAGAAGTAACTTAGTTCAAGTTGATGGTAATTGCGACACGTTTCTCTCAAAAGTACCTGGGATGCGTAACGCAAAACAAACAAAGGGTCCGCAGGGAGGACGATGCGGCGAGCAAGCGCCTCGATGCGGTGAGACGATCCGGTGCGATGCGATGAAAGTGCGCCCTTGATGCGATGCGACGGTGTGAAGACGATGCGTGCACGCCCAACGGCCGTGCGGCGAACTCTGTATCTTTGGAGCCGCGACAGGCCCTGCGACATGCCTCTCCGGTGATGCGACGGCAGACAGCTGCGATGGCGACACGCTTCTCGGGGGATGCGACGGCGACCCTTGCGGTGGCGACACGCTTCCCTGTTGATGCGACGGCAGGCAGTTGCGACGGCGACACGCTTCTCCGGTGATGCGACGGCAGGCAGCTGCGACGAAGGCACGCTTCTCTGGTGATGCGGCGGCGGCCTCTGCGGCGGCGACACGCTTCTCCTGCGATGCGACGGCAGCAGCTTCGTCAGCGACACGCTTCTTCTCGTTGCGTCGCGCTTCCAGCTCCCAGCGACACGCAGGCTTCTGCAGACAGAATCCCCCAGCAAGGGAATTTAGGAGGGAGCTGGTGGTGAAATCTTGTAGCCCTGAGACTTCAGCAGGAGGCAAGCTCTAGTTCAAGCCCTTAGAGTAATATTCTGCAAGATGATGAAAGTTCTTTAAAAGTTCCTTCTCCTCTCCTTGGCACTGAAGACACCACTGTAGGCCAACCCAGCAACACAGCACACTGACAGGGGGCAGTCCAACCCCTACAGCTTCCTTTGGTTCTTCTCCTTGGCAGAGGTTCGTTTAGTTATTCCAGAAGTGATCTAAAGTTCTGGGGTCAGGGCCCCAATATTTATACCCCTAAATCCTTTGTCCTCTGAGGGCAGAGGGGCCTTTACCTGGTCCAAACCAGTTCTGGGCAGTCCTGGAGCACTTTGTTTACAGGACTCCTTCTTTCCTTTGACAGTGTGGGCCAGGGACATCACACGCACCACAGGAGGTGGAGCCAGCATTGTGGAAGGCAGGCACAGCCCTATTCAGACCCAGGTGCAACTCCTCCCACCCATCTACATGAAGATAGGTCTATTCAGCCCTGTGCTGACTCACCCTGTCTCCTGGAATCCCCCAGCCCCTGTCACTCACAAAACCAGACACACAATACACAACCTAGCAGAGGCAGGCTTGGACAGTTAGGCAAGAAAATACCTACTTTCTAAAAGTGGTATTTTCAAACCCAGAATGTTAAAACCAACTTTACTACAAGATGTATTTTATCATTCTGAGTTCAGGCATACTAAACTCGAATTTCTACCATGTTCCCTGGGTCAGTTAGGATTATAAGATGTTATAATCAAACTGCCCATTCTGGCCTATGGGGACTGGTAGCCTTGCAATAGTGAAAAACGAAAATGGCTGTAATTCACTATTAGGACATGCCACACACACCAGGGCAGGTCCTACCTTATACTTACAATGCACCCTGCCCTTGGGCCTACCTTAGGGGTGTCTGATATGAAGATAAGGGAAGGTTTAGGGACTGGCAAGTGGGTGCACTGGCCAAGTGGACATGGCAGTCGCAGACTGCACACAGGCTCTGCAATGGCAGGCCTGAGACACACTTTACAAGCTGCTTCTGTGGGTGGCACAACCAGTGCTGCAAGACCACCAGCAGCATTTGATTTACAGGCCCTGGGCACACCTGGTGCACTATACTAGGGTCTGACAAGTAAATCAAATGATCCAATCATGGAGTCACTAATCAATACATCAATTTACAATAGGGAGAGCATATGCACTTTAGCACTGATCAGCAGTGGTAAAGTGCCCAGAGTCATAAAACCAACAAAAACAGGTCAGAGAAAATACAGGAGGAAGGCAAAAGTTCAGAGATGACCCTGCAAAAGGGCCAAGTCCAACAGATACCATGGACCAGAACCATGTCTGCGCTCTTGTACTATTAAACCTCTCTACGCTCTTTGATACCATGGACCAGGGCCATGCCTGCGCTCTTGTACTATTAAACCTCTCTACGGTCTTTGATACCATGGACCAGGGCCATGCCTGCGCTCTTTTACTATTAAGCCTATCTGTGGTCTTTGATACCATGGACCAGGGCCGTGCCTGCGCTCTTGTACTATTAAACCTCTCTGTGGTCTTTGATATCATGGACCAGGGCCATGCCTGCGCTCTTGTACTATTAAACCTCTCAGTGGTCTTTGATATCATGGACCAGGGCCATGCCTGCGCTCTTGTACTATTAAACCTCTCTGTGGTCTTTGATATCATGGACCAGGGCCATGCCTGCGCTCTTGTACTATTAAACCTCTCTGTGGTCTTTGATACCATGGACCAGGGCCATGGATGCGCTCTTGTACTATTAAACCTCTCTGTGGTCTTTGATACCATGGACCAGGGCCATGCGTGCTCTTGTACTATTAAACCTCTCTGTGGTCTTTGATACCATGGACCAGGGCCATGCGTGTTCTCTTGTACTATTAAACCCCTCTGTGGTCTTTGATACCACGGACCAGAGCCATGCCTGCTCTCTTCTAATATCAAACATCTCTGTGGTGTTTGATACCATGGACTAGAGCCATGCCTGCAATTTGTTTCCATTAAACCTCTCTTTGGTCTTTTACACCATGGACCAGGGCCATGTGTGTTCTCTTGTACTATTAAACCTCTCTGTGGTCTTTGATACTGTGGTCCAGGGCCATGCCTGCACTCTTGTTATATCAAACCTCTCTGTGGTCTTTGATACAATGGACCAGGGCCATGCCTGCTCTCTTGTAATATCAAACATCTCTGTGGTCTTTGATACCATGGACTAGGGACATGCCTGAAATCTTGTAATATTAAACCTCTCTTTGGTCTTTTACACCATGGACCAGGGCCATGCGTGTTCTCTTGTACTATTAAACCTCTCTGTGGTCATTGATACCATGGACCAGGGCCATGCCTGCGCTCTTGTACAATTAAACCTCTCTGTGGTCTTTGATACCATAGACCTGGACCATGCCTGCGCTCTTGTACTATTAAACCTCTCTGTGGTCTTCGATACCGTAGACCAGGGCCATGCCTGCGCTCTTGTACTATTAAACCTCTCTGTGGTCTTTGATACCATGGACCAGGGCCATGTATGCGCTCTTGTAATATCAAACATCTCTGTGGTCTTTGATACCATGGACCAGAGCCATGCCTGCTCTCTTCTAATATCAAACACCTCTGTGGTGTTTGATACCATGGACTAGGGCCATGCCTGAACTCTTGTAATATTAAACCTCTCTTTGGTCCTTTACACCATGAACCAGGGCCATGCGTGTTCTCTTGCGCAATTAAACCTCTCTGTGGTCTTTGATACCGTGGACCAGGGCCATGCTTGTTCTCTTGAACTATTAAACCTCTCTGTGGTCTTTGATACCGTGGACCAGGGCCATGCTTGTTCTCTTGTACTATTAAACCTCTCTGTAGTCTTTGATACCATGGACCAGGGCCATGCCTGCGCTCTTGTACAATTAAATCTCTCTGTGGTCTTTTATACCGTGGACCAGGGCCATGCCTGCGCTCTTGTACTATTAAACCTCTCTGTGGTCGTTGATACCATGGACCAGCTCCATGCCTGCGCTCTTCTACAATTAAACCTCTCTGTGGTCTTTGATACCATGGACCAGGGCGATGCCTGCGCTCTTGTACAATTAAACCTCTCTGTGGTCTTTGATACCATGGACCAGGGCGATGCCTGCGCTCTTGTACAATTAAACCTCTCTGTGGTCTTTGATACCATGGACCAGGGCGATGCCTGCGCTCTTGTACAATTAAACCTCTCTGTGGTCTTTGATACCATGGACCAGGGCGATGCCTGCGCTCTTGTACAATTAAAACTCTCTGTGGTCTTTGATACCATGGACCAGGGCCATTCCTGCTCTCTTGTACTATTAAACCTCTCTGTGGTCTTTGAAACCATGGACCAGGGCCATGTATGCGCTCTTGTAATATCAAACATCTCTGTGGTCTTCGATACCATGGACCAGGGCCATGGCTGCACTCTTGTACAATTCAACCTCTCTCTGGTCTTTGATACCATGGACCAGAACCATGCCTGAGCTCTTGTAATTTCAAAGCCTTCTGTGGTCTTTGACATCATGGTCCAGGGCCATGCCTGCTCTCTTGTACTATTAAACCTCTCTGTGGTCTTTGATACCATGGACCAGGGCCATGCCTGCGCTCTTGTATTACTAAACCTCTCTTTGTTATTTTATACCATGGACCAGAGCCATGCCTGCTCTCTTGTACTATTAAACCTCTCTGTAGTCTTTGATACTGTGGTCCAGGGCCATGCCTGCGCTCTTGTACTATTAAACCTCTCTGTGGTCTTTGATACCATGGACCAGGGCTATTCCTGCGCTCTTGTACAATTAAACCTCTCTGTGGTCTTTGATACCATGGACCAGGGCCATGACTGCTCTCTTGTACTATTAAACCTCTCTGTGGTCTTTGATACCATGGACCAGGGCCATGCCTGCGCTCTTGTACAATTAAACCTCTCTGTGGTCTTTGATACCGTGGACCAGGGCCATGCCTGCGCTCTTGTACTATTAAACCTCTCTGTGGTCTTTGATACCGTAGACCAGGGCCATGCCTGCGCTCTTGTACTATTAAACCTCTCTGTGGTCTTTGATACCATGGACCAGGGCCATGGATGCGCTCTTGTACTATTAAACCTCTCTGTGGTCGTTGATACCATGGACCAGGGCCATGCGTGCTCTCTTGTACAATTAAACCTCTCTGTGGTCTTTGATACCATGGACCAGGGCCATTCCAGCTCTCTTGTACTATTAAACCTCTCTGTGGTCTTTGAAACCATGGACCAGGGCCATGTATGCGCTCTTGTAATATCAAACATCTCTGTGGTCTTCGATACCATGGACCAGAGCCATGGCTGCACTCTTGTACAATTCAACCTCTCTCTGGTCTTTGATACCATGGACCAGAACCATGTCTGAGCTCTTGTAATTTCAAAGCCTTCTGTGGTCTTTGACATCATGGTCCAGGGCCACGCCTGCTCTCTTGTACTATTAAACCTCTCTGTGGTCTTTGATACCATGGACCAGGGCCATGCCTGAGCTCTTGTAATTTCAAAGCCTTCTGTGGTCTTTGACATCATGGTCCAGGGCCATGCCTGCTCTCTTGTACTATTAAACCTCTCTGTGGTCTTTGATACCATGGACCAGGGCCATGCCTGCGCTCTTGTATTACTAAACCTCTCTTTGTTCTTTTATACCATGGACCAGAGCCATGCCTGCGCTCTTGTACTATTAAACCTCTCTGTGGTCTTTGATACCATGGACCAGGGCCATGCGTGCTCTCTTGTACAATTAAACCTCTCTGTGGTCTTTGATACCATGGACCAGGGCCATTCCTGCTCTCTTGTACTATTAAACCTCTCTGTGGTCTTTGAAACCATGGACCAGGGCCATGTATGCGCTCTTGTAATATCAAACATCTCTGTGGTCTTCGATACCATGGACCAGAGCCTTGGCTGCACTCTTGTACAATTCAACCTCTCTCTGGTCTTTGATACCATGGACCAGAACTATGTCTGAGCTCTTGTAATTTCAAAGCCTTCTGTGGTCTTTGACATCATGGTCCAGGGCCACGCCTGCTCTCTTGTACTATTAAACCTCTCTGTGGTCTTTGATACCATGGACCAGGGCCATGCCTGAGCTCTTGTAATTTCAAAGCCTTCTGTGGTCTTTGACATCATGGTCCAGGGCCACGCCTGCTCGCTTGTACTATTAAACCTCTCTGTGGTCTTTGATACCATGGACCAGGGCCATGCCTGCGCTCTTGTATTACTAAACCTCTCTTTGTTCTTTTATACCATGGACCAGGGCCATGCCTGAACTCTTGTAATATTAAACCTCTCTGTGGTCTTTTACACCATGAACCAGGGCCATGCGTGTTCTCTTGTACTATTAAACCTCTCTGTGGTCTTTGATACCACGGACCAGGGCCATTCCTGCACTCTTGTACTATTAAACTTCTCTGTGGTCTTTGATACCATGGACCAGGGCCATTCCTGCGCTCTTGTACAATTAAACCTCTCTGTGGTCTTTGATACCATGGACCAGGGCCATGCCTGCACTCTTGTACTATTAAACCTCTCTGTGGTCTTTGATACCATGGACCAGGGCTATTCCTGCGCTCTTGTACAATTAAACCTCTCTGTGGTCTTTGATACTATGGACCAGAGCCATTGCTGCACTCTTGTACAATTCAACCTCTCTCTGGTCTTTGATACCATGGACCAGAACCATGTCTGAGCTCTTGTAATTTCAAAGCCTTATGTGGTCTTTGATATCATGGTCCAGGGCCACGCCTGCTCTCTTGTACTATTAAACCTCTCTGTGGTCTTTGATACCATGGACCAGGGCCATGCCTGAGCTCTTGTAATTTCAAAGCCTTCTGTGGTCTTTGACATCATGGTCCAGGGCCACGCCTGCTCTCTTGTACTATTAAACCTCTCTGTGGTCTTTGATACCATGGACCAGGGCCATGCCTGCGCTCTTGTATTACTAAACCTCTCTTTGTTCTTTTATACCATGGACCAGAGCCATGCCTGCGCTCTTGTACTATTAAACCTCTCTGTGGTCTTTGATACCATGGACCAGAGCCATGCCTGCTCTCTTCTAATATCAAACACCTCTGTGGTGTTTGATACCATGGACTAGGGCCATGCCTGAACTCTTGTAATATTAAACCTCTCTTTGGTTGTTTACACCATGAACCAGGGCCATGCTTGTTCTCTTGAACTATTAAACCTCTCTGTGGCCTTTGATACCGTGGTCCAGGGCCATGCCTGCGCTCTTGTACAATTAAACCTCTCTGTGGTCTTTGATACCGTGGACCAGGGCCATGCTTGTTCTCTTGAACTATTAAACCTCTCTGTGGTCTTTGATACCATGGACCAGAACCATGTCTGCGCTCTTGTACTATCAAACCTCTCTGTGGTCTTTGATACCGTGGACCAGGGTCATGCCTGCACTCTTGTACTATTAAACCTCTCTGTGGTCTTTGATACCATGGATCAGGGCCATGGCTGAACTCTTGTACAATTAAACCTCTCTCTGGTCTTTGATACCATGGACCAGGGCCATGCCTGAGCTCTTGTAATTTCAAAGCCTTCTGTGGTCTTTGACATCATGGTCCAGCGTCACGCCTGCTCTCTTGTACTATTAAACCTCTCTGTGGTCTTTGATACCATGGACCAGGGCCATGTCTGAGCTCTTGTAATTTCAAAGCCTACTGTGGTCTTTGACATCATGGTCCAGGGTCACGCCTGTTCTCTTGTACTATTAAACCTTTCTGTGGTCTTTGATACCATGGACCAGGGCCATGCCTGCGCTCTTGTATTACTAAACCTCTCTTTCTTCTTTTATACCATGGACCAGAGCCATGCCTGCGCTCTTGTACTATTAAACCTCTCTGTGGTCTTTGATACCATGGACCAGGGCCATGCCTGTGCTCTTCTACAATTAAACCTCTCTGTGGTCTTTGATACCATGGACCAGGGCCATGCCTGCTCTCTTGTACTATTAAACCTCTCTGTGGTCTTTGATACCATGGACCAGAGCCATGCCTGCGCTCTTGTACTATTAAACCTCTCTGTGGTCTTTGATACCATGGAGCAGAGCCATGCCTGCTCTCTTCTAATATGAAACACCTCTGTGGTGTTTGATACCATGGACTAGGGCCATGCCTGAACTCTTGTAATATTAAACCTCTCTTTGGTCTTTTACACCATGAACCAGGGCCATGTGTGTTCTCTTGTACTATTAAACCTCTCTGTGGTCTTTGATACCATGGACCAGGGCCATGCCTGCACTCTTGTACTATTAAACCTCTCTGTGGTCTTTGATACCATGGACCAGGGCCATTCCTGCGCTCTTGTACAATTAAACCTCTCTGTGGTCTTTGATACCATGGACCAGGGCCATGACTGCTCTCTTGTACTATTAAACCTCTCTGTGGTCTTTGATACCATGGACCAGGGCCATGCCTGCGCTCTTGTACAATTAAACATCTCTGTGGTCTTTGATACCATGGACCAGGGCCATTCCTGCTCTCTTGTACTATTAAACCTCTCTGTGGTCTTTGATACCGTGGACAAGGGCCATGCCTGCATTCTTGTAATATCAAACATCTCTGTGGTCTTTGATACCATGGACCAGGGCCATGCCTTCACTCTTGTAATATCAAACCCTTCTGTGGTCTTTGATACCATGGACCAGGGCCATTCCTGCTCTCTTGTAATATCAAACATCTCTGTGGTCTTTGATACCATGGACCAGGGCCATGCCTGCGCTCTTGTACTATTAAGCGTCTCTGTGGTCATTGATACCGTGGACCAGGGCCATGCCTGCCCTTTTGTAATTCAAACCGCTCTGTGGTCTTTGATACTATGGACCAGGGCCATGCCTGCTCTCTTCTAATATCAAACATCTCTGTGGTGTTTATACCATGGTCCAGGGCCATGCCTGCACTCTTGTACTATTAAACCTCTCTACAGTCTTTGATACTATGGACCAGGGCCATGCCTGTGCTCTTGTACTATTAAACCTCTCTGTGGTCTTTGATACCATGGACCAGGGCCATGCCTGCACTCTTGTACTATTAAACCTCTCTGTGGTCTTTGATACCATGGACCAGGGCCATGGATGCGCTCTTGTACTATTAAACCTCTCTGTGGTCTTTGATACCATGGACCAGGTCCATGCATGCTCTCTTGTACTATTAAACTCTCTGTGGTCATTGATACCATGGACCAGGGCCATGCCTGCGCTCTTGTACTATTAAACCTCTCTGTGGTCTTTGATACCATGGACCAGGTCCATGCCTGCGCTCTTGTACTATTAAACCTCTCTGTGGTCTTTGATACCATGGACCAGGGCCATGCCTGCGCTCTTGTACTATTAAACCTCTCTGTGGTCTTTGAAACCATGGACCAGGGGCATGTATGCGCTCTTGTAATATCAAACATCTCTGTGGTCTTCGATACCATGGACCAGAGCCATGGCTGCACTCTTGTACAATTCAACCTCTCTCTCGTATTTGATACCATGGACCAGAACCATGTCTGAGCTCTTGTAATTTCAAAGCCTTCTGTGGTCTTTGACATCATGGTCCAGGGCCACGCCTGCTCTCTTGTACTATTAAACCTCTCTGTGGTCTTTGATACCATGGACCAGGGCCATGCCTGAGCTCTTGTAATTTCAAAGCCTTCTGTGGTCTTTGACATCATGGTCCAGGGCCACGCCTGCTCTCTTGTACTATTAAATCTCTCTGTGGTCTTTGATACGATGGACCAGGGCCATGCCTACGCTCTTGTATTACTAAACCTCTCTTTGTTCTTTTATACCATGGACCAGAGCCATGCCTGCGCTCTTGTACTATTAAACCTCTCTGTGGTCTTTGATACCATGGACCAGAGCCATGCCTGCTCTCTTTCTAATATCAAACACCTCTGTGGTGTTTGATACCATGGACTAGGGCCATGCCTGAACTCTTGTAATATTAAACCTCTCTTTGGTCGTTTACACCATGAACCAGGGCCATGCCTGCGCTCTTGTACAATTAAACCTCTCTGTGGTCTTTGATACCGTGGACCAGGGCCATGCTTGTTCTCTTGAACTATTAAACCTCTCTGTGGTCTTTGATACCATGGACCAGAACCATGTCTGCGCTCTTGTACTATCAAACCTCTCTGTGGCCTTTGATACCGTGGACCAGGGCCATGCCTGCACTCTTGTACAATTAAACCTCTCTGTGGTCTTTGATACCATGGACCAGAGCCATGCCTGCTCTCTTGTACTATTAAACCTCTCTGTGGTCTTTGATACCATGGACCAGGGCCATGCCTGCACTCTTCTACAATTACACCTCTCTGTGGTCTTTGATACCATGGACCAGGGCCATGCCTGCGCTCTTGTACAATGAAACCTCTCCGTGGTCTTTGATACCATGGACCAGGGCCATTCCTGCTCTCTTTGTACTATTAAACCTCTCTGTGGTCTTCGATACTATGGACCAGGGCCATGCCTGAGCTCTTGTAATTTCAAAGCCTTCTGTGGTCTTTGACATTTTGGTCCAGCGTCACGCCTGCTCTCTTGTACTATTAAACCTCTCTGTGGTCTTTGATACCATGGACCAGGGCCATGCCTGAGCTCTTGTAATTTCAAAGCCTTCTGTGGTCTTTGACATCATGGTCCAGGGCCACGCCTGTTCTCTTGTACTATTAAACCTTTCTGTGGTCTTTGATACCATGGACCAGGGCCATGCCTGCGCTCTTGTATTACTAAACCTCTCTTTCTTCTTTTATACCATGGACCAGCGCCATGCCTGCGCTCTTGTACTATTAAACCTCTCTGTGGTCTTTGATACCATGGACCAGAGCCATGCCTGCTCTCTTCTGATGTGGTGTTTGATATTATGGATTAGGGCCATGCCTGAACTCTTGTAATATTAAACCTCTCTTTGGTCTTTTACACCATGAACCAGGGCCATGTGTGTTCTCTTGTACTATTAAACCTCTCTGTGGTCTTTGATACCATGGACCAGGGCCATGCCTGCTCTCTTGTACTATTAAACCTCTCTGTGGTATTTGATACCATGGACCAGGGCCATGCCTGCGCTCCTGTACAATTAAACCTCTCTGTGGTCTTTGATAACATGGACCAGGGCCATGCCTGCGCTCTTGTACTATTAAACCTCTCTGTGGTCTTTGATACCATAGACCAGGGCCATGCCTGCGCTCTTGTACTATTAAACCTCTCTGTGGTCTTTGATACCATGGACCAGGGCCATGGATGCGCTCTTGTACTAATAAACCTCTCTGTGGTCTTTGATACCATGGACCAGGGCCATGCGTGCTCTCTTGTACAATTAAACCTCTCTGTGGTCTTTGATACCATGGACCAGGGCCATTCCTGCTCTCTTGTACTATTAAACCTCTCTGTGGTCTTTGAAACCATGGACCAGGGCCATGTATGCGCTCTTGTAATATCAAACATCTCTGTGGTCTTCGATACCATGGACCAGAGCCATGGCTGCACTCTTGTACAATTCAACCTCTCTCTGGTCTTTGATACCATGGACCAGAACCATGTCTGAGCTCTTGTAATTTCAAAGCCTTCTGTGGTCTTTGACATCATGGTCCAGGGCCACGCCTGCTCTCTTGTACTATTAAACCTCTCTGTGGTCTTTGATACCATGGACCAGGGCCATGCTTGAGCTCTTGTAATTTCAAAGCCTTCTGTGGTCTTTGACATCATGGTCCAGGGCCACGCCTGCTCTCTTGTACTATTAAACCTCTCTGTGGTCTTTGAAACCATGGACCAGGGCCATGCCTGCGCTCTTGTATTACTAAACCTCTCTTTGTTCTTTTATACCATGGACCAGAGCCATGCCTGCGCTCTTGTACTATTAAACCTCTCTGTGGTCTTTGATACCATGGACCAGAGCCATGCCTACTCTCTTCTAATATCAAACACCTCTGTGGTGTTTGATACCATGGACTAGGGCCATGCCTGAACTCTTGTAATATTAAACCTCTCTTTGGTCGTTTACACCATGAACCAGGGCCATGCTTGTTCTCTTGAACTATTAAACCTCTCTGTGGCCTTTGATACTGTGGTCCAGGGCCATGCCTGCGCTCTTGTACAATTAAACCTCTCTGTGTTCTTTGATTCCGTGGACCAGGGCCATGCTTGTTCTCTTGAACTATTAAACCTCTCTGTGGTCTTTGATACCATGGACCAGAACCATGTCTGCGCTCTTGTACTATCAAACCTCTCTGTGGTCTTTTATACCGTGGACCAGGGCCATGCCTGCACTCTTGTACTATTAAACCTCTCTGTGGTCTTTGATACCATGGATCAGGGCCATGCCTGGGCTCTTGTACAATTAAACCTCTCTGTGGTCTTTGATACCATGGACCAGAGCCCTGCCTGCGCTCTTCTACAATTAAACCTCTCTGTGATCTTTGATACCATGGACCAGGGCCATTCCTGCTCTCTTGTACTATTAAACCTCTCTGTGGTCTTTGATACCATGGACCAGGGCCATGCCTGAGCTCTTGTAATTTCAAAGCCTTCTGTGGTCTTTGACATCATGGTCCAGCGTCACGCCTGCTCTCTTGTACTATTAAACCTCTCTGTGGTCTTTGATACCATGGACCAGGGCCATGCCTGAGCTCTTGTAATTTCAAAGCCTTCTGTGGTCTTTGACATCATGGTCCAGGGGCCACGCCTGTTCTCTTGTACTATTAAACCTTTCTGTGGTCTTTGATACCATGGACCAGGGCCATGCCTGCGCTCTTGTATTACTAAACCTCCCTTTCTTCTTTTATACCATGGACCAGAGCCATGCCTGCGCTCTTATACTATTAAACCTCTCTGTGGTCTTTGATACCATGGACCAGAGCCATGCCTGCTCTCTTCTAATATCAAACACCTCTGTGGTGTTTAATACCATGGACTAGGGCCTTGCCTGAACTCTTGTAATATTAAACCTCTCTTTGGTCTTTTACACCATGAACCAGGGCCATGCGTGTTCTCTTGTACTATTAAACCTCTCTGTGGTCTTTGATACCATGGACCAGGGCCATGCCTGCACTCTTGTACTATTAAACCTCTCTGTGGTCTTTGATACCATGGACCAGGGCCATTCCTGCGCTCTTGTACAATTAAACCTCTCTGTGGTCTTTGATACCATGGACCAGGGCCATGCCTGCACTCTTGTACTATTAAACCTCTCTGTGGTCTTTGATACCATGGACCAGGGCCATTCCTGCGCTCTTGTACAATTAAACCTCTCTGTGGTCTTTGATACCATGGACCAGGGCCATGACTGCTCTCTTGTACTATTAAACCTCTCTGTGGACTTTGATACCATGGACCAGGGCCATGCCTGCGCTCTTGTACAATTAAACCTCTCTGTGGTCTTTGATACCGTGGACCAGGGCCATGCCTGCGCTCTTATACTATTAAACCTCTCTGTGGTCTTTGATACCGTAGACCAGGGCCATGCCTGAGCTCTTGTACTATTAAACCTCTCTGTGGTCTTTGATACCATGGACCAGGGCCATGGATGCGCTCTTGTACTATTAAACCTCTCTGTGGTCTTTGATACCATGGACCAGGGCCATACGTGCTCTCTTGTACAATTAAACCTCTCTGTGCTCTTTGATACCATGGACCAGGGCCATTCCTGCTCTCTTGTACTATTAAACCTCTCTGTGGTCTTTGAAACCATGGACCAGGGCCATGTATGCGCTCTTGTAATATCAAACATCTCTGTGGTCTTCGATACCATGGACCAGAGCCATGGCTGCACTCTTGTACAATTCAACCTCTCTCTGGTCTTTGATACCATGGACCAGAACCATGTCTGAGCTCTTGTAATTCAAAGCCTTCTGTGGTCTTTGACATCATGGTCCAGGGCCACGCCTGCTCTCTTGTACTATTAAACCTCTCTGTGGTCTTTGATACCATGGACCAGTGCCATGCCTGAGCTCTTGTAATTTCAAAGCCTTCTGTGGTCTTTGACATCATGGTCCAGGGCCACGCCTGCTCTCTTGTACTATTAAACCTCTCTGTGGTCTTTGATACCATGGACCAGGGCCATGCCTGCGCTCTTGTATTACTAAACCTCTCTTTGTTCTTTTATACCATGGACCAGGGCCACGCCTGCTCTCTTGTACTCTCAAACCTCTCTGTGGTCTTTGATACCATGGACCAGAGCCATGCCTGCGCTCTTGTACTATTAAACCTCTCTGTGGTCTTTGATACCATGGACCAGAGCCATGCCTGCGCTCTTGTAATATTAAACCTCTCTTTGGTCTTTTACACTATGAACCAGGGCCATGCGTGTTCTCTTGTACTATTAAACCTCTCTAGGGTCTTTGATACTGTGGTCCAGGGCCATGCCTGCTCTCTTGTACTCTTAAACCTCTCTGTGGTCTTTGATACCATGGACCAGGGCCATTCCTGCTCTCTTGTACTATTAAACCTCTCTGTGGTCTTTGATACCATGGACCAGGGCCATGCCTGCGCTCTTGTACAATTAAACCTCTCTGTGGTCTTTGATACCGTGGACCAGGGCCATGCCTGCGCTCTTGTACTATTAAACCTCTCTGTGGTCTTTGATACCGTAGACCAGGGCCATGCCTGCGCTCTTGTACTATTAAACCTCTCTGTGGTCTTTGGTACCATGGACCAGGGCCATGTATGCGCTCTTGTAATATCAAACATCTCTGTGGTCTTCGATACCATGGACCAGGGCCATGGCTGCACTCTTGTACAATTCAACCTCTCTCTGGTCTTTGATACCATGGACCAGAACCATGCCTGAGCTCTTGTAATTTCAAAGCCTTCTGTGGTCTTTGACATCATGGTCCAGGGCCATGCCTGCTCTCTTGTACTATTAAACCTCTCTGTGGTCTTTGATACCATGGACCAGGGCCATTCCTGCTCTGTTGTACTATTAAACCTCTCTGTGGTCTTCGATACCATGGACCAAGGCCATTCCTGCTCTCTTGTACTATTAAACCTCTCTGTGGTCTTCGATACCATGGACCAGGGCCATGGCTGCACTCTTGTACAATTAAACCTCTCTCTGGTCTTTGATACCATGGACCAGGGCCATGCCTGCGCTCTTGTATTACTAAACCTCTCTTTGTTCTTTTACACCATGGACCAGGGCCATGCGTGTTCTCTTGTACTATTAAACCTCTCTGTGGTCTTTGATACCATGGACCAGAGCCATGCCTGCTCTCTTCTAATATCAAACACCTCTGTGGTCTTTGATACCATGGACCAGGGCCATGCCTGCGCTCTTGTATTACTAAACCTCTCTTTGTTCTTTTACACCATGAACCAGGGACATGCTTGTTCTCTTGAACTATTAAACCACTCTGTGGTCTTTGATACCATGGACCAGGCACATGCCTGTGCTTTTGTACTATTAAACCTCTCTGTGGTCTTTGATACCATGGACCAGAACCATGTCTGCGCTCTTGTACTATTAAACCTCTCTGTGGTCTTTTTTAAACTCTTTTTATTGAACATAACAGCAAAGACACAGCTGAGTTGTTATTAGCAAGCCAATGACGGGTTACAGCATTGATATTCCATATGTTAAATTTCACATCATGAATCACTTCCAATCGTATGGGCTTATCCCAATGCATTCAACAGGCTAGCAAACTTCCCTGCCTCTCCCCTGTTTAATTCAGCCGCAGGGGACAAACCTCTGTGTGGTCTTTGATACCATGGATCAGGGCCATGCCTGCATTCTTGTACTATTAAACATCTCTGTGATCTTTGATACTGTGGTCCAGGGCCATGCCTGCGCTCTTGTACTATTAAACCTCTCTGTGGTCTTTGATACCATGGACCAGGGCCATGCCTGCATTCTTGTACTATTAAACCTCTCTGTGGTCTTTGATACCATGGACCAGAGCCATGCCTGCTCTCTTCTAATATCAAACACCTCTGTGGTCTTTGATACCATGGACCAGGGCCATGCCTGCGCTCTTGTATTACTAAACCTCTCTTTGTTCTTTTACACCATGGACTAGGGCCATGCCTGTTCTCTTGAACTATTAAACCTCTCTGTGGTCTTTGATACCATGGATCAGGGCCATGCCTGCATTCTTGTACTATTAAACATCTGTGTGGTCTTTGATACCATGGACCAGGGCCATTCCTGCTCTCTTGTACTATTAAACCTCTCTGTGGTGTTTGATACCATGAACCAGGGCCATGTCTGCGCTCTTGTAATATCAAACATCTTTGTGGTCTTCGATACCATGGACCAGGGCCATGGCTGCACTCCTGTACTATTAAACCTCTCTGTGGTCTTTGATACTGTGGTCCAGGGCCATGCCTGCGCTCTTGTACAATTAAACCTCTCTGTGGTCTTTGATACCATGGACCAGGGCCATTCCTGCGCTCTTGTACAATTAAACCTCTCTGTGGTCTTTGATACCATGGACCAGGGCCATGCCTGCACTCTTGTACTATTAAACCTCTCTGTGGTCTTTTTTAAACTCTTTTTATTGAACATAACAGCAAAGACACAGCTGAGTTGTTATTAGCAAGCCAATGACGGGTTACAGCATTGATATTCCATATGTTAAATTTCACATCATGAATCACTTCCAATCGTATGGGCTTATCCCAATGCATTCAACAGGCTAGCAAACTTCCCTGCCTCTCCCCTGTTTAATTCAGCCGCAGGGGACAAACCTCTGTGTGGTCTTTGATACCATGGATCAGGGCCATGCCTGGATTCTTGTACTATTAAACATCTCTGTGATCTTTGATACTGTGGTCCAGGGCCATGCCTGCGCTCTTGTACTATTAAACCTCTCTGTGGTCTTTGATACCATGGACCAGGGCCATGTCTGCATTCTTGTACTATTAAACCTCTCTGTGGTCTTTGATACCATGGACCAGAGCCATGCCTGCTCTCTTCTAATATCAAACACCTCTGTGGTCTTTGATACCATGGACCAGGGCCATGCCTGCGCTCTTGTATTACTAAACCTCTCTTTGTTCTTTTACACCATGGACTAGGGCCATGCCTGTTCTCTTGAACTATTAAACCTCTCTGTGGTCTTTGATACCATGGATCAGGGCCATGCCTGCATTCTTGTACTATTAAACATCTGTGTGGTCTTTGATACCATGGACCAGGGCCATTCCTGCTCTCTTGTACTATTAAACCTCTCTGTGGTGTTTGATACCATGAACCAGGGCCATGTCTGCGCTCTTGTAATATCAAACATCTTTGTGGTCTTCGATACCATGGACCAGGGCCATGGCTGCACTCCTGTACTATGAAACCTCTCTGTGGTCTTTGATACTGTGGTCCAGGGCCATGCCTGCGCTCTTGTACAATTAAACCTCTCTGTGGTCTTTGATACCATGGACCAGGGCCATTCCTGCGCTCTTGTACAATTAAACCTCTCTGTGGTCTTTGATACCATGGACCAGGGCCATGCCTGCACTCTTGTACTATTAAACCTCTCTGTGGTCTTTGATACCATGGACCAGGGCCATTCCTGCGCTCTTGTACAATTAAACCTCTCTGTGGTCTTTGATACCATGGACCAGGGCCATGCCTGCACTCTTGTACTATTAAACCTCTCTGTGGTCGTTTACACCATGAACCAGGGCCATGCTTGTTCTCTTGAACTATTAAACCTCTCTGTGGCCTTTGATACTGTGGTCCAGGGCCATGCCTGCGCTCTTGTACAATTAAACCTCTCTGTGTTCTTTGATTCCGTGGACCAGGGCCATGCTTGTTCTCTTGAACTATTAAACCTCTCTGTGGTCTTTGATACCATGGACCAGAACCATGTCTGCGCTCTTGTACTATCAAACCTCTCTGTGGTCTTTTATACCGTGGACCAGGGCCATGCCTGCACTCTTGTACTATTAAACCTCTCTGTGGTCTTTGATACCATGGATCAGGGCCATGCCTGGGCTCTTGTACAATTAAACCTCTCTGTGGTCTTTGATACCATGGACCAGAGCCCTGCCTGCGCTCTTCTACAATTAAACCTCTCTGTGATCTTTGATACCATGGACCAGGGCCATTCCTGCTCTCTTGTACTATTAAACCTCTCTGTGGTCTTTGATACCATGGACCAGGGCCATGCCTGAGCTCTTGTAATTTCAAAGCCTTCTGTGGTCTTTGACATCATGGTCCAGCGTCACGCCTGCTCTCTTGTACTATTAAACCTCTCTGTGGTCTTTGATACCATGGACCAGGGCCATGCCTGAGCTCTTGTAATTTCAAAGCCTTCTGTGGTCTTTGACATCATGGTCCAGGGCCACGCCTGTTCTCTTGTACTATTAAACCTTTCTGTGGTCTTTGATACCATGGACCAGGGCCATGCCTGCGCTCTTGTATTACTAAACCTCCCTTTCTTCTTTTATACCATGGACCAGAGCCATGCCTGCGCTCTTATACTATTAAACCTCTCTGTGGTCTTTGATACCATGGACCAGAGCCATGCCTGCTCTCTTCTAATATCAAACACCTCTGTGGTGTTTAATACCATGGACTAGGGCCTTGCCTGAACTCTTGTAATATTAAACCTCTCTTTGGTCTTTTACACCATGAACCAGGGCCATGCGTGTTCTCTTGTACTATTAAACCTCTCTGTGGTCTTTGATACCATGGACCAGGGCCATGCCTGCACTCTTGTACTATTAAACCTCTCTGTGGTCTTTGATACCATGGACCAGGGCCATTCCTGCGCTCTTGTACAATTAAACCTCTCTGTGGTCTTTGATACCATGGACCAGGGCCATGCCTGCACTCTTGTACTATTAAACCTCTCTGTGGTCTTTGATACCATGGACCAGGGCCATTCCTGCGCTCTTGTACAATTAAACCTCTCTGTGGTCTTTGATACCATGGACCAGGGCCATGACTGCTCTCTTGTACTATTAAACCTCTCTGTGGACTTTGATACCATGGACCAGGGCCATGCCTGCGCTCTTGTACAATTAAACCTCTCTGTGGTCTTTGATACCGTGGACCAGGGCCATGCCTGCGCTCTTATACTATTAAACCTCTCTGTGGTCTTTGATACCGTAGACCAGGGCCATGCCTGAGCTCTTGTACTATTAAACCTCTCTGTGGTCTTTGATACCATGGACCAGGGCCATGGATGCGCTCTTGTACTATTAAACCTCTCTGTGGTCTTTGATACCATGGACCAGGGCCATACGTGCTCTCTTGTACAATTAAACCTCTCTGTGCTCTTTGATACCATGGACCAGGGCCATTCCTGCTCTCTTGTACTATTAAACCTCTCTGTGGTCTTTGAAACCATGGACCAGGGCCATGTATGCGCTCTTGTAATATCAAACATCTCTGTGGTCTTCGATACCATGGACCAGAGCCATGGCTGCACTCTTGTACAATTCAACCTCTCTCTGGTCTTTGATACCATGGACCAGAACCATGTCTGAGCTCTTGTAATTCAAAGCCTTCTGTGGTCTTTGACATCATGGTCCAGGGCCACGCCTGCTCTCTTGTACTATTAAACCTCTCTGTGGTCTTTGATACCATGGACCAGTGCCATGCCTGAGCTCTTGTAATTTCAAAGCCTTCTGTGGTCTTTGACATCATGGTCCAGGGCCACGCCTGCTCTCTTGTACTATTAAACCTCTCTGTGGTCTTTGATACCATGGACCAGGGCCATGCCTGCGCTCTTGTATTACTAAACCTCTCTTTGTTCTTTTATACCATGGACCAGGGCCACGCCTGCTCTCTTGTACTCTCAAACCTCTCTGTGGTCTTTGATACCATGGACCAGAGCCATGCCTGCGCTCTTGTACTATTAAACCTCTCTGTGGTCTTTGATACCATGGACCAGAGCCATGCCTGCGCTCTTGTAATATTAAACCTCTCTTTGGTCTTTTACACTATGAACCAGGGCCATGCGTGTTCTCTTGTACTATTAAACCTCTCTAGGGTCTTTGATACTGTGGTCCAGGGCCATGCCTGCTCTCTTGTACTCTTAAACCTCTCTGTGGTCTTTGATACCATGGACCAGGGCCATTCCTGCTCTCTTGTACTATTAAACCTCTCTGTGGTCTTTGATACCATGGACCAGGGCCATGCCTGCGCTCTTGTACAATTAAACCTCTCTGTGGTCTTTGATACCGTGGACCAGGGCCATGCCTGCGCTCTTGTACTATTAAACCTCTCTGTGGTCTTTGATACCGTAGACCAGGGCCATGCCTGCGCTCTTGTACTATTAAACCTCTCTGTGGTCTTTGGTACCATGGACCAGGGCCATGTATGCGCTCTTGTAATATCAAACATCTCTGTGGTCTTCGATACCATGGACCAGGGCCATGGCTGCACTCTTGTACAATTCAACCTCTCTCTGGTCTTTGATACCATGGACCAGAACCATGCCTGAGCTCTTGTAATTTCAAAGCCTTCTGTGGTCTTTGACATCATGGTCCAGGGCCATGCCTGCTCTCTTGTACTATTAAACCTCTCTGTGGTCTTTGATACCATGGACCAGGGCCATTCCTGCTCTGTTGTACTATTAAACCTCTCTGTGGTCTTCGATACCATGGACCAAGGCCATTCCTGCTCTCTTGTACTATTAAACCTCTCTGTGGTCTTCGATACCATGGACCAGGGCCATGGCTGCACTCTTGTACAATTAAACCTCTCTCTGGTCTTTGATACCATGGACCAGGGCCATGCCTGCGCTCTTGTATTACTAAACCTCTCTTTGTTCTTTTACACCATGGACCAGGGCCATGCGTGTTCTCTTGTACTATTAAACCTCTCTGTGGTCTTTGATACCATGGACCAGAGCCATGCCTGCTCTCTTCTAATATCAAACACCTCTGTGGTCTTTGATACCATGGACCAGGGCCATGCCTGCGCTCTTGTATTACTAAACCTCTCTTTGTTCTTTTACACCATGAACCAGGGACATGCTTGTTCTCTTGAACTATTAAACCACTCTGTGGTCTTTGATACCATGGACCAGGCACATGCCTGTGCTTTTGTACTATTAAACCTCTCTGTGGTCTTTGATACCATGGACCAGAACCATGTCTGCGCTCTTGTACTATTAAACCTCTCTGTGGTCTTTTTTAAACTCTTTTTATTGAACATAACAGCAAAGACACAGCTGAGTTGTTATTAGCAAGCCAATGACGGGTTACAGCATTGATATTCCATATGTTAAATTTCACATCATGAATCACTTCCAATTGTATGGGCTTATCCCAATGCATTCAACAGGCTAGCAAACTTCCCTGCCTCTCCCCTGTTTAATTCAGCCGCAGGGGACAAACCTCTGTGTGGTCTTTGATACCATGGATCAGGGCCATGCCTGCATTCTTGTACTATTAAACATCTCTGTGATCTTTGATACTGTGGTCCAGGGCCATGCCTGCGCTCTTGTACTATTAAACCTCTCTGTGGTCTTTGATACCATGGACCAGGGCCATGCCTGCATTCTTGTACTATTAAACCTCTCTGTGGTCTTTGATACCATGGACCAGAGCCATGCCTGCTCTCTTCTAATATCAAACACCTCTGTGGTCTTTGATACCATGGACCAGGGCCATGCCTGCGCTCTTGTATTACTAAACCTCTCTTTGTTCTTTTACACCATGGACTAGGGCCATGCCTGTTCTCTTGAACTATTAAACCTCTCTGTGGTCTTTGATACCATGGATCAGGGCCATGCCTGCATTCTTGTACTATTAAACATCTGTGTGGTCTTTGATACCATGGACCAGGGCCATTCCTGCTCTCTTGTACTATTAAACCTCTCTGTGGTGTTTGATACCATGAACCAGGGCCATGTCTGCGCTCTTGTAATATCAAACATCTTTGTGGTCTTCGATACCATGGACCAGGGCCATGGCTGCACTCCTGTACTATTAAACCTCTCTGTGGTCTTTGATACTGTGGTCCAGGGCCATGCCTGCGCTCTTGTACAATTAAACCTCTCTGTGGTCTTTGATACCATGGACCAGGGCCATGCCTACGCTCTTGTACTATTAAACATCTCTGTGGTCTTTGATACCATGGACCAGGGCCATGCCTGCGCTCTTGTACTATTAAACCTCTCTGTGGTCTTTGATACTGTTAGAACTGGGGGTCTCTAGTTGGCAATGGTATACACCTTTGACCAAATATGCACCCTTGCTTCTAGTCAGGGTAAGGGGGATACACTACTAAAATAACCCCTGCTCACCCCCTTGGTAGCTTGGCACGAGCAGACAGGCTTATCTCAGAGGCAGTGTGTTAAGCATTTGTGAACACATACAGTAATACAGTGAAAACACTACAGATGGACACTACACAGGTTTTATAAAAATAAGTATTCTTTATATAGACTTAACACAAGACCACAAACGACAAAAATCCACAATACTGTACTCAAAATAGACTTAAAGATGGTAGAAGTAACTTAGTTCAAGTTGATGGTAATTGCGACACGTTTCTCTCAAAAGTACCTGGGATTTGTAACGCAAAACAAACAAAGGGTCTGCAGGGAGGACGATGCGGCGAGCAAGCGCCTCGATGCGGTGCGACGATCCGGTGTGATGGGATGAAAGTGCGCCCTTGATGCGATGCGACAGTGTGAAGACGATGCGTCCACGCCCGACGGCCGTGCGGCAAACTCTGTATCTTTGGAGACGCGACAGGCCCTGCGACACACTTCTCCGGTGATGCGACGGCAGACAGCTGCGACAGCGACACGCTTCTCGGGGATGCGATGGCGACCCTTGCGGTGTCGACACGCTTCCCTGTTGATGCGACGGCAGGCAGTTGCGACGGCGACACGCTTCTCCGGTGATGCGACGGCAGGCAGCTGCGACGAAGGCACGCTTCTCTGGTGATGCGGCGGCGGCCTCTGCGGCGGCGACATGCTTCTCCTGCGATGCGACGGCAGCAGCTTCATCAGCGACACGCTTCATCTCGTTGCGTCGCGCTTCCAGCTCCCAGCGACACACAGGCTTCTGCAGACAGAATCCCCCAGCAAGGGAATTTAGGAGGGAGCTGGTGGTGAAGTCTTGTAGCCCTGAGACTTCAGCAGGAGGCAAGCTCTAGTTCAAGCCCTTGGAGTAATATTCTGCAAGATGATGAAAGTTCTTTAAAAGTTCCTTCTCCTCTCCTTGGCACTGAAGATACCACTGTAGGCCAATCCAGCAACACAGCACACTGACAGGGGGGCAGTCCAACTCCTACAGCTTCCTTTGGTTCTTCTCCTTGGCAGAGGTTCGTCTAGTTGTTCCAGAAGTGATCTAAAGTTCTGGGGTCAGGGCCCCAATATTTATACCCCTAAATCCTTTGTCCTCTGAGGGCAGAGGGGCCTTTACCTGGTCCAAACCAGTTCTGTGCTGTCCTGGAACACTTTGTTTACAGGACTCCTTCTTTCCTTTGACAGTGTGGGCCAGGGACATCAGACGTACCACAGGAGGTGGAGCCAGCATTGTGGCGGGAAGGCCCAGCCCTATTCAGACCCAGGTGCAACTCCTCCCACTACTCTACATGCAGAAAGGTCTATTCAGCCCTGTGCTGACTCACCCTGTCTCCTGGAATCCCCCAGCCCCGTCACTCACAAAACCAGACACACAATACACAACCTAGCAGAGGCAGGCTTGGACAGTTAGGCAAGAAAATACCTACTTTCTAAAAGTGGTATT
Source organism: Calotriton arnoldi (assembly GCA_963921515.1). NCBI lineage: Eukaryota > Metazoa > Chordata > Amphibia > Caudata > Salamandridae > Calotriton > Calotriton arnoldi. The sequence continues at coordinate 1,128,776 of CAWUFW010004063.1, forward strand.
TTCAAACCCAGAATGTTAAAACCAACTTTACTACAAGATGTATTTTATCATTCTGAGTTCATGCATACTAAACTCGAATTTCTACCATGTTCCCTGGGTCAGTTAGGATTATAAGATGTTATAATCAAACTGCCCATTCTGGCCTATGGTGACTGGTAGCCTTGCAATAGTGAAAAACGAAAATGGCTGTAATTCACTATTAGGACATGCCACACACACCAGGGCATGTCCTACCTTATACTTACAATGCACCCTGCCCTTGGGCCTACCTTAGGGGTGTCTGATATGAAGATAAGGGAAGGTTTATGGACTGGCAAGTGGGTGCACTGGCCAAGTCGACATGGCAGTCACAGACTGCACACAAGCTCTGCAATGGCAGGCCTGAGACACACTTTACAAGCTGCTTCTGTGGGTGGCACAACCAGTGCTGCAAGCCCACCAGCAGCATTTCATTTACAGGCCCTGGGCACACCTGGTGCACTATACTAGGGTCTGACAAGTAAATCAAATGATCCAATCATGGAGTCACTAATCAATACATCAATTTACAATAGGGAGAGCATATGCACTTTAGCACTGATCAGCAGTGGTAAAGTGCCCAGAGTCATAAAACCAACAAAAACAGGTCAGAGAAAATACAGGAGGAAGGCAAAACGTTCAGGGATGACCCTGCAAAAAGGGCCAAGTCCAACACAAGTTCCTTCCAGCCAAAACGCAGGGTAGACCAATCACTACCTTGATGGGATTCCCTGCTTTAGGCGATAGAACATGGACCCTGGCCCGCAACAGCAGGGGCATACTCCAGTTCTACGCCAATCTGAGCCTATTTGGGTCCCTCTGTCCATACTCTCAGGGCCCACCAAGCTAACCCCTGGGGAACCCTTCTCCTCACCTGTGGACACCATCTGTGCAGCACTTAACTTTATCTTGCTCACAGGTGTGTCCCAACAGACAGACAGCAAGCCACAGTGGCCACTGACAGTGGTCAGTGATGAGACCCAGGCCTTATGCCTCTCAGGGCTCTCAAACCTCTGTGGCGTCAGAGAGCGCGGGGCAGTAGCCCCAGGAGCTTGGCACCCTTTGTCCACTCTCCCTCCTGTCAGGTCAGGTATGACATCCTGACACTGACCCACCAGCCCCGGGCCTGTACCTGGCGGCTGGACAGGCGACTGGGGTCGGCTTTCCCACACCCGGTCCTCTTCCTCCTCGTTGGGGCTCTGTACCCTCCCACCTGGAGTGGTACCCCCTTCCAGAATTGCCAGGGCACCTGTGGCAGGTGTACTGCACAATCCGCCCACCAGTTCAGGGGTTCTATCCTGCAACTGGGCGTCCAGGTCAGGGGGACACCCCGAACCTGGCCCTCCAACCTAGGGTCTAGACCCTCCAGTTGAACCGGGGTCAGAGGCGAGGGCTCCCTCCCTCTGCACCCCCTTCCAGAGTGCTGTACCCTCCCACGTGGAGTGGTACCCCTAGAAGACCAAACGGTCAGGACACTGGGCCCGATTCACAGAACTAACTTACGACAAAATCCTAAACTTACTACCATTTTGGTATTCACAGAATGAACTTACTCATTTTGGTATTCACAGAATGAACTTACTCATTTTGGTATTCACAGAATGAACTTACTCATTTTGGTATTCACAGATGGCACTTACACATTTTGTGTAACTTACTCATTTTGTGTAATTTACACATTTTGTGTAACTTACTCATTTTGTGTAACTTACACATTTTGGTATTCACAGAAGGCACTTACTCATTGATGAGTAAGTGCCTTCTGTGAATACCAAAATGGTAGTAAGTTCATTCTGTGAATACCCAAATGTGTAAGTTCATTCTGTGAATACCCAAATGTGTAAGTTCATTCTGTGAATACCCAAATGTGTAAGTTCATTCTGTGAATACCAACATTGTTGTAAGTTTAGGATTTTGACGTAAGTTAGTTCTGTGAATCAGGCCCACTGTTTACAGTTGTCCCTCCCTCCAGGTCAGACAACACCTGAACCTGGCTTCCCAATCCAGAGACCAACCCCTGCGGTTGAAAAGTTGCCCGGCGCACCAGGACTTCATTGGGAGCACATATGCCCCCCCGAGGGTGACACACAACTCATGTGTCGTGTGACAGTCTGCCTGGCGCAGATCTTCCGACCCCTGTCCATCTGACAGTGCGTGAAGATCCCCCAGGACAGAAGTGGTGTCACCATGGTCATTCACTGGTGACTCAGCCCTTCTGGCTGGCCCCTGAACCACTGGTTCTTCCACTGGGGACTCTTTCCCCCTCTCACCCCTCAATCTGGACTTCTGCACCCTCCACTTAGGAGTGGCACTGCCAGACACCAGAACTGATGGAGGCCTGCTTACAGACACTCCCAGTTCACCAGACACTAGGGGATCCCCCTCAACAGGCGGCCCATCAGGACAGACTAGGCTCCCCACCTGGTGTTCCCTTAAAGAACCATCCAGGCCCTGAGACTGGGTTTCGGGCACCTGGGGACACGCAGCCCCACACTCACTCTGCCTCCTCTGAGACAGGACGTGAGCCCCTACACCCCTCCCACTACACCGGGACCTTGCTGGGCTACTCTGAACCCTTTCCACCACTCTGGGTTGGAAGATACCCGAGCCACTCCCCTTAGGGTCATTCCCCAATGCCACCTCAGACCCTCTGGAATCCACCAAAAGGTCTGCCTCCCTGGTGAGCTCCCTGGGGTCAGAGAACTCACTCTCCAACAGGTGTTGGCATAGCTCTGGAAAACAGGGACTTACAATATGCTCTCCCACAATTGGATCACACAGCCCCCTACAAGGGTTAACCAAACTATCCTTCACCTCACCATCCAGTGCCTCGCACACGTACTCCACACCACTCTCCTGAGATTGGCAAGACAGTATCTGACTGTCTCTGTCACTCAACCCACACTCTTCTGGGCGGTCTCCACATTCACACACCAGGACTTCAACCATGGGGGAACCTCCCTCCCTGCCCCTCTCAGCTAGAGTCAGTGGAGTGTCCCTCCCAACACTAGGACCATGAACCCCTGCGCCAGTGCCCCAATCTACTTCCGGCACACTGCGCACCACTGGAGCTACCTCAGATCCTTGAACCTCCTGGTGTATGTTAACCCCCTCCAAGTCAGGCGCCACATCTCTGGGTGTGTGTACTACCCCCTCAGCACTAGATAACTCAATATTGCTGCCACCATCTGAGCTGGATTCCACCTCCAACTCAGCAAAGCTCACTTCCTGAGCTACACAATTTTCTTGTTGCTGGGCTGAGACCCTCATGGCCTCAAGCCTCTCGAGCTCCAAATCAAGCTCTCTCATTCTCAACTCATGTTCCAATCTCATTCTCTCTCTCTCCAAGGCTAACTTGTTATTTTCAAACTCCAGCTTCTTATTCTCTAGGTCCTTTTGACCCTCCATTTTGAGCCTGGCCAGCTCCATTTTATGCCTTCTATTTCTCTCCCTATCCTCCAGCTCTCCTGGGAACAGGTCTTTGGAAGAAACACTGCTGCCTGGTGGGGTAGGTACTTTCTCCCCCCCTGGACCCAGGGGCCCATCTAGCTGCCCTTCTGCCTCCTCCACAGGGTGCTCCACATTTTCAGATGCATTTCTTGCTTCCACCCAGGCCCTCAGCGCCTTGTGGAACTCATCCTTTTTAGTGAGGCCTGGAATAGCAACTTTAAATTTTCTACAGAAGGCTTTCAGCTGTTTGGCATTATAGGTATCCAACCTCTCTTCCTCAAACTCTGGATCCATAGAGGCAATAGATGCTGGTGGACTCATGGCAATAAGAATTGGCAGTTCTCAGAAAAATAACAGTCCAAGGAGAAAATAAATTCAACCAAAAGGTATGTGGTTGCGTTTGGTCTGCACTCACTAGTAGTGTACACCAATCACTGTATATGAGTCACAAATGCAAGTCCAGAATCCTCACCGCTGACCACCAATGTTAGAACTGGGGGTCTCTAGTTGGCAATGGTATACACCTTTGACCAAATAGGGACCCTTGCTTCTAGTCAGGGTAAGGGGATACACTACTAAAATAACCCCTGCTCACCCCCTTGGTAGCTTGGCACGAGCAGACAGGCTTATCTCAGAGGCAGTGTGTTAAGCATTTGTGAACACATACAGTAATACAGTGAAAACACTACAGATGGACACTACACAGGTTTTATAAAAATAAGTATTCTTTATATAGACTTAACACAAGACCACAAACAACAAAAATCCACAATACTGTACTCAAAATAGATTTAAAGATGGTAGAAGTAACTTAGTTCAAGTTGATGGTAATTGCGACACGTTTCTCTCAAAAGTACCTGGGATGCGTAACGCAAAACAAACAAAGGGTCCGCAGGGGAGGACGATGCGGCGAGCAAGCGCCTCGATGCGGTGAGACGATCCGGTGCGATGCGATGAAAGTGCGCCCTTGATGCGATGCGACGGTGTGAAGACGATGCGTGCACGCCCAACGGCCGTGCGGCGAACTCTGTATCTTTGGAGCCGCGACAGGCCCTGCGACATGCCTCTCCGGTGATGCGACGGCAGACAGCTGCGATGGCGACACGCTTCTCGGGGGATGCGACGGCGACCCTTGCGGTGGCGACACGCTTCCCTGTTGATGCGACGGCAGGCAGTTGCGACGGCGACACGCTTCTCCGGTGATGCGACGGCAGGCAGCTGCGACGAAGGCACGCTTCTCTGGTGATGCGGCGGCGGCCTCTGCGGCGGCGACACGCTTCTCCTGCGATGCGACGGCAGCAGCTTCGTCAGCGACACGCTTCTTCTCGTTGCGTCGCGCTTCCAGCTCCCAGCGACACGCAGGCTTCTGCAGACAGAATCCCCCAGCAAGGGAATTTAGGAGGGAGCTGGTGGTGAAATCTTGTAGCCCTGAGACTTCAGCAGGAGGCAAGCTCTAGTTCAAGCCCTTAGAGTAATATTCTGCAAGATGATGAAAGTTCTTTAAAAGTTCCTTCTCCTCTCCTTGGCACTGAAGACACCACTGTAGGCCAACCCAGCAACACAGCACACTGACAGGGGGCAGTCCAACCCCTACAGCTTCCTTTGGTTCTTCTCCTTGGCAGAGGTTCGTTTAGTTATTCCAGAAGTGATCTAAAGTTCTGGGGTCAGGGCCCCAATATTTATACCCCTAAATCCTTTGTCCTCTGAGGGCAGAGGGGCCTTTACCTGGTCCAAACCAGTTCTGGGCAGTCCTGGAGCACTTTGTTTACAGGACTCCTTCTTTCCTTTGACAGTGTGGGCCAGGGACATCACACGCACCACAGGAGGTGGAGCCAGCATTGTGGAAGGCAGGCACAGCCCTATTCAGACCCAGGTGCAACTCCTCCCACCCATCTACATGAAGATAGGTCTATTCAGCCCTGTGCTGACTCACCCTGTCTCCTGGAATCCCCCAGCCCCTGTCACTCACAAAACCAGACACACAATACACAACCTAGCAGAGGCAGGCTTGGACAGTTAGGCAAGAAAATACCTACTTTCTAAAAGTGGTATTTTCAAACCCAGAATGTTAAAACCAACTTTACTACAAGATGTATTTTATCATTCTGAGTTCAGGCATACTAAACTCGAATTTCTACCATGTTCCCTGGGTCAGTTAGGATTATAAGATGTTATAATCAAACTGCCCATTCTGGCCTATGGGGACTGGTAGCCTTGCAATAGTGAAAAACGAAAATGGCTGTAATTCACTATTAGGACATGCCACACACACCAGGGCAGGTCCTACCTTATACTTACAATGCACCCTGCCCTTGGGCCTACCTTAGGGGTGTCTGATATGAAGATAAGGGAAGGTTTAGGGACTGGCAAGTGGGTGCACTGGCCAAGTGGACATGGCAGTCGCAGACTGCACACAGGCTCTGCAATGGCAGGCCTGAGACACACTTTACAAGCTGCTTCTGTGGGTGGCACAACCAGTGCTGCAAGACCACCAGCAGCATTTGATTTACAGGCCCTGGGCACACCTGGTGCACTATACTAGGGTCTGACAAGTAAATCAAATGATCCAATCATGGAGTCACTAATCAATACATCAATTTACAATAGGGAGAGCATATGCACTTTAGCACTGATCAGCAGTGGTAAAGTGCCCAGAGTCATAAAACCAACAAAAACAGGTCAGAGAAAATACAGGAGGAAGGCAAAAAGTTCAGAGATGACCCTGCAAAAAGGGCCAAGTCCAACAGATACCATGGACCAGAACCATGTCTGCGCTCTTGTACTATTAAACCTCTCTACGCTCTTTGATACCATGGACCAGGGCCATGCCTGCGCTCTTGTACTATTAAACCTCTCTACGGTCTTTGATACCATGGACCAGGGCCATGCCTGCGCTCTTTTACTATTAAGCCTATCTGTGGTCTTTGATACCATGGACCAGGGCCGTGCCTGCGCTCTTGTACTATTAGACCTCTCTGTGGTCTTTGATATCATGGACCAGGGCCATGCCTGCGCTCTTGTACTATTAAACCTCTCAGTGGTCTTTGATATCATGGACCAGGGCCATGCCTGCGCTCTTGTACTATTAAACCTCTCTGTGGTCTTTGATATCATGGACCAGGGCCATGCCTGCGCTCTTGTACTATTAAACCTCTCTGTGGTCTTTGATACCATGGACCAGGGCCATGGATGCGCTCTTGTACTATTAAACCTCTCTGTGGTCTTTGATACCATGGACCAGGGCCATGCGTGCTCTTGTACTATTAAACCTCTCTGTGGTCTTTGATACCATGGACCAGGGCCATGCGTGTTCTCTTGTACTATTAAACCCCTCTGTGGTCTTTGATACCACGGACCAGAGCCATGCCTGCTCTCTTCTAATATCAAACATCTCTGTGGTGTTTGATACCATGGACTAGAGCCATGCCTGCAATTTGTTTCCATTAAACCTCTCTTTGGTCTTTTACACCATGGACCAGGGCCATGTGTGTTCTCTTGTACTATTAAACCTCTCTGTGGTCTTTGATACTGTGGTCCAGGGCCATGCCTGTACTCTTGTTATATCAAACCTCTCTGTGGTCTTTGATACAATGGACCAGGGCCATGCCTGCTCTCTTGTAATATCAAACATCTCTGTGGTCTTTGATACCATGGACTAGGGACATGCCTGAAATCTTGTAATATTAAACCTCTCTTTGGTCTTTTACACCATGGACCAGGGCCATGCGTGTTCTCTTGTACTATTAAACCTCTCTGTGGTCATTGATACCATGGACCAGGGCCATGCCTGCGCTCTTGTACAATTAAACCTCTCTGTGGTCTTTGATACCATAGACCTGGACCATGCCTGCGCTCTTGTACTATTAAACCTCTCTGTGGTCTTCGATACCGTAGACCAGGGCCATGCCTGCGCTCTTGTACTATTAAACCTCTCTGTGGTCTTTGATACCATGGACCAGGGCCATGTATGCGCTCTTGTAATATCAAACATCTCTGTGGTCTTTGATACCATGGACCAGAGCCATGCCTGCTCTCTTCTAATATCAAACACCTCTGTGGTGTTTGATACCATGGACTAGGGCCATGCCTGAACTCTTGTAATATTAAACCTCTCTTTGGTCCTTTACACCATGAACCAGGGCCATGCGTGTTCTCTTGTGCAATTAAACCTCTCTGTGGTCTTTGATACCGTGGACCAGGGCCATGCTTGTTCTCTTGAACTATTAAACCTCTCTGTGGTCTTTGATACCGTGGACCAGGGCCATGCTTGTTCTCTTGTACTATTAAACCTCTCTGTAGTCTTTGATACCATGGACCAGGGCCATGCCTGCGCTCTTGTACAATTAAATCTCTCTGTGGTCTTTTATACCGTGGACCAGGGCCATGCCTGCGCTCTTGTACTATTAAACCTCTCTGTGGTCGTTGATACCATGGACCAGCTCCATGCCTGCGCTCTTCTACAATTAAACCTCTCTGTGGTCTTTGATACCATGGACCAGGGCGATGCCTGCGCTCTTGTACAATTAAACCTCTCTGTGGTCTTTGATACCATGGACCAGGGCGATGCCTGCGCTCTTGTACAATTAAACCTCTCTGTGGTCTTTGATACCATGGACCAGGGCGATGCCTGCGCTCTTGTACAATTAAACCTCTCTGTGGTCTTTGATACCATGGACCAGGGCGATGCCTGCGCTCTTGTACAATTAAAACTCTCTGTGGTCTTTGATACCATGGACCAGGGCCATTCCTGCTCTCTTGTACTATTAAACCTCTCTGTGGTCTTTGAAACCATGGACCAGGGCCATGTATACGCTCTTGTAATATCAAACATCTCTGTGGTCTTCGATACCATGGACCAGGGCCATGGCTGCACTCTTGTACAATTCAACCTCTCTCTGGTCTTTGATACCATGGACCAGAACCATGCCTGAGCTCTTGTAATTTCAAAGCCTTCTGTGGTCTTTGACATCATGGTCCAGGGCCATGCCTGCTCTCTTGTACTATTAAACCTCTCTGTGGTCTTTGATACCATGGACCAGGGCCATGCCTGCGCTCTTGTATTACTAAACCTCTCTTTGTTCTTTTATACCATGGACCAGAGCCATGCCTGCTCTCTTGTACTATTAAACCTCTCTGTAGTCTTTGATACTGTGGTCCAGGGCCATGCCTGCGCTCTTGTACTATTAAACCTCTCTGTGGTCTTTGATACCATGGACCAGGGCCATTCCTGCGCTCTTGTACAATTAAACCTCTCTGTGGTCTTTGATACCATGGACCAGGGCCATGACTGCTCTCTTGTACTATTAAACCTCTCTGTGGTCTTTGATACCATGGACCAGGGCCATGCCTGCGCTCTTGTACAATTAAACCTCTCTGTGGTCTTTGATACCGTGGACCAGGGCCATGCCTGCGCTCTTGTACTATTAAACCTCTCTGTGGTCTTTGATACCGTAGACCAGGGCCATGCCTGCGCTCTTGTACTATTAAACCTCTCTGTGGTCTTTGATACCATGGACCAGGGCCATGGATGCGCTCTTGTACTATTAAACCTCTCTGTGGTCGTTGATACCATGGACCAGGGCCATGCGTGCTCTCTTGTACAATTAAACCTCTCTGTGGTCTTTGATACCATGGACCAGGGCCATTCCAGCTCTCTTGTACTATTAAACCTCTCTGTGGTCTTTGAAACCATGGACCAGGGCCATGTATGCGCTCTTGTAATATCAAACATCTCTGTGGTCTTCGATACCATGGACCAGAGCCATGGCTGCACTCTTGTACAATTCAACCTCTCTCTGGTCTTTGATACCATGGACCAGAACCATGTCTGAGCTCTTGTAATTTCAAAGCCTTCTGTGGTCTTTGACATCATGGTCCAGGGCCACGCCTGCTCTCTTGTACTATTAAACCTCTCTGTGGTCTTTGATACCATGGACCAGGGCCATGCCTGAGCTCTTGTAATTTCAAAGCCTTCTGTGGTCTTTGACATCATGGTCCAGGGCCATGCCTGCTCTCTTGTACTATTAAACCTCTCTGTGGTCTTTGATACCATGGACCAGGGCCATGCCTGCGCTCTTGTATTACTAAACCTCTCTTTGTTCTTTTATACCATGGACCAGAGCCATGCCTGCGCTCTTGTACTATTAAACCTCTCTGTGGTCTTTGATACCATGGACCAGGGCCATGCGTGCTCTCTTGTACAATTAAACCTCTCTGTGGTCTTTGATACCATGGACCAGGGCCATTCCTGCTCTCTTGTACTATTAAACCTCTCTGTGGTCTTTGAAACCATGGACCAGGGCCATGTATGCGCTCTTGTAATATCAAACATCTCTGTGGTCTTCGATACCATGGACCAGAGCCATGGCTGCACTCTTGTACAATTCAACCTCTCTCTGGTCTTTGATACCATGGACCAGAACTATGTCTGAGCTCTTGTAATTTCAAAGCCTTCTGTGGTCTTTGACATCATGGTCCAGGGCCACGCCTGCTCTCTTGTACTATTAAACCTCTCTGTGGTCTTTGATACCATGGACCAGGGCCATGCCTGAGCTCTTGTAATTTCAAAGCCTTCTGTGGTCTTTGACATCATGGTCCAGGGCCACGCCTGCTCGCTTGTACTATTAAACCTCTCTGTGGTCTTTGATACCATGGACCAGGGCCATGCCTGCGCTCTTGTATTACTAAACCTCTCTTTGTTCTTTTATACCATGGACCAGGGCCATGCCTGAACTCTTGTAATATTAAACCTCTCTGTGGTCTTTTACACCATGAACCAGGGCCATGCGTGTTCTCTTGTACTATTAAACCTCTCTGTGGTCTTTGATACCACGGACCAGGGCCATTCCTGCACTCTTGTACTATTAAACTTCTCTGTGGTCTTTGATACCATGGACCAGGGCCATTCCTGCGCTCTTGTACAATTAAACCTCTCTGTGGTCTTTGATACCATGGACCAGGGCCATGCCTGCACTCTTGTACTATTAAACCTCTCTGTGGTCTTTGATACCATGGACCAGGGCTATTCCTGCGCTCTTGTACAATTAAACCTCTCTGTGGTCTTTGATACTATGGACCAGAGCCATGGCTGCACTCTTGTACAATTCAACCTCTCTCTGGTCTTTGATACCATGGACCAGAACCATGTCTGAGCTCTTGTAATTTCAAAGCCTTATGTGGTCTTTGATATCATGGTCCAGGGCCACGCCTGCTCTCTTGTACTATTAAACCTCTCTGTGGTCTTTGATACCATGGACCAGGGCCATGCCTGAGCTCTTGTAATTTCAAAGCCTTCTGTGGTCTTTGACATCATGGTCCAGGGCCACGCCTGCTCTCTTGTACTATTAAACCTCTCTGTGGTCTTTGATACCATGGACCAGGGCCATGCCTGCGCTCTTGTATTACTAAACCTCTCTTTGTTCTTTTATACCATGGACCAGAGCCATGCCTGCGCTCTTGTACTATTAAACCTTTCTGTGGTCTTTGATACCATGGACCAGAGCCATGCCTGCTCTCTTCTAATATCAAACACCTCTGTGGTGTTTGATACCATGGACTAGGGCCATGCCTGAACTCTTGTAATATTAAACCTCTCTTTGGTTGTTTACACCATGAACCAGGGCCATGCTTGTTCTCTTGAACTATTAAACCTCTCTGTGGCCTTTGATACCGTGGTCCAGGGCCATGCCTGCGCTCTTGTACAATTAAACCTCTCTGTGGTCTTTGATACCGTGGACCAGGGCCATGCTTGTTCTCTTGAACTATTAAACCTCTCTGTGGTCTTTGATACCATGGACCAGAACCATGTCTGCGCTCTTGTACTATCAAACCTCTCTGTGGTCTTTGATACCGTGGACCAGGGTCATGCCTGCACTCTTGTACTATTAAACCTCTCTGTGGTCTTTGATACCATGGATCAGGGCCATGGCTGAACTCTTGTACAATTAAACCTCTCTCTGGTCTTTGATACCATGGACCAGGGCCATGCCTGAGCTCTTGTAATTTCAAAGCCTTCTGTGGTCTTTGACATCATGGTCCAGCGTCACGCCTGCTCTCTTGTACTATTAAACCTCTCTGTGGTCTTTGATACCATGGACCAGGGCCATGTCTGAGCTCTTGTAATTTCAAAGCCTTCTGTGGTCTTTGACATCATGGTCCAGGGTCACGCCTGTTCTCTTGTACTATTAAACCTTTCTGTGGTCTTTGATACCATGGACCAGGGCCATGCCTGCGCTCTTGTATTACTAAACCTCTCTTTCTTCTTTTATACCATGGACCAGAGCCATGCCTGCGCTCTTGTACTATTAAACCTCTCTGTGGTCTTTGATACCATGGACCAGGGCCATGCCTGTGCTCTTCTACAATTAAACCTCTCTGTGGTCTTTGATACCATGGACCAGGGCCATGCCTGCTCTCTTGTACTATTAAACCTCTCTGTGGTCTTTGATACCATGGACCAGAGCCATGCCTGCGCTCTTGTACTATTAAACCTCTCTGTGGTCTTTGATACCATGGAGCAGAGCCATGCCTGCTCTCTTCTAATATCAAACACCTCTGTGGTGTTTGATACCATGGACTAGGGCCATGCCTGAACTCTTGTAATATTAAACCTCTCTTTGGTCTTTTACACCATGAACCAGGGCCATGTGTGTTCTCTTGTACTATTAAACCTCTCTGTGGTCTTTGATACCATGGACCAGGGCCATGCCTGCACTCTTGTACTATTAAACCTCTCTGTGGTCTTTGATACCATGGACCAGGGCCATTCCTGCGCTCTTGTACAATTAAACCTCTCTGTGGTCTTTGATACCATGGACCAGGGCCATGACTGCTCTCTTGTACTATTAAACCTCTCTGTGGTCTTTGATACCATGGACCAGGGCCATGCCTGCGCTCTTGTACAATTAAACATCTCTGTGGTCTTTGATACCATGGACCAGGGCCATTCCTGCTCTCTTGTACTATTAAACCTCTCTGTGGTCTTTGATACCGTGGACAAGGGCCATGCCTGCATTCTTGTAATATCAAACATCTCTGTGGTCTTTGATACCATGGACCAGGGCCATGCCTTCACTCTTGTAATATCAAACCCTTCTGTGGTCTTTGATACCATGGACCAGGGCCATTCCTGCTCTCTTGTAATATCAAACATCTCTGTGGTCTTTGATACCATGGACCAGGGCCATGCCTGCGCTCTTGTACTATTAAGCGTCTCTGTGGTCATTGATACCGTGGACCAGGGCCATGCCTGCCCTTTTGTAATTCAAACCGCTCTGTGGTCTTTGATACTATGGACCAGGGCCATGCCTGCTCTCTTCTAATATCAAACATCTCTGTGGTGTTTATACCATGGTCCAGGGCCATGCCTGCACTCTTGTACTATTAAACCTCTCTACAGTCTTTGATACTATGGACCAGGGCCATGCCTGTGCTCTTGTACTATTAAACCTCTCTGTGGTCTTTGATACCATGGACCAGGGCCATGCCTGCACTCTTGTACTATTAAACCTCTCTGTGGTCTTTGATACCATGGACCAGGGCCATGGATGCGCTCTTGTACTATTAAACCTCTCTGTGGTCTTTGATACCATGGACCAGGTCCATGCATGCTCTCTTGTACTATTAAACTCTCTGTGGTCATTGATACCATGGACCAGGGCCATGCCTGCGCTCTTGTACTATTAAACCTCTCTGTGGTCTTTGATACCATGGACCAGGTCCATGCCTGCGCTCTTGTACTATTAAACCTCTCTGTGGTCTTTGATACCATGGACCAGGGCCATGCCTGCGCTCTTGTACTATTAAACCTCTCTGTGGTCTTTGAAACCATGGACCAGGGGCATGTATGCGCTCTTGTAATATCAAACATCTCTGTGGTCTTCGATACCATGGACCAGAGCCATGGCTGCACTCTTGTACAATTCAACCTCTCTCTCGTATTTGATACCATGGACCAGAACCATGTCTGAGCTCTTGTAATTTCAAAGCCTTCTGTGGTCTTTGACATCATGGTCCAGGGCCACGCCTGCTCTCTTGTACTATTAAACCTCTCTGTGGTCTTTGATACCGTGGACCAGGGCCATGCTTGTTCTCTTGAACTATTAAACCTCTCTGTGGTCTTTGATACCATGGACCAGAACCATGTCTGCGCTCTTGTACTATCAAACCTCTCTGTGGCCTTTGATACCGTGGACCAGGGCCATGCTTGTTCTCTTGAACTATTAAACCTCTCTGTGGTCTTTGATACCATGGACCAGAACCATGTCTGCGCTCTTGTACTATCAAACCTCTCTGTGGTCTTTGATACCATGGACCAGGGCCATGCCTGCGCTCTTGTACAATGAAACCTCTCCGTGGTCTTTGATACCATGGACCAGGGCCATTCCTGCTCTCTTGTACTATTAAACCTCTCTGTGGTCTTCGATACTATGGACCAGGGCCATGCCTGAGCTCTTGTAATTTCAAAGCCTTCTGTGGTCTTTGACATTTTGGTCCAGCGTCACGCCTGCTCTCTTGTACTATTAAACCTCTCTGTGGTCTTTGATACCATGGACCAGGGCCATGCCTGAGCTCTTGTAATTTCAAAGCCTTCTGTGGTCTTTGACATCATGGTCCAGGGCCACGCCTGTTCTCTTGTACTATTAAACCTTTCTGTGGTCTTTGATACCATGGACCAGGGCCATGCCTGCGCTCTTGTATTACTAAACCTCTCTTTCTTCTTTTATACCATGGACCAGCGCCATGCCTGCGCTCTTGTACTATTAAACCTCTCTGTGGTCTTTGATACCATGGACCAGAGCCATGCCTGCTCTCTTCTAATATCAAACACCTCTGTGGTGTTTGATATTATGGATTAGGGCCATGCCTGAACTCTTGTAATATTAAACCTCTCTTTGGTCTTTTACACCATGAACCAGGGCCATGTGTGTTCTCTTGTACTATTAAACCTCTCTGTGGTCTTTGATACCATGGACCAGGGCCATGCCTGCGCTCCTGTACAATTAAACCTCTCTGTGGTCTTTGATAACATGGACCAGGGCCATGCCTGCGCTCTTGTACTATTAAACCTCTCTGTGGTCTTTGATACCATAGACCAGGGCCATGCCTGCGCTCTTGTACTATTAAACCTCTCTGTGGTCTTTGATACCATGGACCAGGGCCATGGATGCGCTCTTGTACTAATAAACCTCTCTGTGGTCTTTGATACCATGGACCAGGGCCATGCGTGCTCTCTTGTACAATTAAACCTCTCTGTGGTCTTTGATACCATGGACCAGGGCCATTCCTGCTCTCTTGTACTATTAAACCTCTCTGTGGTCTTTGAAACCATGGACCAGGGCCATGTATGCGCTCTTGTAATATCAAACATCTCTGTGGTCTTCGATACCATGGACCAGAGCCATGGCTGCACTCTTGTACAATTCAACCTCTCTCTGGTCTTTGATACCATGGACCAGAACCATGTCTGAGCTCTTGTAATTTCAAAGCCTTCTGTGGTCTTTGACATCATGGTCCAGGGCCACGCCTGCTCTCTTGTACTATTAAACCTCTCTGTGGTCTTTGATACCATGGACCAGGGCCATGCTTGAGCTCTTGTAATTTCAAAGCCTTCTGTGGTCTTTGACATCATGGTCCAGGGCCACGCCTGCTCTCTTGTACTATTAAACCTCTCTGTGGTCTTTGAAACCATGGACCAGGGCCATGCCTGCGCTCTTGTATTACTAAACCTCTCTTTGTTCTTTTATACCATGGACCAGAGCCATGCCTGCGCTCTTGTACTATTAAACCTCTCTGTGGTCTTTGATACCATGGACCAGAGCCATGCCTACTCTCTTCTAATATCAAACACCTCTGTGGTGTTTGATACCATGGACTAGGGCCATGCCTGAACTCTTGTAATATTAAACCTCTCTTTGGTCGTTTACACCATGAACCAGGGCCATGCTTGTTCTCTTGAACTATTAAACCTCTCTGTGGCCTTTGATACCGTGGTCCAGGGCCATGCCTGCGCTCTTGTACAATTAAACCTCTCTGTGTTCTTTGATTCCGTGGACCAGGGCCATGCTTGTTCTCTTGAACTATTAAATCTCTCTGTGGTCTTTGATACCATGGACCAGAACCATGTCTGCGCTCTTGTACTATCAAACCTCTCTGTGGTCTTTTATACCGTGGACCAGGGCCATGCCTGCACTCTTGTACTATTAAACCTCTCTGTGGTCTTTGATACCATGGATCAGGGCCATGCCTGGGCTCTTGTACAATTAAACCTCTCTGTGGTCTTTGATACCATGGACCAGAGCCCTGCCTGCGCTCTTCTACAATTAAACCTCTCTGTGATCTTTGATACCATGGACCAGGGCCATTCCTGCTCTCTTGTACTATTAAACCTCTCTTTGGTCTTTGATACCATGGACCAGGGCCATGCCTGAGCTCTTGTAATTTCAAAGCCTTCTGTGGTCTTTGACATCATGGTCCAGCGTCACGCCTGCTCTCTTGTACTATTAAACCTCTCTGTGGTCTTTGATACCATGGACCAGGGCCATGCCTGAGCTCTTGTAATTTCAAAGCCTTCTGTGGTCTTTGACATCATGGTCCAGGGCCACGCCTGTTCTCTTGTACTATTAAACCTTTCTGTGGTCTTTGATACCATGGACCAGGGCCATGCCTGCGCTCTTGTATTACTAAACCTCCCTTTCTTCTTTTATACCATGGACCAGAGCCATGCCTGCGCTCTTATACTATTAAACCTCTCTGTGGTCTTTGATACCATGGACCAGAGCCATGCCTGCTCTCTTCTAATATCAAACACCTCTGTGGTGTTTAATACCATGGACTAGGGCCTTGCCTGAACTCTTGTAATATTAAACCTCTCTTTGGTCTTTTACACCATGAACCAGGGCCATGCGTGTTCTCTTGTACTATTAAACCTCTCTGTGGTCTTTGATACCATGGACCAGGGCCATGCCTGCACTCTTGTACTATTAAACCTCTCTGTGGTCTTTGATACCATGGACCAGGGCCATTCCTGCGCTCTTGTACAATTAAACCTCTCTGTGGTCTTTGATACCATGGACCAGGGCCATGCCTGCACTCTTGTACTATTAAACCTCTCTGTGGTCTTTGATACCATGGACCAGGGCCATTCCTGCGCTCTTGTACAATTAAACCTCTCTGTGGTCTTTGATACCATGGACCAGGGCCATGACTGCTCTCTTGTACTATTAAACCTCTCTGTGGACTTTGATACCATGGACCAGGGCCATGCCTGCGCTCTTGTACAATTAAACCTCTCTGTGGTCTTTGATACCGTGGACCAGGGCCATGCCTGCGCTCTTGTACTATTAAACCTCTCTGTGGTCTTTGATACCGTAGACCAGGGCCATGCCTGAGCTCTTGTACTATTAAACCTCTCTGTGGTCTTTGATACCATGGACCAGGGCCATGGATGCGCTCTTGTACTATTAAACCTCTCTGTGGTCTTTGATACCATGGACCAGGGCCATACGTGCTCTCTTGTACAATTAAACCTCTCTGTGCTCTTTGATACCATGGACCAGGGCCATTCCTGCTCTCTTGTACTATTAAACCTCTCTGTGGTCTTTGAAACCATGGACCAGGGCCATGTATGCGCTCTTGTAATATCAAACATCTCTGTGGTCTTCGATACCATGGACCAGAGCCATGGCTGCACTCTTGTACAATTCAACCTCTCTCTGGTCTTTGATACCATGGACCAGAACCATGTCTGAGCTCTTGTAATTCAAAGCCTTCTGTGGTCTTTGACATCATGGTCCAGGGCCACGCCTGCTCTCTTGTACTATTAAACCTCTCTGTGGTCTTTGATACCATGGACCAGTGCCATGCCTGAGCTCTTGTAATTTCAAAGCCTTCTGTGGTCTTTGACATCATGGTCCAGGGCCACGCCTGCTCTCTTGTACTATTAAACCTCTCTGTGGTCTTTGATACCATGGACCAGGGCCATGCCTGCGCTCTTGTATTACTAAACCTCTCTTTGTTCCTTTATACCATGGACCAGGGCCACGCCTGCTCTCTTGTACTCTCAAACCTCTCTGTGGTCTTTGATACCATGGACCAGAGCCATGCCTGCGCTCTTGTACTATTAAACCTCTCTGTGGTCTTTGATACCATGGACCAGAGCCATGCCTGCGCTCTTGTAATATTAAACCTCTCTTTGGTCTTTTACACTATGAACCAGGGCCATGCGTGTTCTCTTGTACTATTAAACCTCTCTAGGGTCTTTGATACTGTGGTCCAGGGCCATGCCTGCTCTCTTGTACTCTTAAACCTCTGTGGTCTTTGATACCATGGACCAGGGCCATTCCTGCTCTCTTGTACTATTAAACCTCTCTGTGGTCTTTGATACCATGGACCAGGGCCATGCCTGCGCTCTTGTACAATTAAACCTCTCTGTGGTCTTTGATACCGTGGACCAGGGCCATGCCTGCGCTCTTGTACTATTAAACCTCTCTGTGGTCTTTGATACCGTAGACCAGGGCCATGCCTGCGCTCTTGTACTATTAAACCTCTCTGTGGTCTTTGGTACCATGGACCAGGGCCATGTATGCGCTCTTGTAATATCAAACATCTCTGTGGTCTTCGATACCATGGACCAGGGCCATGGCTGCACTCTTGTACAATTCAACCTCTCTCTGGTCTTTGATACCATGGACCAGAACCATGCCTGAGCTCTTGTAATTTCAAAGCCTTCTGTGGTCTTTGACATCATGGTCCAGGGCCATGCCTGCTCTCTTGTACTATTAAACCTCTCTGTGGTCTTTGATACCATGGACCAGGGCCATTCCTGCTCTGTTGTACTATTAAACCTCTCTGTGGTCTTCGATACCATGGACCAAGGCCATTCCTGCTCTCTTGTACTATTAAACCTCTCTGTGGTCTTCGATACCATGGACCAGGGCCATGGCTGCACTCTTGTACAATTAAACCTCTCTCTGGTCTTTGATACCATGGACCAGGGCCATGCCTGCGCTCTTGTATTACTAAACCTCTCTTTGTTCTTTTACACCATGGACCAGGGCCATGCGTGTTCTCTTGTACTATTAAACCTCTCTGTGGTCTTTGATACCATGGACCAGAGCCATGCCTGCTCTCTTCTAATATCAAACACCTCTGTGGTCTTTGATACCATGGACCAGGGCCATGCCTGAGCTCTTGTATTACTAAACCTCTCTTTGTTCTTTTACACCATGAACCAGGGACATGCTTGTTCTCTTGAACTATTAAACCACTCTGTGGTCTTTGATACCATGGACCAGGCACATGCCTGTGCTTTTGTACTATTAAACCTCTCTGTGGTCTTTGATACCATGGACCAGAACCATGTCTGCGCTCTTGTACTATTAAACCTCTCTGTGGTCTTTTTTAAACTCTTTTTATTGAACATAACAGCAAAGACACAGCTGAGTTGTTATTAGCAAGCCAATGACGGGTTACAGCATTGATATTCCATATGTTAAATTTCACATCATGAATCACTTCCAATCGTATGGGCTTATCCCAATGCATTCAACAGGCTAGCAAACTTCCCTGCCTCTCCCCTGTTTAATTCAGCCGCAGGGGACAAACCTCTGTGTGGTCTTTGATACCATGGATCAGGGCCATGCCTGCATTCTTGTACTATTAAACATCTCTGTGATCTTTGATACTGTGGTCCAGGGCCATGCCTGCGCTCTTGTACTATTAAACCTCTCTGTGGTCTTTGATACCATGGACCAGGGCCATGCCTGCATTCTTGTACTATTAAACCTCTCTGTGGTCTTTGATACCATGGACCAGAGCCATGCCTGCTCTCTTCTAATATCAAACACCTCTGTGGTCTTTGATACCATGGACCAGGGCCATGCCTGCGCTCTTGTATTACTAAACCTCTCTTTGTTCTTTTACACCATGGACTAGGGCCATGCCTGTTCTCTTGAACTATTAAACCTCTCTGTGGTCTTTGATACCATGGATCAGGGCCATGCCTGCATTCTTGTACTATTAAACATCTGTGTGGTCTTTGATACCATGGACCAGGGCCATTCCTGCTCTCTTGTACTATTAAACCTCTCTGTGGTGTTTGATACCATGAACCAGGGCCATGTCTGCGCTCTTGTAATATCAAACATCTTTGTGGTCTTCGATACCATGGACCAGGGCCATGGCTGCACTCCTGTACTATTAAACTTCTCTGTGGTCTTTGATACTGTGGTCCAGGGCCATGCCTGCGCTCTTGTACAATTAAACCTCTCTGTGGTCTTTGATACCATGGACCAGGGCCATGCCTACGCTCTTGTACTATTAAACATCTCTGTGGTCTTTGATACCATGGACCAGGGCCATGCCTGCGCTCTTGTACTATTAAACCTCTCTGTGGTCTTTGATACTGTTAGAACTGGGGGTCTCTAGTTGGCAATGGTATACACCTTTGACCAAATATGCACCCTTGCTTCTAGTCAGGGTAAGGGGGATACACTACTAAAATAACCCCTGCTCACCCCCTTGGTAGCTTGGCACGAGCAGACAGGCTTATCTCAGAGGCAGTGTGTTAAGCATTTGTGAACACATACAGTAATACAGTGAAAACACTACAGATGGACACTACACAGGTTTTATAAAAATAAGTATTCTTTATATAGACTTAACACAAGACCACAAACGACAAAAATCCACAATACTGTACTCAAAATAGACTTAAAGATGGTAGAAGTAACTTAGTTCAAGTTGATGGTAATTGCGACACGTTTCTCTCAAAAGTACCTGGGATTTGTAACGCAAAACAAACAAAGGGTCTGCAGGGAGGACGATGCGGCGAGCAAGCGCCTCGATGCGGTGCGACGATCCGGTGTGATGGGATGAAAGTGCGCCCTTGATGCGATGCGACAGTGTGAAGACGATGCGTCCACGCCCGACGGCCGTGCGGCAAACTCTGTATCTTTGGAGACGCGACAGGCCCTGCGACACACTTCTCCGGTGATGCGACGGCAGACAGCTGCGACAGCGACACGCTTCTCGGGGATGCGATGGCGACCCTTGCGGTGTCGACACGCTTCCCTGTTGATGCGACGGCAGGCAGTTGCGACGGCGACACGCTTCTCCGGTGATGCGACGGCAGGCAGCTGCGACGAAGGCACGCTTCTCTGGTGATGCGGCGGCGGCCTCTGCGGCGGCGACATGCTTCTCCTGCGATGCGACGGCAGCAGCTTCATCAGCGACACGCTTCATCTCGTTGCGTCGCGCTTCCAGCTCCCAGCGACACACAGGCTTCTGCAGACAGAATCCCCCAGCAAGGGAATTTAGGAGGGAGCTGGTGGTGAAGTCTTGTAGCCCTGAGACTTCAGCAGGAGGCAAGCTCTAGTTCAAGCCCTTGGAGTAATATTCTGCAAGATGATGAAAGTTCTTTAAAAGTTCTTTCTCCTCTCCTTGGCACTGAAGATACCACTGTAGGCCAATCCAGCAACACAGCACACTGACAGGGGGCAGTCCAACTCCTACAGCTTCCTTTGGTTCTTCTCCTTGGCAGAGGTTCGTCTAGTTGTTCCAGAAGTGATCTAAAGTTCTGGGGTCAGGGCCCCAATATTTATACCCCTAAATCCTTTGTCCTCTGAGGGCAGAGGGGCCTTTACCTGGTCCAAACCAGTTCTGTGCTGTCCTGGAACACTTTGTTTACAGGACTCCTTCTTTCCTTTGACAGTGTGGGCCAGGGACATCAGACGTACCACAGGAGGTGGAGCCAGCATTGTGGCGGGAAGGCCCAGCCCTATTCAGACCCAGGTGCAACTCCTCCCACTACTCTACATGCAGAAAGGTCTATTCAGCCCTGTGCTGACTCACCCTGTCTCCTGGAATCCCCCAGCCCCGTCACTCACAAAACCAGACACACAATACACAACCTAGCAGAGGCAGGCTTGGACAGTTAGGCAAGAAAATACCTACTTTCTAAAAGTGGTATTTTCAAACCCAGAATGTTAAAACCAACTTTACTACAAGATGTATTTTATCATTCTGAGTTCATGCATACTAAACTCGAATTTCTACCATGTTCCCTGGGTCAGTTAGGATTATAAGATGTTATAATCAAACTGCCCATTCTGGCCTATGGTGACTGGTAGCCTTGCAATAGTGAAAAACGAAAATGGCTGTAATTCACTATTAGGACATGCCACACACACCAGGGCATGTCCTACCTTATACTTACAATGCACCCTGCCCTTGGGCCTACCTTAGGGGTGTCTGATATGAAGATAAGGGAAGGTTTATGGACTGGCAAGTGGGTGCACTGGCCAAGTCGACATGGCAGTCACAGACTGCACACAAGCTCTGCAATGGCAGGCCTGAGACACACTTTACAAGCTGCTTCTGTGGGTGGCACAACCAGTGCTGCAAGCCCACCAGCAGCATTTGATTTACAGGCCCTGGGCACACCTGGTGCACAATACTAGGGTCTGACAAGAAAATCAAATGATCCAATCATGGAGTCACTAATCAATACATCAATTTACAATAGGGAGAGCATATGCACTTTAGCACTGATCAGCAGTGGTAAAGTGCCCAGAGTCATAAAACCAACAAGCAGCATTTCATTTACAGGCCCTGGGCACACCTGGTGCACTATACTAGGGTCTGACAAGTAAATCAAATGATCCAATCATGGAGTCACTAATCAATACATCAATTTACAATAGGGAGAGCATATGCACTTTAGCACTGATCAGCAGTGGTAAAGTGCCCAGAGTCATAAAACCAACAAAAACAGGTCAGAGAAAATACAGGAGGAAGGCAAAACGTTCAGGGATGACCCTGCAAAAAGGGCCAAGTCCAACACAACTTCCTTCCAGCCAAAACGCAGGGTAGACCAATCACTACCTTGATGGGATTCCCTGCTTTCGGCGATAGAACATGGACCATGGCCCGCAACAGCAGGGGCATACTCCAGTTCTACGCCAATCTGAGCCTATTTGGGTCCCTCTGTCCATACTCTCAGGGCCCACCAAGCTAACCCCTGGGGAACCCTTCTCCTCACCTGTGGACACCATCTGTGCAGCACCTAACCTTATCTTGCTCACAGGTGTGTCCCAACAGACAGACAGCAAGCCACAGTGGCCACTGACAGTGGTCAGTGATGAGACCCAGGCCTTATGCCTCTCAGGGCTCTCAAACCTCTGTGGCGTCAGAGAGCGGGGGGCAGTAGCCCCAAATGCTTGGCACCCTTTGTCCTCTCTCCCTCCTGTCAGGTCAGGTATGACATCCTGACACTGACCCACCAGCCCCGGGCCTGTACCTGGCGGCTGGACAGGCGACTGGGATCGGCTTTCCCACACCCGGTCCTCCTCCTCCTCGTTGGGGCTCTGTACCCTCCCACCTGGAGTGGTACCCCCTTCCAGAATTGCCAGGGCACTAGTGGCAGGTGTCCTGCACAATTCGCCCACCAGTTCAGGGGTTCTATCCTGCAACTGGGCGTCCAGTCAGGGGGGGACACCCCGAACCTGGCCCTCCAACCTAGGGTCTAGACCCTCCAGTTGAACCGGGGTCAGAGGCGAGGGCTCCCTCCCTCTGCACCCCCTTCCAGAGTGCTGTACCCTCCCACCTGGAGTGGTACCCCTAGAAGACCAACCAGTCAGGACACTGTTTACAGTTGTCCCTCCCTCCAGGTCAGACAACACCTGAACCTGGCTTCCCAATCCAGGGACCAACCCCTGCGGTGGAAAACTTGCCCGGCGCACCAGGACTTCATTGGGAGCACATATGCCCCCCCCGAGGGTGACACACAACTCATGTGTCGTGTGACAGTCTGCCTGGTGCAGATCTTCCGACCCCTGTCCATCTGACAGTGCGTGAAGATCCCCCAGGACAGAAGTGGTGTCACCATGGTCATTCACTGGTGACTCAGCCCTTCTGGCTGGCCCCAGAACCACTGGTTCTTCCACTGGGGAATCTTTCCCCCTCTCACCCCTCAATCTGGACTTCTGCACCCTCCACTTAGGAGTGGCACTGCCAGACACCAGAACTGATGGAGGCCTGCTTACAGACACTCCCAGTTCACCAGACACTAGGGGATCCCCTCAACGGGCGGCCCATCAGGACAGACTAGGCTCCCCACCTGGTGTTCCCTTAAAGAACCATCCAGGCCCTGAGACTGGGTTTCGGGCACCTGGGGACACGCAGCCCCACACTCACTCTGTCTCCTCTGAGACAGGACGTGAGCCCCTACACCCCTCCCACTACACCGGGACCTAGCTGGGCTACTCTGAACCATTTCCACCACTCTGGGTTGGAAGATACCCGAGCCACTCCCCTTAGGGTCATTCCCCAATGCCTCCTCAGACCCTCTGGAATCCACCAAAAGGTCTGCCTCCCTGGTGAGCTCCCTAGGGTCAGAGAACTCACTTTCCAACAGGTGTTGGCATAGCTCTGGAAAACAGGGACTTACAATATGCTCTCCCACAATTGGATCACACAGCCCCCTACAAGGGTTAACCAAACTATCCTTCACCTCACCATCCAGTGCCTCGCACACGTACTCCACACCACTCTCCTGAGATTGGCAAGACAGTATCTGACTGTCTCTGTCACTCAACCCACACTCTTCTGGGCGGTCTCCACATTCACACACCAGGACTTCAACCATGGGGGAACCTCCCTCCCTGCCCCTCTCAGAGTCAGTGGAGTGTCCCTCCCAACACTAGGACCATGAACCCCTGCGCCAGTGCCCCAATCTACTTCCGGCACACTGCGCACCACTGGAGCTACCTCAGATCCTTGAACCTCCTGGTGTATGTTAACCCCCTCCAAGTCAGGCGCCACATCTCTGGGTGTGTGTACTACCCCCTCAGCACTAGATAACTCAATATTGCTGCCACCATCTGAGCTGGATTCCACCTCCAACTGAGCAAAGCTCACTTCCTGAGCTACACAATTTTCTTGTTGCTGGGCTGAGACCCTCATGGCCTCAAGCCTCTGGAGCTCCAAATCAAGCTCTCTCATTCTCAACTCATGTTCCAATCTCATTCTCTCTCTCTCCAAGGCTAACTTGTTATTTTCAAACTCCAGCTTCTTATTCTCTAGGTCCTTTTGACCCTCCATTTTGAGCCTGGCCAGCTCCATTTTATGCCTTCTATTTCTCTCCCTATCCTCCAGCTCTCCTGGGGACAGGTCTTTGGAAGAAACACTGCTGCCTGGTGGGGTAGGTACTTTCTCCCCCCCTGGACCCAGGGGCACATCTATCTGCCCTTCTGCCTCCTCCATAGGGTGCTCTACATTTTCAGATGCATTTCTTGCTTCCACCCAGGCCCTCAGCGCCTTGTGGAACTCATCCTTTTTAGTGAGGCCTGGAATAGCAACTTTAAATTTTCTACAGAAGGCTTTCAGCTGTTTGGCATTATAGGTATCCAACCTCTCTTCCTCAAACTCTGGATCCATAGAGGCAATAGATGCTGGTGAACTCATGGCAATAAGAATTGGCAGTTCTCAGAAAAATAACAGTCCAAGGAGAAAATAAATTCTACCAAAAAGGTATGTGGTTGCGTTTGGTCTGCACTCACTAGTAGTGTACACCAATCACTGTATACGAGTCACAAATGCAAGTCCAGAATCCTCACCCCTGACCACCAATGTTAGAACTGGGGGTCTCTAGTTGGCAATGGTATATACCTTTGACCAAATAGGGACCCTTGCTTCTAGTCATGGTAAGGGGGATACACTACTAAAATAACCCCTGTTCACCCCCTTGGTAGCTTGGCATGAGCAGATAGGCTTATCTCAGAGGCAGTGTGTTAAGTATTTGTGAACACATACAGTAATACAGTGAAAACACTACAAATGGACACTACACAGGTTTTATAAAAATAAGTATTCTTTATATAGACTTAACACAAGACCACAAACGACAAAAATCCACAATACTGTACTCAAAATAGACTTAAAGATGGTAGAAGTAACTTAGTTCAAGTTGATGGTAATTGCGACATGTTTCTCTCAAAAGTACCTGTGATGCGTAACGCAAAACAAACAAAGGGTCCGCAGGGAGGATGATGCGGCGAGCAAGCGCCTCAATGCGGTGCGACGATCCGGTGCGATGCGATGAAAGTGCTCCCTTGATGCGATGCGACGGTGTGAAGACGATGCGTGCACGCCCAACGGCCGTGCGGCGAACTCTGTATCTTTGGAGCTGCGACAGGCCCTGCGACACGCTTCTCTGGTGATGCGACGGCAGACAGCTGCGACGGCGACACACTTCTCGGGGGATGCGACGGCGACCCTTGCGGTGGCGACACGCTTCCCTGTTGATGAGACGGCAGGCAGTTGCGACGGCGACACGCTTCTCCGGTAATGCGACGGCAGACAGCTGCGACGAAGGCACGCTTCTCTGGTGATGCGGCGGCGACACGCTTCTCCTGCGATGCGACGGCAGCAGCTTCGTCAGCGACATGCATACTAAACTCGAATTTCTACCATGTTCCCTGGGTCAGTTAGGATTATAAGATGTTATAATCAAACTGCCCATTCTGGCCTATGGGGACTGGTAGCCTTGCAATAGTGAAAAACGAAAATGGCTGTGTCGCGGGATAAGGAGGCCACAGGAGGCGATAGCTGTGCAGTAAGCAGGTACTTTATTGGGGAATACAGCACTGGGTGGGATTCAACAAATGCCGGTCCGCGTCTGCTTCGGTAGGAATGGGCTGGCCTCTCGTCGGTCGTTGCCGTGTCTTCCTCGCGCAGCTCCGGTCAGGAAACGCAGGAAATGGGAAGGGAGGAAAGAAAATAAACAGCCTTCAGTATCAGGCTCTTGAGGGGTTTGAGGGACGGGTGTGTGGGATCACCGGGTTTTTATCAGGGGGTGTGCAGACAGAGGAGAAGAGCGCCACCATCGGACGGAGGCAGGGAAGGACTCTATCCCGTACCGCCCCCGCTACCCCCTCCCGGACAAAGGAACTCTGCCCTCTTCCCGGACACCCGGAGCCGTGCACGCACCTGTTGCAGCCACGTTCCTCCGGGAACGTGGCAGGGCGCTGAGCGAAGTAGGCCTCCTGGCTTCTCGTCCTGGTTTGTCCCAGCGGCGGGCCGACGCTTCGGGTCCTCGCTCCGCAACTCCGACTCCGTCTTTGTTCTCCCGGTCAATGGCTCCTCGTCGGCTTCTCCTTCCTGCTGGTCAAAGACGACCTCCTCATTGGCCGCCGGGGCTTTAAACTCTGCCGCAGTCAGTGAGGGCCCAGCCCCGGGGGCGGAGTCGAGCTCCGCACCAGTCTCAGAATTAAAGGGCCAGAAGCCCGAAGTGTACTGCAGCTCGTAGTCACTCGGGGTGGTGTCTGTATCAGGGAGCTGTGGGGAAAACAAAGGGCGGTTTACGGGGGACAGGTGCCGATGGGATTCAATGCTGGCAGGGGAGGCCGAAACCTGACACACCCCTCCCCCAGACTTGTCCCATTCGGGGATACAAGGGATCCGGGAGAGAAAGTCAGCATTCGTGTTAGTTGACCCCTTCCGATGGTGGATAGTGAAGGAGAATGGCTGAAGGGAGAGGAACCATCGCATAACACGGGGATTGTTCCCCTTGTTCCGGCACATCCAAACCAATGGTGCATGGTCCGTATACAGCGAAAACTGCGCGCCCTCCAGGTAATACCGCAGTTTCTCAATTGCCCATTTCACAGCCAGACATTCTTTTTCGATGACTGGATAGTTTCTCTCCCGAGGGAAGAGTTTCCGGCTGATGAAAAGGACAGGTTTTTCCAACCCCTCCCTCGTGACTTGAGACAGGACCGCCCCGATCCCCACGTCCGAGGCATCAGTTTGAAGAACAAAAGCAAGGTCAAAATCGGGGGACACCAGCACAGGCCCACTGGTGATAACCCGTTTCAATTCCTTAATAGCGTCAAGTCCCTTAGCTGTGAGATGTATAGTCGCGTTCTTGTGGGTGTCCCCTTTTAACATGTCTGTTAGGGGGGCAGCAATCGCCGAATACTGGGAATGAAACGCCTATAATATCCCAGGAGTCCCAAGAACGCCCGGACGTCTCTTTTTGTGGTGGGGATGGGGGCATTTGTTATCGCCTTAATCTTTTCTTCCTGAGGTTCGATACAACCATTCCCGAGTAGATAGCCTAGGTACTTCACCCGGTGGAACCCCATGCGAGACTTCTTCGCGTTGATGTGGAGGCCAGCGGCCTGCAGCTCCTGCAGTATCAGATGACAATGCTCAAGATGCCCTTCCCACGTAGGGCTAAAGATCACTATGTCGCCAAGATAAGCTGAGGAAAATGCCTGGTGAAACCGCAGGATCCTGTTCATCAACCTCTGAAAGGTTGCAGGGGCACCGTGTAAACCAAAAGGCAGGACCGTAAACTCAAAGAGGCCGTCTGGGGTCGAGAAAGCGGTCTTCTCTTGGTCACTGCGCTTTAGGGGAACCTGCCAGTATCCCTAAGTTAAATCTATAGTGGAGATGTACTGGGCGTTCCCTAACTTCTCGATCAACTCATCTACCCGTGGTAACGGATAAGCATCCAGTTTCGATATGGCATTAACCTTGCGGAAGTCAATACAGAAACGGATGGATCCGTCGGGTTTAGGAACCAAGACAATGGGGGAGGTCCATTCGCTTTGTGATGGTCTAAACACACCCATTTGTAGCATCTTGGATATCTCCTCTGAGACGGCTGCGCGACGGGCAGCGGGGATCCGATAGGGTTTCTGCTTGACTACTTCACCAGGGGCAGTGTCTATTTGGTGTTCAACCAAGGACGTTTTACCTGGCTCATTGGAAAACAGGGTTTTGTATGGGAGAAGGAGGGATAGTAGTTCGGTTTGTTTTGTTTTGGAGAGGGCGTCATTCACAACCAAGTCCTCCAGGGTGCATAGGTCCGTTTCTTTAGAGCGAGTCAGCTGGACGTCCTGTGGAGGAGGTCCTAACCATTTCTTTAGGAGATTAATGTGATAGGTTTGGAATTGGTGAGTTCCCAATTGGAGACGGTAGGTGGTTTCTCCAATGGTGCCTACCACTTTAAAGGGTCATTTCCACTCACTCTTTACTTTGGACAGGGAGGATGGCAGAAGTACTAGGGCCCAGTCATTTATCTGTAGCCTTCTCCATTTTTTCCTTTGTCATAGAAATACTTCTGACGTTCCTGGGCTTTTTCCAGATTGGCGTGAGCTAGCTCACGGAGCTTACCTATCCTGGACTTCAGATGTTGTGAGTATTCTAGGAGTTCTTGGGTGGTATTCTCCTCTTTCTCCCAGGTTTCTCTTGTCATATCTAACAGAGTCCGCGACTGCCGGCCGTAAAGGAGCTCAAAGGAAGAACATCCTAGGCTGCTCTGGACTTGTCCTCTTATGACAAAGAGGGCCAGGGGTAAGAGACGGTCCCAGTCCCTCCCTTCGCTCGACAGCATCTTCTTCAGAGTTAACTTCAGGGATCCGTTATACCGTTCCACTAAGCCATCGGTCTGTGGATGGTACACGGAGGTCTTAATGTGTTTCACATCCAACAACCTACAGACCTGTGCCATCAGTTTCAATACAAATGGTGTGCCCTGATCGGTTAAAATCTGATGCGGAAAGCCCACTCGTGAGAAGTATTCCAGCAACTTATCGGCTATGTTCTGTGTTGTGGGTGCTCTAGGAGGGAAAGCCTCTGGAAAACGGGTACAGTAATCAACTAATACTAAGGCATACTGGAATCCTCTAGTAGAACGCGGCAGGGGCCCAATGAGGTCCATGCCCACTCTCTCAAAGGGTTTCCCAATAACGGGTAGTGTTTGTAGGGGAACAGAAGGAGGTTGATATGGGTTTTTCAGTTGGCAGACTTGGCACTCCTGACAGTAACGTTTGGTTTGGGCATATATCCCCGGCCAGTAAAAGTGTCGAAGAATATTTTGGGTTGTTTTTTCCGCCCCGGAATGACCCGCTAGGAGATGCGAATGGGCAAAGAACAATACTTGTTCTCTGAATTCTCTAGGGACTAGTAGTTGAGATGGCTCATTAGGTCCTGCAACCCGGTATAAAAGATCATTGTATATCTGAAAAGTGGGGTACGAGACCCCGGTGACGGCAGAGGGAATACGGGCTTCCTGCCAGGCATGGGATAGGGTGGCGTAGTTAGACTGAGCTCAGCGAAAACCTTTGTCCATTTGCCAGGGCTCTGGGGACAGCAGAGCCTTAGTAGCACCCTGTAAGGGGTTGGCGGGGCTCGGCACCTGGTTCTGTATGGAACCTAGAAAAGAGAAAGAAAGTCTGGGTTATCAGTACCTAATATTAGTTCTTCAGGCAAGGCATTCAGGACGCCTACAGTAACGGAGGACTGGGTTCCCCTTGGACAGCGCAAGGACAGCCGAGCCGTTGGATAAGCACGGACGTCCCCATGAACACATCGGATCGCTACCTGTCTACCAGGGAGCAACTGCTCAGGCTTTACTAAGCTCCCTTTTATCACGGATTGTCTACACCCTGAGTCCAGAAGGGCGGTAATCCAGGAGCCATTAACAGAAACACTCACGTAATAGCAAGCCCCCATCTCAGCGGTGTAGAGGAGATCATGTGGCACGTAGCTAACGTCCATTGGCTCATCAGATCTTTTTCGCGGACTGGCCCGTGCGATGTGGCCCCACTCGCCACAGTCAAAGCATTGGGGGCCTCGATGAAGGTGGGCCTCTGTCTTGTGGGGACGGATTCTTTCTGGCTCTTTAATGGGCCTCAATGGTTTTCGGGGCATGGGTATCGCACGGTTACCTTTTTCTTGATCCCAAGAATTTATACGAGTTTGAGCCCGGGAAAAGGATGTGGCCATTTCCACGGCTTGTTCGGCCGTGAGATTGGCGTGCTGCCTTAACCATCTTTGCGTGGGAAACGGGAGAGACTCCAGAAACTGCTCAAGATATATCGCGTTCATGATTTCCTCCTTGGTTCTGTCGCTAGGCTTCAGCCACTTATCTGCTGCCAACTTCAGTTTATAGAAGAGGGTCTTGGGTGTATCTCCGGGGAGCCCCTTTTCCTTCCGGAATCTCACACGGTACGCTTCACTGTCCATGCCCAGGTGGTCCAGAATGGTGGCCTTTACCTCCTCGTATGGCGTAACACCCCTGGAGTTTGCCACCTGATAGGCTGCCTGTGCTTCCCCCGTTAGGAGCGGTGCCAGAAAGAAAGGCCACTTAGATACCGGCCATCCGGAAGCCCTGGCAGCTCGTTCAAAGTTTAGAAGGAAGGTGTCTGGGTCGTCGCCGGGAATGTACTTCTGTAGGGAGACCCCCGGGGCAGGGACAGAGGTCCTGGACAGCTTCTGGCTGATGCCGGCCTGCGGTGTTTCCTCGGCGACCCGCAGGAGGGTATCCATCTGTGCCTTCATTATGTCTCTAAAGGTGTCCCTGTCCGCCAGTGCAGAGGTCATTTGCCGTTCCACGGCCCACTCCAGCTTCCTTTGGCTCTCCACGACATGTTGTATCAACGCCTCCATTTTGCCTGGCAATGGAGTCAGATACCTGCATTCACCACCATGTGTCGCGGGATAAGGAGGCCACAGGAGGCGATAGCTGTGCAGTAAGCAGGTACTTTATTGGGGAATACAGCACTGGGTGGGATTCAACAAATGCCGGTCTGCGTCTGCTTCGGTAGGAATGGGCTGGCCTCTCGTCGGTCGTTGCCGTGTCTTCCTCGCGCAGCTCCGGTCAGGAAACGCAGGAAATGGGAAGGGAGGAAAGAAAATAAACAGCCTTCAGTATCAGGCTCTTGAGGGGTTTGAGGGACGGGTGTGTGGGATCACCGGGGTTTTATCAGGGGGTGTGCAGACAGAGGAGAGGAGTGCCACCACCGGACGGAGGCAGGGAAGGACTCTATCCCGTACCGCCCCCGCTACCCCCTCCCGGACTAAGGAACTCTGCCCTCTTCCCGGACCCCCGGAGCCGTGCACGCACCTGTTGCAGCCACGTTCCTCCGGGAACGTGGCAGGGCGCTGAGCGAAGTAGGCCTCCTGGCTTCTCGTCCTGGTTTGTCCCAGCGGTGGGCCGACGCTTCGGGTCCTCGCTCCGCAACTCCGACTCCGTCTTTGTTCTCCCGGTCAATGGCTCCTCGTCGGCTTCTCCTTCCTGCTGGTCAAAGTGTAGTGTAGCTCCTATTTCCCTAATAGGCTCTGCGCATTGGAATAATATATCCTATAGGTTTGACATAGGACTGAGGTCAGTATGTCTCTATCGAGTATATTAAACTTAATTTCTTGTGCCAGCTAGCTCAGAGGCCACTAGAAACTCCTTGACAACAAGAAGGGAGTAGTTTCTGGCAGCCGCAAAACATGACCAATATGTTTCCCTTTTAGAATCAGAACGTGTCCCAGAGTCGTGGAAACACTAGATAACTATTTCACTCAGCTCAGTTGTGCATGCTTAGTTTTCCTCAGAGTTACACAGAAATAATAGACGGGCGTTTTCAATAAAAGATTTATTGAACAGTCTTGTTTCTGTTGTAAGTATAATGTGCTGTTACGATCACAAGACAGTATGCGAGATAAATAATGTACAGGGTGAGCAGTAGAAATAAATAATACTGCGATAGCATTATCTTATAGTACAAATGCTGTTACATAAATAACACAGACTAAAAATGCGAGTACTCATACGATGCGGTGCTAAGCTAGTTCTACCCCAATGTACCTAACCTAACCTAGGTGTAGGACAAGGTATGAAGTAGGTGAAGTATTCCTTACTATGGTATACTAAGAGTATGTTAAGTCTAGTATGCCTAGTATGCCAAGAGTCCCTCTAGGTTCTTATCAGCTCCATACCTGAAGAATGAGAGAGGTTGGAATCTCTTTGCCAGACTCGAACTCCAACACCCCGCAAGGGAAGTCAGATCACTGGAAGCTGGAAGCTGGGCTCTCTGCGTGCAGGGAATGGCAGCGTCTTCTCAGTGCGTCAGGCCGGGATACGGGCTCCTCTGAAGTCGAGGTCTCCTCTGTTTTACAGGGGCTAAGGAAGGTATATTTATACCTGAGAGCACCTAAGGAATGTTAGCATTGACGTGAACTGGACAACGAAAGACGTCATGAATGAACCCCTAAGGAATAATGGTTCATGCATAATAGATGAGGCCTTGAAGAAATCAATAGTCCTGAGCTAGGGAAACTCCCGCAGCCTAAGTGACGTTAGGGTGGACGGATGTCAGAGACCATGCCTGTATTTGGAGTGCACGGTTTAATGCCTAAGTAAGGCCTGGGATTCTATGCCTATATAAGGGCAGGGCGAATTGTGCCTATATAAGGACATGATATTGGAAAGCCCGTTATGGACACCCTAAGAGGAATACAACACCCACTCCACTTTCATGTATACGATAATACATAAATGCTAAACATTAAAAATGCTAAACATAAAAATGGAGTACCGCATATTTCTAAAATATTTCATAAAACCATTTAAAATGGCATTTAAAAAAAAAAAAAAAAACATTAGAATGCAAAATGGTACTGTACATTCGAAGCATTGCTTATCATTTCAGGCATAAAGTTAGAAAATAAATGCAATTTGGAATGATCTAAGCAGTAATATTTACAAGTGACAGAAAATGATCGATAAGTTTGTTCATAAATCAAAGTCATTTCATGTCAGGAAAATTAAATGAACTGTTTTTAGACACATAAGATGACTAAATGTCTTTAGAAGGACCGCCAAGTCTGTACTATAAGGCTAGTTCTACTTTAAGCAGATTGAAGTTCCATTTTTCTTCGAAAAAATGGGAAAAAGTTCAATTTTTGGTAGAGTTCCAAGTTTTTGATAAAATGAAGGCCAAATTGTTGCTGTATTTTTGGAACACTGTATGCTGAATCAGAGTCAGTTTACGGGTCTGGTGTAAACATTAGATCATCTATTTCTATAGACAAAACATCATCCACTGTAGTTGGTGTGAGTTAGAACACCTCGTGAAGCAGGTTAATCGCACAGAGATGTGAAGCATTGCTTTCAATTGTCGCAATGTTCACCTCCGTTGTTACCTGTGTGCCTGTAGTTCTTTCTCGTACCTCAGCAGCTGCCGGAAGCGTCTGTGAGATCTCAATGAATGCTGTCATCAGGATAGGAAGCCGCTGGGGACAACACATAGCATGGGCCGTTATCTGGTCCAGCAGAGTATCGACGTCCGTTGGCGCATCCGATGGAAATGTTAGACATTCTACACTGCATAGCAGGCATCGTAGAACAGGTAAGATGCAATCTTGCCAGATTGGTCTGAATGACAGGAACCATGTGGTATTAAGGTCCCGTAGACGATTTATGCCCAAAAGCTGTACTATTTGCTCACGCACTTTCGTTCAAGGAGAGCTTTCTCCATTGCGCTCGGAGTGATGTCGGCGAATTGGCTGGCCATAGCGCAATAGCAGGAAGAGAAATAGAATTCCGGCAACAAGTGCTAGAATTAATGGTATGCCACCAAACACCGAATGTGCAAAGTTCGGGATGATTCCGCGTATTGCCTGGAAAGGTGCTAACAGACCCGAGCAGATGCCCTTAAATACATGTACAATTCCTGTTGTATCAGACATGTTGAAAATTCGTCCTATCATTTCCACGAAATGTATAGGGCAGTTTGTACGTATTAAAGTCTGTATCTCAGCCGAAGTCCTTGCAATTTGCAGATCATAGGTTTCTTTGGCCGAGGTCAAAAGCACTGTTTGTTGTAAAAGCATGGCTTTCATTCTGCTTAAAGTATCAAATCTTATAAAAGAGACGTTCAGCGAAGGCCATAGAGGCGACTCCCTGACTGTGTCTATTGGGGGAAACAATACTTGCATACAGCAAGTGACCCTGGAGTTGACCGTTACTAGATATGGGATGCCTGGCAGCATGCCACAGCAACTCTGATCATTGAACATGAGGTAACTCCCATTAGAAAGTTGTCCGAACGTTGGATTAATCACAGCAGCTGGTGTACCCTGCTGATGGCAAGACAAATTTGCCACAGAACCATTACAAGCCCCGTGCAAGGAAATGTCTTGACATATAAGTGAACCACTCAGTGCAAGTTTACAGTTTGAACCGCTCAAAAACACTTCACGATCCCCACTCCAACATCTATATGTATACGGTAAATCCCACGATGTTTTAATGTATTCCTTACCCAACCTTTCATATTTGCCTGCTTGCATTTGTCTGAGGCAATACTGAAACTGAAAAGTAGTCACAGGTAGTATAATTTTGCCATGAATAAGCCATTCTGTAGCTGGTTTTTCTGCCACTGTGAATGGTAACTTTTCCAGTTTTTCAATGCTCAGCACTGTATACTTCGCTCCTCTCTGTGCCATTTTGATCTGTTTATCAGTTAGATTGTAATCTGTAAACAGAGCCGTTGTGTTGATGAAACGCCAAGGCACATAGCCCGCTCGCAATGATTGCAGCGTCCAGCTTAATAACATAATAGAACGTAATTGAGATTGGCCTTGTTGTAACATCGCCAAATCTTGTTCTAGTATGTCGATAGCAGAGGATACAATGCCGTCCAGTGAATAAATTCTGGAGGACCAAGTTGTTAACCCATTGTCGACCACAGAGAGTGTTTTCTCTAAATTAATACGATCAAGTTCACGTATTCGTTCTGAGGCCTCTATCTGTGATACCTTCCAAGCTTCATTATAAGCAGCATAAATGCCGGCATATATGAAACGTTTTTGACGCGGTTTTCTTGGTCCAAGCAAGAAATTCCTAAGGTCTGCGTCTTTTGCAAGTAAGGATAAGTGTTGTTTCACATCCTGTAGTGTAGATGTATGCAGCCAATCGAGGCATAACTTCCCTACACTGTATGTTGTTACTACCCCCGGATGTTGTCTTTGGACGTATCTTGGGTCTGGCCTATGAATAGTAAAGCCCTGAGTTTTATTCAGGAATCTTTCCTGACAGTTATTCGTGTCTGTGGGCCAGATCAACCATTTTTTCCAATCAGGATTAGATCTGTTGAGTTGTAGTATATTATCGACTGTCACCACTGCCTGTGTTTCATTATTTTTTGCAGGAGTTGGTACAGAAGGTGTATTCATCTCTTTTATCTTGGCTAATCCAAGACAAGATGTTTGTTGGATAGTTTCATTCAAAAACATTATTTGTTCAGGGATGATGCAGGCTCTAAATAAAGCTTCTATCCCCTGTACTTGCCATTCTTTAGTACCCCACAACGTTTTTGTGTCTATTGTGTCTTTCCAAAAGTCGAAACCCTGTCTAGACAGTTGGCCATTAAATATTGCAGAATAAATCTGTTTTGTATTGGTTAACATAATTTTCAGTCCTGTTTTGTTTACATTTTTATAGTAAAACATTTCTGGATCAGATGTATTGTAACCTGAAAAATATGGAAATTTACTGGCAAATGTTTTAGAACTACTTTTAGGTGGTGTAGGACAATGTTCCCATTGGTTAAACATAAACACATTTCTTGGATATGCAGATTTATGCAAAAATTATGACCATAGTGATTATAACAATACAGTTGTTCATAGTCTGATGAACCCTCTAAATATTCATTTTTAGAAAATGCAGCAGAGTTTTCTAGGTCAAACATAATATCAGTCACAGTCTCAAAGTCCCAATCATCAGAATAGGTACTGGACGTGATTAGATCACTTAGTGAAATTTTAAACAAATGTGGAATGTTCAATTCTTCCGTCGGACCGAATATATCAAAATCTGTTTTGTCCCACACTATACCATCGTGTATAGGAACAGCTGTGATGTTCACTGATGACAAGTCTCTTGCTTCACGATGGGAAGATTTATGAGGTTTCAAAAGTACGTTTACGTCTTTTCCTTCAGTGTTCACATGGATGTATCTGCCACTTATAAGCACGCTTACTGTTGTTACCAAAGCTAGCCAGAGCAGGAAAACAAAAAGTCCAGATGTAATCCAGAGTTCAATCCATGGAGAAACCAAATAAGTCTTTTTCAGAAAGTGAAGAAAGTCTTGTACTTGCTGCTTGAATTTCAATGACACTGGCGTCGTTTCAGGTTCACTTGGATCTTCTGAGAACGTATCAAAGTTAATGAAATAGCCAGAAGCAGTTCTGTCAATTGTTTGAATTGCATCAGGATTTGTAGAAATCACTGGAACCAGTTCATCACTTGTTACGTTGGTGTAGACAGGTGTATTTGGACGAACTGTTACTTGTTCTTCAAGAGGGATGAGTTCCATAGCGTTGTTGCTTAGTCCTCCATCTGTTACAGCTGAATTCTCGATTGTTATCAGTCTTTCAGTCTGAACCTCTTGGATAGTAGCGAGAGGAGTGCTTTTGCTACTAGGTCGGAGTCCACGAGGCCTACTATTTAGTATTGGCCACATACTGTGGTTTGATCAGGTCGATGGACACAAATCTTTTCTCCTTTCTTCCAGCAAGGGGCGGCAGAAGTACTGTTCTTGTTCCTTGAACTGCTAGGACAGGTACTGGTTGTCTGTAAGAAGGTCCAAATTCCCTCTTGTCCGCAATTTTTTCCCTGACTAGATCCCCAACTTTTGGAATCCAGACAGGCCTTGCTGGGACAGCCGGTTGATCCCCAGTGGTGGTTGACTGTAGGAATACGTTGCTTTGTTTCGTTCTTAATTTGTTTAAGTCCTGTAAAACAGCCAAACGATCTTTGATATCAAAGAGTTTATTTTCCACCACTGTGCCTACGTTTTCTAAGTCTGGTACCCACATTCTTGTCCCAAATAGGACCTCATATGGAGTGACCCCCTAGAGAACTTCTTGGCAGGTTATTAAGTGCACGTTGAACTCCACTAAGGTGTTTGACCCACCCGTCACCCGAGCCTAATACTCTAGCTGTTATAGACTGCTTTATGTCCCGGTTTTTCCTTTCCACAACCGAATTTCCCTCAGGATGGAATGGAGAGGAGTACCGCAATGCAACGCCCAGACTGGCCATGGCGTCTTTGTAAGCCCGAGAGCTAAACGCAGGACCCTGGTCAGAATGTAGCGTGCCTATTGCGTATATGCCGATAAAGACTTGCAAATCTTTTATAACAGTTCGAGCGTCAGCTGAGCGCTGAGGCCATAACCATAGGAACCTAGAGCATGAATCCACTGCTACCATGATATATTTATAATTACCGTCCCTGTGTAAGGGACCGCATTGGTCAAGGTAAACACAAGCTAATGGTTTATCTGAAATTAACAGGGGTGTCTGCGCAGGACGTTTCACTGTGGAGACTTTCATCTGTTGGCATATATTACATTCTAAAACATAGTTCTTTGTTTGTTTTCTAATGCCAGGCCACCAATATCTTTGCTTGAGTAAAGATATTGTTGCAGAAACACCTGCATGGGCAGAAGCTATCCCTTCGTGTGCTGCTAGGATTAGTCCTAATCTTCGTTCCTTGTTTGGTATTACCCTATCCCCCACTCCAGGGATTCGAGCAAAAGGAACGTTGTTCGCATCAATTACATAAGAGTACTTGAGTGGAAACTTTTTGGTAACGCTGCACTGCTGCCTTTGCTTGAT
Organism: Calotriton arnoldi; assembly: GCA_963921515.1. NCBI lineage: Eukaryota > Metazoa > Chordata > Amphibia > Caudata > Salamandridae > Calotriton > Calotriton arnoldi. Next base: position 1,166,709 of record CAWUFW010004063.1, read on the forward strand.
GCATTGACAGCCAACATTATCTCACCGTCTATTTTTGTTTTTGAACGAGTGATCGCAGCTACGGAAGCTGTTTGCACAGCCCCTTTGCGGCTTCGTCAGCCAATGAATTCCCTGCAACGTGAACGCCATCACGTTGATGACTCAGTGTGTGGATCACGTGAGCCTTTGGTAGTTCGTTTTTCAACTGAACTACTTGTTCCCAAAGCAATTTGTGCTTTATTGTGCCACCTTTCGCATCTTTGAAACCATTTTCAAGCCAGTTTTGTATATATTCATTATATGACTGCACACAGTAAAAGGAATCGCACACGATTAGTGTGGGAATTCTCGATCTGTACTTTCAAGTGCCAGTTTGAATGCTTGTAGTTCAGCTCGCTGAGCTGTACAATCTCCTAGAGACTGCGTTTTTGTGACCATAGGTCTGAAGATGCCATTTCGCATGCGACCTTTAACGATAGCACACGCTGCACTGTAAGCTTGCTTACCCCCTATTGCGGGTTGTGCGGATCCGTCAGTATAAATTATGAATTCGTACTGATCGAGAGGCAGAATTTCAGTAGGCAGTGGACATTCATGTTCATACTGCAGGAATGCTTGTGTTTTCAAATCTGGATCAAAAACATATTCAACATCTGTTGCAGCAAGAGAATTAACCCATTGTATCCATCTTGGATGCAATGCTTTAGCATTTGGAATGCTTGCTTTTGTAACCGCTTCTAAAGCAGGTACTGGGGTTACGATAATAATGCGTTTCCCTTGGGCTAAGGCTCTTTCTTTTGCTACAGCGGTTTGAACTGCTGTTAGAATTTTTCAGTAGAACTGAAGCGCATTTCCGCTTGTGTGTACAAGTGTGATTTATACGCTATTGGTATTTTTTCACCCTCATTGAAAGTTAAGTAGGTGAATCCGCATTGACCCGAAATTATTCGGATCACCAAATTTCGTTCACTTACGCGTGTTTGTAAGTGATTTGTTGCTAACATGTTAGCCTGGAGTGAACGCAAAATTTCTGTGTGTTCCTGTGTCCAGTTTTTGATTGAAAAATCAGGTTTGATTAATGCGTAGAGAGGTTTAACCCTTTCTGCATAATTTAGAATGTATGTTCTTCCAAAATTTAAGAAACCCAGGATGGATTGTAAGTTTTTTAGCGTTTTTGGAGGTTGGAGCAGCGCACACTTTTCTAAAAGTTAGCTGCCAAGCTCTTGCCTTCACTTGAAAGCTCATATCCTAAAAATAGGACATTGAGATGGGCAATTCTGGACTTTTTAAAGTTGAATTTGTAACCCTCAGAGGCGAATCCCAGTATAATGGTGCTCACCCTGTTCAAGTGTTTTACAAGGTCATCGTCTGTCAGATATATGTCATCGACATAGGACAATGCCTCATTGTCATAAATTTGTAGTAACTCCATTACCCTCGCTGAGAATAAACCTGGGCTATTCTTGAACCCTTGTGGGAGTCGACAAAAGTGACGCTGGGTCCCCATTATGGAGAATGCTGTTAAGTACCTGCTTTCAGGTGCTATGTTTTGACAAAAGAAACCATTTGAGATGTCTAATGTTGTTTTATATTTTTTACGCACAATGTTATTCTTTAATGTGGTGCTATGTGCATTTTGCACTGCAAAAGTTTTACAACAAGTGTTTAGATGTCTGTAATCCAAAACTAGACGATATGTTTTGTCTGGTTTGGAGACAGGAAACAAAGGATTGTTCATTGAGGAGGTGCATGTTTCAATCACCCCTTGGTATTCAAGTTGATCTAAGATCTCCCTGACCTGTTTTTTAGCTTCTTGCTTTATTGGGCACTGCCTTTGTGCAGTTGGTTCATGTTTCAGATGTATTTTATGGTGAGGTGAATCCTCATCCCATCCTACATGATTTTTATATAATGCTGGGGCCTGGGCTACTGCCCATTTCCTGGCATATGTATATTTTAGATGAATTGGAATATGGTTGGAGAAGGCAGGCATAATAATGTCCTCGCCGTGTGGGCACTCCCTGACAAATTGTGGTGGCCAGTCCTTTTCTGCTAGAAGTATGTCATAGCCCTTTGATAGTTTTTCCCAAAAAGTGCTTTCACCTGTCTAGGTTTGTCTCCCTCCATCCGGAGTGTTATGTCATATAACTTTTGTGGAGTACTAACCCTGGTGTCTACAGTCTCAACTGTGATGTACTCATTCAAGTCCACTATCTCCAGAAGTTCCCTCAGGTTCTGGCGAACTATTGTGACTTCTGCTGCACTGTCCAGCATGGTCTGAGCCCATTCTCCGTTCTTGAGTTGCGTTCTCAGTATTCTCGGCATGTCTTATCTTTAGACCTGCTACTTTCTTTTTGGAGAATTGAGGTTTTGTTTTTGTTTTTGAAGCGTGTTTGTCGTCTTTCGATTTCACGCGTTCTTCTCTGTGTTCCGTCCGTCCTCTTCTTTCCGAAGTCTGTGATGAGATCTGAAAGGGACGAGAGGAACGTGTATCAGTATCATGATACCTATCAGGTTTTCTCAAATTATCCCTATTCCTGAGGTTATACCTCCTTTCAGAGGGCTCCTTTTGAGGAGACCTACCTCGGGATTGAGAACGTTTCTCGTTTGATTTTTGTTTAGTAGACTCCCACTTCTTTTTAGAAGATGTAGGAGTTTGTTTTATTGAGTCCTTCTCAGGACTTTCAGATAGTTTTGGTTTCAGTGGTCTTCCACCCAAACTATCTCTGCCTAATTCTGCATAAGATTGTTCTATAATTCTGGGTAGCTCAGTTTGATGTTCTGTAACATCGAATTCCCTCAATTTTTGGCGGATCGCCACTGCTGCTGCCTCCCCTTTAATATTAGATAATATTATTGTTGAGACCTGGTCGAAATTTTTCAGTAATTTCAAACCTAAATTTAGAGCAGGCTCTGCCCCATATTCATTTTGAATTTGTTTTAGGACATCAGGTATTACCGCAATTGACGGAATACCATGTGTTTTAGTATAGATGGCAGCAAAGACTGAGCCCCAAGTGGTGCAGTCTTCCAGTTGTGGTGTGATCCCCATCGGTAAACTGATTGTTAGGATTCTGTTTCTCATGCGGGCTAGTATTTGGAAATACTGCTTCGATTTGAGTAATTTTTGAGCTATCCAAAACGGAATTAGCTCACGTTTTGTGGGCATTTTACCCATGACTGAATTGAGAGTCTGTGGTGTAATTTTTAGTGTATTCCCCTGTTGGGGAGTTGGATTTGGATATGTCAATGGTGGTCGGACTGTAAAAGTCCGCATGACATATTGGACCAATTGTCTGTAGATTTTTATTAACTCTTTTATTTGAGTATGTAATTCCTCATCTGTCATTATATCCAGTTCAGGATGAGGTGTGTAGACGGCTAAAATCGGCCATGTTGCTCCTAGTCTACCTAGTGGACCGAGCCTGGTAATGTTTTTGTGATGTTTTAGGGCGCCTTTAAACCAGAGCTGATGCTCTTGGTATGTTAATGGAATTTCAATATCCTCGAAAGGAATGTATTCCTCTGGTAGAACATCTTCTTTGTAGAAGTGAAATGTTTGTGATGTTGGATTGCATTCCGGAAGTATTACCCATGAATAGAATACCTCTGTCTGAAATGATTCATGTGCCTCTATCACGAAAACTGCTCTACCTCCTCTTGGCGGTAGGCCATGTTTTATAAGTTTTAGAGTTATGGCTCTTCTTAAGTTTTGAGGGATGTGAACCACACCCTCCTCAGTTTCATTTAAACCTGTAAGGTTAAAAACTGTTGCTTGGGCTGGATCAGCCGCAGCTCCACCGTTTCCGGTGTCATTGTCACCGTCAGGCATTTTTGTTGTTTGAAAAATGTAGAAACAAGTTTCAAGGAAACAAAGATAAGGTGCACAATATTTTGGAACACTGTATCCTTCAACGTTGAGTAAACCAAACAGCTAATATATAGGGTGCTTCCCTATGTAGCCTTGGTGGATACCTAACCCTGCCCACTCCAGACGTCTTTTGGAGTATATGGGTAGGGGTCTTTGAGAGAAAATAGCACTGCTGAGTTACTCAGTATCTAACGTTGAATTACTGCCTAACCAAACTGTTGGGCGCCATGTAGTGTAGCTCCTATTTCCCTAATAGGCTCTGCGCATTGGAATAATATATCCTATAGGTTTGACATAGGACTGAGGTCAGTATGTCCCTATCGAGTATATTAAACTTAATTACTTGTGCCAGCTAGCTCAGAGGCCACTAGAAACTCCTTGACAACAAGAAGGGAGTAGTTTCTGGCAGCCGCAAAACATGACCAATATGTTTCCCTTTTAGAATCAGAACGTGTCCCAGAGTCGTGGAAACACTAGATAACTATTTCACTCAGCTCAGTTGTGCATGCTTAGTTTTCCTCAGAGTTACACAGAAATAATAGACGGGCGTTTTCAATAAAAGATTTATTGAACAGTCTTGTTTCTGTTGTAAGTATAATGTGCTGTACGATCACAAGACAGTATGCGAGATAAATAATGTACAGGGTGAGCAGTAGAAATAAATAATACTGCGATAGCATTATCTTATAGTACAAATGCTGTTACATAAATAACACAGACTAAAAATGCGAGTACTCATACGATGCGGTGCTAAGCTAGTTCTACCCCAATGTACCTAACCTAACCTAGGTGTAGGACAAGGTATGAAGTAGGTGAAGTATTCCTTACTATGGTATACTAAGAGTATGTGTAGTCTAGTATGCCTAGTATGCCAAGAGTCCCTCTAGGTTCTTATCAGCTCCATACCTGAAGAATGAGAGAGGTTGGAATCTCTTTGCCAGACTCGAACTCCAACACCCCGCAAGGGAAGTCAGATCACTGGAAGCTGGAAGCTGGGCTCTCTGCGTGCAGGGAATGGCAGCGTCTTCTCAGTGCGTCAGGCCGGGATACGGGCTCCTCTGAAGTCGAGGTCTCCTCTGGTTTACAGGGGCTAGGGAAGGTATATTTATACCTGAGAGTACCTTAGGAATGTTAGCATTGACGTGAATTGGACAACGAAAGACGTCATGAATGAACCCCAAAGGAATAATGGTTCATACATAATATATGAGTCCTTGAAGAAATCAATAGTCCTGGACTAGGGAAACTCCCGCAGCCTAAGGGTCTGTTCTTCATGAACTCGTTGTGACGTTAGGGTGGACGGATGTCAGAGACCATGCCTGTATTTGGAGTGCACGGTTTAATGCCTAAATAAGGCCTGGGATTCTATGCCTATATAAGGGCAGGGCGAATTGTGCCTATATAAGGACAGGATATTGGAAAGCCCATTATGGACACCCTAATAGGAATACAACAAAAGACGACCTCCTCATTGGCCGCCGGGGCTTTAAACTCTGCCGCAGTCAGTGAGGGCCCAGCCCCGGGGGCGGAGTCGAGCTCCGCACTAGTCTCAGAATTAAAGGGCCAGAAGCCCAGGGTGTACTGCAGCTCGTAGTCACTCGGGGTGGTGTCTGTATCAGGGAGCTGTGGGGAAAACAAAGGGGGGTTTACGGGGGACAGGTGCCGATGGGATTCAATGCTGGCAGGGGAGGCCGAAACCTGACAGGCTGTAATTCACTATTAGGACATGCCACACACACCAGGGCATGTCCTACCTTATACTTACAATGCACCCTGCCCTTGGGCCTACCTTAGGGGTGTCTGATATGAAGATAAGAGAAGGTTTAGGGACTGGCAAGTGGGTGCACTGGCCAAGTCGACATGGCAGTCACAGACTGCACACAAGCTCTGCAATGGCAGGCCTGAGACACACTTTACAAGCTGCTTCTGTGGGTGGCACAACCAGTGCTGCAAGCCCACCAGCAGCATTTGATTTACAGGCCCTGGGCACACCTGGTGCACTATACTAGGGTCTGACAAGTAAATCAAATGATCCAATCATGGAGTCACTAATCAATACATCAATTTACAATAGGGAGAGCATATGCACTTTAGCACTGATCAGCAGGGGTAAAGTGCCCAGAGTCATAAAACCAACAAAAACAGGTCAGAGAAAATACAGGAGGAAGGCAAAAAGTTCAGGGATGACCCTGTAAAAAGGGCCAAGTCCAACAGATACCATGGACCAGAACCATGTCTGCGCTCTTGTACTATTAAACCTCTCTACGGTCTTTGATACCATGGACCAGGGCCATGCCTGCGCTCTTGTACTATCAAACCTCTCTGTGGTCTTTGATACCATGGACCAGGGCCATGCCTGCGCTCTTGTACTATTAAACCTCTCTACGGTCTTTGATACCATGGACCAGGGCCATGCCTGCGCTCTTGTACTATTAAGCCTATCTGTGGTCTTTGATACCGTACACCTGGGCCATGCCTGTGCTCTTGTACTATTAAACCTCTCTGTGGTCTTTGATACTGTGGTCCAGGGCCATGCCTGCGCTCTTGTACAATTAAACCTCTCTGTGGTCTTTGATACCGTAGACCAGGGCCATGCCTGCGCTCTTGTACAATTAAACCTCTCTGTGGTCTTTGATACCGTAGACCTGGGCCATGCCTGTGCTCTTGTACTATTAAACCTCTCTGTGGTCTTTGATACCGTAGACCTGGGCCATGCCTGTGCTCTTGTACTATTAAACCTCTCTGTGGTCTTTGATACCGTAGACCTGGGCCATGCCTGTGCTCTTGTACTATTAAACCTCTCTGTGGTCTTTGATACCGTATACCTGGGCCATGCCTGCGCTCTAGTACTCTTAAACCTCTCTGTGGTCTTTGATACCATGGACCAGGGCCATGGCTGCACTCTTGTACAATTAAACCTCTCTGTGGTCTTTGATACCGTAGACCTGGGCCATGCCTGCGCTCTTGTACTATTAAACCTCTCTGTGGTCTTTGATACCATGGACCAGGGCCATGCCTGCGCTCTTGTACTATTAAACCTCTCTACGGTCTTTGATACCATGGACCAGGGCCATGCCTGCGCTCTTGTACTATTAAGCCTATCTGTGGTCTTTGATACCGTACACCTGGGCCATGCCTGTGCTCTTGTACTATTAAACCTCTCTGTGGTCTTTGATACTGTGGTCCAGGGCCATGCCTGCGCTCTTGTACAATTAAACCTCTCTGTGGTCTTTGATACCGTAGACCAGGGCCATGCCTGCGCTCTTGTACAATTAAACCTCTCTGTGGTCTTTGATACCGTAGACCTGGGCCATGCCTGTGCTCTTGTACTATTAAACCTCTCTGTGGTCTTTGATACCGTAGACCTGGGCCATGCCTGTGCTCTTGTACTATTAAACCTCTCTGTGGTCTTTGATACCGTAGACCTGGGCCATGCCTGTGCTCTTGTACTATTAAACCTCTCTGTGGTCTTTGATACCGTATACCTGGGCCATGCCTGCGCTCTAGTACTCTTAAACCTCTCTGTGGTCTTTGATACCATGGACCAGGGCCATGGCTGCACTCTTGTACAATTAAACCTCTCTGTGGTCTTTGATACCGTAGACCTGGGCCATGCCTGCGCTCTTGTACTATTAAACCTCTCTGTGGTCTTTGATACCATGGACCAGAACCATGCCTGAGCTCTTGTAATTTCAAAGCCTTCTGTGGTCTTTGACATCATGGTCCAGGGCCACGCCTGCTCTCTTGTACTATTAAACCTCTCTGTGGTCTTTGATACCATGGGCCAGGGCCATGCCTGCGCTCTTGTATTACTAAACCTCTCTTTCTTCTTTTATACCATGGACCAGAGCCATGCCTGCGCTCTTGTACTATTAAACCTCTCTGTGGTCTTTGATACCATGGACCAGAACCATGCCTGAGCTCTTGTAATTTCAAAGCCTTCTGTGGTCTTTGACATCATGGTCCAGGGCCACGCCTGCTCTCTTGTACTATTAAACCTCTCTTTGCTCTTTTACACCATGAACCAGGGCCATCGGTATTCTCTTGTACTATTAAACCTCTCTAGGGTCTTTTATACCGTGGTCCAGGGCCATGCCTGCGCTCTTGTACAATTAAACCTCTCTGTGGTCTTTGATACTGTGGACCAGGGCCATGCCTGTGCTCTTGTACAATTAAACCTCTCTGTGGTCTTTGATACCATGGACCAGGGCCATGCCTGCGCTCTTGTACAATTAAATCTCTCTGTGGTCTTTGATACCGTGGACCAGGGCCATACCTGCACTCTTCCACTATTAAACCTCTCTGTGGTCTTTGATACCATGGTCCAGGGCCATGACTGCTCTCTTGTACTATTAAACCTCTCTGTGGTCTTTGATACCATAATGAAGTCATGGTCCAGGGCCATGACTGCTCTCTTGTACTATTAAACCTCTCTGTGGTCTTTGATACCATGGACCAGGGCCATGCCTGCGCACTTCTACAATTCAACCTCTCTGTGGTCTTTGATACCATGGACCAGGGCGATGCCTGCGCTCTTGTACAATTAAACCTCTCTGTGGTCTTTGATACCATGGACCAAGGCCATTCCTGCTCTCTTGTCCTCTCTGTGGTCTTTGATACCATGGACCAGGGCCATTCCTGCTCTCTTGTCCTCTCTGTGGTCTTTGATACCATGGACCAGGGCCATTCCTGCTCTCTTGTACTATTAAACCTCGTTGTGGTCTTTCATACTGTGGACCAGGGCCATGCCTGCGCTCTTGTACAATTAAACCTCTCTGTGGTCTTTAATACCATGAACCAGGGCCATGTCTGCGCTCTTGTAATATCAAACATCTTTGTGGTCTTCGATACCATGGACCAGGGCCATGTCTGCGCTCTTGTACTATTAAACCTCTCTGTGTTCTTTGATACCATGGACCAGGGCCATGCCTGCGCTCTTGTACTATTAAACCTCTCTGTGGTCTTTGATACTGTGGTCCAGGGCCATGCCTGCGCTCTTGTACAATTAAACCTCTCTGTGGTCTTTGATACCATGGACCAGGGCCATTCCTGCTCTCTTGTACTATTAAACCTCTCTGTGGTCTTTGATACCATGGTCCAGGGCCATGACTGCTCTCTTGTACTATTAAACCTCTCTGTGGTCTTTGATACCATGGACCAGGGCCATGCCTGCACTCTTGTACTGTTAAACCTCTCTGTGGTCTTTGATACCGTGGTCCAGGGCCATGCCTGCACTCTTGTACTGTTAAACCTCTCTGTGGTCTTTGGTACCATGGACCAGGGCCATGCCTGCGCTCTTGTACAATTAAACCTCTCTGTGGTCTTTGATACCATGGACCAGGGCCATGTCTGCGCTCTTGTAATATCAAACATCTTTGTGGGCTTCGATACCATGGACAAGGGCCATGCCTGCGCTCTGGCACTATTAAACCTCTCTGTGGTCTTTGATACCATGGACCAGGGCCATGCCTGCGATCTTGTACAATTAAACCTCTCTGTGGTCTTTGATACCATGGACCAGGGCCATTCCTGCTCTCTTGTACTATTAAACCTCTCTGTGGTCTTCTTTTTTTTTTTTAAACTCTTTTTATTGAACATAACAGCAAAGACACAGCTGAGTTGTTATTAGCAAGCCAATGACGGGTTACAGTATTGATATTCCATATGTTAAATTTCAAATCATGAATCACTTCCAATCGTATGGGCTTATCCCAATGCATTCAACAGGCTAGCAAACTTCCCTGCCTCTCCCCTGTTTAATTCAGCTGCAGGGGACGAACCTCTGTGTGGTCTTTGATACCATGGACTAGGGCCATGCCTGCATTCTTGTACTATTAAACATCTCTGTGGTCTTTGATACCATGGACCAGGGCCATGCCTGCCCTCTTGTACTATTAAACCTCTCTGTGGTCTTTGATACCATGGACCAGGGCCATGTGTGTTCTCTGGTACTATTGAACCTCTCTGTGGTCTTTGATACCATGGACCAGGGCCATGCCTGCATTCTTCTACAATTAAACCTCTCTGTGGTCTTTGATACTGTGGACCAGGGCCATGCCTGTGCTCTTGTACAATTAAACCTCTCTGTGGTCTTTGATACCATGGACCAGGGCCATGCCTGCGCTCTTGTACAATTAAATCTCTCTGTGGTCTTTGATACCGTGGACCAGGGCCATACCAGCACTCCTGTACTATTAAACCTCTCTGTGGTCTTTTATACCATGGACCAGAGCCATGCCTGCGCTCTTGTACTATTACACCTCTCTGTGGTCTTTGATACCATGGACCAGAGCCATGCCTGCTCTCTTGTACTATTAAACCTCTCTGTGGTCTTTGATACCATAATGAAGTCATGGTCCAGGGCCATGACTGCTCTCTTGTACTATTAAACCTCTCTGTGGTCTTTGATACCATGGACCAGGGCCATGCCTGCGCACTTCTACAATTCAACCTCTCTGTGGTCTTTGATACCATGGACCAGGGCGATGCCTGCGCTCTTGTACAATTAAACCTCTCTGTGGTCTTTGATACCATGGACCAGGGCCATTCCTGCTCTCTTGTCCTCTCTGTGGACTTTGATACCATGGACCAGGGCCTTCCTGCGCTCTTGTACTATTAAACCTCGTTGTGGTCTTTCATACTGTGGATCAGGGCCATGCCTGCGCTCTTGTACAATTAAACCTCTCTGTGGTCTTTGATACCATGAACCAGGGCCATGTCTGCGCTCTTGTAATATCAAACATCTTTGTGGTCTTCGATACCATGGACCAGGGCCATGTCTGCGCTCTTGTACTATTAAACCTCTCTGTGTTCTTTGATACCATGGAGCAGGTCCATGCCTGCGCTCTTGTACTATTAAACCTCTCTGTGGTCTTTGATACTGTGGTCCAGGGCCATGCCTGCGCTCTTGTACAATTAAACCTCTCTGTGGTCTTTGATACCATGGACCAGGGCCATTCCTGCTCTCTTGTACTATTAAACCTCTCTGTGGTCTTTGATACCATGGTACAGGGCCATGCCTGCGATCTTGTACAATTAAACCTCTCTGTGGTCTTTGATACCATGGACCAGGGCCATTCCTGCTCTCTTGTACTATTAAACCTCTCTGTGGTCTTCTTTTTTTTTTAAACTCTTTTTATTGAACATAACAGCAAAGACACAGCTGAGTTGTTATTAGCAAGCCAATGACGGGTTACAGTATTGATATTCCATATGTTAAATTTCAAATCATGAATCACTTCCAATCGTATGGGCTTATCCCAATGCATTCAACAGGCTAGCAAACTTCCCTGCCTCTCCCCTGTTTAATTCAGCCGCAGGGGACAAACCTCTGTGTGGTCTTTGATACCATGGACCAGGGCCATGCCTGCTCTCTTGTACTATTGAACCTCTCTGTGGTCTTTGATACCATGGACCAGGGCCATGCCTGCATTCTTGTACTATTAAACCTCTCTGCGGTCTTTCATACCATGGACCAGGGCCATGCCTGCGCTCTTGTCCTATTAAACCTCTCTGTGGTCTTTGATACTGTGGTCCAGGGCCATGCGTAATCTCTTGTACTATTAAACCTCTCTACGGTCTTTGATACCATGGACCAGGGCCATGCCTGCGCTCTTGTACTATTAAGCCTATCTGTGGTCTTTGATACCATGGACCAGGGCCATGCCTGCTCTCTTGTACTATTAAACCGCTCTGTGATCTTTGATACCATGGACCAGGGCCCTGCCTGCGCTCTTGTACTATTAAACCTCTCTGTGGTCTTTGATACCATGGACCAGGGCCATGACTGCTCTCTTGTACTATTAAACCTCTCTGAGGTCTTTGATACCATGGACCAGGGCCATGCGTGTTCTCTTGTACTATTAAACCTCTCTGTGGTCTTTGATACCATGGACCAGAGCCATGCCTGCTCTCTTCTAATATCAAACATCTCTGTGGTGTTTGATACCATGGACTAGAGCCATGCCTGCGCTCTTGTACTATTAAACCTCTCTGCGGTTATTTATACCATGGACCAGTGCATGCCTGTTCTCTTGTACTATTAAACCACTCTGTGGTCTTTGATACCGTGGTCCAGGGCCATGCCTGCGCTCTTCTACTATTAAACCTCTCTGTGGTCATTGATACTGTGGTCCAGGGCCATGCCAGCGCTCTTGTGCAATTAAGCCTCTCTGTGGTCTTTGATACCATAGACCAGGGCCATGCCTGCGCTCTTGTACAATTAAACCTCTCTGTGGTCTTTGATACCGTAGACCAGGGCCATGCCTGCGCTCTTGTGCAATTAAGCCTCTCTGTGGTCTTTGATACCATAGACCAGGGCCATGCCTGCGCTCTTGTACAATTAAACCTCTCTGTGGTCTTTGATACCGTAGACTAGGGCCATGCCTGTGCTCTTGTACTATTAAACCCGCTCTGTGGTCTTTGATACCATGGTCCTGGGCCATGCCTGCGCTCTTGTAATATCAAACCTCTCTGTGGTCTATGATATCATGGACCAGGGCCATGCCTGCGCTCTTGCACTATTAAACTTCTCTGTGGTCTTTGATACCATGGTCCTGGGCCATGCCTGCGCTCTTGTACAATTAAACCTCTCTGTGGTCCTTGATATCATGGACCAGTGCCATGCCTGCTCTCTTGTACAATTAAACCTCTCTTTGGTCTTTGATACCATGGACCAGGGCCATGCCTGCGCTCTTGTACTATTAAACCTCTCTGTGGTCTTTGATACTGTGGTCCAGGGCCATGCCTTGTGCTCTTGTAATATCAAACCTCGCTGTGGTCTTTGATATCATGGACCAGGGCCATGCCTGCACTATTGTACAATTAAACCTCTCTCTGGTCTTTGATACCATGGACCAGGGCCATGCCTGCGCTCTTGCACTATTAAACCTCTCTGTGGTCTTTGATACTGTAGACTAGGGCCATGCCTGCGCTCTTGTACAATTAAACCTCTTTGTGGTCTTTGATACCGTGGACCAGGGCCATGCCTGCACTCTTGTACTATTAAACCTCTCTGTGGTCTTTGATACCATGGTCCAGGGTCATGCCTGCGCTCTTGTACTATTAAACCTCTCTGTGGTCTTTGATACTGTGGTCCAGGGTCATGCCTGCGCTCTTGTACTATTAAACCTCTCTGTGGTCTTTGATACCATGGTCCAGGGTCATGCCTGCGCTCTTGTACTATTAAACCTCTCTGTGGTCTTTGATACCATGGTCCTGGGCCATACATGCGCTCAAGTAATATCAAACGTCTCTGTGGTCTTTGATACCGTGGTCCGGGGCCATGCCTGCGCTCTTGAACTACTAAATCTCTCTGTGGTCTTTGATACCACGGACCAGGGCCATGCCTGCACTCTTTTACTATTAAACCTCTCTGTGGTCTTTGATACCACGGACCAGGGCCATGCCTGCACTCTTGTACTATTAAACCTCTCTGTGGTCTTTGATACCACGGACCAGGGCCATTCCTGCACTCTTGTACTATTAAACCTCTCTGTGGTCTTTGATACCATGGTCCAGGGCCATGCTTGCTCTGTTTTACTATTAAACATCTCTGTGGTCTTTGATACCATGGACCAGGGCCATGCCTGCGCTCTTGTACTATTAAACCTCTCTGTGGTCTTTGATACCACGGACCAGGGCCATGCCTGCACTCTTGTACTATTAAACCTCTCTGTGGTCTTTGATACCATGGACCAGGGCCATGCCTGCCCTCTTGTACTATTAAACCTCTCTGTGGTCTTTGATACCATGGACCAGGGCCATGCCTGCGCTCTTGTACTATTAAACCTCTCTGTGGTCTTTGATACCATGGACCAGGGCCATGCCTGCGCTCTTGTACTATTAAACCTCTCTCTGGTCTTTGATACCATGGACCAGGGCCATGCCTGCACTCTTGTACTATTAAACCTCTCTGTGGTCTTTGATACCATGGTCCTGGGCCATACCTGCGCTCTTGTAATATCAAACGTCTCTGTGGTCTTTGATACCGTGGTCCAGGGCCATGCCTGCGCTCTTGCACTATTAAACCTCTCTGTGGTCTTTGATACCACGGACCAGGGCCATGCCTGCGCTCTTGTACTACTAAACCTCTCTGTGGTCTTTGATAACACGGACCAGGGCCATGCCTGCACTCTTGTACTATTAAACCTCTCTGTGGTCTTTGATACCGTAGACCAGGGCCATGCCTGTGCTCTTGTACTATTAAACCTCTCTGTGGTCTTTGATAACATGGACCAGGGCCATGCCTGCCCTCTTGTACTATTAAACCTCTCTGTGGTCTTTGATACCATGGTCCAGAGCCATGCTTGCTCTGTTTTACTATTAAACATCTCTGTGGTCTTTGATACCATGGACCAGGGCCATGCCTGCGCTCTTGTACTATTAAACCTCTCTGTGGTCTTTGATACCATGGTCTAGGGTCATGCCTGGGCTCTTGTACTATTAAACCTCTCTGTGGTCTTTGATACCATGGTCCTGGGCCATACCTGCGCTCTTGTAATATCAAACGTCTCTGTGGTCTTTGATACCGTGGTCCAGGGCCATGCCTGCGCTCTTGCACTATTAAACCTCTCTGTGGTCTTTGATACCACGGACCAGGGCCATGCCTGCGCTCTTGTACTACTAAACCTCTCTGTGGTCTTTGATACCACGGACCAGGGCCATGCCTGCACTCTTGTACTATTAAACCTCTCTGTGGTCTTTGATACCGTAGACCAGGGCCATGCCTGCGCTCTTGTACTATTAAACCTCTCTGTGGTCTTTGATACTGTAGTCCAGGGCCATGCCTGCACTCTTGTACTACTAAACCTCTCTGTGGTCTTTGATACCACGGACCAGGGCCATGCCTGCACTCTTGTACTATTAAACCTCTCTGTGGTCTTTGATACCATGGACCAGGGCCATGCCTGTGCTCTTGTACTATTAAACCTCTCTGTGGTCTTTGATACCACGGATCAGGGCCATGCCTGCACTCTTGTACTATTAAACCTCTCTGTGGTCTTTGATACCACGGACCAGGGCCATACCTGCACTCTTCTACTATTAAACCTCTCTGTGGTCTTTGATACCACGGACCAGGGCCATGCCTGCACTCTTGTACTATTAAACCTCTCTGTGGTCTTTGATACCACGGACCAGGGCCATGCCTGCGCTCTTGTACTATTAAACCTCTCTGTGGTCTTTGACATCATGGTCCAGGGCCACGCCTGCTCTCTTGTACTATTAAACCTCTCTGTGGTCTTTGATACCATGGACCAGGGCCATGCCTGCACTCTTGTACTATTAAACCTCTCTGTGGTCTTTGACATCATGGTCCAGGGCCACGCCTGCGCTCTTGTACAATTAAACCTCTCTGTGGTCTTTGATACCATGGACCAGGGCCATGCCTGCACTCTTGTACTATTAAACCTCTCTGTGGTCTTTGACATCATGGTCCAGGGCCACGCCTGCGCTCTTGTACAATTAAACCTCTCTGTGGTCTTTGATACCATGGACCAGGGCCATGCCTGCGCTCTTGTAATATCAAACGTCTCTGTGGTCTTTGGTATCATGGTCCTGGGCCATGCTTGCTCTGTTTTACTATTAAACATCTCTGTGGTCTTTGACATCATGGTCCAGGGCCACGCCTGCGCTCTTGTACAATTAAACCTCTCTGTGGTCTTTAATACCATGGACCAGGGCCATGCCTGCGCTCTTGTAATATCAAACGTCTCTGTGGTCTTTGGTATCATGGTCCTGGGCCATGCTTGCTCTGTTTTACTATTAAACATCTCTGCAGTCTTTCATACCATAGACAAAGGCCATGTTTTCTCTCTTCTACTATTAGACATCTCTATGGACTGTTATATCAATGACCAGGGTCATTCTTGCACTGTTGTACTTTTAAACATCTTCTTTGTCTTTGATACCATTGACCAGGGTAATGTTGCTCTCTTGTACTATTAACATCTTCGTGGTCTTTGATTCCATTTAACAAAGCCATGCCTGCTCTGTTGTAGTATTAAACATCTCTTTGGCCTTTGATACCATGAACAACGACCGCACATACTCTCTTGTTCCTTGTTCTATTAACCATTTCTATGGCCTTCGATACCATGAACAATGTGAATGCTTGCTCAGTTGTATGATTAAACCTCTCTGTGGCCTTCGATACGATGAACCTTGGCCACATCTACATTGCTGTACTATTAAACATTGTTGTAGTTGTATTTATATAGTG
The DNA here is from genome assembly GCA_963921515.1 of Calotriton arnoldi. Lineage (NCBI taxonomy): Eukaryota > Metazoa > Chordata > Amphibia > Caudata > Salamandridae > Calotriton > Calotriton arnoldi. The sequence continues at coordinate 1,182,779 of CAWUFW010004063.1, forward strand.
CTTGCTACCCTTGACGAGGCATTGAAGCGCTTTTTTGGCAAGTAGCAAGCTACTCCAGAACCCATAAAGGATTAATGGTGAATTAGTATAGTGAAATATGAAAGTAATTTGAGTGGTGGATATGTTAGTTATTTGGATTCAGAAGGATAGCGGAGGGATAGAAGAGGGAAAAAGGTTTGCATTTATATAGCGCTTGCAACCCCTGAAGGGGTGTTCAAGTGTTTTTTTTGGCAAGTAGCACGCTACTCCGGAACCCATAAAGAATTAGTGGTGAATTAGCATACTGAAATATGAAAGTAATTTGAGTGGTGGATATGTTAGTCAGTTATTTGGATTGAGAAGGATAGCGGAGGGACAGAAGAGGATAAAAGGTTTGCATTTATATAGCGCTTGCTACCCCTGATGGGGTGTTGAAGCTCTTTTTTGGTGAGTAGCACGCTACTTCAGAACCCATAAACGATTAGTGGTGAATTAGTATAGTGAAATATGAAATTAATTTGAGAGGTGGACATGTTACTCTGTTATTTGGATTGAAAAGGATAGCGGAGGGTTAGAAGGGGGAAAAAGGTTTGCATTTATATAGCGCTTGCTACCCCTGATGGGGTGTTGAAGTGTTTTTTCGGTGAGTAGCACGCTACTCCGGAACCCATAAAGGATTAGTGGTGAATTAGTATAGTGAAATATGAAAGTAATTTTAGTGGTGGATATGTTAGTCAGTTATTTGGATTGAGAAGCATAGCAGAGGGATAGAAGTGGGAAAAAAGTTTGCATTTATAAAGAGCTTGCTACCCCTGATGAGGTGTTCAAGCTCTTTTTTGGCAAGTAGCACGCTACTCCAGAACCCATAAAGGATTAGTGGTGAATTAGTATACTGAAATATGAAATTAGTTTGAGAGGTCGACATTTTAGTCTGTCGTTTGGATTGAAAAGGATAGTGGACGGATAGAAGAGGGAAATATTTAGACAATTTTTTTTGTTTTGTTTTGGAGCTCATAGCAGTAGGAGGAGGCTTGGGATGAGTAAAAGTGTTGTGGAGGGGGAACAGTCAGAGGGAAGGTTTTAGAAAGACTTGTTTTGGGGGATCGGAATAGTAAAGGAAGCATGAGATGATGCAAGGAGGGGTAGAGTAGGGAAGAGTTTAGAAAGGGTTATTTTGGGGATCATAGTAGTGGTATGGGTTTGGGATGAATGAGAGAGTGGAGGTAGAGTATATATTGATAGAGGTATAGGGTGAGAAATAGGGTAGTGTATTGGAAAGAGTAGCAGAAAGAGGTTTCAGATGAGTCAGAGACTTGAGGTAGAGGATATATTGAGAGAGGTATAGGGTGAGAAATAGGGTAGTGCATTGAATATGCTGAATTTGAAGAAAAGTAATAAATATATAGATCCATAAGTACATGGAAGGTATAGAGATGCATAAAGGAAGTATAAGTAGATTAAAGATGCATTAAATAAACTCCGGCTTTCAAGTGTTGTTGTACTTAAAATTCATTTTATTCATGTGTTTATATATAATTTTCTTTGTTTTTGTAATTCAATAGTGAAGCGAATGTAGATAAATAGTTATGATAAAAGATTCACTTATTTATGCAGTCACTTATATACATGTTAAAAACATAGAATAATGTAGCTATCGGTAATATGTACATTTGTTTCGCAGCACTAATTATTATCTATATATTTTTTTCTTTTAAAACATAATTATTCTACATATTTATACAAAGCAATATACATATATAGGTACATATCTATAGTACAAATAAAAGCTATATACAGAGGGATATGCTGTATATTTCTGTTTGCATATGGTGCTTATGTGGGGAAGAGACAATTCTTGAGTAGTTGTCTGAAGATAAGGTGGTTATCCATGGATTTTATGTTGAGTGGTAAAGAGGTCCATAGTTTGGCTGCTTGAACAGAGAAGGATGTGCCACCCATGATTTTGAGGCGAGATGCCACTCTAGAGCGGAGGTTCCTTTGTTGAATGTGTTTGGTGATTTTATTCCTGATGAAGAGCGGTCCCGTTCAATATATCACTTTGTGGGTGATACAAAGCAGCTTGAACTTGGATCTCCCGGCAACCGGTAACCAATGCAGGGCTTTCAAGGCAGGGGAGATGTGGTCTTGCGGTTTTATATGTAAGAGTAGTCTGGCAGCCGAGTTCTGAATCTGTTGTAGTCTTTTCATGGTCGTTAAAGGTGATCTGTGGTAGAGGCTATTGGCGTAATCGAGTTTGGACAGAACAAGGGAGATGGTAGCTTGGACCTTGTGTGGAAATCCCAAATGGGGGAAGATTTGTCGCAGAGTTTTTATAGTAACAAAGCTTGATCTTGCTAGTTTGTCCACTTGGGCATTCATCGATAGCTTGGAGTCTTTGGTCATTCCGAGGTTTCTTACTTCCTTTGATACTTTAGGCAGTGTTCCCAGATCATCAGGCCAGGCGGTGAGTGGTTCATAATGTTTCCAATCGCCACACGTGAGTATTTCTGTTTTGGAAGCATTCAATTTGAGATGGCTTCATGTCATCCATTGATCCACGGCTCTGAGACAAATGAAATACTGGCGAGTTTCCAATGTCTTTGGGGCATTCCAGTTGAAGGAGTATTTGCGTGTCATCTGCATAGTTATAGCACGTGAGGTGAAATTGATTGATCAGTGCCGGTAATAACTTCATGTAGATGTTGAAAAGCATGGGCGAGATGATAGAGCCTTGCGGGACCCCTGCTTTCCTGGAGTACGGTTTGGACAAGAAAGGTAGGGTATGGATGACATTAGTTCTGTTGCGAAGGTAGGACGTGATCCAGTCATGAGCAGTCCCCTTTATGCCAGCTTCCTAGAGGCTTTGTATCAGAGTATCATGGTCAACCATGTCAAAGGCAGCGGAGAGGCCCAAGATAAGTAGCGCAGCAACGCCGCTGCAGTCAACTGTGTTCTTCAGGTCATCCCAGATGGCAAGGAGGGCAGATTCTGCGCCTCTTCTTGGGCGGAATCCCGTTTGGAAGTCTGAGAGTATGGCATTATCATCAATGAACTGTGACATCTGGGCGAACGCTGCTCTTTCTATCAGTTTGCCCAAGAAAGGTCCATTTGTAATCGGTCTGTAGTTGTCAGGGTTCAGCGGGTCCAAGTTTGTTTTCTTCAGTAATGGGCATATGTATGACTTTTTGATTTCTGGAAATATTCTGGTAGTTAAGGAGTTGTTGATCATTCTTCTCACTGGAGTGGCAGCACAGGTTGTCAGAAGAATTGTCTTGAAGTGTTGCAGTGGTGAAATGTGTTGGAAGGAACGGAGAGGCTGGGTTGGAGTATTCTGGGATTGTTGTTTTGGAAAAGGGTCAGCGCTGGTGCTTTATTTTAATTTTAAGTATGAGTCCAATGTGTCTGCTTTGGCCGTGTAATGATTTGCCAGTTTGTCTGTGAAATCTTGAGTAACGGGATGAGCTAATTCTAGACAATTTGGTTTACGAAATTCATTGAGTATTTTATAGAAAACTTTATTTGCACATTTAGCATTTTGAATTCTGTCTGAATAGTATCTTTTCTTAGCTTTTTTGATAGCAGACTTGTATAATCTGTTAATTTTCTGTAGGCGAAGTTTGTCTTGATTGGATTTGTTTTGAGCCAGGCATGTTGCAGCTTTCTAATTTGTTGTTTTATGTCTTTTATCTCTGTATTTCTCCAAGGTGCTTGTTTTCTTTCGTTCTGTTGTGTGGTTTTTAGTGGTATCAGGATATCAAAAGCTTCCTGTAGCCACTCTTATTGTTTTTTAAAAGAATGTATTGTTTCTAGATCTGTACTGGATGTTACTTGTGTTTCTAAGTGTTCCAAATTGAGTTTGTTCCATGGTCGATAGGTGGATGCACGTAAGGTGGTTTTAGGTGCATCGCTTAGTGTTGTTTTATGTTGGAAAGCAAGCAAATGGTGGTCTGACCATATAACCGGAGTTATAGTTTGAAAGGTAGCTAGTTGAGTATTAGCAAAAATGACATCTAGGATGTGTCCAGCAATGTGTGTGGGTTTGTGGATGATCTGATGCAGGTTCAGTGCGTCTAGGCCAGAGTGTTTTCGGATGGGGCATATTTGGTTTGTCAACCAAAGGTTGAGGTCACCCAGAACGCATAGGTTGGAGTGTAGTGTTATCAGGTTTGAAACTGTGTCTAGAAGCGTGTCGCATTGCTAGGTGGAGGTCTGTAAAGGAGCAGGAAGTTGCAGGAGGAAGACAGTGTAAGATTGCATCTGGTGAAAAGAGTCTCACCATTTTCTATGGAGACATTGTCAACTTTAGAGATATGTAATGTTTGCCTAACACAACTGCTAGGCCACCTACTTTTTTGCCTATACGATTTTGGGTGATCGATTGATAGCCTAGAAAAATGGCTTTATGCAGGACTGGAGCAATATCATCTCCCAACCATGATTCAGTTATGAATAGTATGTCTAGTTTTGCATCCGTGAGAAGGTCATAGATGTGATGTTTGTTTTTAGAGAGCGATCGAGCATTTATTAGTAGACAGTTTAGAGAATGTGCTTTGGCGATAGTGTGACTTTGTTTTGTAGAAGAGTGAGCAGTATTTTGTTGGCTTGCAGCAGGTGTGTCCTTAGTGCTGGTATCATCTGTATGAGGATAGCTGTTCTGTATCGTATTCCTCGTACAGCAAGCTAAGAATGCATTTTGATGGGTCTGCATGTGTAGGTGGTGGAGAGGGTGTTTGAGAGTGATTTGGTGCGCTGTGTTGTTTTTGTGGTGTAACCCTGCTGTGCAGTAGACTTAGAGAAGCAAAGTTGTGAGGTGTGGCACGTTGCTTATATTGTTTGCATGTGTTTAGGGCAGAAGCTGTATGAGTTAGGGGTGGTGGTGCAGCGTATGGGTCATGCAGTAAGGTTCTAAATTGTCCAATGGATGAGAGGCGGTTAGAAGAGAATTACTGTGTTGCTGTATGTGTGTTAGGTGTGGTGGAAGAGAGAAAGCTTGGCATTGGAGTTTGTTCATTTGTGTAGCTTGAAAGGTGGGTGTATGTTTGTATTTTGTGATGGTAAGTATTATGAGGTGTTGCGCTTCAGAGAGTTTGTTGTGCTGGTGTGAGTGATATGTTTTGTTTTTGAGGAGTAGTGAAAAGAGCTGCTGACGTATTTGTTTTATGAGATGGATTTGTTTGTATAGTATTGTTTGTGAGTGGAAGTTTTGAGGTAAAGGGGTGGTGATGTGTTTGTGAGTAGAGTGTATGTTGTAAGAAGGGATAAAGTAGAGTAAAGAGTGTTTGTCTTAGACTTGTTTGCTGCAAGAGGTAATATGTGTTCTATAGTGGAGTGTAAGTGTTGTGTGGTTGTGTTATTGTAGTAGAAAGAAGAGGAGGGTGTTTGTTGGAGAAGTGATGGAAGGCTGAGTATAGGTTTGTTAGTGACAAAAATGGGTCTGTTAGGAGTAATTAGAGCGGGGTGTGTGTTTTTATGGGATATAGGTAAGTATGGTGTGAAATTGGGTTGTGTTAGTGATGAGTGTATTGGTTAGTGGTATAGGATAGAGTTGTGTACTGTTTGTAGGTGATGGTGGAAATGTGTGGTAGCTGGGATAGAAGGGTGAATAGGTGTGGTTTGTGTGGTTTAGTAGTGTGTGCTGAGACATTGAATTGTGTATAGGGTTAGTTTGCAGTAAATTAGTGGAGTACATTTGGTGTGAGCGTGTTAATCTGGTTGTGGATGTGGATTGGGTACGGTGGGTGCAGGTGTATATAAAATTGGGTAGCATTTCTGTCCCTGGTCCCGACCAGTCTCGAACAGGCTCAAACAGGCACTTGCCCTTGTCCTCTCCGCCCTTAGCCTGGACACCAAGACTGAGACGCCCTAAGCCCTATCCTTATATAGCCCTAGTAATCAGGTGATCCCTTCGGCCAATGGGAACCATACCCCTTAACCCTAACCAATGACAACACTAGCCCTAAGCCCTAGGACCAATAGGAGACCAAGCCCTTGCAACCAATCATAGCCCTAGTCCAAGCACCCAATCAGACATGAAACCCTAAACCCTACGTCCAATCAAAAGCCTAACCCCAAACCTAGTCCCAACCCTAGTCCCAGCAGCCAATCACACAGGAAACCCTAAACCCTACGTCCAATCGAAAGCCCAGCCCCAGGAACCAATCCAAAACCCTAAACCTATCCACCAATCAGATCACTAGCCCTAAGACCTACATCAATAGAATCACTGACCCAGGAACCAAGCACCACTCTCAAATACCCAACCAAGGAGAACACCAACCCTAATCCAATAGAAACACCAGATGCAACCACCAATCAGTGCACACATGTAGCATCCAATAGCAGATTATATAAGGACCTGCCACCTCAGGCAATGTTTGCTGGCCAGGGGCCTGGAAGCTGCTCCTCAATTCAGAATCTCATAGGAGACAGACAGGCTCAATCCACACTTTGGAGTCCTGCAGGTAAAGGGCTTAACAAACTTTGCCCTCTAACAATATTGTTTGTACAAAACTTTACTCACTCTCCTAGCCAAAGAACGAGTGTACAATCCCTTAAAGACGACAGCTTAACCAGCTAACAGCAGATTACTGCTGTCTCGGAGCACCCTCTGTTCACTTTCTGATGTATAATATCTCTGTTGCTAAGGGGGGAAGGGGTGGGGGAATCTAGTGTCCCTCACTTGCTAACACAAAATGGGAGCTGAGGTGGATTGCTTAACACACAGCTTTGAGTACAGAGCAAGGGAGAAATTGGGAGGGAATAACAGGTAGTCACAGGCAATGTGAAAGAACACCGCCTCACCTACTCTCTTGTACAAAGACAATGCTTGCTCTGATGTGTGATTAAACATCTCTGTGGCCTGTCATACAAAGACCCATGGCCACACCTACTCTCATCTACCATTAAACATCTGTATGGCTTTCAGTACCATGGCCCTGTGCTCCGCATCCTCTCTTTGACTATTAAACCACTCGGTGGCCTTCAATACCAAGGGCGAGGGTCACACCTCCTCTCTTGTACAATCATATCTCTCTGTAGCTTCCCTTACTCTACTGAAGCTCATGCCCACTTCAGTACCATGGACCACAGACACTCCTTGCTTTCTAGAAACAATTCTGGTATGCAGTGTATGCATTGAAAATGTGCTTAAATAAATAAAAAAAAACAATACACTGCGTGGCCTGCAATTCCATGGACCACAGACATGCATGCTGTCCTGTACTATTAAACCTGTCTCTGGCTGCACTACCATGGACCCAGGACACGCCTGCCATCCTGAAGTCCTGTACTGTTAAACATCTCTCTGGCTGCACTACCATGGACACAGAACACCCCTGCTGTCCTGTAATATTAAACCTGTCTCTGGGTGCACTACCATGGACCCAGGACACGCCTGCCGTCCTGTACTGTTAAACCTCTCTCTGGCCTACACTACCATGGACCCAGGAAACGCCTGCCAACCTGTACTGTTAAACCTCTCTCTGGCCTGCACTACCATGGACCCAGGACACGCCTGCCGTCCTGTACTGTTAAACCTCTCTCTGGCCTGCACTACGATGGACCCAGGGCACGCCTGCTTTCCTGTACTGTTAAACCTCTCTCTGGCCTGCACAACCATGGACCCAGGACACGCCTGCCGTCCTGTACTATTAAACCTCTCTATGGCTGCACTACCATGGACCCAGGACACGCCTGCCGTACTGTACTATTAAACCCCTCTCAGGTGCACTAACATGGACCCAGGGCACGCCTGCCGTCCTGTACTATTAAACCTCTCTATGGCTGCACTACCATGGACCCAGGACACGCCTGCTGTTCTGTACTATTAAATATCTCTCTGGCTGCACTACCATGGACCCAGGACACGCCTGCTGTTCTGTACTATTAAATCTCTCTATGGCTGCACTACCATGGACCCAGGACATGCCTGCCGTCCTGTACTATTAAACCTCTCTCTGTTGCACTACCATGGACCCAGGGCACGCCTGCTGTTCTGTACTATTAAATCTCTCTATGGCTGCACTACCATGGACCCAGGACACGCCTGCCGTCCTGTACTATTAAACCTCTCTCAGGTGCACTACATTGGACCCAGGACACGCCTGCTGTTCTGTACTATTAAATCTCTCTCTGGCTGCACTACCATGGACCCAGGACACGCCTGCCGTCCTGCACTGTTAAACCTCTCTCTGGCTGCACTACCATGGACCCAGGACACGCCTGCCATCCTGTAGTCCTGTACTGTTAAATATCTCTCTGGCTGCACTACCATGGACCCAGGACACGCCTGCCGTCCTGTACTGTTAAACCTCTCTCTGGCCTGCACTACCATGGACCCAGGAAACGCCTGCCGACCTGTACTGTTAAACTTCTCTCTGGCTGCACTACCATGGACCCAGGACACGCCTGCCGTCCTGTACTGTTAAACCTCTCTCAGGTGCACTACCAAGGACCCAGGACACGCCTGCTTTCCTGTACTGTTAAACCTCTCTCTGGCCTGCACTACCATGGACCCAGGACACGCCTGTCGTCCTGTACTATTAAACCTCTCTATGGCTGCACTACCATGGACCCAGGACACGCCTGCCGTACTGTACTATTAAACCCCTCTCAGGTGCACTACCATGGACCCAGGGCACGCCTGCTGTCCTGTACTATTAAACCTCTCTATGGCTGCACTACCATGGACCCAGGACACGCCTGCTGTTCTGTACTATTAAATATCTCTCTGGCTGCACTACCATGGACCCAGGACACGCCTGCTGTTCTGTACTATTAAATCTCTCTATGGCTGCACTACCATGGACCCAGGACATGCCTGCCGTCCTGTACTATTAAACCTCTCTCAGGTGCACTACCATGGACCCAGGACACGCCTGCTGTTCTGTACTATTAAATCTCTTTCTGGTTGCACTACCATGGACCCAGGACACGCCTGCTGTCCTGTACTATTAAACCTGTCTCTGGCTGCACTACCATGGACCCAGGACACGCCTGCCATCCTGTAGTCCTGTACTGTTAAACATCTCTCTGGCTGCACTACCATGGACACAGAACACCCCTGCTGTCCTGTAATATTAAACCTGTCTCTGGGTGCACTACCATGGACCCAGGACACGCCTGCCGTCCTGTACTGTTAAACCTCTCTCTGGCCTACACTACCATGGACCCAGGAAACGCCTGCCAACCTGTACTGTTAAACCTCTCTCTGGCCTGCACTACCATGGACCCAGGACACGCCTGCCGTCCTGTACTGTTAAACCTCTCTCTGGCCTGCACTACGATGGACCCAGGGCACGCCTGCTTTCCTGTACTGTTAAACCTCTCTCTGGCCTGCACAACCATGGACCCAGGACACGCCTGCCGTCCTGTACTATTAAACCTCTCTATGGCTGCACTACCATGGACCCAGGACACGCCTGCCGTACTGTACTATTAAACCCCTCTCAGGTGCACTACCATGGACCCAGGGCACGCCTGCCGTCCTGTACTATTAAACCTCTCTATGGCTGCACTACCATGGACCCAGGACACGCCTGCTGTTCTGTACTATTAAATATCTCTCTGGCTGCACTACCATGGACCCAGGACACGCCTGCTGTTCTGTACTATTAAATCTCTCTATGGCTGCACTACCATGGACCCAGGACATGCCTGCCGTCCTGTACTATTAAACCTCTCTCTGTTGCACTACCATGGACCCAGGGCACGCCTGCTGTTCTGTACTATTAAATCTCTCTATGGCTGCACTACCATGGACCCAGGACACGCCTGCCGTCCTGTACTATTAAACCTCTCTCAGGTGCACTACATTGGACCCAGGACACGCCTGCTGTTCTGTACTATTAAATCTCTCTCTGGCTGCACTACCATGGACCCAGGACACGCCTGCCGTCCTGTACTGTTAAACCTCTCTCTGGCCTGCACTACCATGGACCCAGGAAACGCCTGCCGTCCTGTACTGTTAAACCTCTCTCTGGCCTGCACTACCATAGACCCAGGACACGCCTGCCATCCTGTACTGTTAAACCTCTCTCTGGCCTGCACTACCATGGACCCAGGGCACGCCTGCTGTCCTGTAATATTAAACCTGTCTCTGGGTGCACTACAATGGACCCAGGACAAGCCTGCCGTCCTGTACTATTAAACCTCTCTATGGCTGCACTACCATGGACCCAGGACACGCCTGCTGTCCTGTACTATTAAGCTTCTCTATAGCTGCACTACCATGGACCCAGGACACGCCTGCCGTCCTGTACTGTTAAACCTCTCTCTGGCCTGCACTAACATGGACCCAGGACACGCCTGCCGTCCTGTACTATTAAACCTCTCTATGGCTGCACTACTATGGACCCAGGACACGCCTGCTGTCCTGTACTATTAAGCCTCTCTCTGGCTGCACTACCATGAACCCAGGACACGCCTGCAGTCCTGTACTATTAAACCTCTCTATGGCTGCACTACCATGGACCCAGGACACACCTGCCGTCGTGTACTATTAAACCTCTCTCTGTTGCACTACCATGGACCCAGGGCACGCCTGCCGTCCTGTACTATTAAACCTCTCTCAGGTGCACTACCATGGACCCAGGACACGCCTGCCGTCCTGTACTATTAAACTTCTCTCAGGTGCACTACCATGGACCTAGGACACGCCTGCTGTTCTGTACTATTAAACCTCTCTATGGCTGCACTACCATGGACCCAGGACACGCCTGCCGTACTGTACTATTAAACCCCTCTCAGGTGCACTACCATGGACCCAGGGCACGCCTGCCGTCCTGTACTATTAAACCTCTCTATGGCTGCACTACCATGGACCCAGGACACGCCTGCTGTTCTGTACTATTAAATATCTCTCTGGCTGCACTACCATGGACCCAGGACACGCCTGCTGTTCTGTACTATTAAATCTCTCTATGGCTGCACTACCATGGACCCAGGACATGCCTGCCGTCCTGTACTATTAAACCTCTCTCTGTTGCACTACCATGGACCCAGGGCACGCCTGCTGTTCTGTACTATTAAATCTCTCTATGGCTGCACTACCATGGACCCAGGACACGCCTGCCGTCCTGTACTATTAAACCTCTCTCAGGTGCACTACATTGGACCCAGGACACGCCTGCTGTTCTGTACTATTAAATCTCTCTCTGGCTGCACTACCATGGACCCAGGACACGCCTGCCGTCCTGTACTGTTAAACCTCTCTCTGGCCTGCACTACCATGGACCCAGGAAACGCCTGCCGTCCTGTACTGTTAAACCTCTCTCTGGCCTGCACTACCATAGACCCAGGACACGCCTGCCATCCTGTACTGTTAAACCTCTCTCTGGCCTGCACTACCATGGACCCAGGGCACGCCTGCTGTCCTGTAATATTAAACCTGTCTCTGGGTGCACTACAATGGACCCAGGACAAGCCTGCCGTCCTGTACTATTAAACCTCTCTATGGCTGCACTACCATGGACCCAGGACACGCCTGCTGTCCTGTACTATTAAGCTTCTCTATAGCTGCACTACCATGGACCCAGGACACGCCTGCCGTCCTGTACTGTTAAACCTCTCTCTGGCCTGCACTAACATGGACCCAGGACACGCCTGCCGTCCTGTACTATTAAACCTCTCTATGGCTGCACTACTATGGACCCAGGACACGCCTGCTGTCCTGTACTATTAAGCCTCTCTCTGGCTGCACTACCATGAACCCAGGACACGCCTGCAGTCCTGTACTATTAAACCTCTCTATGGCTGCACTACCATGGACCCAGGACACACCTGCCGTCGTGTACTATTAAACCTCTCTCTGTTGCACTACCATGGACCCAGGGCACGCCTGCCGTCCTGTACTATTAAACCTCTCTCAGGTGCACTACCATGGACCCAGGACACGCCTGCCGTCCTGTACTATTAAACTTCTCTCAGGTGCACTACCATGGACCTAGGACACGCCTGCTGTTCTGTACTATTAAACCTCTCTATGGCTGCACTACCATGGACCCAGGACACGCCTGCCGTACTGTACTATTAAACCCCTCTCAGGTGCACTACCATGGACCCAGGGCACGCCTGCCGTCCTGTACTATTAAACCTCTCTATGGCTGCACTACCATGGACCCAGGACACGCCTGCTGTTCTGTACTATTAAATATCTCTCTGGCTGCACTACCATGGACCCAGGACACGCCTGCTGTTCTGTACTATTAAATCTCTCTATGGCTGCACTACCATGGACCCAGGACATGCCTGCCGTCCTGTACTATTAAACCTCTCTCTGTTGCACTACCATGGACCCAGGGCACGCCTGCTGTTCTGTACTATTAAATCTCTCTATGGCTGCACTACCATGGACCCAGGACACGCCTGCCGTCCTGTACTATTAAACCTCTCTCAGGTGCACTACATTGGACCCAGGACACGCCTGCTGTTCTGTACTATTAAATCTCTCTCTGGCTGCACTACCATGGACCCAGGACACGCCTGCCGTCCTGTACTGTTAAACCTCTCTCTGGCCTGCACTACCATGGACCCAGGAAACGCCTGCCGTCCTGTACTGTTAAACCTCTCTCTGGCCTGCACTACCATAGACCCAGGACACGCCTGCCATCCTGTACTGTTAAACCTCTCTCTGGCCTGCACTACCATGGACCCAGGGCACGCCTGCTGTCCTGTAATATTAAACCTGTCTCTGGGTGCACTACAATGGACCCAGGACAAGCCTGCCGTCCTGTACTATTAAACCTCTCTATGGCTGCACTACCATGGACCCAGGACACGCCTGCTGTCCTGTACTATTAAGCTTCTCTATAGCTGCACTACCATGGACCCAGGACACGCCTGCCGTCCTGTACTGTTAAACCTCTCTCTGGCCTGCACTAACATGGACCCAGGACACGCCTGCCGTCCTGTACTATTAAACCTCTCTATGGCTGCACTACTATGGACCCAGGACACGCCTGCTGTCCTGTACTATTAAGCCTCTCTCTGGCTGCACTACCATGAACCCAGGACACGCCTGCAGTCCTGTACTATTAAACCTCTCTATGGCTGCACTACCATGGACCCAGGACACACCTGCCGTCGTGTACTATTAAACCTCTCTCTGTTGCACTACCATGGACCCAGGGCACGCCTGCCGTCCTGTACTATTAAACCTCTCTCAGGTGCACTACCATGGACCCAGGACACGCCTGCTGTTCTGTACTATTAAATCTCTCTCTGGCTGCACTACCATGGACCCAGGACACGCCTGCTGTTCTGTACTATTAAACCTCTCTATGGCTGCACTACAATGGACCCAGGACACGCCTGCCGTCCTATACTATTAAACCTCTCTCAGGTGCACTACCATGGACCCAGGACATGCCTGCTGTTCTGTACTATTAAATATCTCTCTGGCTGCACTACCATGGACCCAGGACCCGCCTGCCATCCTGTACTGTTAAACCTCTCTCTGGCCTGCACTACCATGGACCCAGGACACGCCTGCCGTCCTGTACTGTTAAACCTCTCTCTGGCCTGCACTACCATGGACCCAGGGCACGCCTGCCATCCTGTACTATTAAACCTCTCTCTGTTGCACTACCATGGACGCAGGGCACGCCTGCCGTCCTGTACTATTAAACCTCTCTCAGGTGCACTACCATGGACCCAGGACACGCCTGCCGTCCTGTACTATTAAACCTCTCTCAGGTGCACTACCATGGACCCAGGACACGCCTGCCGTCCTGTACTATTAAACCTCTCTCAGGTGCACTACCATGGACCCAGGACACGCCTGCTGTTCTGTACTATTAAATCTCTTTCTGGTTGCACTACCATGGACCCAGGACACGCCTGCTGTCCTGTACTATTAAACCTGTCTCTGGCTGCACTACCATGGACCCAGGACACGCCTGCCGTCCTGTACTATTAAACCTCTCTCTGTTGCACTACCATGGACTCAGGGCACGCCTGCCGTCCTGTACTATTAAACCTCTCTCAGGTGCACTACCATGGACCCAGGACACGCCTGCTGTTCTGTACTATTAAATCTCTCTCTGGCTGCACTACCATGGACCCAGGACACGCATGCTGTTCTGTACTATTAAATCTCTCTATGGCTGCACTACCATGGACCCAGGACACGCTTGCTGTCCTGTACTATTGAACCTCTCTCAGGTGCACTACCATGGACCCAGGACAAGCCTGCTGTTCTGTACTATTAAATCTCTCTCTGGCTGCACTACTATGGACCCAGGGCACGCCTGCCGTCCTGTACAATTAAACCTCTCTCAAGTGCACTACCATGGACCCAGGACACGCCTGCTGTTCTGTACTATTAAATCTCTCTCTGGCTGCACTACCATGGACCCAGGGCGCGCCTGCCATCCTGTACTGTTAAACCTCTCTCTGGCTGCACTACCATAGACCCAGGGCACGCCTGCAGTACTGTACTATTAAACCTCTCTCTGGTGCACTACCATGGACCCAGAACACGCCTGCCGTCCTGTACTATTAAACCTCTCTCAGGTGCACTACCATGGACCCAGGACAAGCCTGCTGTCCTGTACTATTAAACCTCTCTCAGGTGCACTACCATGGACCCAGGACACGCCTGCCGTCCTGTACTATTAAACCTCTCTCAGGTGCACTACCATGGACCCAGGACATGCCTGCTGTTCCGTACTATTAAACCTCTCTATGGCTGCACTACCATGGACCCAGGACACGCCTGCCCTCGTGTACTATTAAATCTCTTTCTGGCTGCACTACCATGGACCCAGCAAACGCCTGCCGTCCTGTACTATTAAACCTCTCTCAGGTGCACTACCATGGACCCAGGACACGCCTGCTGTTCTGTACTATTAAATCTCTCTCTGGCTGCACTACCATGGACCCAGGACACGCATGCCATCCTGTACTATTAAACCTCTCTCAGGTGCACTACCATGGACACAGGACATGCCTGCTGTTCTGTAGTATTAAATCTCTCTCTGGCTGCATTACCATGGACCCAGGACACGCCTGACGTCCTGTACTATTAAACCTCTCTCAGGTGCACTACCATGGACCCAGGACACGCCTGCTGTTCTGTACTATTAAATCTCTCTCTGGCTGCACTACCATGGAACCAGGACACGCCTGCCATCCTGTACTATTAAACCTCTCTCAGGTGCACTACCATGGACCCAGGACACGCCTGCTGTTCTGTACTATTAAACCTCTCTCAGGTGCACTACCATGGACCCAGGACACGCCTGCCGTCCTGAACTATTAAACCTCTCTATGGCTGCACTACCATGGACCCAGGACACGCCTGACGTCCAGAACTATTAAATCTCTCTCTGGCTGCACTACCATGGACCCAGGACACGCCTGCCGTCCTGTACTATTAAACATCTCTCAGGTGCACTACCATGGACCCAGGACACGCCTGCCATTCTGTACTATTAAACGTCTCTATGGCTGCACGACAATGGACCCAGGAAACGCCTGCTGTCCTGTACTATTAAACCTCTCTATGGCTGCACTACCATGGACCCAGGACACGCCTGCCGTCCAGTACTATTAATCCTCTCTCAGGTGCACTACCATGGACCCAGGACACGCCTGCCATCCTGTACTATTAAATCTCTCTCTGGCTGCACTACCATGGACCCAGGACACGTCTGCCGTCCTGTACTATTAAACCTCTCTCAGGTGCACTACCATGGACCCAGGACACGGCTGCCATCCTGTACTATTAAACCAATCTCAGGTGCACTACAATGGACCCAGAAAACACCTGCTGTCCTGTACTATTAAACCTCTCTCAAGTGCACTACCATTGACCCAGGACGAGTCTGCCGTCCTGTACTATTAAATCTCTCTCTGGCTGCACTACCATGGACCCAGGGCACGCCTGCCGTCCTCTACTGTTAAACCTCTCTCTGGCTGCACTACCATGGACCCAGGGCACGCCTGCCATCCTGTACTATTAAACCAATCTCAGGTGCACTACCATGGACCCAGGGCACGCCTGCCATCCTGTACTGTTAAACCTCTTTCTGGCTGCACTACCATGGACCCAGGACACGCCTGCCGTCCTGTTCTATTAAACCTCTCTCAGGTGCACTACCATGGACCCAGGACATGCCTGCTGTTCCGTACTATTAAACCTCTCTATGGCTGCACTACCATGGACCCAGCAAACGCCTTCCGTCCTGTACTATTAAACCTCTCTCAGGTGCACTACCATGGACCCAGGACACGCTTGCTGTTCTGTACTATTAAATCTCTCTCTGGCTGCACTACCATGGACCCAGGACACGCCTGCCATCCTGTACTATTAAACCTCTCTCAGGTGCACTACCATGGACACAGGACACGCCTGCTGTTCTGTACTATTAAATCTCTCTCTGGCTGCATTACCATGGACCCAGGACACGCCTGAAGTCCTGTACTATTAAACCTCTCTCAGGTGCACTACCATGGACCCAGGACACGCCTGCTGTTCTGTACTATTAAATCTCTCTCTGGCTGCACTACCATGGACCCAGGACACGCCTGCCATCCTGTACTATTAAACCTCTCTCAGGTGCACTACCATGGACCCAGGACACGCCTGCTGTTCTGTACTATTAAACCTCTCTCAGGTGCACTACCATGGACCCAGGACACGCCTGCCGTCCTGTACTATTAAACCTCTCTATGGCTGCACTACCATGGACCCAGGACACGCCTGCCGTCCAGTACTATTAAATCTCTCTCTGGCTGCACTACCATGGACCCAGGACACGCCTGCCGTCCTGTACTATTAAACATCTCTCAGGTGCACTACCATGGACCCAGGACCGCCTGCATCCTGTACTGTTAAATCTCTCTCTGGCTGCACTACCATGGACCCAGGACACGCCTGCCGTCCTGTACTATTAAACCTCTCTCAGGTGCATTACCATGGACCCAGGACATGCCTGCCATCCTGTACTATTAAACCAATCTCAGGTGCACTACAATTGACCAAGGAAACACCTGCCGTCCTGTTCTATTAAACCTCTCTATGGCTGCACTACATGGGACCCAGGAAACGCCTGCCGTCCTGTACTATGAAACCTTTCTCAGGTGCACTACCATGGACCCAGGAAACACCTGCTGTCCTGTACTATTAAATCTCTCTCTGGCTGCACTACCATGGACCCAGGACACGCCTGCCGTCCTGTACTATTAAACCTCTCTCAGGTGCACTACCATGGACCCAGGACACGCCTGCCATCCTGTACTAT